>JAOTOL010001647.1:2190000-2937500 GCA_034440575.1 Imbricaverruca yamaguchii | reverse complement strand
CATATTGGATGGGTTCGACCAAATATTAGAGTGGAATGATCTCTCCAAAGCTTTTGGTAGCTCCACCTATGGTCCTCCCCAAACGAAGGCAACGAGGATGGAAAACATGCCGCAACGTCATCGTCAGTTACTTTGGACACCATCACGAGTCACACACCGTGGGTGCACTCCGATCCAGCACCAGGCACCTCCAAAGCAGGCAAAAAATGACCACTGTTTCACTGTCGCCAAGGGTGTCACGGTGCCACTTCAGCTGGATGAATGCATGATCAACTATTGCAACAGCAGTGATGGCTGACTGATTGCATGGGTTGAAGGTGTCCAACCCGGACGCGCTCGTCCCGCTGATCTAAGATCCGCAGGCAGCAATTTGATCGTTGGGTGATGCGCCAACGTCAACAGCACTGCGTCATCGTGGTCGCCACAGCGCAAAGACGGCTGCCAGGCGGTCAAACGAGCTGCTTCTGTCATCGGTGCTCCCGCCATACCAGTCCGTCTCAGGTTTGGTGCCGTCAGACTACATCAGTCCATCTCAGGTGTGGTGCCGTCAGACTATGACACCAGTCTGTCTCAGGTTTAGTGCCGTCATACTATGATACCGACCCGTATCGGGTGTGATAACGTCAGACTGTGACACCAGTCCGTCTCAGGTGTGGTGCCGTCAGACTACGACACCAATCCGTCTCAGGTATGATACAGTCAGACTATGATACCGACCCGTCTCAGGTGTGATACCGTTAGACTATGACACCGACCAGTATCATGTGTGATGCCGTCAGACGATGAACGTTTCACTCATGAAGTCTGAATCCTCGCCGTCAAGTTGCCTGTTGAAAATCCCGGGTCAACCGACGAGTGCGCCGTAGGACTCAACTTCACAGTCAACCACAAAACGTACACGCCCTACAACTGGTCAACACAGGAGCTCGCAATAAAAGGAGGCATCAGCATTTTTTCATTGGGCACATTACGCATTCAGGTAACAGGGCTATACCAAAGGTGCATCGCACGGCAGATCGACCGGTGTCTGACGCCCCATCCGATATATTTTGACGAAGCTGATCTCGTGGGTTGTCTTGGGCTTTGAATCCACCGGTGAACTTTCCACCATGCTGATAATTTCAACGCTAATCCAGTTGTTGAGTTTAACGTGCCATGGAGTAAAGAAGCAGCGTCCATCAAATCTTCACGGAAGCCGAAGGGAGCATCAGCCAAACGTGACGTCACGGACGTTCGCCCATGCTCGCAATGAGTGAACCAACACTGCCGGCAGTAATACACCCTTAAACGGAGAGTACAAGTAGCCATGACACAGCCCAAATCACCACCAGAAGAGTGCCAATTTCAACAGTTGGCCCGGCGGCCAGGGCTGACTGCACCGCTCAGTGATGTCTCCACGCAGCGGAAGCCGCAGCAGGCGGTACAGCCGAACGCATTAGCCTCTACGCCGAACCGGCGTAATACCGAGGTGAATCGTGCCCCCGGGCGACGCCGCCGGGCGCGCGGCTGAACTGTCACGGGACGCGGCGCTGACCTGGGCGCGTGGCTCTCACGACCCGCCGGCTAACTGGCGCTGACAGGTGGCGCTGCAGTCGGCCCGACACGCGGCCGTTGGGCTCGCGGCCGCGCCAGGCCGTGCGACTTCGTGTCGTCCACGGAATGGTTCTGCCGTGCGACTCCGTGTCGCCGCGGGAAGGGTTCTGCCGTGCGACTCCGTGTCGCCGCGGGAAGGGTTCTGCCGTGCGGTTCCGTGTCGCCCCGGGAAGGGTTCTGCCGTGCGGTTCCGTGTCGCCCCGGGAAGGGTTCTGCCGTGCGGTTCCGTGTCGCCCCGGGAAGGGTTCTGCCGTGCGGTTCCGTGTCGCCGCGGGAAGGGTTCTGCCGTGCGGTTCCGTGTCGCCCCGGGAATGGTTCTGCCGTGCGACTCCGTGTCGCCGCGGGAAGGGTTCTGCCGTGCGGTTCCGTGTCGTCCAGGGAAGGGTTCGGCGGTTCCGTGTCGCCCCGGGAAGGGTTCTGCCGTGCGACTCCGTGTCGCCCCGGGAAGGGTTCTGCCGTGTGGTTCCGTGTCGCCCCGGGAAGGGTTCTGCCGTGCGGTTCCGTGTCGCCCCGGGAAGGGTTCTGCCGTGCGACTCCGTGTCGCCCCGGGAAGGGTTCTGCCGTGTGGTTCCGTGTCGCCCCGGAGGAAGGGTTCTGCCGTGCGCCGTGCGCCCGTTCCGTGTCGCCCCGGGAAGGGTTCTGCCGTGTGGTTCCGTGTCGCCCCGGGAAGGGTTCTGCCGTGCGGTTCCGTGTCGCCGCGGGAAGGGTTCTGCCGTGCGACTCCGTGTCGCCCCGGGAAGGGTTCTGCCGTGCGACTCCGTGTCGCCCCGGGAAGGGTTCTGCCGTGTGGTTCCGTGTCGCCCCGGGAAGGGTTCTGCCGTGTGGTTCCGTGTCGCCCCGGGAATGGTTCTGCCGTGCGACTCCGTGTCGCCGCGGGCTCGGTCCACAACTGCATCACGTGTCGTCGCGAACGCGGGGTTCGGGCGTGATATTCGGGCCGCCGAGGGCCCGACCCACGACGGGGATTCCGTGTCGGTACAGACCTGGTCTGGCGCCGACACTCAGTGTCGCTGCGGGCCGGGTCCGACCGTCGCACCCCGTGTCGCTGGGTTCCTGATCCATAGCGAGATTCCGCGTCGCTGCGGGCCGGGTCCGACCGTCGCACCCCGTGTCGCTGGGTTTCCGCTCCGTAATTAGATTCCGCGTCGCTGCAGTCAGTTCACAAGCCGACTTGGTCGTTGGTATGCAGAGCCGCCATATTTGGCAGCGCCGTCGAGCCGCGTCTCCTGAACACCAACTGTCGACTGGTCACCGAGCATGTGCACAGCTGTCGACTGGTCACCGAGCATGTGCACAGCTGTCGACTGGTCACCGAGCATGTGCACAGCTGTCGACTGGTCACCGAGCATGTGCACAGCTGTCGACTGGTCACCGAGCATGTGCACAGCTGTCGACTGGTCACCGAGCATGTGCACAGCTGTCGACTGGTCACCGAGCATGTGCACAGATGTGCCCAGCTGTCGACTGGTCACCGAGCATGTGCACAGCTGTCGACTGGTCACCGAGCATGTGCACAGCTGTCGACTGGTCACCGAGCATGTGCACAGCTGTCGACTGGTCACCGAGCATGTGCACAGCTGTCGACTGGTCACCGAGCATGTGCACAGCTGTCGACTGGTCACCGAGCATGTGCACAGCTGTCGACTGGTCACCGAGCATGTGCACGGCTCAGCATCTGCACCCGGCTGTCAGGTCAGCTGACCTTCGTCCCATGTGTTATTCAGCACGCCCTGGGGCGAGAGCGGACAGTGTTCGTCATGTGCTCCGGTGGGCTCGGTCGAGATTCGCTGGCCGGTCTGACTGAGGTGTGAAGCGCCCTACGGAATGCAAGCTACATTGACAATTTCACGCTAAATCAGCCATATGATACGTGCCAACGCTTGTCTTTTGTCCCACAGGACGTCATGCGATGGGTCTAGAGTATCGTATGCTAGGTAGGTGTGCCCCGCAGTCCGCTAATTTATGTTTGACTTATTTCTGACGCTTACCACACCTGGTCAGCTGTGTTGATCATTACCCCCCGCTTATTTTGTTTTGGCTAGTCTGTTTGTCCGTGCATGTCGTCAGTGTATGTAGTTAGGCTACATGAGCTATTTTGTGTAGCCAAGCAGCGAGAAAGTTGACGAACGTCACTGCTCCTCGGCGCACCGACCGCCGATCTGATTAGCGTCACGCGGATCTGATTGGTGTCTGCAGACCTGCTGTGCTGCTGAGCTGTGCTGTATCTGCATGTATGTTCTTGGTTGTCTGGTGAGATATCTGGCACGATCACAGTGCGGCATGCAGTGCACTGCTTCCGATATCGGGATATACGGACTTTCCACGTGTCGTGTCTTCTGTTTGTTTATTTGTTTATTGGGTGGTTCACGACGCACTTTATGCACATTCACGGCTAATGGCGCCGCCCACACTGTTTCGCCGGTGGGCAGCGGGATTGGGAAATGTCCTGAGCGGCGCTAGTATCCAACCCGGGACCTTTGGTACCCATAGCCCGACACCTTAACCACTCAGCCATCCCCGCCCCGTCGTGTCTTCTGTCGGCAGCGTCGGCCCAGACCCGAGCGGTGTCGGGATGTACGGACTTCCCACGTGTCGTGTCTTCTGTGTCTTCTCACGTGTCGTGTCTTCCCTGTAAGGGTCTTCTGTCGGCAGTGTCGGCCAAATGCATCCGAGCGGTGTCGGGATGTACGGACTTCCCACGTGTCGTGTCTTCTGTCGGCAGTGTCGGCCTGGATCCGAGCGGTGTCGGGATGTACGGACTTCCCACGTGTCGTGTCTTCTGTCGCCAGTGTCGGCCTGGATCCGAGCGGTGTCGGGATGTACGGACCTCCCACGTGTCGTGTCTTCTGTCGCCAGTGTCGGCCCAGACTCGAGCGGTGTCGGGATGTACGGACCCGGCGGTGTCGGTGTCGGACCTCAGCGGTGTCGGGATGTACGGACCTCTCACGTGTCATGTCTTCTGTCGACAGTGTCGGCCCAGACTCGAGCGGTGTCGGGATGTACGAACTTCCCACGTGTCGTGTCTTCTGTCGGCAGTGTCGGCCTGGATCCGAGCGGTGTCTGGATGTACGAACCTCCACGTGTCGTGTCTTCTGTCGGCAGTGTCGGCCTGGATCCGAGCGGTGTCGGGATGTACGGACCTCCCACGTGTCGTGTCTTCTGTCGCCAGTGTCGGCCTGGATCCGATCGAAGAGCCGGCCGACCCGGCCCGCTTCGACGGCCTGCTCTCCTACATCGGGCAGCTGGCGCCGGCGGAGCGAGCCAGGCTCTTCCGCGCCACTCTGCCCTGCATGGTCAACTACGCGCTCAAGCTGAAGATCCTCAAGCCGCCAGAGGGCCTGCGTTACAGTCTGCAGCAGCAAGGTGAGGTCTGCAGCAGCAGGGTGAGGTGTGCAGCAGCAGGGTGAGGTCTGCAACAGCAGGTGAGGTGTGCAGCAGCAGGGTGAGGTGTGCGGCAGCAGGGTGAGGTCTGCAGCAGCAGGTGAGGTGTGCAGCAGCAGGGTGAGGTCTGCAGCAGTAGGGTGAGATCTGCAGCAGCAGGGTGAGGTGTGCAGCAGCAGGGTGAGGTGTGCAGCAGCAGGGTGAGGTCTGCAGCAGCAGGGTGAGGTGTGCAGCAGCAGGGTGAGGTCTGCAGCAGCAGGTGAGGTGTGCAGCAGCAGGTAGTCACGGGAGGTCGCAGCAGCAGGGTGAGGTCTGCAGCAGCAGGGTGAGGTCTGCAGCAGCAGGGTGAGGTCTGCAGCAGCAGGTGAGGTGCAGCAGCAGGGTGAGGTGTGCAGCAGCAGGGTGAGGTCTGCAGCAGCAGGGTGAGGTCTGCAGCAGCAGGGTGAGGTCTGCAGCAGCAGGGTGAGGTGTGCAGCAGCAGGGTGAGGTCTGCAGCAGCAGGGTGAGGTCTGCAGCAGCAGGGTGAGGTCTGCAGCAGCAGGGTGAGGTGTGCAGCAGCAGGGTGAGGTCTGCAGCAGCAGGGTGAGGTGTGCAGCAGCAGGTGAGGTGCAACAGCAGGCGAGGTGTGCAGCAGCAGGGTGAGGTCTGCAGCAGCAGGGTGAGGTGTGCAGCAGCAGGGTGAGGTCTGCAGCAGCAGGGTGAGGTGTGCAGCAGCAGGTGAGGTGTGCAGCAGCAGGTGAGGTGTGCAGCAGCAGGTGAGGTGTGCAGCAGCAGGGTGAGGTCTGCAGCAGCAGGTGAGGTGTGCAGCAGCAGGTGAGGTGTGCAGCAGCAGGGTGAGGTGTGCAGCAGCAGGTGAGGTGTGCAGCAGCAGGTGAGGTGTGCAGCAGCAGGTGAGGTGTGCAGCAGCAGGTGAGGTGTGCAGCAGCAGGTGAGGTGTGCAGCAGCAGGGTGAGGTCTGCAGCGGCAGGGTGAGGTGTGCAGCAGCAGGTGAGGTGCAGCAGCAGGGATGCAGCAGCAGGTGAGGTGTGCAGCAGCAGGTGAGGTGTGCAGCAGCAGGTGAGGTGTGCAGCAGCAGGTGAGGTGTGCAGCAGCAGGTGAGGTGTGCAGCAGCAGGTGAGGTCAGCAGCAGAGGTGAGGTGTGCAGCAGCAGGTGAGGTGTGCAGCAGCAGGTGAGGTGTGCAGCAGCAGGTGAGGTCTGCAGCAGCAGGTGAGGTGTGCAGCAGCAGGTGAGGTGTGCAGCAGCAGGTGAGGTGTGCAGCAGCAGGTGAGGTGTGCAGCAGCAGGTGAGGTGTGCAGCAGCAGGTGAGGTGATGCAGCAGTAGTGTGAGGTGTGCAGCAGCAGGTGAGGTGTGCAGCAGCAGGTGAGGTGTGCAGCAGCAGGGTGAGGTGTGCAGCAGCAGGTGAGGTGTGCAGCAGCAGGTGAGGTGTGCAGCAGCAGGGTGAGGTGTGCAGCAGCAGGGTGAGGTGTGCAGCAGCAGGTGAGGTGTGCAGCAGCAGGTGAGGTGTGCAGCAGCAGGTGAGGTGTGCAGCAGCAGGTTGAGAGGGTGAGCAGCAGGTGAGGTGTGCAGCAGCAGGTGAGGTTGCAGCAGCAGGTAGGTTGCAGCAGCAGGTTTGCAGCAGGGGAGGTGAGGTGTGCAGCAGCAGGTGAGGTGTGCAGCAGCAGGTGAGGTGTGCAGCAGCAGGTGAGGTGTGCGGCAGGGCGGCCGACTGTGCCGCGCCACCGCCGGCCGCGCAGCGTTTCCCCACCGAGTGGCGCTAATCAGGCTCGTTAGTATGTCGGTGCTGACGCGTGCCCGGTCGGCCGAGTGCTTCCAGTCCGTCCCGCCTACCCCACTCGACCCAGAACGCGCCGAGTCCTTGGCCCGGGACACGAGAGTAGCTGACCATTACCCGGCCCGGCCATAATGTAGTCCCGAGCGCCGGGTCTGCTGACCTGGGACACGAGCATGTGTGTGTGGAACTTCAAAACCCAAAAGCTGGTCATCTGACACGGGGTCGGAAGTAGTGGACCCTCTGTCCCAGAGCGCTCTGGTCACTATCCGACCCGGTCTCTTCAGTCGTCCGACTTGAAACACAAGCTTAGCAGATCGCTGCACTGCCCAGAACTCTGTCAGAACCCTTCCCCATCACCTGATTCAGAGCATGCGCGCAGCAGCCAGTGGACCATTTGGTAGAGGAGGCGATACGCACGGGGTAATGCTCTGCGCATCCCCTGAGCCACGAATAGCCTGCTCCTGGAGCGGCGACGTTCCGCCATCGCGTATGCTGTACATGTGACTAGAGGTCACAGGTCACCCTGCCGACCCTCCTGAGTGAGTGCAATGTTTTTTTATAACACCAGGAAGTGTAATTCAGACGGAGATATGGAGTGGTCGGCCTCGGAAACAGCTTTTCTACATAGTAAATATTGTGACAAAAATTATCCACGAATTCCGTCGGAAAGAGCTTGCGACGGCGCATCTTTGTCGTAACTTTTGTAAATTTTTGTTGAAACCTTTTTAAAAAGAAATTAACGATGATATTAAATTAACGTATGTAGGTTTGGACAGGTGTAGAACATTCAGCATGACATATTTTCTTAATTTTGGGTATGGGCAGATGCACAGCTCACGTAGCAACGTGTTTGTCTCATTCGAAAATCCATTTTGAGTCCATACCTATCCGCTGGTTAGTTCCCGCCATAATTTTATCTTGCTGTCGGGTTTTTCCTTTAAAATTTTCTGACGGCCGAATATTTCTCCGACAGAACCTTTTTCCCTTTAACTTCCAATGCGACAAAAATTTCTCGAAAAATTTAAAGAAATTTGTTCCCAATTAATAAATGTTCTATGGAAAAATACACCGGGTTGGTGGATTTGGGTGCATACTTGAATGGTGATCTCGAATATGACCATACTCTTTATGTACCCGTCAAGTTTTTCCCCTATGACTTTTTGAATGTCAGTGATACTTCCACATCCCACGTTTTGTGATATTTTATAAGAATTATGAGTTACGTCACAGCTTGAATTGGATAAGACTTACGATTTTAATCAGCAAAGGAACGGCACATATGATAGGCATTTGATTTATTTTTGGGGGTCAAGTGTTTGCACACACCCCGAAAAAAATCGTAAATTGATCTGAAAATTAGGGCTTCTCTTCGGCAATCAAAAACACGTTTCACCTGCGCGGTGGATTAAAAACTTGGGAGTTATTCACGTTTAAACAGGAAACAATTAATTTTTCTTTGATAAATATTTACGGGAAAAGTTTTTTTTTTTAAACTAGCAAAGTAGGTTGTATGTCATTCTGTTGATAATTCGTTGGGGTATCCGTTGTGTGAAGGAAAATTTCGAAAAATGGAATTCCAAACGAAGTTTCCCAAAGTTTGTATTGCTTTTTCAATTTTGTTTCTTAATTTTCACACGTAGAATTACTCGCGGAACACGAATATGCCCTGCGATGTTTATTCGGACCGTAACTTTTCGAGTTATAATTTTTCAGTCTCGGCGGCAGCCATTTTGTACATTCCGCACACGCCAGGCCACTTGAAATATTCAATACCGACTACATGATAAAAACTACACATTTTCAGGTAGATCCCAACCTGCGCCATGTAGTGAGTACAAGATGCTCTAAGTTGGCTTATCGTTAATCTGCAGAGCATATGTATGCCTATATGCAATTATTTCAAAACATTGCAAATTCAAAAATTTCTGGTTACGATTTGTGGACGCATAATTGAGTTCTACATATTATGGTCCTGCAGCCTTTGTATCGGAAATGTATGGAAGCTCCAGGAACTTCCTGTTTTATAAAATATTATGTTTAAAAAAATTGACCTTTCCTGAAAGGATGGCACGAAGAAAAGTAGCGCCTCCTCAGTGTCAACTGCTATCTCGGAATTTCCCTAAAATGATTAGTATTTTGTGCAGTACCACTTATATGCACCTCCTCTTCTCCGTTTTCGTGCGATGACTTTCGAGAAAAACATTGGTTTATTCAAGAGGAATTCTGCATTCTTGTATAATAGGCAATCCCAAATGCGGCATACGTTTCGATGCACAATGCATGTCTACATATTTTACTAGTGTATCTTCTTTTCAAATCAGATCACTGTCGGTGGATCTCTGTCGGCAGAACACCGTCAGAACATTGTCGACAGAGCACTGTCGGCAGAACACCGTCAGAACACTGTCGGCAGAACACCGTCAGAACACTGTCGGCAGAACACCGTCAGAACACTGTCGGCAGAACACCGTCAAAACACTGTCGGCAGAACACTGTCGGCAGAACACTGTCGGCAGAACACTGTCGGCAGAACACCGTCAGAACACTGTCGGCAGAACACTGCCGGCAGAACACCGTCAGAACACTGTCGGCAGAACACCATCAGACCACTGTCGGCGGCTGGGACCCTCTCCGACATCAGACCTGCGACATTCGTGACGCAGTATAAGCGCCATATAGCCTTGGAGCGGGAGGAAGTTGGGATTCCATCGATGACTGCCAGCCGCTCTGTGAGTGGACGCCAAACGCTGAATCGCACAGCGGCGTGTGCTGGTGAATTACCGGGAGCGATTAACGCGCGGGAAGTCCATTCAGTTAGAAAGCCCGGGGGTAGGTGCTTTGGCTTGTTGACGCTGGTCGTGACCATTGGACGGTGTTGCTATTTTGTGGTCATTGATGAGTATAGAGTATCGCATTTCACCATCGAAGCTCTGGATAAAGTTTTCCGGCGGCGTGTAGCACTCATGCCAGAGTAGCCTAACACATTGACCTAACGTATTGCCTAACTTATTGGTGTATTGGGGTGCGGAGTAGCCTAACATATTGGCGTGACGGCTTCAGAGCATGCGATCAAGTTCGGAGCTGTGGCTTTCTTGACTTGTCACTGGGTATGGAGAAAATTTGTGAATTCGTCAAGAAGTCATGGTGAATATTGCTGTTATAATACTTACCAGTCCTTCCTCTTCTACTATGGAATTCGGATGTGACGGGCACTGGCGTGGCAGACGTAACGTAACGCCTGCGGTCTCAACCGCAGCACAATTTCAGCCTTCGAGCGTAATTTACATGCCGACGTCAGTTTGATGCGATCCGCTGCGGCAATTTCGGCGCATCTCGCCTGTACTCAGCCCGGTGTGTGGTCTGGCGCCGGCAGGCGTCCCCACTCACGGCGACCTCACAGCCAACGCCGCCGGCCACCCACTACCCGCTCTATCCTGCAAACCGCAATTTCATCGGGTGCAACCGCCTGCTGGCATGGAAGGTGCGGTGGGCGTCCGCCGGTTCGGCCGGCGCGGGGCATCGTCCACCGTCGACTACGCACCGCTGACGCACTCTGTGGTCGCTGTCTGTGCGCGGGTGGCGGCTCTGAGGCCGCGTGTCGGGCACCCTGAGGAAGCGTGTCCGGCACTCTGAGGAAGCGTGTCCTGCACTCTGAGGAAGCGTGTCCGGCACTCTGAGGAAGCGTGTCCGGCACTCTGAGGAAGCGTGTCCGGCACTCTGAGGAAGCGTGTCCGGCACTCTGAGGAAGCGTGTCCGGCACCCTCAGGAGCGTGTCCGGCACCGTGTCCGGCACTAGGCCTCTGAGGAAGCGTGTCCGGCACTCTGAGGAAGCGTGTCCGGCACTCTGAGGAAGCGTGTCCGGCACTCTGAGGAAGCGTGTCCGGCACTCTGAGGAAGCGTGTCCGGCACTCTGAGGAAGCGTGTCCGGCACTCTGAGGAAGCGTGTCCGGCACTCTGAGGAAGCGTGTCCGGCACTTCTGAGGAAGCGTGTCCGGCACTCTGAGGAAGCGTGTCCGGCACCTGTCCAGGAGGCACTGACGCAGGACAGCCGGACATCCACACCACTGCCCACTACCACTGGACAGCCACACCACGCCCCACCACCACCGGACAGCCACACCACCGCCCACCACCACCGGACAGCCACACCACCACCCGCCATCACCGGACAGCCACACCACCGCCCACCACCACCGGACAGCCACACCACTGCCCACCACCACCGGACAGCCACACCACCGCCCACCACCACCGGACAGCCACACCACCCCACCACCACCAGAACACGCACCACCATGCCCACCACCACCGGACAGCCACACCACCGCCCACCACCACCGGACAGCCACACCACCGCCCACCACCACCGGACAGCCACACCACTGCCCACCACCACCGGACAGGCACACCACCACCCACCACCACCGGACAGCCACACCACTGCCCACCACCACCGGACAGCCACACCACCGCCTACCACCATCGGACATCCACACCACTGCCCACCACCACTGTCTTGGGGACCGTCCAACTGGCTGCTGGCGACCGGTCAGCCCAAGCGCTTTGTTTCGGGGAAGATGTGTCACAAGCTCGACCGGCGCAGTGCCGGGAGGTGGAGTCCGTCTGCCTGCCAGGTCACTGGGGCCTGTGAGGCCTGAGAGGTCATCGTTTGCCCATCGGGGAAGTCGAACGATCTGAGTGCTAAGCCAGTCGTAAGATGACCCACAGCTCCGTAAACCCGGACAGTCAACATTCAATTTAGGTCACCACAGAGAGGTCAACACTAGTCTAAGATGTAGCTCCGGCACGGAGATGAAGCTCAGCAGAAAATATCGTCTAAAAGACGACACCTACGCTGGCTCAGCATGACGTGTTATAGTCGTTGGTGGCCAGCAACGATGTCGATGGCTCTGAAGTAAGCCAGCAAAGTGCTGTGCCCATGTGTGTATGCACATACAATCTGAGTCACTTACCTCCCCCAAGCTACTCGCGGACGTCGCCGGCAGGTACTGGAGCTAGATTAGACGTGTTCCCACCAAGCTTTCACGTAATTAGCTAACATTTGCATTCCTACTTACAAGAGGGCTAATTTCTGTTGAGTAGAATATTATTCCAGCGCGCCTGCATTCATTCTGCATGAAGGGAGCGAGAGCCACGAAGAAGAGCAAGGATCAGCGTCCCCAACATAATTTTTGGACGAACTTATTATTAACCCGATGAGTGTTGCTTGTAAAAATCGACTTATGAATTGCTGTTACCCTCACCGCACCTCCACCAAAGTTTGAGACAATTCCCACGTCACTGCATTCCAATCTTCTCCTCATCAAGTGTAGCACCTGGGGAGGGAGTTGTGAGTTTCGGGAACTGGATTGCAATCTAGTCAACTGACATTCATTCCTACAGCTGGACGGCACCTGTAACCTACCAACGAAGACGATGGTACAGTAGGCCCGAACAATTCACTCCCGGCACAGAAGCCCCGGTTGGGAGAGACAGGAGAAAAGGAACACCAGGTACCCTACACCTGCCGTGAACCGGGGGCACTCATATCTTTTAGTCTCATTTCAATTTCGGCAGGGCTCAGTCATACAAAGCTGCCGATTATCTTGTCTGGAAACCCCAAGTCTGCACGCATATTCGTACCTACAGTGGATACCCACTGTCACGTAATTAGCTAACATTTGCATTCCTACTTACAAGAGGGCTAATTTCTGTTGAGTAGAATATTATTCCAGCGCGCCTGCATTCATTCTGCATGAAGGGAGCGAGAGCCACAAGAATGAGCAAGGATCAGCGTCCCCAACATAATTTTTGGACGGACTTATTATTAACCCGATGAGTGTTGCTTGTAAAAATCGACTTATGAATTGCTGTTACCCTCACCGCACCTCCACCAAAGTTTGAGACAATTCCCACGTCACTGCATTCCAATCTTCTCCTCATCAAGTGTAGCACCTGGGGAGGGAGTTGTGAGTTTCGGGAACTGGATTGCAATCTAGTCAACTGACATTCATTCCTACAGCTGGACGGCACCTGTAACCTACCAACGAAGACGATGGTACAGTAGGCCCGAACAATTCACTCCCGGCACAGAAGCCCCGGTTGGGAGAGACAGGAGAAAAGGGAACACCAGGTATCCTACACCTGCCGTGAACCGGGGGCACTCATATCTTTTAGTCTCATTTCAATTTCGGCAGGGCTCAGTCATACAAAGCTGCCGATTATCTTGTCTGGAAACCCCAAGTCTGCACGCATATTCGTACCTACAGTGGATACCCACTGTATGTACGTAGGTGTATTAGCCTGAGGCTCTTGCGCTACAAATATTTCGAAAATTTCCTCTTGTCCTGCTAGCTTACAACGCAAGGGATTACACTGATTACACTTACACTGATTTTTAAAAAAAAAACTGCTCCGAGTTCTTGCTGGGGTGGCTCTGTTGGTAAGCACAGCTTGTTGCGTGAAAACTGGCCTCACCTCCCGATCAATAAATTCCAGTTCAACGGCAGAATTTGGACCGAAAGTTTAGCGTGCCGTCAATGCACCGACACGGCCGCCCGGTAGCTCCTCCCCGGCCTTATAGGGCCAGCTGCCAACTGACATTCCAGGCCGGGGGCTAAATGCGAGCGCGCGAAGCGACTCGAACCCTGTGTTCCAAGGACAGAGGAGACCAGTGCAGGCCAGCACTCTAGCCAACTGAGCTACCGGGGCGGCTGATACGCGAGCGGCTAATACGTAATTCAATACGTTCGCTTAAGCAAAGACACGTGGGTGTATGTACTGGCTGGTGTTCATCGTGTTGCTTCAGGTTGTGAACAATTGGAAGCAACAGCGGGTTTGCGCAGCGCCGCCGGATGCCCGTGCGGTGTGGTGTGCGCAGCTTCGCAGCCCGAAGATCACCAATACTTCGTCACGGGACACGAGGAGAAGCTCGCCGTTCGGCCAGTCGCACGTGTGCAGCGGGCTGCGACCCGAGCGCGGCCGGCGGACTTCATTGACAGTCGGGTCAGGTGTGGCGGACCGCCCCTGACGCGGCGCGCCGGCCGCTCGTGGAGGGGTCACCGTGGTCAACGAGCTGGCACGCCTACCCAGCTGGCAGTGCAGTGTGATTAATGTCGGCCTGGCCGGGACCATGTGAGAGATGTCGCTCCTCCGCCGGCCGCCCGCTGCCAGATTTGTGCGCCGCACAGGGGTGCGCACTTGCAATCATCGCCGAAGCCGCGACCCGAATTTATGTGAAGGGATATTCAAATGAAGTTATGGTGTGTAGAATGGACTTTTTATAGGTTGGTTATGAGCACATGTTTTTCAGTACGTGTAAGTCCAGCACACATATTTTTGCGTAGGTTATGACTGCATATTTCTGACCATCGTATTGATGACAGGGATTCATTGCAAATTTCGGGCGTGGGAAGTACACCACATCGAAAGGAAGCAAATATATTGGTCACATTTTGGCTGGAAAAGTATAGTGTGGCCGAATACTAAAATATAATATTCTCAGGTAAATATTAAAGCAATCCGGTAGCAGAATAGTAGGCGCGTTCCACGACAGATTGACGAATGCACTTTCCCGTATTAATTTTGATTGCGACCGAGATTTGCTCACAGGGTAGTCTTCGGCTCTGAATATGTCTTTGCAAAAATTTAGAGCCCAATTCGGCCAACGGTTTTTAAGCGATAGCCTTCGGCATTATTTTTATGTCAAATAACATGGGTTGGTTCGACGATGGATATCTGAAAAGGAGGAAATTGTGGCAATTATATATATTTCAGAAGACAAAAGATCAACTAAAACAATTCCCAAAATATGATGCAAATATGTCCTACCTTTTACCCCGCGACTTGATGACCTCATAACGTCGTGACCTCCCGTGAACCCTAGCAAATCAAAATGTACAAATTTGACGGCGTAAATAAATGTGAGTAGTATTTCGCTGAGGAAACAAAATGAAATTAAAACATGCGTTCCTCTTATAAATATCAGATATGGCAGTCCATTCTTCTCGACTTGCGATTTTGCGTTTTCCGTGTAGGAAGGACATTGTGAAAGATTTTTTTCCATTGGTGAGCTACATCAGGTTGAACAATGGCATACAGACATGTGATAGAAAAACGTTTTCGGAAGAAGAAACATTAATAAGTTTGTACGTAGATCTTGTAGTTTCCCATAAAAACCTTCACGAATTTCAAGGTCACTAATTACCGATAAGTCACTCATGGGTCTATTTACGCGTAGCGACGCAACTGTACTTCGAACTGCCTGATATGTACTGAATAACATCAAGCACGGAAACAACGCAACCCGACCCTATTAAATCAGGTTCTAGTACCTACCTTGCTAGACCCACAGATGTTCCGAAGTAAAATTGCGTCGTCATACGTAGATAAGCCTATGGATGACCTATCGGCAATACCTTCTGACCGGCGGTGGCAGTCCGCTGTATCTAAGATACCATGCTGCACTGTCAGTGCGGCACGTACTGATTGCCTGCAGCCGACTTACCCATGAGAGAATGCGTCACTTTGGACGTGCCTCTCTCTCTCCCTTAGGGAAGTATTAGGGGATGAGTCATCAATTGTTCAGTCGGGGCGGCTCTTCCGCTTCCTATCAGAAATACTTTCTGTGATTTATACCTCTCATTAGCTCACTTTAACACCCAACAAAATGAGAATCGTAGCACGGCACGATGTTACACCTACGTCGACCCTTTCACATGCAGTTGTCTCGTCGACTGACCTTCATATATATGCCATTGTTTGACTGACGATGATATGGGTGCTGCATGACCGACGCAGTCAGTGTGCCCATATATCCAATAATCAACCTATTGGCAATAGGTGACCTTGAACTTTGTAAAGTCTATTAAGGCAAACTATACTGCTGACATGAATAAAAAATATTTTTACTCTTAAGCAAGCGTTTTTATATCACCCTTTTTGTTCCATTGTTCGATCCCCCGTAGTTTCCAGTGGAAGACAACACTCGAAATCCCTGCGTGCATAAAATCGGAAAATTATAGAAGGCATGTAGAACGAACGCTTATATGGGATATTTAGAAGCAAAGCTCTTTTATATGCGGTAACCACATCATGCTCGTTTGTATTTCTACATCAAATTCAAATGGTTAAACCTGAAAAGTGTTGCTATTTTATTACGGATTTGTTTTCTTTCATCATTTTTATTCTCAAGGATGCATAATACGTCACACTTCCTGTTCATTATCGATGAGATATCTATCGCCAGAGATACCCTTGTATGACCTCAAAATACTGCCGGATGCTATATATACCTCCGAAACCGTTAGGCAGATCGGGCTAAAACTTGTTCAGGCGTGTTCAGAGCACAAGACTACCCTGGTCACAAATTTTGGTCCAAATATAAATTTAATGGGCGTAAAATTTGAAAATAATTGTTCGATCTGTCGTGGAGCCCACCAGTACCTTCACGCCCGTGCTGAGAGTTAATGGGAAGTTGATAGAGTTTCGTTAATAATGTGAGTATTTGAAGCACTTGATGGACTCTACCTATCAACGGGTAACTCGAACATACACGTAGCCTGATTGGTCACTTCGCCGACCATCTTGGCTACAGTAACCAACACTGCACCGCAAATCGTAGCCAACACCAGCCAGAAGACGCCCGCATACATTCTACCATTAATGAGAAAGATGCCAAACGTGTGGGGCCCACGTACATTTCATTCTGAATGGTGAACCGAGTGATGTTTATTGACTGCATAATTGAGACTGTCGTTTTCCGCCCTCCCGTGCCGTTTTGATGCGGCAACGATGGCAGTTTAAGGCTCCACGGTTGGCGCTACAATTAATCTGCCAATTTCTAGCATAATTTAATAGGCTCTTTAATGAGATATCTGCGAGTTACGTAGCAGTGAATCAGATTTGCGCCGATTTTGGCGCCGCTATAGACGGAGCACCGGTACAAAGCAGACGCCCTGAGACACTCCTCCCTCCACCGTGACGTCACGACGAGCTCGCGCCGCTGTGGACAGAGCACCTGGCGAAGCGTCGCCACCGCCTTGGAGCACGTCTCTCCCCGCTGTCGTCCGACACCCAGCCGCTGCAGCTATTCCGCGCTGTGCGGACTGAGACTGTGGTCGTGCCAGCTGGCCAGTTGATGGAGCGCCGCCAACATTCCAACAGCAGGCTCACATGTCCTGTGAATAATGTTGCAGGTTGTCGCAGACACGTAGCTATGCAGCCATACGGCTATGCACACAGACCATCCCTGTTTACAGCCATGGCAGACGTTCCGTCAGCATCTCCTCCGTGGTGAGGGTTGCGGTAGTGTACAGCGATCGCTGTTGACCCATTTCCAGGCTGCATCAGGCACGCGAGCGTTTGGCTGTCCGCTCTCGGGTGTACCCTTCCATCCGCGGCTAGCAGCAGGTCGGACTAGAGGACACTTTGAGAAAAGCTTGCCAGCACCTCAGGCATGTTCCAGTTGTGTCGCTGCTGTGCCGGGTATCTGTTATTTGAATTCAAATTTAGATATCTGCAAACTTTTATTCAAAATAGCTGTTGATTGTATGGTGCATATCATTGACGAAAATGATTCTATGGCAGTTTTAGAGAGCCGAAATCACTTTTTCTGTAAGATTCTGAGGAAGCCAACCAGCTCTGACAATTCCTGAATGGTTTGAGTTAGCGATAGTTGCCGGCTTTGCGAATGCTCTAAAGTGTCGCGTTGCCACGTTCCATCCTGACGGGGCCAGATGCCAGCCAATCTTCTCAGCCACAAGCAACAGGCGACCCAGAAGGCGCCTTTTGCCGTCTTGTCGCCAAATATTCAGGCATTGACGTCCCATTGTTATATTGGTTCTTTGAGTCAGCTATCCCTACGTCGGATGTTCTCGCAGCAGAAATAATTGATGGTCATTCCCGTACCAATTAAGTTGTCTGTGGCTGTGTTTTTACCGTGCTTAAGATGTAATATGTCATGATCGAGAGAGACGTAAGCCCACAAGAACTGCAGTGCGAAGATTATGACCTTCATCTTGGGATAGACAGATATCCCAGAAGCAAACACCAGGAATATATACGACCAAGCGAAAATGAAATACTGCGCACTGTCTACGCCGCGCCGCCACCAGCCGCTGCGTGGCCCCGCCCACGCGGCCCCAGGCTGCGACACGTCACGTCACGTGTCAGCCGCTGCGTGGCCCACCCACGCGGCCAGAGGCTGCGGCACGTCACGTCACGTATCAGCCGCTGCGTGGCCCGCCCACGCGGCCAGAGGCTGCGGCACGTCACGTCACGTGTCAGCCGCTGCGTGGCCCACCCACGCGGCCCCAGGCTGCGACACGTCACGTCACGTGTCAGCCGCTGCGTGGCCCGCCCACGCGGCCCCAGCTGCGACACGTCACGTCACGTGTCAGCCGCTGCGTGGCCCGCCCACGCGGCCAGAGGCTGCGGCACGTCACGTCACGTGTCAGCCGCTGTGTGACTCCGCCCACGCGGCCCCATGCTGCGACACGTCACGTCACGTGTCAGCCGACGTGTGGAGCCGGCCGGCCGGGCCGACCACCAGCGCCACACACTGCCGTGTTATCCCGGGCCGGGCTGTGTCAGATCGGCGTTATGAAGCCATCTCTCCGGCCGCTTTACGGCCGGCGATCTGGCCTCGCAACGAGCGATTCGGCGGGCCGCTCGGTCGGCCGGCCGTCGGCGCCGCTTTACGACGCACGTGCACGGCCACGATCGGCCGCTTACCAGCCGACGGTCACGTGGCACGACGGCGCACGTCAGCCGCGTGCACGGCCCGGGGAGCGGGGGGGAGGGGGAGTCGCACGCGGAATGCTCTTCCCCGACAGAGATGGAGTCTCGCGGCCGCTGGTGAAGATCCCACTGTAGGTTCTGAACAGCCGCCGCTGGCGCATCAGCCATCCTTACATCCGCGTACATCTGTGCATCTGTCCGTACATCCGCGTACATCCGTACATTCGCGTACATCCGTACATCCGCGTACATCCGTACATCCGCGTACATCCGTACATTCGCGTACACCTATCCGTACATCCGCGTACACCCGTACATCTGTCCTTGCATCCACGTACACCCGTACATCTGTCCGTACATCCGCGTGCATCCGTACATCTGTCCGTACATCCGCGTACATCCGAACATTCGCGTACATCTATCCCTACATCCACGTACATCCGAACATTCGCGTACATCTATCCGTACATCCGTACATCCGCGTACATCCGCGTACATCTATCCGTACATCCGCGTGTGAACTCGGCTTCCATGGGGCTACTAGTTGACAATGAACCTTGCATGTGGCGACTTCTTCAGAAAACGAAGACCACACGGGCACAGAAGCGTCGCGAAGACAGGCCACTGGACATCAACGGCTTAACACAAAACAGCTTGCGCTAAACGGTCCGATAGAAGAAAGCTACTTCGGCCCTGCAGTTTGTAAATGAAATCCGGCTAGGACCAATGGCCTGCCAAAAGAATCCCACCCAAAAGCGTGGGCTTGACGGAAAAAGACCTCCAGTATCTATAGCTCTCAGGGACCATCCGCCAGCTAACGGCTACAGAAGACAAGCTAACGGCTACAGGAGACCAGCTAGCGGCTACAGGAGACCAGCTAACGGCTACAGGAGACCAGCTAACGGCTACAGGAGACCAGCTAGCGGCTACAGGAGACCAGCTAGCGGCTACAGGAGACCAGCTAGCGGCTACAGGAGACCAGCTAACGGCTACAGAAGACCAGCTAACGGCTACAGAAGACCAGCTAACGGCTACAGAAGACCAGCTAACGGCTACAGGAGACCAGCTAACGGCTACAGAAGACCAGCTAACGGCTACAGGAGACCAGCTGACGGCTACAGTTCACTGGGAAACATTCCCCGCACATCGGCGGTGCCGAAGATCCGGCGGTGTTTTTTATCCAGAGCGGGCCGGCAGAGCTCCTTGCTCGCGTGTGCGATGTGTTGGCAGCTCTGGCAATACATCGCGCCACTTATGGACCATCCACAACACGCACCACTCGTAGGGGGTCCAGGACAGCGTACCGTTCTGCACAATTCAGAAGAGATGTCAAATATCGGGGTTGCATTTTCTGCATGAGCCAAGTGTAGAAGGTGCAAATACCATACACTTCGATCAACTGATATGGCTTGTTCTTTATGAATGAACCAAATCTAGTTTGTGAAAATGCACTGCAATTAAAAAGTATGTTAACTATTGAGCTTTCACGTTCGGTATAGATTAAATATAATTGGTTGAAATCCAATGCGATTAAAATGTATAATTGTACCTTGAGCGTTGTGGTACGTCTCCAAAATGCCAAAATGGTATAGGCATTATTTCTCTATTAGTTACAAATAATGTCAAATTTAAAATTGATGCTTCGTGCCAAAGTTTGGACAAACATGCAATATGTGGACCGTGCGTCACAAAACAAAACATCAAGGAAATGTATGCTCCTTAGCATACCTGCCAGGTCGGGCTGTAGATTGAATCAGTTGTGATGATATGATGGAGATATTATAAAAATTGTGATGTTAAAGGCTGCCCGAAGGAATTTGTCGACTTCGCGGGTCGATTGTGTGTAAAATTGATTATGACGATCATGCAAATGAAATGTTGCAAAAAATCCGCATCAAAAGGTATGATTTTCATTTTGAAGATCACCTTCGACGTTTCGGCATGACGTCATTGTGTAGGTACTAAGAAGAGACCAATTATTTACTCTTGCTAACAAAGCTAGTTACCATACCATAACGATCCGATCCATGTTCAACCTTCCCATCAGTTCAACATTTTACCAGCTCCGGACTTCCTTCTATTTTGACCATCACCCTCGCGCTCCATCTCTCTCTCCTCTCTTTCTCTCCCTCTCTCTCCCTCTCTCTCACACTCTCTCTCTCTCTCTCTGTCTCTGTCTGTCTCTGTCTCTGTCTCTCTCACTGTCTCTCTGTCTACCCTCTCTCTCTCTCTCTCTGTCTCTCTGTCTCTCTGTCTCTCTCTCTCACTCTCTATCCCTCTCTCCAATCTTTCTCTCTCCCATCTTCCTCCATTCCATAGTGAATCAAGGTGTACTGTCGCCTTGCATTATTTACTCAGTGCGATGTTCTATGTCTGCGATGTCTCATGTCCTATGTCAATAGGTCTGCTCTAAATTGATGTCTAACCATTTTAAATGTCAAACCTCCCGTGCAGTGATATTAGTTATAGTGCAGCAATTAACTATGGTGAAAGGAATGGACCTCATTTGACAGTAGTATACGATTACCGAAAGATTACCATGAACTGTATTAAAATCACCATTACTATTATTAAAATTACTATTACAATGATTAAAATTAGCATTTCGAACGAACCAGCCATCAGGCAGTTCTTAGCTGTGCTAGAAGTTACCTTTGGTGGCTGGCAAGCCTTGCATTTATCTCGCATTACATCATGATCCTTTCCAATGGGAATTCACCCCTATCAGTTACGCGATCCCATCGTGCCGCTTTTGACTTGTCTTCAGACGAAGTGTTCCGTCAGGATAAGGGTCAATCTCAGTAATCGGCTCGACGATGTCAGACCGTTCTGCAGCTCTCTTCTCCATAGCTTTTCCTACGCGACCACAGGCCCGATGCAATCCTGGTCGGAACTGACCAGTCCGTGTGTTTGCGCCACTGCACCGGTGAGGGAGTAGTGGAAGCAACCGCCCCTCAACTAGATATATTTATTAACAGCTGTATGCGGCCCGCAATGCAAACCTCCTGACCTGCCCCGACTTCCTGTGGGAACAGTGCAACGGCAACCGTGGTGTGGCGGCTGTCTCGCGTGACCTGAGGCGCCGTCAGGGTGACCTGTCTGTGGGAACAGTACTGCTGTCACCAGGGTCTCCCGGCTGTCTCGCGTGACCTGAGGCGCCGTCAGGGTGACCCGTCTGCGGTCACATCACTGCTGTCACAATGATGTCATGGGTCACAGACGGCAGCACGTTGTGGCCGGTCACGTGCTTTTATCGGCGACCTTCTCGCCAGTGGCGCTTTAGTCTGCGGTCACAGGTCGCGGCTGGCCGGGCGAAGGTCACTGTTGGCGTAGTCGGCGCTGCTGTGGGCGGCCTCGGCGGCCGGCGCACCGCACCCGGCCGCGGCCGCCGCCGGTGTTGGTGTTAGTAGCCTGTGCGGTGTCGGTGTGGTGCAGTCTCCGCGGTGCTCGCGCGCGCGCGCCCTGGTCCGTGCAGCCGGCTGGTGGGAGTGTGCAGGAGTGTGTCCAGGGCAGCCGACTCCAGTGTCCGCTGGAGAGTGTGATCCGGCCACAGCGGGATACAGGTACTGGCGCCAGGTCCTGTTCTGCGGCCTGTGGTGGGTTATCTGGCGTCTCCAATGGACGTTACCCGTTATCAAACGACTAGATGCTCATCTGAATATTTACTTGTTTTCCACATATACATGAATGCACACGTCCATCTCTGATTTCATTTCATTTTACATAAATATAAATAAATAAATATACATATGGATATATATAAATATAAATATATATATATATATATATATATATATATATATATATATATATATATATATATATATATTCATATATATATATATATATATATATATGTGTGTGTGTGTGTGTGTGTGTGTGTGTGTGGTTGTATTGTATGTGCGTGTAAACCCCTCATCACCAATCGAAGGAATAAGTATGTCCACTGAACACTGAATGTAACCTAGCAACTTTGCCATGTGCAATTTATTTGTCAAATCACGTAGAAGCAACATATTCACTGTGTAAAATCACAGTACATTCTACCTCCGACCGTAAATGATGCTCTGTGCCGTTGCACAATTGGCTATGGATTTGCGTTCCACTCGACACATTAAATGTACTGCTGGTGATGTATTTAAATATGCAATGTATATTCTAATGATTTGATTCAATTTAGGATCTAAAACTTACTGTGTCGTAAGATCTACAAACTTACTGAGTCGTAAGTTTACAGTTATGAATTTGCAATATTTCTACAATATCCCGCTTAAGTGTATTATTTGAACGGCAGTGAGCATTTGGCTCCATGAAATGTATTGCTGTTCATATATCGAAATTCATATTGTACAGAACAAGTTCATAGTATTCTATTGATGAGACCACGTTCGCAACAATATACTCGCAGATGAACAACATATTCGTAATATAAGACTGAATTTTATTATTTGAACGGGCTGGAACATTTTTTTCTATCCATACGCAAGGTCTTCCATGCCCATCACTTTGTAACTTTTTATCTTACATTCATCAGTCCTAGTGTTCAGAATAAGACCCACGGGCCATCTGGGTGAAGCGTTTACAAGGAGTATACAGAAAGCCTGACCAAAATTATACTCAACACCCCAACCAATATTTCATCCTGAATTCCAAAGAAACTAGTCACCAACACTCTACATACCAACCAATACCTATCTACATACCCATCTAGCCCTATTCACTCCATCTCGCGTAACACTTGAATTGATGACGCCTATGCCATGCTCTCAATATATTATCGTTTAAATTGGCATTATCTAACTTTTAGTGGGTTTATACAATTATACATATCACCCTTTAATCTCCTATACTTGAGTGAGCATATATCTAAAGCCATTCCCTTTTATCAGAATGTCGAGAAAACAATCAGCCTTTCTCGATATGCTAAGCTACCTTTTCCACTGATGAGCCGAGTGTTTTTGCGCTGCTCTATTTCTAGTATATATATGTTTCTCTTTCTGATTAAAGGCTCCGTATCTGTGCATAATATTCCAAGTGGGGTTACATATAGGCTAAATGCAGTTTTTCATGACATCCTTGATCGTGTACCTCACACTCCTGTTAATGATTCCCAGCATTCTGATTGCCATGGTCCTAGTTGAGATATATTGTTTGTCTGGTTTAAGGCCATTTGAAACTAACGCACCTAAATATCTTTCTTCTTAAATGACATCCAGTTCCCTACCCCCCCCCCATTGCATATCAGAATGTCCCGCCTCCAGACCCCAGATGCATAGCCTTACACTTTTGTTAGTTGACAGACATCCGCTACTGATTAGCCCACTTTTTTAGATCATCCATGTCTAGTTGAATATTGCTAGATTGATCACTGCTGTCAGCAACTCGTACCAGTCTGATTGCATCATCCAATTTGAACACCCTAAACCTCAGGCCTGCCCCAATGTTGCTCACAAAGGTTATGATGAGAGGTAGACCTAGAACAGAGCCCAGTGACCCTCTAGTCATAATATACTGCCATTCAGATGTAAAATAATTTAACAATGCCATTTGTTTACATCCCACTGGCCATGCATCAATCCAGTTTTTTTTTCATTTTCCAACAAGATGGATGTTAACAAATTACAATTCCCATTGCTTGTAAAAAAAAGCATGCTTCTGATGTGTAAGCATAGGTAAAAAGTATGCTTTTGCGGGAATTTTCACAAAGATGGAAGATAAAATCACCGTTTGCAAGTTAAACCTCGATGGGAAAAACGTCAATGTTTACACTCCTGAGGAATGTACTCTGTTTCCAATTTCCCCCTCGTCCTTAGGCGTGCCTACGCCCATCAAAAAATACTCGTACTCCTGTCTACTAATGGTACATATATATAGAAATGTTCGTCGCAGCAAGCGGGGCCACTAGCAGAGATCAGCGGACTGTCTCGGCGTGCGGATTCGCTCGACGACGTCCTCATCTTGTCGGAACATTGCTTCTGGCTTACTTGCAGTTGCATTTGTATACATCGGCACTAACAATAATAGCGTCGTTTTCTTCCATGCATTTGCCCCTGACGATCGCATGTGATCCAAGCTAAAACTATGGCGATTGTTACGAACTGGCAGCGTCCCAAATAATATATATAATGGGCGACAGTCGAGCACCGCTGGGCTCTACATATGTGACGTCACAGATATCTTGACAAAAACAAAACAAAACGAGAGACTCTTTGGTGCTGCTTTGAATTATTTAAGTAATTTAGAGATTAAGAAAAAACTGAATACCATCATCGTCTTAAAAACAAAAAATAACTGGTGAAACTTGAAAACAAATACGGCCTGTCCCAAAATGATTTGTGTCCATTGTCTGGGTGCCATTCCCCTCTTTGACACCGATTGAACTAGTTGTGCGAAATTGCTGCATGGGGTCTCTTCAGGCGAATAATTTTTTCAGTCGGATAGTTGCATCACAAGTTACCAACATCGACATAGTTTAATCGGCATTTCGCAATACAGTGTCAAACATTTTCAATGCACTGATCCGATTCGAATCAGTGTCCGTGATATTCAAAACCAAGGACTAACGCCAGCTCCACTGTCGATGGCATGCTTGCTTCATGTTGCACTTGCTGTGCTATACGTACATGGAACTGGTGTTAATTACGCACTTAGCTTCTCGGTAGTGGCTCAGACCTTGTTTGTGAGGGCACCGGTCCTGGCGAAGAGCACCAGGTGAACATAACTGGCATGGACACAATCACCATCGTGCAACTGGAACTACAACTGCAACTGCCCATCTGGCGGTTAGGAGGCGTGAGAATCAGGACACAAGGCTTGCCTTAATTTTGACGGGAAATTTCAACTAAACTATCTCACCAGCTTTTTCAAGAAGGCTGACTGGCAATTCCGTCCTGCATAACACGGCCAATTATGCAATATGGAATCATCTTCTGTTGCATATAGTTTTAAAAAGGATTAATTATAATTGTATACACACACACACACACACACACATATATATATATATATATATACAATATACATATAATTATATTGTAATTTTCATTCAAAATTTGTGTGTGTGTGTGTGTGTATGTATGTGTATGTGTGAGAGAGAGCATGCTCTGTGGAGACGGCCGCTGCAGTGCCGTCTGGAGGGAGCCGCGGCTGGAGGCGGCTGTTGCCTAAGTCGCGTGCAGACACATTGTCGGCGGGCTGCAATTAAAACAGCCGCGCTGAGTGGCGGCTAGTTTTGCATGGATTTGCTTAAGTGAAGCTTCAGCTTTCTCACCATGCAAAGAGGTGGCCATCAACGCGCACCGAGCCGGAGAAAAACTGGATGCCGCCTCTTCAGGTTGTGGCTTATCACGCCATCGCGCTTGTTATTTGCAATTAAGGCTGCACTAACCTGGCCACGACTTGTGCCCGGTGTTTTTGTTTGACGTCAATTGCTTAACCAAACATACGCGAATAGACATTACTCACATGCGACGTATGAAAGCCATGCTGGAAGCGACCGACTTCGTTTTTCCACAAATTGATCTGAAGCCTGACATCATCACACGTGTTACGTACCCGAACCGTGGGTGTTAAACACCGCCAAGAAGCATTTTGTCGGTTCCCGGTCATATGCAGTCGGGCCGCAGGACCGTCTCAGTTCTACGTCTATTATTAGTGCCAATAAGGTTGGCATAATGCTTGACAAGGTGCACGCTAATGGTGCAGGAAATAAATGTGTTAAATTAGGCTACAAATCACCAATTAAAGAAACACTTCACCCAGAATCAGAAGGCTCTTTTCATGATTTACTCTCCGTAAATTGGGGAACAGAATTATAGCCACCGTAAACGGAATGTGGTGATCTACTGCTTGGTGAAGGATATTGGTAACCGTGCGCAAATTTTTACTTGGATTATGCCCACGGCTATTTTTAATCAAAAGATATATTGGGCATGCACTGGAAAAGAGATCTGCACTGGGAAGAATATTTTGAATGAAGTGATGTGTGTGCAGTGCGTCGCACGTTAAATCTGTCGACAATATCCACATTAAAAAATTATACTTCGCATATAAAATGCGAAACCGGCATAAGATTCGGCGATCATGCAATCTCCCGAAACGATTCACGAGTTGACCGCTTCGAATGTCAAGCTTCGACTTAAATCGCCATAGGCTGGTCGGCTTGGCTCTTGGGTTGTTTGTTTGAGTCATCCAGCGATTTAGCGGCCTTGAAGCCCGCACCACCCGCAACTTCTGCGCCTCCGAGAGCATCCCGCGGGATGGCGATGCCACTTCACGTTTCGCCTATGCTGCTGGATCTACCAAAGTTAAGCTATAGAAGATTCCCAAACTCTGACCTGGTGCAGTCGGACTCAGCGGCCTGGGAGCGATATCCCACCGTCAGAGCAGTGGAAGTTGTCTGAAGTTGTGAGTCCTGTCATGGGTCACCAGAGGTGTTCGTGCTCGTGAGTGACACCGAAGCTCAAAATTAGCGAGAGACACGGCTCGCCCGCCCTTGCTGGTGTTGGTACGTTATGGTTAACTTTGTTCCGTGCTTCACTGTCGAAGTGATGCGACTGTGTCCTGTTCGACTATCGCCTCTCCAATGGCAAATCAGAAGAGAGAAGCAATGTACGTCGTAGTGCACTTGATCAAGTATTGCGTCCAACCATTTGTACTACATGCGTTCAGAACTGCGGCCACTACGCTTTTTATTGAGTATTAAACAATAATTGTCAACCAATGTCAAATTTCATTTTCAGATAAAACATTCATCAGAGTCCTCTCATCGAAACGCTGACGGAATGCCCGATAATTGACAGGATGCCGGGTGCGTCGGTCAGATCGGGCGTTTCTGTCGGATCTAGAGCGCCGATAGTCCAGTCGAACCAATCACGGCTTATCGCTATCCGCCCGGACCATATTTGTGTGTGTGTGTGATCTGGCTTTGACGTCACCGCCTCCACCCCTCATCGTCGCGGGCGAGTCTCGGGCGGTTAGTTGGGCCGACTCGCACCCGGCCTGCCGAGATTTGCGGGAACTTTGGTTGGGTGGTATTTGTACTGTTGAAACGCCCCAGCGATCGTCTGTAGTAGGTTGTTGGTGGTGGCGAGATGACTGAGGTCGGCAACGTAGCCACCGAGGGTGGTCTGGTGGGTCAACTGCCGTGGTCAACTGATATTGGCCCACTTCCCGGCAGTGAAATATTGTGTTCTTGTGCTAATTGTCCCGGCTTTCGACAGAGACATACTGAAACATTGTAAAATGCGCACCACTGCATCCAATTCGCATAACATCCTGACTATCGCACTAGCTAATGTGTTCTCTGGAAAGCAATGTGGCTTACTGCAATGTGCCGGATTATTAAACGTGCAAAGGCATCGGTACATTGCATTTTCAGGATACCCGGCATGTATAATGAAGGATACGGATGGCAATGCACATAAGAGTCCCAAGAGTCAAGACCGTCTTCAAACGGAGGTTTTATATGTGTGTAGAAGGGCGAGTAATTCAACCCGTACATCGGAGCCCATGGAAACCGCGTGCGTTCTTATTGTGGCGGCTGGTGGATGTTGAACCCGTCCACCAATCCGAAGACCACGTCCTATCTGAAGATCATCCACCTATATGGAGGTCCATTCGGTCGATCTGAAAGACAGCTGCCGCATGTTTCACCGAGTTCATTAACCTGCATAAGTATCCCATATTGTAGTCGCCTAGTTCAGGCAACAAAATAAAACGGAATACACATCAACAACTAAAGGCGAATGATCTTTGCCATGTTAAACAACTTCTGGTACAGCTCTAGCTCCAACAGGTTTCCAAGTTGCTCAATCCTGGCGAGGTCATTTCGATTGCCCCCGGACGACATTGAGCTGCGACCTGTCTACTTCTTGATAGAACGGTTCTCGTACCTTCACCAGTCCGGAATGTTTTCCTTCACCCTCTTTCGTTTCTCAGATGTTAATGGCAATCATCCTCCTCATTGATATTTCAAACAGAGTTACTTCATGGTGCGTGCTGAACCATCCTGCTACTGAGTGGTACGCATGTGCGTGACGCTGTATACTTAGGGAGGATTCGAGCCTCACTATTATTTATGTGAGCAATCAGTAATGTTACATCCCTCTAACTTTGGCCATGAACAGTTGAGTCGGAAAATATAACATTGGACCCTCTCCCTCCCCGCTCGACGGACTTCTCTCCGTGTAGCGCAAACGGGGTTCTCTAATAGTTTAACGCAACCCAGGCCTACCTCATTGGGTGTGGCGTGGCCATCCCTGAACCTTTTCTATAAGAAGACAGCCACGGCGGTGCTGGTCGTTTTGTGATGCAACCGCCAAAAGCCCTGGTATGTCGCATGGGTTAGGTAACCCAACTATCCGCCGCAGGGCCTTGGTACGTCACACGAGCTAGACAACCCGACTATCCACCTTAGGCCGTGGTACATTACGCAAGTTAGATAACCCGACTATCCGCCGTAGGCCGTGGTACGTCACACGAGCCAGATAACCCGACTACCCGCCGTAGGCCGTGGTATGTAGCATGAGCTAGATAACCCGACTATCCGCCGTAGGCCGTGGTATGTAACATGAGCTAGATAACCCGACTATCCGCCGTAGGCCGTGGTACGTAACACGAGCTAGATAACCCGACTATCCGCTGTAGTGTGGTGCATCATACGAGCTAAGCAATCTCCGACTACCGCCGTAGCAACGTGGTATGGGACCACAAGCTGTAACCCGCAACTACCCGCCAACTGTGGTCTGTAACAACTGGTGTAGATAACCCCGCCAACTGATGGCCCGTGACCCCGCCAACTGGTGGTCTGTGACTCCGCCAACTGGTGGTCTGTGAACATGAGCTAGATAACCCCGCCAACTGGTGGTCTGTGACGCCGCCAACTGGTGGTATGGGACAAGCCTAGATAACCCAACACTGGTGGTATGTGACACCGCCAAACTGGTGGTATGTGACCCCGCCAACTGGTGACTCGTGACCCCACCGACTGGTGGGACCAACTGGTGGGTCAACTGGTGTTAATGCAGTGGAAGGTCATACCCATAGAGTAGCCTTTCCAACTTTTGCTGGTCATTTAGCGTGGAAAAATCCCACTTTCTTTAGGTTACGCGCGAATGCACGCTCCAATGTCCCTTACGTTCGTGTTTGAACTGGCAACACTACAAAGGTCAGAGGGAATAGGCTGACTAGGTACATTTCGATGAACCCTCTAAGGTACACTGCGATGAGCCATCAATACCCTTCTCATCCCCCTCCCCCGGTGGACTTCTTTGCCTCTGAAGCGGCCTCTGAAGGCCGCGAACTGATCGAGTTTCTCCTGCAGGAAGCAATCTATTCCACCGGTACTCACCGCGTTCTGAAAACGATCCGATACCATCGGCTGCACGATCGCTGCGCGTGCAGTTTCCGCACAGGTGTGCCGGCTTAAATGGCCGTCAAGCACGCAGTAGCCGCACAGCCGCATTCACTCGCATCCAACGCTGGTGGCATTCCGAACCGTTCTGTGGTGTCGATTAAGAGAGGCGGTTAACGGCCGGGCGGACGCGCGTCTCCATCCGGCGATGCGTCAAAGGCACGCGGCGGCCACAATCGACTCATCAGCGGCGCGATCCCGGCTGCCGCTGAATCCGCTGTCAATCGACAATCAGCGAGAAAAAGCGGCGGGTAAGTCACGCTCGGGTCATTCACGGCTCACCTGCAGCCGTCGCTCCGCCGGCGGTGACCGAGGGCGCGAGAGAGTTCCGGACCACGGCGCCGCCCGCCGACGCCGACGCGATTTACACCGCGCCGCGCCTCTCCAAAACTATATTTTACCATAACTGTAGTTTCCACGGCGATTCCAAACAAATGTGGGACAAAAGCGGCCGCCGGCGGCGCCCGACGGCGTGAGATACGCCGGCGCCAGGTCGTTCTCGCATTAAGGAAAGGTCGCGTCGGGTCAGCGGGAATCATGCGCGTGACGGAGCACGTGACGGCCGAACAACACCGCCAGCCTGCTGCCGTCTCACTCGTAACTCAGCGCGGCGCATCCGCGTCCCGCGCGGCCGGCGGCCGCCGGCGTTTACGAGCCGGGCCTTTGAGCCGGCCCGCCGCACGTGAGACGCTGCCGGCCACGCGCCCCGGCCGAACGTGAAAGACGAGGAGAAGGGGTGCAGGTCACTCCAGCTGTCGCCGCCGTCAGCCGGCTCCCTGATTTACAATCGGCGCGCTGATGAGATGGCCGATCGGCGGCTCCGCCGTGGAATACGCGATGAGCTCCGCCGGGAGATGCCTGGGCATGGCTTTTTTTCTTCACGAGCGGAACCCCTGGCCCGCTGCTACCTCGCCGCGATAACCTCGGCGTTGTGGAGAATGGGTCCTGTGTGTTTGTTATAGGAGCGGTCATTGTGAAAACGAACACCTTTACGCTATTTCCATGGGTTAGCGACCCAATTCGATTCGATGGTCATCCACCGAAGAATCTCCTACATTGAAGGAAGTAAACAGCACCCATATGGCGACATATCTGAAGAATTACTCAGTAATAATCGTACTATCACAAACCCATTGCTTTGGAGAGTTCCACTCATCGGGTGGCCAGGTGATAGCATAGGAGACAAGTGGATTGGAACCAGCGACTAGGACACCACTATCGCTTTAGGGCAGCTCAGGTGATTCGAGTGCGCTGTCGCAATACAAATTACAGCGTGTAAGCACCGGCTGGAAATTAAAGCTGCAGCCTGCCTTCTGCTGTTTATTTTGGGTAGGGTGCGCATGTCTTCCACACGTCGCTCCACACCCAACAAAAACTCGCCCAGTCTGGCCGACGTGTCTCCGTATGTCGCCGAGCGGCATGAGCGGCGCAGCTAACAGCGGGCATCGCCGCGCTTTTTCCTCGGCACGCCGCCCCCAGGCGCTCATGAAGACGTCGGGGCCGGCCGGCGACAGCGGCGGACGTCAGCCGCCCGGCCGCCGCTGTCCCCAGCGTCCACCCTGCGGTGCAAACTAGCCATGGACGGTCGTCGGCCGCCGCTGTCCCCAGCGTCCACCCTGCGGTGCAAACTAGCCACGGACGGTCGTCGGCCGCCGCTGTCCCCAGCGTCCACCCTGCGGTGCAAACTAGCCACGGACGGTCGTCGGCCGCCGCTGTCCCCAGCGTCCACCCTGCGGTGCAAACTAGCCAGGGACGGTCGTCGGCCGCCGCTGTCCCCAGCGTCCACCCTGCGGTGCAAACTAGCCAGGGACGGTCGTCGGCCGCCGCTGTCCCCAGCGTCCACCCTGCGGTGCAGACTAGCCACGGACGGTCGTCGGCCGCCGCTGTCCCCAGCGTCCACCCTGCGGTGCAAACTAGCCAGGGACGGTCGTCGGCCGCCGCTGTCCCCAGCGTCCACCCTGCGGTGCAAACTAGCCAGGGACGGTCGTCGGCCGCCGCTGTCCCCAGCGTCCACCTTGCGGTGCAAACTAGCCAGGGACGGTCGTCGGCCGCCGCTGTCCCCGGCGTCCACCCTGCGGTGCAAACTAGCCAGGGACGGTCGTCGACCGCCGCTGTCCCCAGCGTCCACCCTGCGGTGCAAACTAGCCAGGGACGGTCGTCGGCCGCCGCCGTCCCCAGCGTCCACCTGCGGTGCAAACTAGCCATGGACGGTCGTCGGCCGCGCTGGGGACGGTCGCCGGCCGCCGCTGTCCCCGGCGTCCACCTTGCGGTGCAAACTAGCCACGGACGGTCGTCGGCCGCCGCCGTCCCCAGCGTCCACCCTGCGGTGCAAACTAGCCAGGGACGGTCGTCGGCGCCGCTGTCCCCAGCTGTCCCCAGCGTCCACCCTGCGGTGCAAACAAGCCAGGGACGGTCGTCGGCCGCCGCCGTCCCCAGCGTCCACCCTGCGGTGCAGACTAGCCAGGGACGGTCGTCGACCGCCGCTGTCCCCAGCGTCCACCCTGCGGTGCGACTAGCCAGGGACGGTCGTCGACCGCCGCCGTCCCCAGCGTCCACCCTGCGGTGCAAACTAGCCAGGGACGGTCGTCGGCCGCCGCTGTCCCCAGCGTCCACCCAGCGGTGCAAACTAGCCAGGGACGGTCGTCGGCCGCCGCTGTCCCCAGCGTCCACCCTGCGGTGCAAACTAGCCACGGACGGTCGTCGGCCGCCGCTGTCCCCAGCGTCCACCCTGCGGTGCAAATCGGACGGTCGTCGGCCACATTGCGTTCGTGCACAGGAGGGCGTGGGACAGGGGGACCGAGGTGGCACAGAAAGGTCGACGGGACCACCTGACCGACCTGACAACGCCGCCCGCCCGGGGGTTTCCCCTTACTTGAAGAAAAGTATCATCTGCTAGAGATGCGACGTTAAGCTTGAAGAGTTACGTTCAGCTGGGGTAGGTGGCATGGACGCTGCATGACCAATTACCCCGTTTACATGAGCAGCAAAACTTCCGGGTACGATGCGATTAGGAAAACTTGCGAAAATAATGCTCTTGTAAACTGGCTTTTGCGTCGCAAAACATGCGAAAAGCTTAGCGTAAATGTACGCTTCGGTAGGTAGAAGTTTTCGATAAGCGCCACTCATGAACAAATAACGGCACGGCTGCAAGGGTCATGCTTCTTTGAGCTATTATCTGCCAATTTTCTTTTTACTAAATTGAGGGTAATTATGAAAAATAAACATCCTAGTTTTTTGATTATAACTGCAAACATAGTAACGAAACACAAAAATCAGACGTGTACTAGCTGAAAGCGGCGCTGAGACATCACGTTATGAGTGCATGCCTCAACCATGAGTTTTAGCATGTGGCGGAGTGTTGAACTTGCGGATTTGTGACAATATTTTGGTTTTGCTGACTTATATCCAGGATTGCGTAGTGAACATGATTTGCCCTGTTTACTTGACTATTGCACAGACTGGAAGAAGGCCGCCTGGGACCAGGCATCGCATAGTCCGGAACCTACACTATAGAACATAGTCTGGCCTGAAAACTTGATTCACGAAGAAGAAAGGGCTGTGTTGTCATCGAAAACGTGTCATCGGGTACGTGACCCCTTCGAATTCGACGTTTCTCTGTGCTTGGCGAGTGGAGTTGGGCTTGGCAGCGAGAGCATCAACATAGGAGCGTGAGTCAATGGTGGTGTTGCAACATTCGATGGTGTGTTGTAGAATGTGTGGAATTGTGTGGTGATGTAGTGTTCGACGATGTATTGCAGACATAGTAGTATGGACGCACACTCTGCTCGTGCTGTGTATACCGAATGACGTAGCTTTAATTTGATATGGCCAGTGTTGGGCCCATCGCACCAGGTGGCGCCTGTATTATCGGTGGTGCGAGAGCCGTCAGTGCAAACGTATGTGTGTTGCTGGTGTGCCTTCTGATGTTCGTACAATTTGAGTTTAGTTTCCATGGGAGAGAGTAGGTCTTTTCCGATTAGACGCTTTCGTTTTGAATGTTCCATGTGCCAAAGTGGGATGAGTGAGGGAATTTTGTCGGGGTCGGGTCCGGCAAACTCAGTGCGAAGGCAAAAACCTCATTCAAATGAATATCAACGCTATAATAATTTATATTATTTGTGTGCCGAAAAGGAGGGTTAGTAAGGGCACGATTTGCTGTATCATAGTGTTGAGTAGTGATCACGGGGTGATGTTGAACTAGTTATAGTGTTCCGCGGTCTTGCAGGCTGGAAATGTTTTCCTCAAACAGGAGACTGGCAAAACGCGTGGTGCGATGTGTTCCGATGATGAGCCGTAGTGCGTGGCTTTTTATGTGGTCAAGTGATTTGTGTAATTGGGTATGCGGTCAAAGATTGACCGATTGAGCGATTCATTGAGGATTGGGCGAATCAGAGCAGTGCAGTTTTTGACTATGGTAGTCTAATTAGCACCGAAGTCTTGACCAGCGATGCAGCGCTGGATGTTTAGTCGTTTAGCGCTGCGCACCACTTATCGTCGATATCCGGGAGCGGCCGTTTTGAAATGAAGCCTCCACCCGGACACTGCGGCGAAAGCGAGATCCGGCGCCGCGAGAGGAATTCTGGCCGCTCTCTCGAATCAGGTGTGGGCGTCTGGTCGTATTCGCGCTGATCGTGGTCGGCCAGATTCGACTGTTCGATGACATTTACCCTATGGCGTTCTGAATTCACCCATTCGACGATCACTGGTGTAAGGTTACGCTGCCCGGAGGTATGAGCAGCAGCAGAATTAGTCGGTGGAGGGGTTGACATTGTAAGCTGATCATTGTCCAAAGGTTAAAATTGCGCATTTCAAATGTGTGCCGCGTAGTTCCAAACTCGCGCAACTTCGCCTTCACCAGATACACTGGGATTTGAAGCAGGAGTGAATGCAAGGGGAAAACACTTTGGGTATGTCCCTCTCCACCATGCGAAGGTGGCGTTCGCCCGACCAGGTAAGGCCGGACGCCTCTGGGTAATTTTCTTACCACTCTGGGAAGGCTCACGTGCACCTCACTCGATTTTTCAGCCAGCGGCGCCCCTCTGAGGGAAAAGGCGCTCATTGCAAGGAAAGGCGCCCCTCCGAGAAGGCCCGAGTGCATCCGTGGAATTTGTCAGCCAGAGGCATTCATCTATGATTTAAAAAAATAACCTCATTATCATTCAAAGAATATGAAAATGCAAGCAATCAGACAATTAGTTTTGATTTTGAGCGACTGGTTGCAAACTAAGATTTTCTTCTTCTTCTTGTTTTTGGGAGGGGGGATTTTAAGCGTATCCACATGGTAGCAAAATGCGACCCACTGATTATTGCACTGATCACCACGCGAGCTTTTAGCGTAGATGAGGACGACGCTGGTATGCGGACATGTTCATTGCCGTTTCCAAGGTGGTTCGGAATACTTTTGTCGAGTTGAATTTGGATGCTCTTTTTTCAGTTGCAGGTAACATACAGGTTTGTTTTAGGCTGGTGTGGTTTCTAGGACAAAGACTCAACGCCTCCATCCATTTACCATAAGCGTAAGTCTATGCATATGCGTTTTGTTCCAGTAAACCATATGGAGCGTTGCAGGGTGGCAGTTTACAACCCATCTTGGAACTTCTCCAATTATTTTAGATGCCAAAAACAGTAGAACCCTATTTCTCCAACACTGATCATGTGGTCGCGTAAAGTTCTGGCCAACATACACACATTGGTGGATTGATTTAATACAAAAGTTTTGATATTTCAATGTTTCCTCACATATTTAGTCAATGACAGCTCACAAACCTTCATTTGATGAACGGACAGCTCCGCCAAATCACCATCCAACTTCCCACGTCTTGAATATGGTGTCTTCTTCACGTTCATGGCACTCCACAGTTTAAGCTGAATGGGTCGAGACCACTAAAATGCCATACCGCCGACTAGCAACGGGAATAAGGCTGGTTTCGCACAGCCACAAAACTTGGGAGGCAGGAGTGCGCTCACAATTTTGATAAGGGTATTTGTATAAATGTTATATACGTCATACGTAGTGTCACACAGGCATCATCATCATTTTGTCATCACTATGATTTCGCGGCAAGCACATAAGTGACACAGCTGACTACGTCCACATTCCTTGGGTACCACATCCAACGCTTGCCGCAGCCCGGGTGACGATGTCGCTCAGTTCACACAATGACACAGAAGACAATTAGTCCACACATATACGCAATACTCCGCTGTTCTTTCCAAGGCAGTGCGTCGTGTGGAGAGCTAATCATGCAGCCGACGATCTCGAGCGAAGCAAATTGCATCGATACATTTTGTAGAAGGGCAATTAATCCTTTATGTCATAATTGATTACCAAAGATGATGATAGCAAGTTGCTACTTTGACCTTGTAGCAAGTTGTACCTATTACCTCAAAGTAACATTCCTATTGACCTTGGTAGCAAGTATGTACCTATTGACCTCAAGCAGTAATATTCCTGAGCATTCCAGATCAAGATGATTAAAACTTCCAGAAGTAAAGGGAAAAACAGCTGTAAGGTGTTGCCTCGCCCTTCACCATTATACAACGTGAATGCGTATTATTTGTAGTAAATTCCACACGGCAGCTGCAGACATTAAATTACCTTTTCCATAAAGAATAGCTATTTTAATCAGCAGGGTTCCATCAAGATCTGGACTTGCACGATAAAGCGGCATATCGGTATTTCGACGTCCTTCCCCCACCGATGTAATCCCGCCACCTTCATTTATCCCCAAAGAGCGTTGGCCAGCCGTAGAATCACCTGACAATGCACGGAAGGAGAGCATACGTGTAGCAAAGTCGCCCCCAGCATCTTGTACGCGTGTAGTCGGTGCTGCCAAGACAGCCATCCAGCTGGCAGGTTTATAGCTGCTGTCCGGCTCGGGCCTCAGCAATAACACTAGACCACGTCTGTCAGCTGCCGGCCGCCCAGCCGTCCGTCGGCGTGTCCGCGCCGCGCGTCCGTCCGTCCGTCCGTCCGTGCGTCCGTCCGTCCGTCCGTCCGTCCGTCCGTCCGTCCGTCCGTCCGTCCGTCCGTCCGTCCGTCCGTCCGTCCGTCCGTCCGTCCGTCCGTCCGTCCGTCCGTCCGTCCGTCCGTCCGTCCGTCCGTCCGTCCGTCCGTCCGTCCGTCCGTCCGTCAGCCGTCCGTCCGTCCGTCCGTCCGTCCGTCCGTCCGTCCGTCCGTCCGTCCGTCCGTCCGTCCGTCCGTCCGTCCGTCCGTCCGTCCGTCCGTCCGTCCGTCCGTCCGTCCGTCCGTCCGTCCGTCCGTCCGTCCGTCCGTGCGTGTCCGTCCGTCCGCCGTCCGTCCGTCCGTCCGTCCGTCCGTCCGTCCGTCCGTCCGTCCGTCCGTCGCGTCCGTCCGTCGCCGTCCGTCCGTCCGTCCGTCCGTCCGTCCGTCCGTCCGTCCGTCCGTCCGTCCGTCCGTCCGTCCGTCCGTCCGTCTGTCGGTCCGTCCGTCCGTCCGTCCGTCGGCGTGTCCGCGCCGCGCGTCCGTCCGTCCGTCCGTCCGTCCGTCCGTCCGTCCGTCCGTCCGTCGGCGTGTCCGCGCCGCGCGTCCGTCCGTCCGTCCGTCCGTCCGTCCGTCCGTCCGTCCGTCCGTCCGTCCGTCCGTCCGTCCGTCCGTCCGTCCGTCCGTCCGTCCGTCCGTCCGTCCGTCCGTCCGTCCGTCCGTCCGTCCGTCCGTCCGTCCGTCCGTCCGTCCGTCCGTCGGCTGTCCGCGCCCGCCGTCGTCCGTCCGTCCGTCCGTCCGTCCGTCGTCCGTCCGTCCGTCCGTCCGTCGTCCGTCCGTCCGTCCGTCCGTCCGTCCGTCCGTCCGTCCGTCCGTCCGTCCGTCCGTCCGTCCGTCCGTCCGTCCGTGCGTCCGTGCGTCCGTGCGTCCGTGCGTCCGTGCGTCCGTGCGTCCGTGCGTCCGTGCGTCCGTCCGTCCGTCCGTCCGTCCGTCCGTCCGTCCGTCCGTCCGTCCGTCCGTCCGTCCGTCCGTCGTCCGTCCGTCCGTCCGTCCGTCCGTCCGTCCGTCCGTCTGTCCGTCTGTCCGTCTGTCCGTCTGTCGTCCGTCTGTCCGTCTGTCCGTCTGTCGTCTGTCCGTCTGTCCGTCTGTCGCGTTCGTCTGTCCGTCTGTTCGTCTGTCCGTCTGTCCGTCTGTCCGTCTGTCCGTCTGTCGTCTGTCCGTCTGTCCGTCTGTCGTCTGTCCGTCTGTCTGTCCGTCTGTCGTCTGTCGTCTGTCTGTCTGTTCGTCTGTCCGTCTGTCGTCTGTCCGTCTGTCCCGTCTGTTCTGTCGTCTGTCCGTCTGTCCGTCTGTCCGTCTGTCCGTCTGTCCGTCTGTCCGTCTGTCCGTCTGTCCGTCTGTCGTCTGTCGTCTGTCCGTCTGTCCGTCTGTCCGTCTGTCCGTCTGTCGTCGTCTGTCCGTCTGTCTGCGTCTGTCCGTCTGTCCGTCTGTCCGTCTGTCTGTTCGTCTCGTCCGTCTGTCCGTCTGTCCGTCTGTCCGTCTGTCCGTCTGTCCGTCTGTTCGTCGTCCGTCTGTCTGTCTGTCGTCTGTCGTCCGTCCGTCTGTCCGTCCGTCCTCGTCCGTCCGTCCGTCCGTCCGTCCGTCCGTGCGGCCGCTTTCGCCACCGCCTCGCCGCCGTTGTGTATGCGTGCCGCGCTCTGCGCCATGCCGCCCAACACACTGTGGCGGCCGGACATCCAACTGGTCGGTCCGGACATCCAACTGGTCGGTCCGGACATCAGAGGCGGGACGGGCGACCGAGCGCGGCGGGAGGTGTCCGCGAGCGTCCGGAACTGTCCGGTACTGTCCGGAAATGTGCGCAGATGGTTGCAGCTGTCCGTGGTGGCTGATCGGCCAGCGACGTCAGGTTCGACGCGATGGGAATGTATGCAGATGGCCGCGGCTGTCTGGAGATGGTCGCAGATGGTCGCAGCTGGTCGCCTGGAGATGGTCGCACATGGCCGCAGCTGTCCGCAGCGGCTGATCGGCCGGCTACGCCAGGTTCGACGCGGTGGGAATGTGCGCAGATGGCCGCAGCTGTCTACAGCGGCCATGTGCCATGTGCGACTGGCACAATCAGCCAGCTACGTCAGCTGGCTGAAGGTTAGGTTCGACGCGATGTGACCGTGTCGCCTGACCGGCGCGATTCGATCGCGCGCCTCGATCTAATCTCGCGCGCCGCGACCGGACCCTGCCTCCGCGGGCCGGAGCCGAGACGGTCGGACGACTGTGCCGCGCGCCGGACTTGGCGCGCCGCGTGGGCGTGCCGCCCACCAGTTGCCGCCGAGTCGCGCGACGCACGTGACGGCCGGCGCCGATCTGGCGATGTCCGCTGATCGTGCCGGCGATAGCCGGCGGCCGTGCTGTACGGCGGTGTTGATTTTATCGTCGTGCGAGTGGTTCGCATCTGCCATACTTGGCTCTCCGGTGCGATTTCCCGTCGGCGTGGTGTACGGACGAGCCAGCTGAAGGACGCGCGTCTGAGCATGAGTCAGCAGGGCGATCAAATCGAGCCCTGCTCTGTCGGCCGCGGGACACCATGAACAATGGCTGACTGAACAGTGATATGAACAATGCCATCCAAGGTGTCGTCAGTCGGGCCATCCGCAGACAGCTGACCGTACAACTCGTCAGCTGATGACCACACAGCTGGTCAGCTGATAATGACACAGCTGGTCAGCTGATGACCACACAGCTGGTCAGCTGATGACCACACAGCTGGTCAGCTGATGACCACACAGCTGGCCAGCTGATGACCACACAGCTGGTCAGCTGATGACCACACAGCTGGTCAGCTGATGACCACACAGCTGGTCAGCTGATAATTGCACAGGCATGGCCAGCTGATGACGGGACAGGTGACCGGCTGATGGCGGGACAGGTGACCGGCTGATGGCGGGACAGGTGACCGGCTGATGGCGGGACAGGTGACCAGCTGATGGCGGGACAGGTGACCGGCTGATGGCGGGACAGGTGACCAGCTGATGGCGGGACAGGTGACCGGCTGATGGCGGGACAGGTGATCAGCTGATGGCGGGACAGGTGACCAGCTGATGGCGGGACAGGTGACCGGCTGATGGCGGGACAGGTGACCGGCTGATGGCGGGACAGGCGACCGGCTGATGGCGGGACAGGTGACGTGATGCGGACAGGTGACTGATGGCGGGACAGGTGATCAGCTGATGGCGGGACAGGTGACCGGCTGATGGCGGGACAGGTGACCGGCTGATGGCGGGACAGGTGACCGGCTGATGGCGGGACAGGTGACCAGCTGATGGCGGGACAGGTGACCGGCTGATGGCGGGACAGGTGATCAGCTGATGGCGGGACAGGTGACCAGCTGATGGTGGGACATCTGATGTGCCTGGCTGGTGACGAGCTACTGGCGGAACAGTTGATTGTCAATGCGTCGGCGGCGGCGGAGCTGAGGCCGCTGGTTACAATTTGCAGTTTTGACCGCGATAACATATTGTGTATTCGGCAGCTTGCTCCTCGCTCCCGATGCCTTTCATGTTTGAATGCGCCTGTTCACCTTTGACTGACAGTGCTGGCATTGCTGACAGCCAATCGGCAGCTGCTGCCTGACTATGAGGAGCCAGTAGGGCAGCCAAGATTGTGCCTGGAAGTTTGAACATGGGTATGTTTTTAATATGGGTCAATCAGCGATATATTCGGTCCATGTTGACATTTCTCGTTCTCATCTCCTGGCATCGGCATCGTTTACTGTCTGGCCTACGTGCGACTTGGCCTATGTGTGATTTTGAGGGTAGGTTAAGGCCTGATTCAGTGGGAAGCAAGACAACTGCCTATTCAGAGCAATTATCTCATGTTGCAAAACTTGGACAGGGTTGGTACGGCTGAGGTGCTACCGAGTTAAGCATGTGTGTCACGTTTTTGGGCCTGTGTTTTATGTTTCTGCTGATGTGCAGTGACCTGCATGATGAGTCTTCCTTGGCATTCCGAGTACTGCAAACCGATGGGGGCCGTCAGTTCATGGCGGAACAGCAACAACCAGAACGAGCAGCGCTTGTGTCTTTGTTTGACACGATTTAGGAAACCCGTGTCAAGAGTTTTCCGTATTTGTGTTTCATCCAGCAGTAAATGTTCTTCTCCCCGCTTGTGGCTTCCACAGTACGTCTTGTGCTCCAAATATCCAGTACACGTTTAAGTTTTAATATAAAATTTCCTCTGAGCGACGGTGAAGTCCAGCACCTCCAAGCCCGTCAGGGTCTTCGCCATGATGCAATTGAAATACAACTAGACCAAAAGAGTACGAATAGGAAAGTGGAACGGACCGGAAGGATCCGTCAGGACAAAAATGCCGTGAAGCAGAAGCATGCGGATACACGTGCTGATGCTTGGAGACAGCTACGAGTTCTGGACTACGAGCCGCGAACCTGAACTGGGGGAATTTCCCTTCCTCGGGTCGGTCCGGCGGTGATAAATACAGTGATCAGGAGCGTGGCCAGTAACAGGATGAGTCTCGCCTCAGTGACCCGCATCGGAGCCCTTCGGTGAAGCGGTAAACCAATCTCCCGTCCGCCGACAATGGAACGCCTCGCGCATGAGACAAAACCGTGTCTCGCGTGGAGCGTGGCTGCTTACGGGCAGGTGAAGTCCAGCACGTCACTCTGTGTGGAGGTAAGTGTCGTCGCTACATAGGATGTGAGTTTACAAATGTCTTCCTGTCGGTGCCTTCAGAGCTTCCGTCAGTGCGGCTCGACCGCCTGACGGCTGGCTGAGTTATAACTCGCTGTCGGTGTGGCAGGCCACGTGAATGCAGAGCTGATGACTGTTCTGGAGAATGAACGGTGCCCTCTGTCAGACGATCCTCTGTTAAATCGCTCCTGATGAAGCCACCAGTTCCAGCGCGTTCATCGACTGCGTGGTTTATGCTATTTTGCAGCTTTTGCAGGCTAGATTACGGTATGCTATTTCTGCCTGCAGCTCACAATCCGAGGAAAGTTGGTTCATTGGGAAGGGATTATGTGCATTCATCCAGATGCTCTATATTTACCCAGTACTCAGAAACCGTGTCGACTCTCGCCCACTTTTCCGCCGTCATGAAGGTTTCACATCTGGCCATTTTCTGTATCGAACGTCCGTCGGAAGCAACCCGAATTCCCACTGCTATCTTTATACCGTCTGACATCTTATTCATGAAGACGTTTGCTTCCCACGTTGCCTACTGGCATATATATATATATATATATATATATATATATATATATATATATATATATATATATATATATATATGTATATATATATATATATATATATATACATATATATATATATATATATATATATATATATATATATATATTATATATATATATTATACATATGTATATAATACATACATATATATATATGTATATATATATATATATATATATATATATATATATATATATATATATATATATATATATATATATATATATATATGTATATATATATATATATAGGCTGTCGGCAATCTGCATCTCCAGCCGATGTATACTCCCCGATACCGTCCCACAGTCCGACCACCATACACGTGCTGATGCTGCCTGACACTTGCTTCAGACTGGCGCGGTATCCGGGTCCTGGCCCGCGATCCCGCCCGAGATCACACCGCCGCTGTGTCGGGAGACCGCAGCCGGACCCGTCTGAGCCGTCCGAGCCGGGTGATATAGGTGACGGGTGACTGGCGGGTGTTTGGACGGCCCGTGCGGCCGCCAGCCGACGAGAGCACCGCCGACAGTGCAGCTCGTCCGGCACTGGCCGGGAACGAAGGCAGATCGGCTGGATCGTGGTCAGGATGGCGATGAGAGACGTCACTTTGCATACATGGGACGTCAAATATTCAGCCTTTCCCCGGCGTATAGCACGGTCTAGCGGTAATGCGGGTCTGTGCAGCGTTACGATCCGCCACATCATTGACCGATCCGGGGAAATGCACTCCTCCCCTACGGCCCATCGACGTTCGAGTTGATGCGCTGCGGAGAAACAGCCGGCGGGCTGAATGCGAAACAGGGTCGCCGTTGTTCATCCTGGAATCAGCGCCTCTCTTGAGCACAAGCTGGCACTGAACAGCTGTCTTTCAGTCGGTCCGTACTTCCACGAGAGGACGTGGAGCGTGTGTGTCACGCGCACACAGGCGACACGCGGCCGGCTCGGTCCGACCACAGCACCCTTTAACTGATTCCTGCGGTGAATTAACATCTAATTAGGCGGCCACTCTGTCGTAAATCAGTCGGAGCTCCGAACAAAAACGTCACGCCAAACGGCTATGTCGCCGGCCGGCAAATGACCGGTGGGCATCGACGCTTTTTACCGCCGCCGGCACCTGTGTCTCGTCTCCTCACGGGTGGAATCTTGATAGCTGGTCGGGTGCGGTCAGCGAGCGTCCGTGTCGACCATCAGACATGCGTGCCTACTGCTGCCTGGCGGGGGCCGCCGACGGAAGCTCGACTGGAGTCCAGGAGGCCCGTTTGGCTGGACTGTGGCGTCCGCCCCACGCTGTAGATGATGACCTCACTTAGCCAGAGGATGGCAAGGATGTGGCGTACTCAGAGTTGAGAATGTGACATGGAACTTCACTTTGTTTTTCGTGATCAAAGCTATGTGACGAGGCAAAGTGTTTGTGCCGAAGGGCGCAGATGTTGTTCGTATGCGGGACTGGGCAGTACGTGTAGGTAGGTATTTATGTGGAATGTGGGAGAAAATAGCAAGTAGCTTTAGGTACTGTACCTCAATTTGCAGACAATTTCATTTTGACACGGAAAGGAGGATATTTGAAAATCTCGACTGTGTTTGCGTTTTGTACGGCAATGCTCGCCCATTCCCCGTGGGGAACTAGCGTGTTGTCGACTGTTCGCTTTTCCTATGTACCTTTTCTACATCGAGTGACAATATTTCACCTTTCTACTTTGCTCAGGACCGGCTCCAGGAGCGAATTCTCGAAGGCGAGCTCGGAGATACCATTTGTTTGTTCCTCTGTAGCATGTTCGATTCCTACGGTCTGGAACTTCAGAAACGTGCGATCGCTCGTCACATGTGTGTGCGCTGTGTGTGTTTTTTTGGGGTGGGGGTGGGGGGGGGGGGGCGGAGTAAAGTATTAGACCGCCTCTGGTTGGCATCCACCCCGATATAATCACTCCGGTCAGTGGATATTCAAGTACTACAGGTGCATTTACTACACTTAAGGCGCATTTGTTGCATTCACGGCATTGGCGGTGCTAACCACGTTAAAACGCTGAGACGTATTACCCTCACTACCTTCATTCCAAACGCATAGCTTCACACCCCCACCTCCGCCCGCTACGGGAGCGGAGGCGGGGGTGTGAAGTCGGTGTACAACCCTGCGGCGGTGTCAGTGTACAGCCCGAGACTGTGTGCCAGCTCCCAGAACGACGATCGGCGGGCTGGTGCGGCCTGCACTCGTTGTGTCCGCGAAGCATCATTGTTGCCGTTACGCTAAGATGATGCCCGGCTGGGCTGTGATGGCGTTGCTGCAGCAGATGATGGGCTCAGCAGTTGTATCAGAGTGCACGGCACTCAGTCGCCCGGTCTGGTTGGCCGTCTGGTCTGGTCCGGTCTGGATAGGCGTCTGGTCTGGTCCGGTCTGGATGGGCGTCTGGTCTAGTCTGGTCTGGATGGGCGTCTGGTCTGGTCTGGTCTGGATGGGCGTCTGGTCTGGTCCGGTCTGGATGGGCGTCTGGTCTGGTCTGGTCTGGTCTGGATGGGCGTCTGGTATGGTCCGGTCTGGGTGGGCGTCTGGTCCGGTCCGGTCTGGGTGGGCGTCTGATCTAGTCTGGTCTGGATGGGCGTCTGGTCTGGTCCGGTCTGGATGGGCGTCTGGTCTGGTCTGGTCTGGTCTGGATGACCGTCTGGTCTGGTCCGGTCTGGATGGGCGTCTGGTATGGTCCGGTCTGGGTGGGCGTCTGGTCCGGTCCGGTCTGGGTGGGCGTCTGGTCTGGTCTGGTCTGGATGGGCGTCTGGTCTGGTCCGGTCTGGATGGGCGTCTGGTCTGGTCTGGTCTGGTCTGGATGACCGTCTGGTCTGGTCCGGTCTGGATGGGCGTCTGGTCTGGATGGGCGTCTGGTCTGGTCCGGTCTGGGTGGGCGTCTGGTCCGGTCCGGTCTGGGTGACCGTCTGGTCTGGTCCGGTCTGGATGGGCGTCTGGTCCGGTCCGGTCTGGATGGGCGTCTGGTCTGGTCCGGTCTGGATGGGCGTCTGGTCTGGTCCGGTCTGGATGGGCGTCTGGTCTGGTCCGGTCTGGATGGGCGTCTGGTCTGGTCTGGTCCGTCTGGATGGGCGTCTGGTCTGGTCCCTGGTGACCGTCTGGTCCGGTCCGGTCTGGATGGGCGTCTGGTCGGTCTCTGGATGACCGTCTGGTCTGGTCCGGTCTGGATGGGCGTCTGGTCTGACGTCTGGTCCGGTCTGGCTTGGTCTGGACGGCGTCTGGTCCGGTCCGGTCTGGATGGGCGTCTGGTCTGGTCCGGTCTGGATGACCGTCTGGTCCGGTCCGGTCTGGATGGGCGTCTGGTCTGGCCCGGTCTGCTCTGGATGGGCGATTGGGTGGGCAGCGACGCCACCCGAGTGGCTCCATTATGATATAATGTCCGAGTGCGACAGATTTTTACGGTCCGGCGCTCCGTTTTTGGGCTATTCGACCCGGTGTGTGCGACTGTTTTACGCCGGAGTTATGATACTTGACCGTGATTTATGTGCGGGCTCATTTTGTGGGTTCGCATTGACTGTGGGGCTCGTGCCGTTTCGGCGGGCGCGCTGGTTCCTCGAAGAGGGAGAAAGCTGGAAGGATGCAGCCTCGGCCGACCGTTTACAATTGACTTGCGTCATGTTTGCATCCACTTGAGTTGCATGCCTAGCTGCCGGGCGCCACCATTGAGTCGACAGCGCCGGACTCGTCAGTGGAGCGCCCGGCGCCACTGAGACCGCCCTCACCATAGGTACGGACGGGTGTGGATTAGAGCCGACGCAGCCGGTCACCATAAATAGCCAGCCGTGCACTGAGACCGCCCTCACCATAGGCACACGGGTGCTGACGGGTGTGGATTAGAGCCGACGCAGCCGGTGCCGCTGAGACCGCCCTCACCATAGGCACGGACGGGTGTGGATTAGAGCCGACGCAGCCGGTGCCGCTGAGACCGCCCTCACCATAGGCACGGACGGGTGTGGATTAGGGCCGACGCAGCCGGCCCGGCTGAGACCGCCCTCACCATAGGTGGATTAGAGCCGACGCAGCCGGCCCAGCTGAATGCGGCACACGGTGGAGCGGATAAGTATCCAATGAAGCATGCCCACTTAAGACCAATGTTTTCCCCACGGATGTTACAATGAAGTATGCTAGCTTAAGGCCAGGTTTTCCCATCCATGTTGCAATACTTTTGTCGTCCGTGCGCGTTAGCCAAGAGTCGTGCGTGAACTTACTGGGATGGCCGGGAATTGGAGCAAAATGTGCAGCACATCGTGACCAGATGTGGAGCGCATACCCGGCTGCCGTCCGCAGCAGGCGGGCGGACCACCGTCGCCCTGAGCGGACACGTCACCGCCTCCAGCACCGGATCAACACCACCACCAGCACCACCACCAGCACCGCCACCAGCACCGCCACCAGCACCAACACCAACACCGCCAGCACCGCCACCAGCACCGCCACCACCGCCACCAACACCGCCACCACCGCCACCAGCACCGCCGCCACCGCCACCAACACCGCCACCAGCACCGCCACCACCACCAGCACCGCCACCAGCACCGCCACCAGCACCGCCACCAACCGCCACCAACACCCCCAACACCGCCACCAGCACCGCCACCAACACCGCCACCACCGCCACCAACACCGCCACCAACACCGCCACCACCACCAGCACCGCCACCAACACCGCCACCAACACCGCCACCACACCGCCACCAGCACCGCCACCAGCACCGCCACCAGCACCGCCACCAGCACCGCCACCAGCATCGCCACCAGCACCGCCACCACCGCCACCAACACCGCCACCAACACCGCCACCACCGCCACCAGCACCGCCACCACCGCCACCAACTCCGGCACCAACACCGCCACCAACACCGGCACCAACACCGCCACCAACACCGGCACCAACACCACCACCAGCACCGCCACCAACACCGCCACCACCGCCACCAACACCGGCACCAACACCGGCACCACCGCCACCAACACCGCCACCAATACCGCCACCAGCACCGCCACCAGCACCGCCACCACCGCCGCCACCAGCACCGGCACCAGCACCGCCACCACCGCCGCCACCAGCACCGCCACCAACACCGCCACCACCGCCGCCACCAGCACCGCCACCACCGCCACCAGCACCGCCACCAACACCGCCACCACACCCACCACCAAACCGCCACCAGCACCGCCACCACCGCCACCAGCACCGCCACCAACACCGCCACCAACACCGCCACCAACACCGCCACCAACACCGCCACCAGCACCGCCACCACCGCCACCACCACCACCGCCACCAGCACCGCCACCAACACCGCCACCAGCACCGCCACCAATACCGCCACCAACACCGCCACCAGCACCACCAACACCGCCACCACCGCCACCAGCACCGCCACCAAACCGCCACCACCACCGCCACCAACACCGCCACCACCGCCACCACCGCCACCACCGCCACCACCACCGCCACCAGCACCGCCACCACCACCACCACCGCCACCAACCGCCACCACCAGCACCGCCACCACCACCGCCACCAACACCGGCACCAACACCGCCACCAGCACCGCCACCAACACCGCCACCAACACCGCCACCATCGCCACCAAACCGCCACCACCGCCACCACCGCCACCAACCGCCACCACCGCCACCACCGCCACCAACCGGCACCACCGCCACCACCGCCACCACCGCCACCAGCACCGCCACCACCGCCACCAACACCGCCACCACCGCCACCAACACCGCCACCACCGCCACCACCACCGCCACCAACACCGGCACCAACACCGCCACCGCCACCGCCACCACCGCCACTAGCACCGCCACCACCGCCACCACTAGCGCCGCCGGCACCGCCACCACCGCCACCACCGGCGCCGGCACAGTGCGCTACTCGCCACACTCGCCGACCCGGTCACCTCCATAATCAGAGTCGTCGGCCGGGACCACAAGTCTTAGCCGGCCGCAGGCAAGGTCAAGGACGACCTGCCTGGCAGTCGCACCATCTACCGCGACGAATGTCAGCGAACGGCCGGAGAGCGGCGCTAATTTCCGCGTCCGTCCCGTGATGCGGTGATCGGTGGCGCTTGCGCGGCGGGCGACCACTGTCGCGACTGGGACGCGAGCACCGCGTCCTCCACTGCGCTCAGCTCCACCACGGCAAAGCAAACTCCACACACGGCAAAGCAAACTCCACACACGGCAAAGCAAACTCCACACACGGCAAAGCAAACTCCACACACGGCAAAGCAAACTCCACACACGGCAAAGCAAACTCCACACACGGCAAAGCAAACTCCACACACGGCAAAGCAAACTCCACACACGGCAAAGCAAACTCCACCACGGCAAAGCAAACCCACACACGGCAAAGCAAACTCCACACACGGCAAAGCAAACTCCACACACGGCAAAGCAAACTCCACACACGGCAAAGCAAACTCCACACACGGCAAAGCAAACTCCACACGGCAAAGCAAACTCCACGCACGGCAAAGCAAACCCACCACGGCAAAGCAAACTCCACACACGGCAAAGCAAACCCACACACGGCAAAGCAAACTCCACACACGGCAAAGCAAACCCACACACGGCAAAGCAAACTCCACACACGGCAAAGCAAACCCACCACGGCAAAGCAAACTCACACACGACAAAGCAAACTCCACACACGGCAAAGCAAACTCCACACACGGCAAAGCAAACTCCACACACGGCAAAGCAAACTCCACACACGACAAACAAACTCACACACGGCAAAGCAAACCCACACACGGCAAAGCAAACTCCACACACGGCAAAGCAAACTCCACACACGGCAAAGCAAACTCCACACACGGCAAAGCAAACTCCGCCCGCCGGTGCGGCAGTCGGTGGATGGGTCGGATATTTTGCTCCTGACCCCACGGCGGCGCCGTCTCGGCCCGCAGAACCTCTCACAGTAGCTCTGCATCGACTCACTCTAAGTTTACGCCAGAAGAGAGCCAAGGCCCGGGTAAAACGGCGGTCGGAGTCAAACTGGAGTCAGAGTCAGAGTACAAGTCTGGCAGCTTCACGATACGCGATGAGGACGATGGAGACCGAGACTGAGGCGCAGGAGCAGGGAAAGAGGCTAGGATAGAGGTGCGGTCGGTCGCCCTGCCAGTCACAGACGATCTACGGGTAGCGTACCTATGGCTGTCCTCACTCACAGGTACCCCCCTCCCCCGGTGTCGTGGTGCTCATACACATCTTCCTCTCTTTAGTGCCACCTTTTTGACACCATCGCTGAATGCTCTGAGTGCCTTTGTTCTGGCTAGTGGAAGCTGATTACTTTCCGAGACAGCCCGTGGTTTGCGCCATCTGTGTTTTTGTTGCTGTTTGGAACTGCAGCAAGAGATCACGGTTGGCATATATTGTCGCCACAGCACTCACGCCACTCTCCTGGCCATCAGTATGCGCCAAGTTGGCGAGCTGACAAGCTGACAAGCTGACAAGCTGACAAGCTGAGAGGCTGACTATGAGTTGCAGCACCCCGCCGGCTTCACTGGCATGGCGCCGGACTCAACAATGCTGTTGTTGCCAATGTCGCACTTCTTTAAGTGCGAGGGCACATAACTGAACTCTAGTCTGCGGCACGTGCGTTTGGCGATGGTGCGACTAGCCGCACGCTCAGATGGGGCGCGAGTGGACGTGGGAGTGGAGGAGAAAAGTGAGCTGTCGTGGTCCTTCGGTCGTGACGGGCTTTTGCGAAGTGCGGATTAGCCACCTTTGGAGCGACGCCGACGCCCGATCTTTGCCTCGTGTGTCCGGCTCAGCTGGCCTTTGAAGGAGGCTCTTCAGTACGCCTGTGCTGACTGGCGTATTCCGACCTGTGAGGCGACTGTGGTGACAATGTGGATTCCGACCTACATAGTGACTGTGCTGACAATGTCACTCTTTGGACGATTCTTACTACAAAGCGCTAGGATTGCTGGCCTAAATTCCCAGGGATTCAGACGGGTGAGTGGTGGGAAAGGCCAACGGTTGGCTGTTCTGCGCCATGCCCACCTCCCCTACACTCACATATTCCTCAGATTCGGCGAAGTGTGGTGACTTTTGATTTTAAGAACCATCCATACATTACGTAGAGCTCAACGGGGGAGAGAAGTGGTGTCTTTCAGTACGCAATGCTAAATGTCCATGTGGAATAACGTAAAAGTGGGTTCCCGAGCCAGGGGAGGGAGAATGGTCAAAGTAGAGTCAGGTATTTTATGAATGACTCCATTTACTACAATTGATGTTATGCATATTTGGCCATTCCAGCTGATGCCAGCTGCTTTTAGTGTGATGGTCTGCATCTCAGCATCGCGGTAGCGTCTGAGGCTGTCCCGGCATTACACGTTCTAAGGCTGTCTAGTTCATTTGTTTTTATATCTCTGTTACCTTCTTTACTTGAGAACAACCCACTCAGACCAACTCTCGACGACTGCTCACCACCATTCGGTGCATGCAACGCCCATGCACGAAACGTCAGCTGTTGGAATGCTGAGAGGAGAGGACGCCTAACGTCCTCTTCCATAACGGAGCGTACGAGGCCGTGGCCGTCTGACTTGGGCACCTAGCTGAGCCCGTCGGATCGGCACCACAGGGACGGGGCGACTCGGCCCGCGATATCTCTCCAACGTGGAGCTGCAGCCCCCCTCCCGTCCCGGTGTCTGGTGGTGCACACAGTGGCGGGTATTGGTCAGCCATCCCTGGTGTATGGAGGTACGCACAGTGGCGGGTATTGGTCAGCCTCTGGTGGTGCGCACAGTGGCGGGTATTGGTCAGCCTCTGGTGGTGCACACAGTGGCGGGTATTGGTCAGCCTCTGGTGGTACACACAGTGGCGGGTATTGGTCAGCCTCTGGTGGTGCGCACAGTGGCGGGTATTGGTCAGCCTCTGGTGGTGCGCACAGTGGCGGGTATTGGTCAGCCTCTGGTGGTACGCACAGTGGCGGGTATTGGTCAGCCTCTGGTGGTGCACACAGTGGCGGGTATTGGTCAGCCTCTGGTGGTGCGCACAGTGGCGGGTATTGGTCAGCCTCTGGTGGTACACACAGTGGCGGGTATTGGTCAGCCTCTGGTGGTGCGCACAGTGGCGGGTATTGGTCAGCCTCTGGTGGTGCGCACAGTGGCGGGTATTGGTCAGCCTCTGGTGGTGCGCACAGTGGCGGGTATTGGTCAGCCTCTGGTGGTGCGCACAGTGGCGGGTATTGGTCAGCCCCCGTCTGGTGGTGCGCACAGTGGCGGGTATTGGTCAGCCTCTGGTGGTGCGCACAGTGGCGGGTATTGGTCAGCCTCTGGTGGTGCACACAGTGGCGGGTATTGGTCAGCCTCTGGTGGTGCGCACAGTGGCGGGTATTGGTCAGCCTCTGGTGGTGCGCACAGTGGCGGGTATTGGTCAGCCTCTGGTGGTGCGCACAGGGCGGGTATTGGTCAGCCTCTGGTGGTGCGCACAGTGGCGGGTATTGGTCAGCCTCTGGTGGTGCGCACAGTGGCGGGTATTGGTCAGCCTCTGGTGGCGCACAGTGGCGGGTATTGGTCAGCCTCTGGTGGTACGCACAGTGGCGGGTATTGGTCAGCCTCCGGTGGTCCAGTGGCGGTGGTCAGCCTGGGACGCACAGTGGCGGGTATTGGTCAGCCTCTGGTGGTACGCACAGTGGCGGGTATTGGTCAGCCTCTGGTGGTGCGCACAGTGGCGGGTATTGGTCAGCCTCTGGTGGTGCGCACAGTGGCGGGTATTGGTCAGCCTCTGGTGGTGCGCACAGTGGCGGGTATTGGTCAGCCTCTGGTGGTGCACACAGTGGCGGGTATTGGTCAGCCACCCCTGGTGGTGCACACAGTGGCGGGTATTGGTCAGCCCCTGGTGGTGCACACAGTGGCGGGTATTGGTCAGCCTCTGGTGGTGCACACAGTGGCGGGTATTGGTCAGCCTCTGGTGGTACACACAGTGGCGGGTATTGGTCAGCCTCTGGTGGTGCACACAGTGGCGGGTATTGGTCAGCCTCTGGTGGTGCGCACAGTGGCGGGTATTGGTCAGCCTCTGGTGGTGCACACAGTGGCGGGTATTGGTCAGCCTCTGGTGGTACGCACAGTGGCGGGTATTGGTCAGCCTCTGGTGGTACGCACAGTGGCGGGTATTGGTCAGCCTCTGGTGGTGCGCACAGTGGCGGGTATTGGTCAGCCTCCTGGTGGTGCGCACAGTGGCGGGTATTGGTCAGCCTCTGGTGGTACACACAGGCGGGTATTGGTCAGCCTCTGGTGGTGCGCACAGGCGGGTATTGGTCAGCCTCTGGTGGTGCGCACAGTGGCGGGTATTGGTCAGCCTCTGGTGGTGCGCACAGTGGCGGGTATTGGTCAGCCTCTGGTGGTACGCACAGTGGCGGGTATTGGTCAGCCTCTGGTGGTACACACAGTGGCGGGTATTGGTCAGCCTCTGGTGGTACGCACAGTGGCGGGTATTGGTCAGCCACCCCTGGTGTCTGGTGGTGCACAGTGGCGGGTATTGGTCAGCCTCTGGTGGTACACACAGTGGCGGGTATTGGTCAGCCTCTGGTGGTGCGCACAGTGGCGGGTATTGGCCAGCCTCTGGTGGTGCACACAGTGGCGGGTATTGGTCAGCCTCTGGTGGTACGCACAGTGGCGGGTATTGGTCAGCCTCTGGTGGTGCACACAGTGGCGGGTATTGGTCAGCCACCCCTGGTGGTGCACACAGTGGCGGGTATTGGTCAGCCACTGGTGGTGCACACAGTGGCGGGTATCGGTCAGCCTCTGGTGGTACACACAGTGGCGGGTATTGGTCAGCCTCCTGGTGGTGCACACAGTGGCGGGTATTGGTCAGCCTCTGGTGGTGCACACAGTGGCGGGTATTGGTCAGCCTCTGGTGGTGCGCACAGTGGCGGGTATTGGTCAGCCTCTGGTGGTGCGCACAGTGGCGGGTATTGGTCAGCCTCTGGTGGTACACACAGTGGCGGGTATTGGTCAGCCTCTGGTGGTGCACACAGTGGCGGGTATTGGTCAGCCTCTGGTGGTACACACAGTGGCGGGTATTGGTCAGCCTCCCCTGGTGGTGCACACAGTGGCGGGTATTGGTCAGCCTCTGGTGGTGCACACAGTGGCGGGTATTGGTCAGCCTCTGGTGGTGCGCACAGTGGCGGGTATGGTTCAGCCTCTGGTGGTGCGCACAGTGGCGGGTATTGGTCAGCCTCTGGTGGTGCACACAGTGGCGGGTATTGGTCAGCCACTGGTGGTGCACACAGTGGCGGGTATTGGTCAGCCTCTGGTGGTGCACACAGTGGCGGGTATTGGTCAGCCTCCTGGTGGTGCACACAGTGGCGGGTATTGGTCAGCCTCTGGTGGTGACACAGTGGCGGGTATTGGTCAGCCTCTGGTGGTGCACACAGTGGCGGGTATTGGTCAGCCTCCTGGTGGTACGCACAGTGGCGGGTATTAGTCAGCCTCTGGTGGTACGCACAGTGGCGGGTATTGGTCAGCCTCTGGTGGTGCACACAGTGGCGGGTATTGGTCAGCCTCTGGTGGTACACACAGTGGCGGGTATTGGTCAGCCTCTGGTGGTACACACAGTGGCGGGTATTGGTCAGCCACACCCGGTGTCTGGTGGTGCGCACAGTGGCGGGTATTGGTCAGCCTCTGGTGGTACACACAGTGGCGGGTATTGGTCAGCCTCTGGTGGTACACACAGTGGCGGGTATTGGTCAGCCTCCCGGTGTTGGTGGCACACAGTGGCGGGTATTGGTCAGCCTCTGGTGGTACACACAGTGGCGGGTATTGGTCAGCCTCTGGTGGTGCACACAGTGGCGGGTATTGGTCAGCCTCTGGTGGTGCACACAGTGGCGGGTATTGGTCAGCCTCTGGTGGTACGCACAGTGGCGGGTATTGGCTCTGACGGCGCTACTCGCGGCGCATAACAAACGCTGCCCTCCGGCGGCGCCGAGGCAACGTCGCATCGAAATCGATGCCCGCCCGTCGCTACCAATCAGCAGACCTGAGTAAGGGCAAAAACACGACAGCCAGCCTGCACATCTCAAGCCGTCAATATCTTGAAACAGTAATTGCACGGAACAGTCATTTTCTCGAAATTTAGAAGCATTATGGGCAAAAACTATTGACTTGAAATGTTCACACCGACACGACCGCCATGTCCGAGTCGTTCTCAGTGACCCTATACACTCCCGGAAGTTGTTTCTCAACAAAGCCGCTTGTTTTGCAAACCCCAGCTCGGATTTCCGTATTGGCGCCCGCCGCTACCGCTGGGCGCCGCTCTCCAAGCCGCGCTTGCAGAGCCACGCGTCGATAACTCGCGACTCGTGACCGAGACGGACCGATCCGTCATCGTGACGTCATCACGCGTGTGACGTCGTCGAGGGTGGGTGGCGTGCCGGAGCCGTTGGCGTCGGTACCACAATGTCAGTGTACGTACGGCCTCCACACTCGATCATGGGCCATGGCAAACGCACACAGACCGGCCGGCCGGCCGACCGGCCGATTTCTCACGTTAGAGCGTGACGTCACCGGCCCGAATCGCACGGACCATGGGCTCACGCGAGATGGTGTCGCACGGACCATGGGCTCACGCGAGATGATGTCGCATGGATCATGGGTGCACGCGAGAGGGTGTCGCATGGACCTTTGGCTCACGCGAGATGGTGTCGCACGGACCATGGGCTCACGCGAGAGGGTGTCGCACGGACCATGTGCTCACGCGAGAGGGTGTCGCACGGACCGTGGGCTCATGCGAGAGGGTGTCGCACGGACCATGGGCTCACGCGAGATGATGTCGCACGGAGCATGGGTGCAAGCGATATGGTGTCGCACGGACCGTGGGCGTACGATAGATGGTGTCGCACTGACCATGGGTGTACGCTATATGGTGTCGCACGGACCATGGGTTCGAGCGATGTGGTGTCTCACGGACCATGGGCGTCCGTGATATGGTGTCGCACGGACCGTGGGTTCGGGCGATATGGTGTCGCATGGACCATGGGTTGGGGCGATATGGTGTCGCACGGACCATGGGCGTCCGTGATATGGTGTTGCATGGATCTTGGGCTCACGCGAGATGGTGTCGCACGGACCTTGGGCGCACGCGAGAAGCTTGTTCAGGAATTAGGACACAGTTTTCCAATATAGTAATTGTGTCCTGGAAAAGCGTGAAATCCATTCGTTTTGGACTATAATTTAGCATATACGCATTTCGCCTCACGATTTTTTAACGACTTTCTGCTGCTGTGCACCTGTGGGATATTTGCATGGATTTATCGATTCCTAGACCTAGACCAGCGCCTCTTGCATATCATTCCAGCCGCCATAAATTCCTTCACGTCTCAAACAACACCCTTGGGTCCTGATTATGGACGGCGCATAGCATCCCTCTCTATAGCGTTGTTATCCATAGCAATTCACTCATGATATTGCGGCCATAAATTACCCGTTGCCACTCTAGGCCAACACGCGATATCAACCTTCCGCATTTAATAGGTCCCGGGGTCGGAACGCGTTTCTCCCACACGATCGTGCCTTTCCGGCAGGCGTCATTCAACAACGCGCAATGCCTGGGGTTCGTGGGTCAAGCGCGCCACTCTCGCCAATAATTAGGCGACTGCGGCGTAGCGAGAGATGCTGCCGGCCACCAGCAGCGCGTCACGACACGCCCCACCGGCACCACCCAGCAGTGCGCCACAACACGTCCCACTGGCACCAACCGGCCTCTCTGCCCCCCTGCCTCTCTCCCCTCCCTCACTTCCTCCTTACTACCTCCCTCCCGCCTTCCCTCCCTCATTCATCCCTCCCTCCTTCCCTTCCCTCACTCACCAACCAACTCACTCACTCACTCACTCACTCACTCACTCACTCACTCACTCACTAACTAACTAACTAACTAACTAACTCACTCACTCACACTCAACTAACTCACTCACTCACTCTCACTCACTCACTCACTCACTCACTCACTCACTCACTCACTCACTCACTCACTCACTCACTCACTCACTCACTCACTCACTCACTCACTCACTCACTCACTCACTCACTCACTCACTCACTCACTCACTCACTCACTCACTCACTCACTCACTCACTCACTCACTCACTCACTCACTCACTCACTCACTCACTCACTCACTCACTCACTCACTCACTCACTCACTCACTCACTCACTCACTCACTCACTCACTCACTCACTCACTCACTCCCTCACTCACTCACTCACTCACTCACTCACTCACTCACTCACTCACTCACTCACTCACTCACTCACTCACTCACTCACTCACTCCCTCACTCACTCACTCACTCACTCACTCACTCACTCACTCACTCACTCACTCACTCACTCACTCACTCACTCACTCACTCACTCACTCACTCACTCAATCACTCGCTCTTCTCTCCCTCTGTCTGAATCCATCGAATAGCGCAATTCGAGACCTCAGCTTCGTTGATGACCTTCCGGGAGCATGCTTTTCTTCAGTTGCCGTGTCGCTGTTGACACCATTTCGTGACCTCACATGAATGCTTGCGCTCCGCCTCGCTATTCTCCCTTCTACTCCAAGCCCAGGGTCCATGGAAAGTTGTTCCGCCGCCGGCATCCAACAACAGGAATCCCGCGGAACAGCGCAGCCACGAAAGTTACGTCTGCGGCCACCATTCGTCACATCATGACCGATGGTCTCGTCTTGGTCTGCTTCCATTCCCCACGCCCCACCGAGTCTGCACCCATCAAGGAGAGGGCCATCGGCTTCTGGAGACCTCTGCGAGCGGTGTCGAGAAGGCAGCGACCCCCTCCCCCAACCCCGCAGGATTGCACGCGTGGACGCCAACATTTTCTCACCAAATTCGGCACGCATTCGAATGGTCGGCGTTTGCCGAGAGAGGATCACAGCATCGGACAGTGACGCCGTGTGTTTGGGTTCACTTTCCGACGCCCTGGTTCGCAGTCGTCGTATTTGACTCGACGTGGGCACCTAACGAGGCTGTGTTGACCCCAGCTCGCCACGGGAGGCCCTCTCCCATCACTCCACATGCGACTGATGTCCATACAGAGGATGCGGCACCGTTTATGCCATGTTTTCGGTTGTGGTCTCCTCGACGTCTTACAACCTGTTGTTCACGGTCACGCCCCATGTAAATCGACTAAATTGGATGCACGAGTGTGGGACCCGTCCTTTGCTGTCATTAGAAGTGATATTCAGAATTGATAACTTTGAGTGCCTGTGCGTGTTCTTCACATAATGCTCGGAGGATGTGCTCATTAACTATAAGCCACGTGCACTCGAAATGCTCGAGATGGGCCATTTGGTGCGGTTATTCGTGCCGAAATGGCTAGGTCAGTTTATTCGTGACCTTATCATCCCATCCTATACTCTACCAGGCCAGAACATATCGCATCAGGCATCACTATTGCCTTTATTGGTAGGCTTGATATGCTTTCGCCTCGTCGGAAGACATTCTTGTTACAAAAGATGACCTTTAATGGCATAATGATATACCGCGCCTGGGGTATAAATCCCATGAGATGGCCATCGCCTCTTTTGTACGATTACAATGCGAAGTACAATTTTCACCCGGCTGACCGTGTGTCGCACGGCAGACGGTCGGGCTCTGGGCGTCTGTCGCACGGCAGACGGTCAGACTCTGGCCGTGTGTCGCACGGCAGACGGTCGGGCTCTGACCGTCTGACGCACGGCAGACGGTCGGGCTCTGGCCGTGTGTCGCACGGCAGACGGTCGGGCTCTGGCTGTCTGTCGCACGGCAGACGGTCGGGCAGGCCGTGTGTCGCACGGCAGACGGTCGGGCTCTGACCGTGTGTCGCACGGCAGACGGTCGGACAGGCCGTCTGTCGCACGGCAGACGGTCGGGCAGGCCGTGTGTCGCACGGCAGACGGTCGGGCAGGCCGTGTGTCGCACGGCAGACGGTCGGGCTTGGCTGTCGCACGGCAGACGGTCGGCAGGCCGTCTGTCGCACGGCAGACGGTCGGCTTGTGTGCGGACTGGGCCGGCGTTGTGAGGCGACGGTCGGCTCCGTCTGCGTTGGGCAGACGGTCGGGCTCTGGCCGTTGTCGCCGGCAGACGGTCGGGCCTGACCGTCTGCGCACGGCAGACGGTCGGGCCGGCCGTTGTCGCACGGCAGACGGTCGGGCCGGCCGTGTGTCGCACGGCAGACGGTCGGGCTCTGGCCGTGTGTCGCACGGCAGACGGTCGGGCTCTGGCCGTGTGTCGCACGGCAGACGGTCGGGCTCTGGCCGTCTGTCGCACGGCAGACGGTCGGGCAGGCAGTCTGTCGCACGGCAGACGGTCGGGCTCTGGCCGTGTGTCGCACGGCAGACGGTCGGGCCGGCCGTGCGTCGCACGGCAGACGGTCGGGCAGGCCGTGTGTCGCTGGCGTGTGGCGCGGCCCGGCCACTTTTTGTCGCGCCGGCACGATTGTGCGTGACGATGCTATCGGCCGCACAGTCACGCCATGTTCCGACAACACGATGTGGGGCCGGGCGGCGGTCTGCCGTCTCTTCAGCCCGTCTCCGCCGTCCGACTCTGCCGCCGTCTCTCCCGCCATCTCGGCCGCTGTCTCTCCCGCCGTCTCTCCCGCCGTCTCTCCCGCCGTCTCTCTCGCCGTCTCGGCCGCCTCATCCGGATGTCTTACTTCTCCCGCTGTCTCCGTGTCTATCTCTGTCTCTGTCCCTATCGCTGCTTCCGTGCCTGTCTCTGTCTCTGTCTCTTTCGCTGTATCCGTGTCTGTCTGTGTCTCTGTCTCTATCGCTGTCTCTGTATCTGTATCTGTATCTGTATCTGCCTCTGTCTCTGTCTCTGTGTCTTGTGTCTCTGTCTCAGTCTCTGTCTCTGTCTCTGTCTCTGTCTCTGTCTATGCCTCTGTCTCTGTCTCTCTCTATCTCTCTCTGTCTCTGTCTCTGTCTGCTCTGTCTTTATCTCTGTCGCTGCCTCTGTATCTGCCTCTGTATCTGCCTCTGTCTCTGTCTCTGTCTCTGCCTCTGTCTATATCTCCATGTTTAGCTCTGGCTCTGCCTCTGTGTCTCTATCTGCCTTTACTATCTGCTCTCTCCCTCGTTGTTTATCCCCTATTACCTCATCAACCGATCAACGTCGAACTACTCCGTCGTAATTTTCCTATCTGTGTTGTAGTGTATATCAATGCCAATCACGTCCACCTTTCGATCACTGTTCCGTGTTGATCGTCCCCGCTCTCTGTATCTTCACATCCGCTGACCTGGATCGGCCCGCGTCCATCGCCCACTCAGCGGCTAGGCAGATGGATCCTCCCTGATCCGTCACGTGACGTGGCCGTGCCAAACTGAGCGTTTATCCTAGGGAACACCAGCCTCTGTAGTGTCGCCGGCTTGTCTACAGGACATTCCCGACCACCCTGTATGTACCTGCATGTACTCTCCGGCCCATGCAGACCTCTAGATGATAGGACAGGATGGCGAGGGCAGACACGCAGCCAGAATTGCGCTACAGAGGGAGCATCGGCTTTTCCTTGGATGAACTACTGCAGTGATGAGAAAATGTGTTGCAGTGATAATGGGTACCCATTCTGCTAAACGTGTTTGCTTTTCCTTACCCTTGAAGAAGGTAAGGTTCGCTTTTCCTTACCCTTGACCAAAACGTCGGGCATTGCAATAATTATTATCATTTTCGCTTCATATTAGCTTTAGGTTGTACAAAACTGAAAAGTTCACCACATACAATGTGAAGAGAACGTGACGTTCCAATGGGCGGGGAAGATGATTACCACGACCTCCATTTATGGAATTAGCCAATATAACCCAGACGGCTAAATGTGGTTACAGACACTGTACTGGCTCACTCGAAGTGTACACAAGAAGGAGCAAGTGATGTGTGAACCGCCCCGTGCTCGGCGGGTGTCGTACTTCACTCCAGTGCTCCTGTGATGACTCGCACCGGTCTTGATGGTTTCCCGGCGACCCAGCTGACCCCAAGGTCGTTAGGTGCAGCTCCCGCCGGCGCGCCTCCGCTGCGCGCCTAATTAAAGGGGATGTTTGCGCGCGCCGCCGGTGATTGAAGACACGACAGGCGTTCCCGTGCCGGCAGCGCCACCACCAGGTCAGGTCAGGCCACCGATATTTTAGCGGTCCTGCGCATCAGCCGGCGGAGACTTGCAGGGCTTAACGGCACGCGGCGCCGCTCTCTTCCGGCGCGTTCTGGCGCGCATTGAACCCGCCGGCGCGCTGCCGGCGCGCGCTTGGCGGGCGCGCCGGCACCCCAGCGCGGCGGCGGCTGAGCTGCCCGCCGCGCGTCCCGCCATGTCCCGCCATGTCCCGCCGCGCGTCCCGCCGCGCCGCCGCCTCGTGCGCCGCAGGGTCGCCACCGCAGCGGCTCGTGTGCAATCGCAGTTACGGCCTGTCGCATGAGACCGCCCGAGAATAGAGATGTTTTATTGCCGGGCGCAGGTGCGGCGCGTCGCAGCAATAGTGGCGGGCGCTCCGGGGGCCGCCCAGGTAGACATGCGAGGAAATGGCAGACACACAGAGAGCGAGGGATAGGCACAGAAACAGAGCAAGGGAGGGGGAGAAAGGTGCTGAAGGAGCAGGATGGATATTTGAAAGTAAATGTATATATATATATATATATATATATATATATATATATATATATATATATATATATATATATATATATATATATATATATATATATTATATATATATATATATATATATATATATAATGTGTATATATATATATATATATATATATATATATATATATATATATATATATATATATGTGTGTGTGTGTGTGTGTGTGTGTGTGTGTGTGGTGTACGTGTATGTTTTTTCGACGTCATGTTGCAAGGTTGGCCCTGAAACCCATGCCCCAACTGAAAAGTGCATATTGCTAGCCTTCTTTGTTTCCAACACGTCAGTGAGTAGAAACCTTTTCCTTCACTTGGCATTATGAGCGTAGCCTCATGCGCTCGATGTGGTGATCAGCCATTAATTTGAGACAGCCATAGCATTGCTTTTAGAGAGTGGCCATACAAATGACGCCGGGTCGACGTGAGCGCTTGCAGTCGCTTCGTAAGCCTGAAGCTAAACGATTATGTCGAACAGAAGAGGAATCCGACATCAATCAACTGACTGCCCATGAACAAAGCGACAGCAAAATAGCGTGTCAAAAGCGTAATGCGTGGCGCCATTCATCATGGCTCATCCGACATGACTCATTCCGGCTCTGACCGTTAGGCGGTCAGAGCCGGGAGAATTGAATGTTTTCGGCAATGCTGTGCGGTTGATGATTAATGCCGCCGGCCAGCCTCTACCTGCGTGCCGTCGCCAGTGCGGCCAGGTGGGCTGGTGTAGCGGCTAGCTGGGCTGATGTAGCGGCCAGTCGGGCTGGTGTAGCGGCCAGGTGGGCTGATGTAGCGGCCAGTCGGGCTGATGTAGCGGCCAGTCGGGCTGGTGTAGCGGCCAGGTGGGCTGATGTAGCGGCCAGGCGGGCTGGTGTAGCGGCTAGCTGGGCTGGTGTAGCGGCTAGCTGGGCTGGTGTAGCGGCCAGTTGGGCTGATGTAGCGGCCAGTTGGGCTGATGTAGCGGCCAGTCGGGCTGGTGTAGCGGCCAGCCTCTACTGCGTACGTGGCCAGTGCGGCCAGTTGGGCTGATGTAGCGGCCAGTCGGGCTGGTGTAGCGGCCAGCCTCTACCTGCGTACCGTGGCCAGTGCGGCCAGTTGGGCTGATGTAGCGGCCAGTCGGGCTGGCGTAGCTGCCAGCCTCTACCTGCGTACCGTGGTCAGTGCGGCCAGTTGGGCTGATGTAGCGGCCAGGTGGGCTGATGTAGCGGCCAGGTGGGCTGATGTAGCGGCCAGGCGGGCTGGTGTAGCGGCCAGTTGGGCTGGTGTAGCGGCCAGTTGGGCTGGTGTAGCGGCCAGGTGGGCTGGTGTAGCGGTCAGGTGGGCTGGTGTAGCGGCCAGGTGGGCTGGTGTAGCGGCTAGGTGGGCTGTTGTAGCGGCCAGTCGGGCTGGTGTAGCGGCCAGTCGGGCTGGTGTAGCGGCTAGCTGGGCTGGTGTAGCGGCTAGATGGGCTGTTGTAGCGGTCAGGTGGGCTGGTGTAGCGGTCAGTTGGGCTGGTGTAGCGGCTAGCTGGGCTGGTGTAGCGGCTAGGTGGGCTGTTGTAGCGGCCAGTCGGGCTGGTGTAGCGGCTAGCTGGGCTGGTGTAGCGGCCAGGTGGGCTGGTGTAGCGGCTAGGTGGGCTGTTGTAGCGGCCAGTCGGGCTGGTGTAGCGGCCAGTCGGGCTGGTGTAGCGGCTAGCTGGGCTGGTGTAGCGGCCAGGTGGGCTGGTGTAGCGGCCAGTTGGTCTGGTGTAGCGGCCAGTCGGGCTGGTGTAGCGGCCAGTCGGGCTGGTGTAGCGGCTAGCTGGGCTGGTGTAGCGGCCAGGTGGGCTGGTGTAGCGGCTAGCTGGGCTGTTGTAGCGGTCAGGTGGGCTGCTGTAGCGGCTAGCTGGGCTGTTGTAGCGGTCAGGTGGGCTGATGTAGCGGCCAGTTGGTCTGGTGTAGCGGCCAGGTGGGCTGTTGTAGCGGTCAGTTGGGCTGGTGCAGCGGTCAGGTGGGCTGATGCAGCGGCCAGTTGGTCTGGTTTAGCGGCCAGTCGGGCTGGTATAGCGGCCAGTCGGGCTGGTGTAGCGGCCAGTCGGGCTGGTGTAGCGGCCAGTCGGGCTGGTATAGCGGCAAGTTGGGCTGATGCAGCGGCCAGTTGGTCTGGTTTAGCGGCCAGGTGGGCTGTTGTAGCGGTCAGTTGGGCTGGTGTAGCGGCCAGTTGGGCTGGTGTAGCGGCCAGTCGGGCTGGTGTAGCGGCCAGTTGGGCTGGTGTAGCGGCCAGTTGGGCTGGTGTAGCTGCCAGTTGGGCTGGTGTAGCGGCCAGTTGGGCTGGTGTAGCGGCCAGTCGGGCTGGTGTAGCGGCCAGTCCGGCTGGTGTAGCGGCCCCAGCAGCCCAGCAGTTGGCGGGTCACACCCCCGCCCTCAGCACAGCGGCACAGGAGCCGGGAGCCATACGGTCCGCGGCTCGGACACCGGCCGGCCGGACATCATCAAACACAACGGCCGCCGCCCCCCCCCCCCCTATCCCCACCCCTCTGGGCCAGGTCCGACACACGGCCACCGGACCGCCCCCTGTAGGTCAGGTCAAACACACGGCTGCCGGACCGCCCCCCCTGTAGGTCAGGTCAAACACACGGCTGCCGGACCGCCCCCCCCCTGTGGGTCAGGGCCGACACACGGCCGCCGGAACGGCGCCCCCACCCCCTGTGGGTCAGGTCAAACACACGGCCGCTGGACAGGCGTTGCCTCCGGGAGCTTCAAAGCGAAGCACGCCGACAACACGACACAACTATGGCGACACTACACAACGATGGCACGCCGGCAACACGACACAACTATGGCGACACTACACAACGATGGCACGCCGGCAACACGACACAACTATGGCGACACTACACAACGATGGCACGCCGGCAACACGACACAACTATGGCGACACTACACAACGATGGCACGCCGGCAACACGACACAACTATGGCGACACTACACAACTATGGCACGCCGACAACACGACACAACTATGGCGACACTACACAACTATGGCGACACTACACAACGATGGCACGCCGGCAACACGACACAACTGTGGCGACACTACACAACGATGGCACGCCGGCAACACGACACAACTACGGCGACACTACACAACGATGGTGACACTACACAACGATGGCGACACTACACAACGATGGCACGCCGGCGACACGACACAACGATGGCGACACTACACAACGATGGCACGCCGGCAACACGATGCAACTATGGCGACACTACACAACGATGGCACGCCGGCAACACGACACAACTGTGGCGACACTACACAACGATGGCACGCCGGCAACACGACACAACTATGGCGACACTACACAACTATGGCACGCCGACAACACGACACAACTATGGCGACACTACACAACGATGGTACGCCGGCAACACGACACAACTATGGCGACACTACACAACGATGGCACGCCGGCAACACGACACAACTATGGCGACACTACACAACGATGGCACGCCGGCAACACGACACAACTATGGCGACACTACACAACGATGGCACGCCGGCAACACGACACAACTATGGCGACACTACACAACGATGGCACGCCGGCAACACGACACAACTGTGGCGACACTACACAACTATGGCGACACTACACAACGATGGCACGCCGGCAACACGACACAACTGTGGCGACACTACACAACGATGGCACGCCGGCAACACGACACAACTACGGCGACACTACACAACGATGGTGACACTACACAACGATGGCGACACTACACAACGATGGCACGCCGGCGACACGACACAACGATGGCGACACTACACAACGATGGCACGCCGGCAACACGATGCAACTATGGCGACACTACACAACGATGGCACGCCGGCAACACGACACAACTATGGCGACACTACACAACGATGGCACGCCGGCAACACGACACAACTGTGGCGACACTACACAACGATGGCACGCCGGCAACACGACACAACTATGGCGACACTACACAACGATGGCACGCCGGCAACACGACACAACTGTGGCGACACTACACAACGATGGCACGCCGGCAACACGACACAACTATGGCGACACTACACAACGATGGCGACACTACACAACGATGGCACGCCGGCAACACGATACAACTATGGCGACACTACACAACGATGGCACGCCGGGAACACGACACAACTATGGCGACACTACACAACGATGGCGACACTACACAACGATGGCACGCCGGCAACACGATACAACTATGGCGACACTACACAACTATGGCACGCCGGAAACACGACACAACTATGGCGACACTACACAACGATGGCACGCCGGCAACACGACACAACTATGGCGACACTACACAACGATGGCGACACTACACAACAATGGCACGCCGGCAACACGATACAACTATGGCGACACTACACAACGATGGCACGCCGGCAACACGACACAACTATGGCGACACTACACAACGATGGCGACACTACACAACGATGGCACGCCGGCAACACGATACAACTATGGCGACACTACACAACTATGGCACGCCGGAAACACGACACAACTATGGCGACACTACACAACGATGGCACGCCAGCAACACGACACAACTATGGCGACACTACACAACGATGGCACGCCGGCAACACGACACAAACTCGGGTCACCAGCACAAATCAACGTGGAGAGAGCATTGGATAATTCCAGAAAGCATTTAATAATTCCAGCTGGTCTGTCAGTTGCTGACTTCCAGAAGCCATCTTTCATCACCTATTTGTGGTTGTTGTAAATTACTAAATGGCGGGAGCCTGTGATGCTGTGGAAACAGGCGACGCAAGGCGGTGCTTATATGGTGCATAGCTCCGTGGCAAGGAACGTCTTCAGAGGACGTTTTTGCCAAAGGTCGCATGCAATATTTTCCACTCGCTGTGCATAATTCGACGGTAATCAACTGAATGTATGGTAAACTATTCCAAACTAACTTCTGGACAGGGTGCAGGGCATGGTGTGCTATTTCTCTCTCTAGAGAAGGTTCGTGGTTGTCACTAGGATAGCGTTGGGTACTTCATGTCAGGGCGCTAGATCATCAGCATGGTCGATGCGCCCTCAACTCACCACTACGGTCACTGCGATCACCACTACTACGTGCATGCTATCACTACGACAGCGTGGCGGATCATTCATGTTTGGGATCATCAACATGACCGAAGCGCCCCAAGCTCAAGTAATGAACTAACGTTCATGGTACAAATTGATCGGTTTATTGCGAATGCACATGTGCAACTTTATGCATATTATCAACAGATTGTGTGGTTTGCGAGGTCAACAACTCTGCGTATTTGATTGAAAGTGGCATCAACCTGGTCTCCATGTGCTTCAGCTGGATCATTCGAGTTGGACCGCCGGTTCGTCGCGTCGCTGGTGGCCAACTGCTTCTTCTCGACATTTCCAAAACGCTCGTCCACGTCACACCCCACACTGCTGGACGCCAACTTCTCGTCCTTCTTCTACCACCTTACAAGGTTAGTCCAACGTCGTCAGGTCAGTCTGTCAATCTATACAGTCTGAGATTTCCCCGTACGCATGTAGTGAGGTGGCTCGAAAGTCCCAGAGAGGCTTTGGAAAACTAAACGGAAATAGCACGCTATGTTTGGCACGGTGGGATCGGCGGAGGGGGACGGCAGGGCTCAAACTAAGACGAGTCGGTGACTAATGTGCATTGGGTGGCTGCCTCATAGAGCATCATGTGGCGTCCACGTCATTGAAGCGAGATGTTCACCACAATGTTGGAGCCTCTCTAGTCCATCTAAAAATATATGGGGAATTCACCCCTCGGCTGATGGAAAGGTTTTTTTGTGCTGCTCCTACCAGTTGCTGCAAATCGTAATCAGCATCGATGAGGTAGATAGAGTAGCTACCCTTCTTATCCTGGGCAATTTTATATGTATCCTTATTCGTGTTCTTAGGAGATCTCAGTTGTCCTGAGCGCGGCGCCACGAGCTGACGTGTCTCGGTCGCTCCCCAGCCTTTCCCTCGCCCTCTTCGTTGCCTTTGTATGCAAGGTGTGGATACTCTGAGTGAGAAGTGAACATGGAAGAAGTGTTCTAGTGAAGAAGTGAACAAACTAGTGAAGTGTACGAGTAAAAATAAAAGAAGAAAAAGTGGCATAGTGATCTAAACCGACGTACTTATACGCTACAGTGCGCAAAGTTTACACAACAGTGATTGGACTCCTACAAACTGAGTGTGTGCTGAAGTAACAGCGCCCTTCTCCATAGTTCAAGCATCAGCTACTGCCCGTGCCCAGTCTTCTTTCCTGCACTGCAGCTGAGATGAAATTGATTGGACTGACGACTTGGTGCCGCTCGGAATTCTTGTGACTCTAACAACAGTGACGTCTACCTCCTATCGTCTATCTTCAGCTCTACCAGTCTTCCATCTTCAGCTCTACCGGTCTTCCATTTTCAGCTCTACCATGCATACAGACATCATCAGGTTTCTGCTAACCATCGCCCTGGTCCAAATGTTCAACGCCATCACGTCTCCCGGTCAGCAACGCGCACGCAGCCGCCCCGTACGCGACGCCATCAACTACGCGACCTTGACTCCCGCCAGTCACCACCCTCGCATCTGCAGAACGAGAAACCAGACCGTCGGCGTTACCCTGACAACGCCAAAGAAAACACGACGGGGCACGCGCGGCGCCAGGGGTGGCAGACGACGGGGATCACGGGGCGGAACAAGCAAAGCGACGGTTCAGGAGCGCAACGGGCAGCTGCACCTGGGACTCATAAATGCCCAATCTATGAAACCTAAGCTACTTGAGCTACAACACGACTTTCTTTCTTACTCTCTAGACCTAGCTGTGGTGACTGAGACCTGGCTGCGACCTAGCACCCCCACGCGTCTCATTAACTTCCCTGGTTACCAGTTAAAACGTGCGGACCGGCCTGACTCTAGTGGCTACGGTGGGGTGGCGATTATCGCCAAGTCAGCGCTTACTATTACCGTTTTGAAAATTTCTACGCTTCCAAACTCGAGCTCCAAATTAGAATCACTCTGGACCAAAGTCAAAGGTAAAAGCGGAAGGTATTTCATTCTGGCGGCAATCTATCGACCTCCTCGTAACAGTCTACCTGCCTTAAATGTTGACTTCGCTGAGCTTGAAAGACAGGTTCAATTGGCGACACTGAACTTTACCGGCACTTTCTACCTCGCAGGTGATCTAAATTGCAATCTTCTCGACACGGCAAATTGCCCCAGCAAAACACACCTGCTTGAGTTCGTCAGAAACTATTCACTTACCGTGATAGTGAAGCGCCCTACATTCTCCACAGGCTCTTTATTGGATGTCATCATAACAAATTCACCCACCTCTGTCGACAGACCCAAAGTGAGTTTCTGCCACTACAGTCCCCACAAATTTATCACATGTTCAATTAAAGTAAACAGGCCTGCCTCAATTAACACCGTGATAAAATCACGTTCTTTCGGACGAGTGGACACCTCCGAACTGACCCTTGACCTTGGTGAGATCGACTGGGTCCAGGTCACTGGTCGCATCTCAGTAACCGATAAATGGGACACACTGCTGAGATTGCTGACACCTATCCTCGACGAGCACCTGCCACTCAGAAACATCAAAATTCGGAACCCAACAGCACCACATGTTAGCGAAGCTACCAAACAACTCATGCATCGGCGAAATGTAGCCTTGCGCTTACAAGATAGAAACACTTACAAAATACTTAACCGACAAGTTCGATCAGCTATTAGAGCTGACTGTAGGGAAGAGATTAGCGGAAAGATAGCTCAAAAAGGCCCATCAGCTGCGTGGCGTGCTATCAAGCCTATTATTGATACAAAAAAAGGATCTCACAGAGTACAACCTCAGGTTCTACCTGAGCAGCTAAATCATTATTTTGTTAGTGTCGGACCAAAAAATATCAGCAGAAGTCAAACTGCAGGCAAACATGCCTGAACACACATCTCCCAGTTGTCGGCTATCGCGCGTCTCTACCAGCTCCTATAAAGTATCACCCATATCTCTTGAACAGCTAGCCAATATCGTCATAAACATGAGAAGCACAAGTGCGTGCGGACCCGACGGGATCTGTATTAAGGTCATCAAATTTCTGTTCTTTTTATCGGCGAAGTGCTGCTTGACATTATAAACACATGCCTGACTACAGCTGATATACCCTCCACTTGGAAACAGTCAATAGTAACTCCCATTCACAAATCAGGAGATCCTTCGGATCCCTCTAATTTTAGACCCATCTCACTGGTTCCGGTTATCGCCAAGATCACTGAGAGAGTGGTGCAGAAACAACTCTATCACTACCTAAACTCAAACCACCTACTGGCCCAAACTCAGCACGGCTTCAGACCACGCCACTCTACGGAAACCGCCCTTATCTCAGTCACGGACGAAATACTAGCAGCAATGGACCGTTCGGAAGTAGCTCTCCTTTGCATTCTGGATCTCAGTAAATGTTTCGATGTAATAGACCACACCAAACTGCTCACTAAACTTCAACTCCATGGAATCGATACCGACTGGTTTAAAGCATATCTGGGAGGTCATACGCAGGCTGTTAGGATCTCAGATCGACACGGAAACAGGCATCTCTCCTCCTTTCTCCCAAACAACATAGGGGTCTTTCAAGGCTCATCATTAGGTCCACTTCTCTATTGCATCTTTCGAACGACCTCAGTCTGCACGTCCCGGTAGCACATGTCACCCAGTTCGCAGACGACACACAGGTCCTCATCTCCGGTCGGAAATCTGATCTCCCAAATTTGATAAGTCAGATGGAAACATGCCTGAGCCAACTCTATGACTACTTCCTGGATAACGGCTTGAAGGTGAACCCGACCAAAACCCAGCTTCTTACTCTCGGATCGCGTCAAAATCTGCGCAATATTACCCGATACGAGTGTGCTTTAGGGACGCCGTGATAGATGAGAAACATTCGTGTAAGAACCTTGGGGTAACATTTGATCGCCACATGTCTTGGGATTCCCATGTAGCTGTTGTTGTCCAGAAGTGTACTGGGTTCCTTCTGGCCCTGAACCATCTGCGTCACCATCTGCCGACTAGCACCCTCTTCACTATAGTCAATAGCCTAGTTATATCCAATATCCGATACTGCATATCTGTTTACGGGAACGGGTCGTCAGCAAATATCCACAGACTAGACAAGATCATTAACTTCGCCACTAGAGTCGTGTCAGGTCTCCGAAAATTTGATCATATTACTGATGTCCGAAACGAGTTGGGTCTCCTCACTGCAGCTGATCTGTACCTATTCCACAGTCTCACTTTGCTCCACAAGATCATTCTGACGGGTGAGCCTACGCACATTGCCGGTGAAATCACTTCAAACTCTACCCTGCGAAGCCGTCACACCGTGCAGACGACCATCTGCGCCTGCCAGCCATACACAGAGAGGCTGGCCGCAGGAGATTTCTCTACTCGTCTGTCTTCCACTACAACAAACTTCCTACTGAAACTAAAACATCGAGGCTGTCTAACTTCAAGAAACATGCACTAGCGTATCTCCACGAACAACACTAGTCCCACAAAAACTTACAACATGGATATGTGTACACTACGAAGTCACCTTTAGGCCATCGCTTTCCTATCACTTATACAAGCCACTCGTGTATAGCTCGTGTCGCAAGTACGGTGTATGCAGTGCGGAAAGTGATATGGATATTGTATTATGTTGTACGAATGTTTGTTGCGCATCTGCTCCCACTATTGACCACACATCTATCCTTTCTTTGTAAATATCTGTGAGTTCAGCCCAGACTGTCCGTAACAGCCACTGCACGTGGAGGACATGTATTGTTAAATAAATAAATAAATGCCTTGAAGAAACGAAGGCCCATTAACTTAAAATGATTTTCCAAACCAATGTGTGATGGAAGACGTGCTATGTATCTATCGACGTGTTCTGCTCAATTAACGATGTGAACGAAGTGGTCCCATATCTCATTTGCCTGTCAGTATTTTAATTACGCTTCTAGTAAACCTGACAGCACGACACACACCTGGGCGACAGGTGTCTGGGGAAAAAAAACGCTTATCAATTCGACTGGGTATTCAACCGACCTTCTTCTTGACGTGATTATCACCAGCTGTCGTGCCATTGTGGATCACTGCCGTACACAATTTTATAGCTTTAGTCTGTATAGGTTTGTTTTTGTTTCCATAGATATGCCTAGATCTAGACCGAGCGGCGCTACTGTTCGCTCCAGATGCTTTCGCCGTACAGATCCGAATGCTTTGTTTCGTTAATTTTTTAGCTGACTGGAGTCCTGTTTTCAATTCTGCCTCCGTCACGTTCAAGTGGGATTGCTTTCTGGCCATCTTTTTGCCTATCATTAGCATCCATGCTCCCACAAGGACAGTTCAAATCAGGAACCCTGGCGCACCGGTTGTATCGGATGAAACCAAAGCTTAATGAGTCGCAGCCGTGTGGAGCTGGCTGGCCATCGACGCCACTCTACGAAGCGCACGGACGCCAGCTGGACTGTGCGATCTGCGATTAGGCGCGACAGCCGCGACGATGTCTTTTTAAAGTGTCGTCTCCATATCAGCTGCAGCAGCAGCCTATTCCATTTGGCTGAATGCACTATCATTGGGGCTTTCAATGCGGGGCTTCCTTAGTTGAGCTGCCCATAGATCAGGGCACACAGCACATGGGTGCCTCAGGATGCAAGCAAGAGATACAACAAAATGTGATTATACCAATACTATTTTCATCCCTCCTGTATTTTCTTTTTCTTTTTGCAGATAGACCAGTTAATAGAAATAGTAGCGCCCACATAATTCCCAGGGTCATAGGATGAAATGCTAGGGGGAGTACAGAAATGGTAAAAACATTCATCCAGAGATAACTGATGCATACTATGTATGGATGCATACGAACTTAGCGCAATCCTCCATCGCAAAATAACCAACACAAAACACACATTCATTTAAGCACATCCTGCTTTTGTATGTTGCCATATATCATCAGCACCGATATCCTCTGACAAGGGATAATATTTCTACCTTTGTAAATTATAAGAACTACTATACTATAGTTTAGATTCACTAATCTGAACTGTTGATCTATTGATACCAATGAAGACAACCAACCAAGACAAGCAACCACGTATAAGGGGAAAGGTTGATCACATACTAATTATCAGAAATATTTACATATATCCTACTCCAAAATGGCTCTTTTTTAATCCATGGACCAATGATACCATTCCCAAATAGGAAAATAAGCCTAAAATTAACACCTCATAATAATGTACAGATGGCACATGCATAACTTCCAGACAAGCCTGCTCAAATTGGAAACAGCCAGCTTTGGCAGTTGGGTGTAATATGTACATGTATGTGGCCACGCTTGCCCAGTGGGGGCCACTATGCATGCACTGTTTGTTTGACCTGCATCTCTTGGATGTTTTGCCCTCCATAATTTGGCAATGTCCTCAGGAGATTTGCATTGGCACCCCTGATGTTACAAGTTAATAAGCTTCATAGAAGCAAACCATTTTAGGTTTTATACTTCACGTCCATGCACATTCACTCCCGTGAACCCACATCACACCAATAACACAATGGCAGTATGAATGGGGAGTATGGTCAGGGGTGTCTTTGGAATAATTCATTGCTTGTCAATCTAAACTTCCTCCGTCAAAGCTGCTGCGACTCAATAATCAGCATGGAATGCTTCAGCTCGGGGAATGTGCCATCCAATCCATGGGTATACTTATTGTATAATTTTATAAGTTCATCCACCAATTATATTTCGCATTTCATGGAGCAAGTACATGTTTCTTCTTTACTGACCACTGTTAGCATCCCGTCCTCGAACCTTAGCTCCTTTGGCTGCTCCACTTCTAGCAGTTCTAATGACATGTTCTTCCAGATCAACCTTCTGCACTTTATGTCCCGCTGGGATGCCATCAGACCGACTGGATTGCTGAGAGGCTGGGGTGTTGAGGCTCAACGGCGCATCCGTGAGGACGGGTGGTGGCCAATATGGCGCCATTTCAGGCCATTCGTCGGCGGCAAGCAGGCAATTCGTAAGCTGTCCGGCGCGACATCTGATGACCTTAACCGATTTTTGTCCGCGTGGCCCGCGCGTGGGTGATGAGGTTAGGAGTATGGGAGCGACGCTGAGTATTTCAGGAATCAGGCCCATCCCACGACAAATGGATCAAGCAAAGGGGTAATTGTGCACCCTCATAGCTCAGATTTTGAGCAAAATGTTTGCATAAGGTTATCTTATGTCCTGAACCATCTGTGCAAATTTTGCTTCGCTCAGGTCACCGTTTCAGAAGTTTTAACATCGGGAACATTTGAAAGGTCTCTCTGCAAGGTTATGTTCGATGACCGATAACAATTTGATTGTCAGTCAAAATATAATTATCCGGACAATTTTGAACTCGCAAAGATTCAACGAATCCAATTATGATCATCCTGGTAGTATGTGATGAATAATACAAGTTTCCGCATGACAAGAGATCACGTGACCTCCGGTGGCTTCGTTGCCCGTAATTTTTTTCTTGACATAATTAAAAGAACATATTTTGGCATTATATACACCTATATATACATATATATATATATATATATATATATATATATATATATATATATATATATGTGTGTGTATGTGTGTGTGTGTGCGTATGTGTGTGTGTGTCTGTGTGTGTGTGCGTGTGTGTGTGTGTGTGTGTGTGTGTAGGGTACCTCCTTATTTCTCAGTTGGTTACATGTTTGTTCTAAGCATACAATGACGGCGTAACCATTGTGTGTACATTGCCCTCATGAAACCCTACAGATCGTGTTTTCTGTGATAATCGAAACATCAACAGATGTCAGGAAGTGTTCTCGGCAAACACAATTGAGACGCATTTCCTCAGCGAAATAATTGGTTATAACAAAACACAGGCTTCTGATGCCGAGCCCAGTTCAGTTGAGCTCAATGGCTACTTCTGGCATCACTGTCCGTGTTTTATCTGATATAGATAACTGAATATTTAAGGTAAATAAACACATTATCAGACATAAATCCACACAATGCCAGAGAACATGTTGCTACGTCTTATCAAACAGCATCTCGACTTTGGACGGAGAGACGGCCGAATTAGTCGGTCTATTTTGGAAAGACATCAAATATGATAAAGTATGCGCTCTCCAAATCAGGATTTATTGAAGTGACGGATATTTTGATTTTATATATATCAAGCTATAACATGGTCCTTCCGTTCTGTCAATTTAAAGAAACCAAAATTCACAGGCATCGAGATCACGTGAGGTCGTGGAGTAACTTTCATTGGTTATCACATATTGCAAATATTGCCAGAATTATGTTTCTTGAATATTTGCGAGTTCAAAAATGTCTCGATATTTATATTTTGACTGATAGCACTGGTCTGCGTGATTTATAAGGTCAAGGGTGTCTCAGCTGTTTTAGGTCAGTTTTTCATGCTGATTGCGAAAACGGCAGCCGTTTTGCTGGATTAGCTCGATTCTTTAAAATATGTTATTTCACTCATATCAACCAAAACATTGCTCTGACTGGTCTACTAGTGAATCCGGTCAACCAGGGGGCGTGACTGCACGCTGTGGGAGCCAGGTTCAAGTGCATGCCTGGATGGCCAGTCGCGTTGTACATAGTGCTGTTTGTCAGCCCGACTGTCTCAGAGGCATTGAAAGCATGGATATTTCGTGTAGCCGCCCTGCAGCCCAAGGACGAGACCTACTACCTTGAGGTCACCACAGATCAGCCAACCATGCTCTTTGTAGTTCAAAGCAGACAACAAAAGTTCCATGCTGTTATGCGTTTCCCTCAGTTGCACGGGGTGTCCAACGGGAATCGACTCGAAATTATTGCCGTTGTTCAGAAGAACTGCCTTCAGGCTCCTACTCGAGGAGTCTATGAACAGCCTCCATTCTGCCGGGTTGTACTCTGTACCCATTGCTTCTACTAGGCCCGCGTTCCAATTCTCACTTCTCTCCGCTACTGATATATCATACTGCAGTATGCATACTGATACATCAGTGTGTGAGTTGTTATCTTTGACGTAGTGTGAAAACTTGAGCTAATCGATAAAAAGTAGATAGTTTTTTTTCGGATTCAGCGCACGAAACTTGTATTAGAACAGCTGAGAAACTTCCGACCTTTTGAAAAAAAAGAGTTTTGAAACGCAGGCTAGTGTAATTAACCTAGTTATCGGCCACCGTACATTACCTTGCAGCGTGACCCTCCAGAAATGCCCGTGGCTATAACTCTTGAACCGTTGACGTGATCGAAATAAAATTTTCACAAGTGGATTGAGGGCATAACCATGCACACACATTTTTTCCTCAAAATCTGAGACATGAGGGCGGTGTTAAAATAATAGTTGTTCGTTAAGTGTGAGATGTCGAAACGAATACAGTATAATGTCGAAATTCGCTATGGAAACGATGTCGCTTGACATTACTTGTAGGTTTAAAAATTGATACAATAGCCTATTCATACATGCCTCTTTTCCCTTCGATTTGAGATGAGTAATTTAGGGATAACTATTTGAGCGAAAATGGTACAAAACATCTATACATATCAATTGATATTGTATAACAGGCCACGCCATAGATCATTACCTAAAATTATGTTCAGAGATTCGATGTCCATGCGTCATAATTCGCATTGGTGAATATAAAAAGGATGATTATCAATAAGATACTTTTTAAAAATTTGACATTAAGTATTCATGAAGACTTGTCACGAAGCACGATGTCGATACTTTGCTGGGAGGGATGTTTTTCTGTGTTCGCCGAATGAATGTTTCAGGGAACACGGAACCATTCATTCGGTGCTTAGAAAGTGGCATATTCCACCATATTTCACGAATAATGTATCAGTGCATGACCGGACCCTGATCGATGTGTCGTGGAATTCCCCCTGCTATTTGCCGCGTGTCGGTGCCTGTGCGTTTACCCTGGTGCCGTTGTCGCTCTCTGAGCTGGGAGCCGTCGTCTTCGGGATGAACGGCTCGTCGGCCCGATTTGCTGCTCATCATGCTGTATTTTAGTTCTTATTGCCTATTTTCCTTTTCTTTTATATTTTCTTATGACATATGTGACCACCGGTTTAACTGTTCTGCGATTTTGACCGCTTCTGATCTGCTGTTTTATCTTATAAACGCGCGGTTGGAATAGCCACAAGTTCATTGTGGATTACCGCAATTCAAGTCTGTCTGTCTGCACTAAGCAATGAGGGGAAAACATAAATGAAAACTGAGACAACCGTTTTCCTATGCTTATTGACACAAACATGAACAATATCATGTTAATATCTTCATTTATGCATCGATAGCGGTCCTTCGAGGCAGAAAACGGCGAGTTGGGGATTTGCACACTTGATTGATCAAGATTGTTGACCATTGACGATCTGGCCCAAACATTTTGAAACAACATGCAACATTGACGTAGAAATTAACGCTCCAAATTTTTGCCGCTTGGTTCCCGCCATTTCGCGCGATATCACGCAATATTCGTTAGAGATAAGGGGCGATGAGTGGTGGGTTGGGCGGGAAGAGTCGCTGACCCCCCACACCCCCACACACACACGCCTAGTCGACCTTGGAATATACGTCTCTACCACGAGCGGCCAAATGTCTCCAGTAATGAGATGGTGGGATGTCCTGACTAACGAAGTCCTTCGATGGCCGCTGTCTCTCCTGCCTGGGGTTGACTAGAGTTACATGCTCCTTGTATGGTGTGACCTAATTGCTGATTGGACTGGGACACAATTTTGGTTGTTTTTATTAGCTGCTGAACCTTTTTGCGATTTGTTCGCCTTTTGCATGTTTTTGCTGCCAATGCCACAAGTTGATGAAAATGCGCTGCGTGTTCGGCGTTCCTATTTGAGCGTGGCGGGAACTTGGTCAGCATCTGTGGTTGTGACAGTGTTTTTACGCTCCTGATAGTTTCCAACTATTCGGCGATGGTACGGTGCTATCTTGTTCGCGGAGACGTTTGTGACAATTTGCTATTTGCTGGACGGAAGTAAAACCGAGAATACCTTTACACCCGAGAAACGAGTTGTTGAGCAGCGCCAGTAGCTCCCCACTGCTCTACCGTCTATGCACACTATTGAAATGTTTGGGCCAATTTGCTACGGCGGCTTTAAAACGGCGCGAACGTGCAGCCGTTACTCTAAATTGGAAGTGGAAATATTCTTCCTAGACGTAGGATCGTTGCTTGGGGGGAGCGATGGCAGGACACCCATACAGGAGTGGAATTTTGGATACTTTTGGTGTTGCCAGTGCGACACCAGTATTTTCTCAATTTAATATTAGACTAATGCATGGAAAAGATGGAAGCGTAATTCGGTTCTGTAATACGAATAACTTTGGGAAGTTTGTGTCATCATACCGCCAATTCACGTGATCTTAGCACTTCGGGACCGAATGTTGGTGTTTCCTCCTTACTTACCTGCGTTGTTACGGTCGTGATATTTCCGAGGAGCATGACTCCCCCTATTCAGCTATTTACTCTGTCGCAGCCACCGTCCACAATGAAGTATATCTGACATCTTTAACGCCTGACTGCACGCAGTGAGCCAAACAAATTGGCTGACCGACCGGCACTTCGGTATTCTAGGTAGCGTACGTCCGTGGACGCAATGCTGCTAACTTGCCCAGTGTAGTGAAAGCGATGCCGCCCCTGGCGCTCCCTGCCGATACGGGCGAACAAAGCTAGCAAAAATCAGCTCACTGCTTGGGACAAGATCTCGTGATTAGTGGCCAAGTTGTACACTGGAGATCATTTAATAGTCTTCCACATCAGGTCAAAGACCGAATGAGAACAGATAAGAACCATTAAATCAAGCGGCATGATGCACAATACCTGCAGGTAATATACATATGTACACATTCATGAATATCAAATTGTCAAATCAAGTCGTAGCATTTCGTGATTCTAATGATGCATGGGAAGACATCCATGAATCTATACGTCAAAGGTAGGGCAGGTGAAGTGATTGATCTTAATATTTAAGTTGATGAAATATGTCCCAGAATCAGCATGTGCGCCTATTGATAAACATGAACGTTGATTTTTAACTAAAGATCAAATTTAACCATGAAATAACCCAAGTGAAGCAATGCCAAACAAAGTATGTTAGTTCAGTAGGTAATCACAATTTGCCCTGGAATGGGAATTCATCCATGCCGACATGCTTGTCTAGTTGTCTAGTTGTCTGGGTGTCTATTTATCTAGTTGTATGGCAATATAGTTGCCTTGCAGCTTTTTTGTTGTTGTTTGGTTATCTAGTTGTCTGGTTGTCTGGTTCTCTGGTTCCCTGGTTGTCTGGTTGTCTAGTTGTCAGGTTGTCTAGTTGTCAGGTTGTCTGGTTGTCTGGCTGTCTAGTTGTCTGGTTGTCTAATGCTCTGTAACACTCTTGTCATCGTGACATTACGTTGGTGCATCATACTTCGGGAGCTCGAAATTTCGTCCAAAACTGATAGTGTTTTCCTGCCGTGGCGGCAAACCTGCCCTGAGCTCTGTGACCTGCCCTGATCTCCGTGACCCGCCCCGGCTACCTGGGACCCGAAGCTATGCGAAGGATGGCGCATGGTCACAAATTGAACAGGATCCCTTAGGGGGGCTTCGCAAAATCTTCTCGGAAGCCTCGGGAAAATTTTGACATTCATCCCTACATTGGCAAAGTGGCCAAAAAATCGTTAAAATAGAAAACAAATTATCGAAAATGGTGGAATAGCTTGCCAACTTAACCCGCTATCAAACCCCCATCCCCATCTACCCACTATCTGATGCCTCACACGAGCGCAAGAAGAAAAATGGCGCTACCAGCCGGCTATGGAGGAAATCATGTCATCTGTTATTCTGGCTCGTTGGTAATTAATGGCGCGATAGCACGACCCCAGCCAGCCTAATGGCGAGGAGATTCTAATTACGACAGGCGACTCCCATTAAAACGTGCGTTTCGCCTCATCGCAGCCATGATCGACAAGGCATCTGCCTCCGTTTATGGTCGCGATGTAGCAGCACTGTCTTTTTTTTGGCAGGAAAAGGCTGACCAGTGGTGTAGACATATGCTGAATGTATGCAGGAGCAGGTGGATGTGTGTGCATGAGAAGGCTGATGTTTGTGTAGGCTGATGCTTGTGTAGGATAAGGCTGATGTTTGTGTAGTAGCAGGCTGATGTTTGTGTAGGAGAAAGCTGATGCTTGTGTAGTAGCAGGCTGGCGTTTGCATAGTAGCAGGCTCATGTTTGTGCAGGAGAAGGCTGATGTTTGTGCAGAAATTGGTTAGCAGCGTACGAACCATCTCATAGATGGGGTTTTGAGTTATTTCAGAGCTAACGGTATCCGTATAGCATACAAAGAACTAGTAAAGTTAATCAAATTATATGTTAATCAACTGTCCTTCTACCCCTCACCCTCCCTTTCATGCATTTATGCAGCATGTGGTGTGTGTGAGAGGAAGCAGTCCCGCGTCTCGCGCGGCAGCAGGCTAGCTCTAATACGTGGCGCCGACTGCTGTTGCATAGTAACATGGCAGCGTGCAGTGGCTATAGAGTAGAGTAGTGCAGTGGCTATAGAGTAGAGTATGTGCAGTGGCTGCAGAGTGGAGTATGTGCAGTGGCTGTATAGTAGTGTATGTGCAGTGGCTGTAGAGTAGAGTATGTGCAGTGGCTGTAGAGTAGAGTAGTGCAGTGGCTGTAGAGTAGAGTATGTGCAGTGGCTGCAGAGTGGAGTATGTCCAGTGGCTGCAGAGTGGAGTATGTGCAGTGGCTGTAGAGTAGAGTATGTGCAGTGGCTGTAGAGTAGAGTATGTGCAGTGGCTGTAGAGTAGAGTATGTGCAGTGGCTGTAGAGTAGAGTATGTGCAGTGGCTGTAGAGTAGAGTGCAGTGGCTGCAGAGTAGAGTATGTACAGTGGCTGCAGAGTAGAGTATGTGCAGTGGCTGTAGAGTAGAGTATGTGCAGTGGCTGTAGAGTAGAGTATGTGCAGTGGCTGTAGAGTAGAGTATGTGCAGTGGCTGTAGAGTAGTAGAGTAGTTCAGTGGCTGCAGAGTAGAGTATGTACAGTGGCTGCAGAGTGGAGTATGTGCAGTGGCTGTAGAGTAGAGTATGTGCAGTGGCTGCAGAGTAGAGTATGTCAGTGGCTATAGAGTAGAGTATGTGCAGTGGCTGTAGAGTAGAGTATGTGCAGTGGCTGTAGAGTAGAGTATGTGCAGTGGCTGCAGAGTGAGTATGTCAGTGGCTGCAGAGTAGAGTATGTCCAGTGGCTGTAGAGTAGAGTATGTGCAGTGGCTGTAGAGTAGAGTATGTGCAGTGGCTGCAGAGTAGAGTATGTGCAGTGGCTGTAGAGTAGAGTATGTCCAGTGGCTGCAGAGTAGAGTATGTGCAGTGGCTGCAGAGTAGAGTATGTGCAGTGGCTGTAGAGTAGAGTATGTCCAGTGGCTGCAGAGTAGAGTATGTCAGTGGCTGCAGAGTGGAGTATGTCAGTGGCTGCAGAGTAGAGTATGTCAGTGGCTGCAAGTAGAGTATGTACAGTGGCTGCAGAGTGAGTATGTCAGTGGCTGCAGAGTAGAGTATGTACAGTGGCTGTAGAGTAGAGTATGTCAGCGGCTGCAGAGTAGAGTATGTCCAGTGGCTGCAGAGTAAGTATGTCAGTGGCTGCAGGTAGAGTATGTCAGTGGCTCAGTGGGTATGTAGTGGCGCAGTATGTAGTGGCTGCAGAGTAGAGTATGTAGTGGCCATAGAGTATGTCAGTGGCGCAGAGTAGAGTATGTACAGTGGCTGCAGAGTGGAGATGTCCAGTGGCTGCAGGTGAGTATGTCCAGTGGCTGCAGAGTAGAGTATGTACAGTGGCTGCAGAGTGGAGTATGTCAGTGGCTGCAGAGTAGAGTATGTACAGTGGCTGTAGAGTAGAGTATGTCCAGTGGCTGCAGAGTAGAGTATGTCCAGTGGCTGCAGAGTAGAGTATGTCCAGTGGCTGCAGAGTAGAGTATGTACAGTGGCTGCAGAGTGGAGTATGTCAGTGGCGCAGAGTGGAGTATGTCAGTGGCTGCAAGTAGAGTATGTTCAGTGGCTGCAGAGTAGAGTATGTCCAGTGGCTGCAGAGTAGAGTATGTACAGTGGCTGCAGAGTGGAGTATGTCCAGTGGCTGCAGAGTAGAGTATGTCCAGTGGCTGCAGAGTGGAGTATGTCCAGTGGCTGCAGAGTAGAGTATGTCCAGTGGCTGCAGAGTAGAGTATGTTCAGTGGCTGCAGAGTAGAGTATGTCAGTGGCTGCAGAGTAGAGTATGTACAGTGGCTGCAGAGTGGAGTATGTCCAGTGGCTGCAGAGTAGAGTATGTCCAGTGGCTGCAGAGTGGAGTATGTCCAGTGGCTGCAGAGTAGAGTATGTACAGTGGCTGTAGAGTAGAGTATGTCCAGCGGCTGCAGAGTGGAGTATGTCAGTGGCTGCAGAGTAGAGTATGTCCAGTGGCTGCAGAGTGGTATGTACAGGGCTGCAGAGTGAGTATTCAGTGGCTGCAGAGTAGAGTATGTCAGTGGCTGCAGAGTGGAGTAGTCAGCGGCTGCAGAGTGAGTATGTCCAGTGGCTGCAGGGTAGAGTATGTCCAGTGGCTGCAGAGTAGAGTATGTCCAGTGGCTGCAGAGTAGAGTATGTCCAGTGGCTGCAGAGTGGAGTATGTCCAGTGGCTGCAGAGTAGAGTATGTCCAGTGGCTGCAGAGTATAGAGATGCCAGTGGCTGCAGGGTAGAGTATGTCAGTGGCTGCAGGTAGAGTATGTGCAGTGGCTGCAGAGTGGAGTATGTCAGTGGCTGCAGAGTAGAGTATGTGCAGTGGCTGTAGAGTGGAGTATGTCCAGTGGTTGTTGTAGGTATAGGCATTGTGCATGGCCATTGACATACGGGGCTCTGGTTGGTTGGTTATTGGTTTTTAAGACACATCGAGCGTTGAGTCATGTAGCGTCGCCAATCTCTCACGCCGATTGGTCGCGGGCGAAGTGTAGCGACAGGTGAGACTCGAACCCACAACCTTTCAATTGTGAGAGGAGCGACTTACCGCTAGGCTACCCGTCCCCTGACATGCGGGGCTCTCCTCATCTCCCTGCTCGCTCCACACCTCAGACAACTTGTACTTTGGATGCTCGGCGCCGATTGACATAGTCGCAGTAAGAAGACCTTTGCTATCCACGACAAATGCTGTCCGTGTTTGAGCTATGCGCAAGATCTTATTTCCCATCTTCATGTACATTGATGGTAATTGCGTACATTTTCAGTGGTGCTTTTCAAGTGATTGTGGCAGGTGCCGAAAGCTGTCAAGAATGCATTCGCATAGGGTTCCATGCTAGATTCCAGATGTGCTCGGCATGTATCAGAGGTCCGCAGGCACCCATAAAATAATACAATTATCCACACGCTCACATGTGTAATGTGTGTACCCAACTCCGCCATGTGCAGGCATATTGCAGCGCTTGTTTCCCAGAGTGGTGCTAGGCTTTCTGCAGCCTCGAGATAGCACCATCTCAAAGCTGCTCATAAATTCTTCAACTTCAACTACAATGCATCTGCGATACTATCGCTTGCAACACGCATCAATCCGGCCAGCCGACTCTGTGATCAGGCGCAGGCAGCAGCCTTGACAGTCGTCTGTACGCCGCGAGGTACACCGTGAGGTACACCGTGACAGTCAGCTGCACACCGTGGTGTACACAATGACAGTCGTATGTACACCATGATGTACACCGTGACAGTCATCTGTACACCGTGGTGTACACCGTGACAGTCGTATGTAGACCGTGGTGTACACCGTGACAACCATCTGTACACCGTGGTGTACACCGTGACAGCCATCTGTACACCGTGGTGTACACCGTGACAGCCATCTGTACACCGTGGTGTACACCGTGACAGCCATCTTACACCGTGGTGTACACCGTGACAGCCATCTGTACACCGTGATGTACACCGTGACAGTCATCTGTACACCGTGACGTAGCCCATACCCAGTGGCAAGGACAGACAGACCTGTACCGCCAACCAGTGACCAGACACGACAGGCACCTTAGCCACCCATACCCAGTGACCACCTGGACAGGCACCTGTAGCCAGCCCATACCCAGTGACCACCGACATACAGGTACCAGCCCATGACACTGGACAGGCACCTGTAGCCAGCCCATACCCAGTGACCACCGGACACCGGACAGGTACCTGTAGCCAGCCCATACCCAGTGACCACCGGACACCGGACAGGCACCTGTAGCCAGCCCATACCCAGTGACCACCGGACACCGGACAGGCACCTGTAGCCAGCCCATACCCAGTGACCCGACAGCTGCTGACCCGTGACGCGGTGGTGGTGGTGATGGGGAGGGGAGACGCGGGGGCGCCGTGGTGGTGGCGTCTCGGTGGCGGGAGAATCTGAATAAAAACGGCGCCAGCCGAGTGGGCCCATTGTCCGCAGAGAGCCGGGCCGGGCCACACTTACGGTTGCGGAGCGGCCTGAGAGCAAACAGTGTTGCGGACACGGGTGTGCCGAGTGGATATACTCAGGCAGTCGGCCCGCACTGCGGTCTCGTCACTGGGGTCACTGGGGAGGGGGCACTTGTGGGCACTGTGAGGGTACTGCGGGGTCTCTGTTGGGGCTCTGTGGGGGTACTGTGGGGGTTCTGTGGGGGTACCGTGGGGGTACCGTGGGAGTTGTGTATAGGCGCTGTGGGGGCTCTGTGGGGTCATTGTAGGTACACTGTGGGGGTACTGTGGGACGGTTCTTCTCCGCAACAAAACAATACGATGTCGCTCAGCTGATGACATTCGCTGACAGAGAATTCGACCGTTCTATTGCGTTACTAAAGACGGAAATAAAAGGCACCATCTCTTCCCGGGATTGAACTCGAGACTACGGGAACACTAAACAGCAACGCAATCACTCAAACACCGAAGAGGGATGGTAGTAACCGGTGGTGGAACGGTATCTATGGTTAGCTCGCTGCCCGTGTCTGGAAATGTCGCCACAAATCTTGTCCTCATAAAAAAACACAGATTTAGAGTATTTCAAGAGCAATGTTGGTCTTAATGTTGGTAACTCTTCGTATTAAAAAATGGCATGCTTGACTAGACTGATAAAATGATAGCTATACATGCAGTATTAAACCGTCAATGGCGTGTGGGAGTTTACCGCAAGTTGAAATGTCTCCGCGAAGCTTTCCATCAATGCAGATGAAGCGTATTTCGTGGCCAATATCTGGATGAAAATGAATACAAATTAAACTTAAAGGCACATCTAACTTTATCCAACTCTGGGTGAAGAAATCACCCCGTGAAGCGTTGTAGCGAAAGTGTGATTACGGAATCAAAAGTGTGACGGTCGGGCCGGGCCGGACCGGGACGTTCTTGGGAACTTTTGCACCACATTTGCTGGAGCAGACTACCTGGGGTTTTACCTGAGCTAGTAATAATATAAAAACACATTACAGCCAAATTATGGAAAATGTGATATATATATATACATGTAAATATATGTATATATATATACATGTGTGTGTGTGTGTGTGTGTATATGGTTGTATATATATATGTATATATATATATATATATATATATATATATATATATATATATATATATATATATATATATATCTATATATATATATATATATTTCATGTCATTACTTCTGCAGATTTAACATTCGGTTCCTCAGATGTAATTTCTCCATGCATGCGATGACAGTGTCATCTAGTTACACTGGTACGTTCCTTGAAATCCCCGGTATGGGCATCGTGCTGCGCCTTGGTGTAGCTATGATGTATCGCCTACCCACAGGGGAAACATGGGCTTATCTGCTGTGCTCTTGACGATGGTGATGAACTGGAAGAATACGATATAGCCATGGTTATCTCCGGAGCCAATTTGTCGGGCATAAAAGTCCAAATGACAATCGGTATCGATAATGAGATGGTGCTAGACTGCAAGACAAGGTGGCATTAAAAGTTACAGGCCAAAGTGAAAAGCAGGTTACAAAATCGAAAACTAGAGCGATCGAGAACCAAAAAATGTACATTAGAAGACTAGGCAGAGTGCGAGGTACGGTGGGTGAGGGGAGACCATAACCCAATGCGCTTCTGCGTTGCCACTTCGTCAGGAATTTTTGAAAGACCCAGACGAAGCACCTGCACTTGCTGCGGCGAACATCTCTGAAACTGATCCATGGTTCACTGAGTGCTGTGTGTGTGTGTGGGAGTGACACGCACTTCGATGTGGCAGTATCGCGTATATATGTGGCAGTATCGCGTATATATGTGGCAGTATCTCGTATATATGTGGCAGTATCGCGTATATATGTGGCAGTATCGCGTATATATGTGGCAGTATCGCGTATATATGTGGCAGTATCGCGTATATATGTGGCAGTACCGCTATATATGTGGCAGTACCGTCGCATATATATGTGGCAGTATCGCGTATATATGTGGCAGTACCGCGTATATATGTGGGAGTACCGCGTATATATGTGGCAGTACCGCGTATATATGTGGCAGTACCGTCATATTGGCAGTACTGCGCATGATGTGGCAGTACCGCGTATATATGTGGCAGTACCGCGTATATATGTGGCAGTACCGCGTATATATGTGGCAGTATCGCGTATATATGTGGCAGTATCGCGTGCGTATATATGTGGGAGTACCGTGCATGCATGTGACAGTACCGTGCATGTATGTGGGAGTACCGCGCTTGTATGTGGCAGTGCCGCGCTTGTATGTGGCAGTACCGCGCTTGTATGTGGCAGTACCGCGCTTGTATGTGGCAGTACCGCACCTGTATGTGTGCGAGATGATGACAGAGATAACGGGTTATAATTCATGCGTGCTGACGTCTTCGACATACCATTGAGAAAGTTTCACATCTAAAAAATCATCACCGCATTCTTGTTGCGCGGAGTGCGTGGTGCGCCACCGCCAGCGCCACGTAGCACGCGTCTGCAGCTTGGTCTGGATCAGCGCACCTGCCTGGCCAGCGTCAGCAGGCGGCAGGTGAAGCTGACGGCTGCAGTAGCTGACGACCTGACCTGGGCACGGCACTGCAGCCCGGACTGGCCGTTTCCAGTGCGGTCGGTGGAATGGTGCGTCCATGGTGGCCATTCTCCCCGGGGAGAGCATGATTATCTCGTGTCGGCCGTGTGCGCTCTTGTTAGACAGCGGCTGGTGGTTAGATGGTATGTGGCACTGTAAAAAAAGGCGGGGGGGGGGGCTGTTGCGGGCGGTGTGGGGGTGGTTAGTAGCGATGGTGCGTGGCACTTACTGCAGTGGGTGCGATGTTAATGGCTTCACGTGGCAACGTCTTGAGTCCAGTAGTGTTAGAAACCGGTGATGCAACCCAGAACCCGCGTGGCCGTGCGAATGGAGAAGGGACAGGAATCTTCGTCCACACTCCACGGCATTCGGCGACTCGGAGTATTGATCCGTCGGTCGTTGAATGGAAAAGAGTTCAGAACTAAATCGCTCCATTTTTCGGATATCCCTACGCCTGTGACAGCCAGGACAGCTGATCACTGCGTATCTGGTACGGGAGACGGGAAGTCATGGGGGGGCTAAGGTGCTAAAATATATCATCAAACTGATGTGCAATATATTGTTCGGGATCGATAGGAAATGAAATGAAGATGGAATAGATAGATTGTCTCGGTCAACCTCACCCTTCCCCCACCAAAATCACTTTTTTCATGGGCTCTTGCCTGCGTTAGATGAATCATTGACCACTGCCAACTGGGGCGGGGATGGCCGAGTGGTTAACCAGTAGGAGCTACGTGTATCTCAGGTCCAGTGGTTCGACACTTGCACCACTCAGGAGTTTGGTCAATCCCGCGGCCCACAGGCGAAACAGTGTGGGCGGCGTCATCAGCCGTGAATGTGCATAAAGTCGTGAACCACCCAATAAACAAACAAACAAACCACTGCCAACTGACACCATTGACCGCCATTGATAACCAGTAGCAGCAGGTGATATCTCTCCAGTGGTGCTTCACCACCAGCAGTTTGGTGCTGGCCAAGTCAGCGGGCAGAAATGGTGGGACACCAGGGTATGTTTCCCACGGTGAAGACGTCTCACGTGGTGCGGCGGTGGCTCCGTGGTCGGCTTCTGTGGACGTCGGGCCTGGTGCGGTGGTGGGGTGGTGGTCTCGGTGGTGCGGCGGTGGTCTCGGTGGTGCGGCGGTGGTCTCGGTGGTGCGGCGGTGGTCCGGTGGTGCGGCGGTGGTCTCGGTGGTGCGGCGGTGGTCTCGGTGGTGCGGCGGTGGTCTCGGTGGTGCGGCGGTGGTCTCGGTGGTGCGGCGGTGGACTCGGTGGTGCGGCGGTGGTCTCGGTGGTGCGGCGGTGGTCTCGGTGGTGCGGCGGTGGTCTCGGTGGTGCGGCGGTGGTCTCGGTGGTGCGGCGGTGGTCTCGGTGGTGCGGCGGTGGTCTCGGTGGTGCGGCGGTGGTCTCGGTGGTGCGGCGGTGGTCTCGGTGGTGCGGCGGTGGTCTCGGTGGTGCGGCGGTGGTCTCGGTGGTGCGGCGGTGGTCTCGGTGGTGCGGCGGTGGTCTCGGTGGTGCGGCGGTGGTCTCGGTGGTGCGGCGGTGGTCTCGGTGGTGCGGCGGTGGTCTCGGTGGTGCGGCGGTGGTCTCGGTGGTGCGGCGGTGGTCTCGGTGGTGCGGCGGTGGTCTCGGTGTGTTTGCGCGCCGTCCGCAAACAAACAAGCGCAAATCAGACGTGCACAAGCTACCGATTGGCTTGTCGACCTTTTGAATGTCGAAGAACACGGCGGCTTTTTTCCGCCGTTATTGGCTTTGGCGTGCGTGCCGTCGGCGCAGAGGATGGTCTCGGCGATGACCACATGGTGGGGGCACTGCCGACTACCGGCCGGGGAGGCCTGTTTTGTGGGGCCCGCTTTTTGTCCGTCGATCGGCAGCGGCAGCGACGGAAAGCCGCCGCTCGGCGTCAGTCATCGATGCGCGTTCGAATGCATAACATGACTGCGGCGGCCGGCTGTCGGCTACTTTAATTCCTGCTCTGTCGGGTGCCATAAGAAGCGGCGGCGTGCCGCCCGGACAGCTGTCGCGCTGATGCGCTCATGGCACGCGCTGAATGCCAATCTAGCGTTTCGATCGCCGGAATGCTAAACTGCAATGCATCACGGTAACGCTCTTTTCCGAAAGAAGTGAATGTGATTTTCTATCTGAATTCCATGGTAGGCTTTCCTCAGTCGTCTTCTGCCACGACAATTCAGTGTATCGAACAGCTTCTGTTTGGTAGCACGGTCTCTGTCCATCTGCTGCAGGTACCGCTTCCCGTCTGATTATGCTCCACAGCAGTCGGTGACCGTCTGACTATCTGCTAAACGTTTGTCGTCCCCAGTCAGATCATCTGCAACCGCTATAGCGTGTGTTCTAGTTATCTGTTGTGCGTGGCTCTCGTGATCTGACATCTGCCTCAGCTATACTTTCCGGCTTCTTTCGAAATCTGCTATGACTGTCATTCTCGTGCTTATGATTGTTTATTGGTTGATTCACGACACACTTTATGCACATTCACGGCTAATGGCGCCGCCCACACTGTTTCGCCGGTGGGCCGCGGGATTGGGAAATGTCCTGAGTGGCGCTAGAGTTGACCCCGGGACCTTTGGTACCCATAGCCCGACACCTTAACCACTCGGCCATCCCCGCCCCTCGTGCTTATGATTATTAACTGCAACATCCACTCCCAGTCAGCTCAGCCGTTTCTACCGTTGCCACTGCTCCAGCTGCGGTCCAGTTGCGTGACTAGCCCCACTAAAGTTGCCGTGTTTCCGCGGTAACTGCCCGATGCCCCGCCCGCCTGTCGTGTGCGTGCCTGCCTCTCCAGCGTCTGCTCTCTGATGCTCTGCTAAACGCTCGGCTCCCTGTCGTTTTCAGTCCGTGGCAGCAGGCGAAGCTCGAGGCCGTGCTACTCTACTTCGAGGCGATGTCGGAGGCCGAACCCACCGGCGTCGTCTCCTACACCAGAAAGGTGCGGCGGTGTCAGCACGTCGCTCGGCCCGTTTAGCGTTCTAGCAACGCCAGTTCGTGATTTTGCATTGGGAGCCACGCGGGGGATAGAGCCACATGTGTACGGCAGTGCGGTAAGGATTTCTTATTTTGTTTGCAACCGAAATACATTGAAATGCACTCGTCTGAACCTTCTTCCGTCCGTTGTCCGACCATTCAAACGCGAAAATGCCGATTGATTTTCTGTTAATAGGGATAATGTTTGCGAGTCTGTTCGCTTCTACAGTGGTTTACTGACTATGGTACTACACGTGGCGTCCGATGCAGAGGCATGCTTGCAACGACCACGTGCATCGGCCCGTCTTTTGTTCAACGCACATTTGCTTCGTGTTCGAGTCCCTTAGCGGGCTCTCAACAATTTCAGATAATTATCAGAGTAAACGACACGACAGCATCATTCCCATCATCAGCATGGGAAGTCCAAGCCTAACATTCACAATGACAGGGTGGTGTATAATTTTCATGGTGAAGATTTGTCCTGAGCGGGCGGGTATTTTCGTGTCTATGGGGCTCCCGGTACATTTATGTGGCTATCGGGCACATGTTATTAGGACGTATATGCTGACATAGGTTATATGTTTTGCTTTCTTCCGTCACTGTTTCTACGTGACCCTCACCCGTGTGCAAACGTTTGGAACCGCACGGTGTCGGTCACTAGTCCAATTTGAGTTGCTCACATCTGTCCAGTGTCTCGCTGTAAGTCCCAGTGAGCCACCGGGTGCTGCGCTCCTGTCGCACCACCACCTCGGCCAGGGCCCACTATCGCCTCTTGTTTGTCTGGCCGCACCACGTGCAGCCCAACTGGCAGGCAGTCGGGAATGGCGCAGACTGTTACCGTCGAGGGTGTTCGCCACAGATGATCCACCAGCACACCCAGCTGGGCCTAGCTGCCTCGTCTGTCCCCCAGAAGTTTCACTCCTCTCAGTCTGGAATGGCGCAGACTGCTGCCGTCGACGGTATCCGCCACAGCTGGCCCCCCAGCACACCCAGCCTGGTCTCGCTGCCCCGTTTGCCCCTCAGTAGCTCCACTGTTCTCAGTCTACACTCTCCTGTTTATGGTGGATTACGATGCCTCCAAGTATTGCATAAAAGGAAGCAGAAAACATTGGCCTTCTTTTTGTTGTCTGTTGCTGAACTTGGCCATTCGTTGTGATGTTCAACGTCCTTGGAATGAGATGCATATTAACGGGAGCCCGATCACGATGTATGGAGTTTTGCGGCACATGGCCCCATCTAAAGTTCAGTACGGTCAGCCCGATGCAGAGAGATGAGCAGTGCACCACTTAGTCGGTGTTGACAGAAGGACAGTGGTCGTTAGCGCTAGCAGTTCCGACACTGGTGGCTCACTCCTAGCATGCTCCGTAGACGTGACACATACAACTGACATTGTTGTTGTTGAGGTGGGTGTATTTAGTCAATCGACGCGCCAATTCGATATTCGCACGAAAGTAGATTCAGAATGGTCGCTTACTTGGTTACGATACATACGCTTGGTCTGTTTTCACTATTCTGACGGCATCCTAGGCGCCCAATGCCTTCAATTCGCAAGCCTACTTCTTATTTGTGCGCGACATCGTCTGTTCGCTTTGAATTCGAACAAAGCTATCGATGCCTGATTTATAGGTCGACGTGCGCCCTGTGATTAGCGTTTTAGCACCTTAGTAATTGAGTTGGCGCCGACACGTGCCGCCACGTGCCACCACGTGAACATTTCCGGTCAATTTTCGGCGTTTTGCCGTATGAGTGGCTGTGTCACTTCATGCCTCTCGCGGCCGCTGTTTGAAGTGAAGAGTGAGTGTTTTTGTTGGAACTTGTCCGTATATTTTCCAATAATTAATTGCTGTTGGCTGAACAACTTGTAGATGCGCTATCAGGTGACGGACGCCACCTGGGCCTTCAGTCGCTTCAGTGCGCCGTGGTAGCTGATGAGGGTCGGCGGGTCGACCCGCTTGTCCAGTGAGCCAGCGCCGCGATGGGTGGCAGTGAGGCGGCTCGGTCCGTGCCCCTTCTCAGCCGATGGGCGGCCTCACGTGCGCACGGCTCAACTGAAAGCGATGCACTGCAAATACAGTTCATCGTAGTTCGGTCGGGCAGTGGTGGCATTGCGAGATGGCCGCCTGTTCCCCACTGTGCTGGCGTACAATCAACACTGTCGCACAATCACACCACCGACTTTGAATTGAGATGTCGTTGGATTGCGTTTAGTGTCTTTGTGTTTGCTTCCTCATTCCAGTCCGGTGTTGTCACTGCAGTTGTGTGAGATGGTGAGAGATCTCACCCTCTCACCGCGGTGGGACGGCGCTCGCTGCTGCCACCGGGTCCGACGCACTTCTCACCGCTTCCAATGGACAGTTTTTTGTTTGCTTCCTCCGGTTTCCAGTGCACTGTTGAGGAAGTTTTTGTTGTCCCATGGTGTGGTGAGAGTGCGTGTCCTCAGACAATGTCTTGAAGTGATCCTCCCGCTGCATGCTATCCCCATGGTCCCCCCTATTCCCAGCTGGTGTCAGGTCCACTGTATTTCATCTGACGCCACGAGAAGGTCGCACCATAGCCAGTTGACGTGCTACAATTCGTCCCATTCACAGGTGATGCTGCGAGATCCGCTAAATATTGTTACAATGCGGTCCCGCTATGCCCACTCGATCCTTTGCGACAGTTCCCGCCATCACTGGGCGACTTGTGACAGCTATCATCGCCGCCAGGTGATGAGCGGCCGCGAGTTCGCCAGTCTGCACGACTGGCTGAACTGCTCGAAACCCCTGTGTCCGGTGGTGGTGCGCGACACGGGCCGGATCGAGGATGCGGAGCCGGGGGTCAGCCAGGTCTGCTTCCTCAGCCCGCTGCCCGGCGACGACACACTGCGCAACGCCAGGTCACAGGTCAGTCCCGGTCACAGGTCAGTCCGGGTCACAGGTCAGTCCGGGTCACAGGTCAGTCAAGGTCACAGGTCAGCCCAGATCACAGACCAGTTAAGGTCACAGGGCAGCTCAGATCATAGGTCAGCCCAGGTCACAGATCAGTCAAGGTTACCACAGATCAGCCCAGGTTACAGGTCAGTACAGGTCACATGTCAGTCAGGGTTACAGGTTAGTCAAGGTCACAGGTCAGCCCAGGTCATAGGTCAGCCCAGATCACAGATCAGTAAAGATTACAACAGGTCAGCCAAAGTCACAGGTCAGTCCCGGTCACATGTCAGTCCGGATCACAGGTCAGTCAAGGTCACAGGTCAGCCCCAGGTCACAGGTCAGTACAGGTCACACATCAGTCAGGGTCACAGGTCAGTCAAAGCCATTTGCCAGTTCAGGTCACATGCCAGTTCAGGTCACAAGTCGGTCCAGGTCACAGGCCAGTTCAGGTCATAGTTCAGTCTGTTACGGATCAGCACTAGCCATAGGTAGGTCCAGGTCACGGGTCAGCCCAGCTCATAGGTAAGGTCAGATCAGGTCACCCAGGCTGAGATCAGCACACGTAATATGTCAGTCCGGGTCACATTCCAAAGTAAGTCACGGATCAGCACAGGTCACGGATCGGTCCATGTCGCGAGTCAGTTCAGACTGCGAGTTGGTCCAGGTTGCAGGTCAGTCCAGATCACAAGTCAGTCCAGGTCGCGCGCGTCAGCTCAGATCGCAGATCGGCGTTGATCGCCGACAGATCCAGCAGATCAAGGTTGTCGCTTATTGCAACTCCTGTGTCAGTCCTTTCTCATCGACTCCCGAAAAAAAAACATATATTGGAACGTGTTTTACACGCGAAGTCAATTTTTGGAGCATTTCCTGTTAATATGGCAGCGCTCGGAGACGGGGTTCCGGTGCTGGAGCCGATGACGACCACCCACCCATCAAGTGGTGGCCGATCAGGCGGAGCCACCTCCGACCCGGCCGGCCGGTGTGGACTCCCCGGCGGCCGGTCACGTGGTGTAATCGGGTCGTGCGGCGCGTCAGATGGATAGCCAAGGTCAGCGAGGTCAGGTCGGCACCGGCGCGCGCCGACGCCGTAAACACGGCCTGTCCGCCCCGGCGAGAAAACAAGCCGCCCGTGTGTGCGCTGGCGCGACGGCAGATTGTGGGGTGGCGGTGCCGACCGGACCGCCGGGGTACTGCCGGGTCACGAGCAGGGGAACACAGGTGGGAGCACCGAGCTCCGGGTCAGATCCACCCCCGTAGTGGTGTGGTGCGGTGGATCCGCGGCTTTGAAGAGATGCGCAGCCACGAATCGGCTAGCAGATCTTGGATTAGGCGTGTGTCTAAGAAGTATCGTGGTGGACGGTTTTCGAACCGAAATCCGAAGGATTTTGTGGAAAATTTGAGGTTGATATCGGTGAGGAAGTTGAAACTGAAGGTAAACAGGCACCACGCTATTCAATTGATTATATCCATGCTTACGACCTAATTTAACTCTTTCACAAATATGAAGCAGAGCACGTCGTGTTTGTACTGGAGATTTTCGAACTACATTCTAAAATGTATATTATGTTGATGCAAAGTAAGAGAATAGAGGCATTTGTATATCAGATATATACGTTTTCTGTTTTAAAGTGCAAACAAAATGGTTGGAATTTAATGTTATGCTTCCAAGCGTTTGCTTGTCTTGCGATTTGCCTTTATCGCATTAGCTGATATGGATGTTGTCGATATAGTCGATGCTCACCATTGCCGAATACCGCCAACCTATTCATTGGCTTCTTGATTATGATACTTCACACTGGTATGCGTGCTTTCTTTATTTGAGTATGCTAATTAATTATATCGGCCGCGTCAGCCAGAATAATTAGTTATCTTGTTTGCAAAATGTGTCGCAAGACGCGCCTTACAAACGAGAGCTTTGTGAATACTGCAGATGACTAAGCTGCTATGCATCTTTCTCTTTCAAGTCGGGATTCCTGGGGCTCGGCGGACGTATTAACCCGCGCTGTCTCTCCGCTCTGATCCTCTCACTCCGTCGAGTAAGTCATTAAAGACCCCCGTCTAACTTCCAAACTACGCGTTGCTCGAAGACGAGCAACGGAAAACTCCTGACAAGTAGGATCCAACAATGTTTTTTTTGTACTTCGGAAACCAAAATGTCCACTTTTCTAGGTTACTTAGTTTTACTTTTAATTAGTTATCGGCCACCGAACATAACCTTGCAGGGTGACCTTCCAGAAATGCTCGAGGCTATAACTCTTGAACCGTTGACCTGATCGAAGTAAAACTTGCACATGTGGATTCAGTGCACAGGTGGATTCAGATTCATGCATTCACCTTTTGCACCAATTTTGCTAAAAATCTGAGACATGAGGGTGCCGAGCCCTGGTCGATCTGTCGTGGCCCAATGCCCCAACTATCGCCTGAGGCGATGGGGCGCGAGCAGAAGGGTCTGGCGGGCTTTGCACTGGAGGGGCAGTCAAACACCGTGGTGGAACAACAGGCTGGTCCGTCTGCGGCTGCGTGCCTGCAGTGAGAGCCAATGATCCTGGTCCCGCGGAACATCGGCATCGCACAATAGCTGGTGTTAGTTTTCGCGCGCTCCGTGACGTCCAGACAGTTTTTCCAGACGGCTCCGAAAATTAGAGGGCCCTTGAGCGAACGAAAAAAACCTTACTGGCAGGGCCGTCTCCATCAGCCCCGGGGACCTTCCAATGGGCCGAAGGTTTTCCGTCAGCCTAAACGCTCTTCACAGTGGTCCAGAGGCCTTTCTACTTCCTGGAGCCTGCGCCGGTCGTCCGAAAGGCTCCTGGAACGTTACATTTCTTGTGTGCTTGGCCTATGTATATGTTGAAACGCATCTAGTTCAACGGCACCCTAAGCCTTGAAGAGACTAGGGTTGGAGGGGAATGATCCCACGACTAAGACTGGTCCTCTGAATCCACGACTGAGCTTATCTCAGGTGGTTTTCTAGGGGGAGATATACCCCCTAGTGATTCACAACTTTCTTCATTTTTACGGGCAAATTGTCTGATCCCAATTACGTTATTCATTTTTGTGCATATTCGTTTCCGTCGTCCTCTTAACGGAAATGCCTTGCAGCATGTCTTGTGGCAACTGACCCACTACTTCATAATCTTCTAGGATTAGCGTTATGATGTTGCATACAGTTTACCAACTTGCAATCAATTCCCGCCACCACGACACCGAGCACGACCCATTGCTACTGGGAAGCGTGCACTGTGGCGACACTTGTTGGCACTGCCGTGCACAGCGATGCTACACGGCTGCACGTGATTCTTCTGTCTGTCGCCAGGAGGCGCTGTGCCACGCCACACACCCAGAGCTGCTGGTCTCGGCGCTTTTCCAGGAGAAGTTGGAGGATAACGAAGCGATCTCAGTGTCCGGCTGCGTGCGCTCGTGTCGGACGACTTCCGGGGACGATGACGCACCTCTGGTCAGCCGACTCACGGTAGGTGGCACCACCACCGACTCCACGGGTCAACGGTAGGTGGCACCGCCGTCGCCGTCGCCACCGACTCCCCGAGTTAGCGGCAGGTGGCAGAACCACCGCCGCTTCCCCGGGGTTGCCGGCAGGTGGTAGCACTGGCGACATGACCTCACGACGACGGTAGATGACACCAGTGTTGATACGTCACCGGGTCGACAATGGGTGTCCACTCCCGCCCCCGTCCCGGGTCAAGGTCGTGGCAGCACCGCTGGCGTCTCCCAGGGTGACCGGTAGGTGACAGCACTGTGCACTGGTCCCTGGACAAGCAGGTCAGCCGTAGGCAGTAGCAAGGTTGTCCACTTCTCGATAGTGACAGTCGGGCACCACGTTTGCCCCGGTCTTTTGACTTATTAGTCGTTACTACCTCATCGTGAAGCGAGTAGGCAAGCTTGGAGTCCAAGTGCATGCCCAGTGGAGGGAGTTTGTGAGGGAGAGAGAGAGAGGTAGAGAAAGCGAGAGAGAAAGAAAGTTGGATTAAGAGGAGGGAGATATTTGTATTTGAAATATCGATGGCGAACTAGCCGCCAATGGTTTATGCGAACTAGCCGCAAGTGGTTTGTATCAAACGAACTTCGCGACTTATTCGGACAACCAAATACCACCATTTCTGACAGCGGGGTTAACAAAATCGATTGGTGTCGCTTGTCCCCATTTTTTTTTCTGCAGTGCCTTATTTGCCTATTGCTGCAATGGCCAATCCGGCTTCATCAAACTAGCGTCATACTTGTGCTGGAGAGCTCGGTGCTCCACTAAACTAACGCTCGCAACTAATGGTCTCAGCCCGGCGACCGCACAGCATGCGAATGCATGCGAAGGATCTGGGTATCGCCAGTAGACACGCAGTCTCTGTAGTCTAATGATACACCACCGGCAAATACAACCAATAAGATGCTCATTTTGATAAACGTCACAGTCGTAGCGGCGAAAGATAACCTAATACCCGCATAAGCTTATCGCCGTGTAACACCGATTCTGGATGTTATCGAGCTGACTTCGTTAGTTTGTAAGTGATCGTGACGGGCCGTTTCGATTGGAAACACGATTTGTTCGGCCGGCCCGGCCCTGGCTGGACTCGAATGGTGTGATTAGCGTGATTCGGCTGTGGCGAGGCCACGACTACAGTGGGACGGTGCCGACGGCGTCCTCCCATCTCACGAGACGTGCCGCCCGACCGATGTTCGTCCTCCCCCGGCACCTCCCGGCCGGGTGGCGTCAACCCCGCACACAGCCGCCTGTCGCCCACCTCGCCGACCGCCTGTCGCCCACCTCGCCGACCGCCTGTCGCCCACCTCGCCGACCGCCTGTCGCCCACCTCGCCGACCGCCTGTCGCCCACCTCGCTGACCGCCTGTCGCCCACCTCGCCGGCCGCCTGTCGCCCACCTCGCCGACCGCCTGTCGCCCACCTCGCCGGCCGCCTGTCGCCCACCTCGCCGACCGCCTGTCGCCCACCTCGCCGACCGCCTGTCGCCCACCTCGCCGACCTCCTGTCGCCCACCTCGCCGACCGCCGTCGCCCACCTCGCCGGCCGCCTGTCGCCCACCTCGCCGACCGCCTGTCGCCCACCTCGCTGACCGCCTGTCGCCCACCTCCTCGTGACCGCCTGTCGCCCACCTCGTACCGCCTGTCGCCCACCTCGCTGACCGCCTGTCGCCCACCTCGCTGACCGCCTGTCGCCCACCTCGCTGACCGCCTGTCGCCCACCTCGCGGACCGTCTGTCGCCCACCTCGCCGACCGCCTGTCGCCCACCTCGGTGACCGCCTGTCGCCCACCTCGGTGACCGCCTGTCGCCCACCTCGCCGACCGCCTGTCGCCCACCTCGGTGACCGCCTGTCGCCCACCTCGCCGACTGTCGCCACCTCGCCGACCGATCCTGCCGCTGCAAATCCTGCCGGCGGCTCCTGAGTCCGGACCGCCGGACTGACGCTGATGACGATGTCAGCCGTGCTGACCGTGGCCGCTGGCAGAGGCGCTGATGACGATGTCAGCCGTGCTGACCGTGGCCGCCGAGGACGGACCCAGTTGCCGACAGCTGTGTTTATGGCGCGCCGGCACAATTCATCACCGACGCGGACGCTCAGTGTCGCCTGCGGCCATTACTTGTCTAACGCTGATGGCGCAGTTTCGTCTGTGGCGAGCGATAGTTCCTCATCAGCCGGCCCAGTTATTAGATTCGCGCCATCGGTGGCCATTATTCTTATGATTTTATCGCCGCATCTGGTGAGAAAGCATTTAGTCGTGATGGATTGTTTGGCACGCTTATCGTTCGCCATCCGGCCTTGTACTAAACGTTATGGCATGGTCATTATGACATGTTAGCGGCTGATACACATGCGTCAGTGCGGGCTGAACAGCCGCTGAAACCCACACGATTTATACACGTTGTGAACGTGAAAAGCTGCAAGAACTGCACTCGCTATTACAGAGACTGCGTATTGCAGAGACTACAGAGACTGCGCGTTTGCTAGCGATAACCGGATCCTTTGCATGCACTCGCAAGTGCAATCTGTTAAGGAAGGCCCAAGAAGTTCTGCTGATGCTATTCAAGTTGTTGCTTTTTTATCCTAAGTTGTTCTTGAATATTCATATATTCCGTCACGTCAACGGCACACTGATGTACAGCTATGCTGGAGTCTTCAACGTGCGTACTTCCCCACCACTTCTGATCTATCTGTACCCCATTCCCTCCTAGGAACTACCTATGCTATCGACAACAATATTACCAACATTTTGATCCCACAAATCATTGGAATTCGAAGCATTCAAAGACTATAATATGCAGTGACATAGTCAATATTTGTTCAATTGGCGAGGAATTGAAGAGAGCTCCTGCCCCTAATTAGGCCCACCACCCCCATCCCACATTTCTGACACTTTTGTTGGATCGGATAAACCGCTGGAAGTTCCAGTGGTCTCGGCACCGTTTAATAATCAGTCCGGTCAATACGGTACGCTACGGTAGCGTAACGTTCGTACTAGTTGGCTAGTAACGGCCATTCGATTACAATTGTCGCGGAGCGAGACATACACACTAGAACAGCACTACCAGGCGAAACGAACCTGCCCACATTATCTCTGAGGTTGGCTCTCAGTATTCCTCACACCCACCCATGTTTATTCTTCAGCTATTAGGAGCCCATTCCAGCCGAGACTGCTCTTTCCAGCTGGCATGGACATTCCGGCTCTCGGACGGGCTCTCTATCGTCTTCACGGCCCCCTCTAACCCTCAGGGCGAAAGTGTTTAGGTCTGAAGGACCCTTCCAACACAAGTCGTCAGGTGCGTTAAAACAAATGCATCGGTTATATCTCTGTCCCTCGTGGATGGTCGCCTTGCGGGCCCATCGGACTCGCCAGGAGGGCGGGTGTTCTTTACTCATTACAAACGCCACTATTTTTAGCAGCCCGAGGCGCCTTCGTATGCTTAGAAGTCCTTCACGTAGCACCAGAACTTTTCGCTTCAGCCTGGGTAGTCTCCGTAGCTCGGGGGCCTCTGTCGACCAGAGGCTGGCCGTCAGCTCTCAACCTCTTTCCATCGGGGTGAGCCAAAGCCGACCCAGTGGCCCTGCAAGTCCGCCCCTCCCCCTGCGTCGGCTCAGGAACCCTCTTCCACTGCTCAGGGCACTCCGTCCGACCGAAGTCCCCTCTTTCAAAAGTGTGGGCCTTCTCTCTCACACAAGGAGTGCCTTGTGTGGCTTCGGCCCCCATCGGCCCAGAGGCCTTTCAGACCGGCTCTGGGCTCCTCTCCAACGGCTGGGGGTCCTCCTTCGGCCAGGGGTCATCTACGTCGGTGCAAGGGACCCTCCTTAGCGATCCAGGGCATTCTCTGTGAGACCGGAGGCCCCCTTTTAATTGTTTGGGCCCCCTCCATCGTGCCAGTGACCCTTGTACGGCTTGAGGCCAATCAGTCAGCCCAAAGGCCCTTTCTGACGGTCCGAGGTCCTGTCCAGCAACTAGATCTCCTACGTCGTCTCCGGGGCTCTCTTTGACGACTCAGAGCCTTTTCAACCGTAGACGCCTTTTCAAGCGTTTGTGCCCTATCTATCAGATAGGTGCTCCTTTCTTCGACTTGAGCCGTTCCGTCAGCACAGAGACCTTTCACATTGTTCGGAGTGCTCTCCGTCAGCCCGGGGCCCTTCCAACGATCCTGGAGCTCCTCCGTCAATCTGGAAGCCCTTCACATTAACTCAGCCAAGGGCGCTGAACATTTTTCTGAATGCACACTCTGCTGACTCGGAGCCCTCTTCATCGCCCCGGACCCTTTCCGTCAGCCTGGGCCATTTCGTCTATCCAAGGGAACTTCATGTCGGCCCAGGGGGCCCTTGCGGGCCATGCACCGACGCGTTGAGGGGACCGCTAGGGTTCCGACCTTCCAGGGGAGGGAGAGGTACCACTTTGCCCCCCCCAAACAATTAATTGCACAAGGCTCCTACCTCAAATTTATCCGACATCATCACGATGCGACTAACCACGAAGTTCACCCAGTTACACTGGGTTAGTCCCAAGGCTATATTGCAGATGAGCGGACAAGTGGGGCCATTACGATAAATGTTATCGCTTTCCGTACGTCAGTGTTGCCAATTTCTGCCGCTGGGCGTCGCACAATGTGCGGGGTTCTCCGTCAGGCGTCACTTGGGTCGCCATTATCTGTCACCAGGCGTCACTTGAGTCACCATTATCTGCCAGCAGGCGTCACCATTATCTATCACCAGGGGTCACCATTATATGTCACCATGAGTCACCATTATATGTCACCAGGAGTCACCATTATCTGTCACCAGGAGTTACCACTATCTGTCATCAGGCGTCACTTGGGTCATTATTGTCACCAGGAGTCACCTGAGTTAACATCATCTGTCACCAGGCGTCATTTGAGTCACCATTATCTGTCACCAGGCGTCACTAGAGTCATTATTATCTGTCACCAAGAGTCACTTGAGTCACTGTTATCTGCCACCAGGCGTCGGCGCGCGAAGCTGCGGTTGAACGTCATATTTGCGGGATGGACGCAGAGAACTACGGCCAGCTACCGGCCGCGCAGTACGACGACGACGCTGTCCTGCGCGAGCTGAACAAGGCCTACCTAGGCTTCCAACAGCCCAAGATCGCCAAGCGACTGAGTCCGATCGGCGAGTCGAACTGCGCCAGCCCGCACGCCTCCGCCTCCGCCTCCGCCTCGCCGGCCGTCAGCGAGGCGGACAGGGCGAGCGAGCCGGGCGGCGACTGTTGCCTGGGGGCGACCGCCGACGTCGGCTGGCCAGAGCGCAGCTGGCGCCGCTCACTGCCGACCCGATGTACCGGCCGAGGCGCGCTGGTCGCCGCTGGCCCGGCCGGCCACCATCGGCGGCTCGACGGCGGCCGGCTCGCCTCCAGCCGCCGCCTCGCGCCAGGACGTGCTCCAGCTGATCGGCCAGCTGCAGCGCTCCATCGAGCGGCAGCTGGCGCAGCTGGGCCAGGAGGCCAACTCGCAGATCGTGTCGCAGGTCATGGCCAACATCCGCACCATGGAGCGCGGCCACCTGGTGAAGCTCTTCAGCGGCGAGGTTCCCGCCGACGCGTCGTCGGCCGAGCAGCCCGCCGGCGTCGACGAGGACGCCCTGCTGACGGTGTGCGAGGCGCTGATTGGTCGCCAGCCGACACTGCAGGCGCTGGATGACGACTACTTCCAGTGGCGGCTGGAGGAGCTGGCGCAGCAGCGGTGTGCTGATCTCACCAACGGCAAGAGCCTGCCGCAGCCGGCACTGGACGCGACCTCCTGCAGGAAAACTTCCGTCGAGACGGACGCTTTCTTCAGTGCCTGCAGCAGTCTCGAAGACGATCCTCGCTCACCAGGTATCATATTAAGTCTCCACCCCACTGAGTCTCATTCCACTACATGCATCATTAATTACAGGCCCGCATCTTATATTCGCGTGGCTCTATGGCGACTCTACGTATGTACTGGTTGGTTGGTTATTTGGGCTTAGGGGCTCATCGACTGCTTCGGTCATACAGCGCCCAACATATGTACTGGTAAAACTTTCTGAGTCAACTAGATTTCTCGCCCCGGTAGCTCAGTTGGTTAGAGCGCTGGCCTGTGCTGGTTTCCTACGCCCTGGCAAAACATGGTTTGAGTCGCTCGCTCGCATCTAGCCCTCGGTCGGGAGGGCCAGTTGGGAACTGGCCCGATAAGGTCGGGGACAAGCTACCAGGGCAGCTGTCGGTGCATTGACAGTTAAGCTCTCGGTCAATTTTTTATCGTCAAACTAGACCTCATGAATCCTGAGGCGGGGTTCACGCACCAAGCTCTGCTTAACAATATGACCCTGGCCCATAAAGACATTCTAGATAGAGTTCGAACAAAATTGCATTGCAAAAAACTAGCACTTTTTATTTTCTTCACCGTCTGTCTAACCATGTCCCTCAGCTGACCCAAACCGCTCTCCTACTAGACCGCTGAACAGACCACCGACTAACCCTCCCCCCCCGTTGACCCACTAGTAGCGCCGCTAACCATAACCCCCCCCAGCTGACCCACTGAGCGGCACCAGCTGACCATAACCCGCTCCTCCCAGACGACCGGCTGAGCGGCACCAGCTGACCATAACCCGCCCCCTCCAGATGACCGTCTGAGCGGCACTAGCTGACCATAACCCGCCCCCTCCAGATGACCGGCTTAGCGACAGATGTCCGGCTGAGCAGCACCAGCCGACCATAACCCGCTCCTCCCAGACGACCGGCTGAGCGGCACCAGCTGACCATAACCCGCCCCCTCCAGATGACCGGCTGAGCGGCACCAGCTGACCATAACCCGCCCCCTCCAGATGACCGGCTGAGCGACAGAAGCAGCGGGTCGGCGCCGCCGCTGCTGCGCAGCTCCGTCAGTCCGGACCGGCCGGCCGCGCCGCTGCCACGCCGCCGTAGCACGTTCAGGGACCGACTGAAGGAGGCCGACCTGCGCGCCGCCGAGCAGGAGATTGCCGTCGCCTCCGACGACGACGGAGCCGCGCCCGGTGTGGGTGTCGCCGCACAGTCGGCGGAAGGCGACAGTCGGGGCCAGCTGAGGTAACAGCACTGCCGCCTGTCAGCCAGTGCAATACGAACCACACGCGAGCATAGAACACATTTGGTATCCTGAGACTACAATATATGGCCGCCGGGCATCCGCATTGTGTTCATGCTGAGACCAAGTGTTGCTAAGCTTCATTGTGATGTTCTTCGTCTACCGCAAAACCAAAGTTGGCAGTGTTTACATGCATTTTCATAATTGCAGTGTTCGACAGATTCCACGCGTCTCCTTTTGGCAAGAAGTCCACCCATCTGATACTGTTAAATCGCTACTCCTATTAGATGTCAATGTTAAATAACTGGCACAAAGGTGAACCGTGAAGCTTGCCGCTACGCGCACCACAGGTTTCGCACGATTAAGTGGGTTCCGCGATCTAACGAGCGCGGAACCCACTGTCGCGGAACCCACCGAACACAGTGGGTTCGGCGGTACCTCGAGTGGGTTCCGCGTTCGGCGAGTTCGGTGGCACCTCGAGACCTTGCGGCTGCTCCGACAGTTGGGCTTGACAAAATCGCTGATCAACCCGAGGCCTCCCCCCAGATATTTCCTGAGGGTGGTCGGATCCTGAACGTCCCAGGGCCGTGTACTTTTTGATCGAGAGCTAGAGGGTGAGTGGGTATCAATAGAGCGGCTTGTGCACTGCTGAGGAGGCAGGGCGGCCTCCAGCGTCACCGAGAGCGCCCCCGACGGCTTTCCGCTCGTCATTCGACTGAGGTCGACAGTAACAGGCTCCTCGCTCCTCGTGCAGACGAACGGGCTCGTCGGCCGGCGAGACCGAGGACGAGGTGGCGGACCGACTCGTACAGGACCGCCGCTGGACGAGTCGCTTCCGAGCCAAGAGTCGCAGTCTGACCGGCAACAGCTCCAGACTGAGCTTCAGCTCAGACTTCAGCTCAGGTGATCCTCCATTCTATCTCTACAAGTGCGTTTTCACCTCGCCCCTCGTCGGCCGACGGCTTGTCGCGGCCTATCCCGAGGAATGCCGCCACCGCAGCCATGCTTTTAAGGGTCGCCCAGTTGCGCGTGTCGTTTGGAAATTGTCTCGCAGGTTCTCCCGTTCGAACCCCGGGTCTCGACATTACGGCCACTCATGGGCCGGTCAGGCCGCCTACTCACCTATTCATACACACCGTAGGACGGCCTACAGACCTAGTCTAGGCTGTTATCCACTGGCCAATGAACACTCCAATAACAAACCTACCTACACTGGTGCCAATTCAATGCCTGCGAGCCTACACTCATTACGTCAGCCATTGGCTGAGCAGCATGTCAGTCGTCCGGTGACAAGTCTCGTCCCACCGCAGAAGTGGAGCAGCTCTGCGACAAGTTCGGCCACTGGCTGGACGAGCCGGGAACCGAACTGGCACCACGTGACCTGGCAGTGATGCGGGTCACCCAGCGCCTGCTCAAGCGCACCCTGTCCGACACGTTTGCCGGCGTTGCCATGGAGATCGAGACGCTCGACAACGCTGCTCGTCTGCCGTTGGCTGGTGTGGTCCGAAACGGTGGGTGCGGGCAACGGTCTACTCGCTGCTAATTGTGTCTTTTCCTTGTATACACACACATATATATATATATATATGTATGTATGTATGTATGTATATGGATTCTTTCAATCTTTCGCAATTATCAAGTTCCGTCCGCCAGACATTTGGATTCTAAAAGCTTTCTTTCACTTAACCCTTTCCCTAAGATTTTCATAGCACACGGCAACGAAAAATATGAAGATGACTGCGTGTGTGTGTGTATGTGATTGTGGTTTTAGGGCGAATCGACCATGGTTGCTCATTTAGCGCCCATGAAGATGACTGCGTTGCAGTTTTTTTTTCACTATGGGCTTTACACAAAACCTTTCGGGTCATGCCAAATGCAACTGACCATGGCACCAGCTTACCCAAGGGGCGGAAGATCCGGTTGGCCAGGCTAGGGGTCGGATGTTTCTTTTTTGGGAACCTGAACCTGCAAACAACCACGAGGCTTGGAGACTCAGCACCCCCAGACAGTTCAAACTGAGCCCGCTCCCACCCTGGACAATGTAGAATGCCCCACTCCAATTAAAGGTTGGTTCTGAAAATGAAGACCAATTATATTTCCCCACCGCTCAACAAAATTGCTGCACCTATCCCGAACCTTCCCTTTCGGAAAATTCTGGGCACGCGCCCGACTGTAGGGAATGTTTATCTGGTTTGGTTATCGTAGCCCTCACTCGGTGAGATGTCCACCAGCTGCCATCTTATATGTCGAAATTGTTGTACACGATCGACTATCCTCCTGGCAATGTCGCACACTTGCCCCACTGCCTACAATCACAATACGACCGTGTCCCCTTGCTGGCGGTGTGCCCATTTGTGTGACACTCAGGTGCTGAGTCAGCGGCAGCTGGCGGTCGCCGTGGGCCGGTGCGCTCGCTGAGTCTCTCGGACCACTGGGCTCGAGAGAGACTGGTCCTGGAGGTGGCCAGGAAACTGGTGGAGCCCTCGTCGGCCGAGCAGGTGGGTGGCGAGCCGACCTGCACGGCCTTTGCCGCCAACTTCCGGGCGTGCGGAGTTGGCCATCTAGATCTTCAGATCTGGAGAGTTGGCTCCAGGCGCCAGGGTGTGGTGAGATGTTCCAGGCGTCAGGAGCCAGGGTGAGATGCTATGAAGCGGTGCTGGAATGTAGTCCCCGATGGTCGCTTGGGCATGCGGTAAGTGTTGTGTGCCTACTAGCTGTTGACGTGATACCTTCTAACATTATCAGCCAACTTTTGATCGCTGCGGAATGGTGTGCTGACAACCCGATGGCTGAACATCGGTTATGCGAGCGATTAAAATCTGGACAGCTTTCTATTAACTGTCTGGTATAATTTCCATTAACTGCGTAGATTCGGTTCGACTGGAAATATCGGAAGCTTTTGCACCGATCTACACTATCAGTAGTGTACTTGCGACGTCGCAGAGCTTAATTGTACAATGAGCATAATGCACTTTCAGTGCACTGGGGAGTTCCACATCAGATCGACCAATAAAGACGTAAAATAACACCATACCACTCAAAATTTGATACACCTAAGTCTACATGGCTATGTAATGCTCAGATTCGAGTTCTGCCGGCTTCAACTCTATCAGATTACTGAGTGATAGCCTCCGACATTTTCGTGGGGTTACGGTGCTTGATAGTATTTATCGATTTACATCTCCAAAGAAAATAACTGAAGTAGTCAAAAAGTGTGCATTGTCGAGTTCGGATTGAAGCGAATAATTTTCCGGTGGGCTTGGATTTTGTATCTTCTCCCTCGAATTTTCATCTAGTAACCTCGTGACCTCAAGGCACTTAACGTGACCTTGACATGATGGCAGTGAACATACTCCAATTTTCTTTAGTTGTGAACTTTACAAAGTTGTCTACGTATTTGCTTTTTTGGGATGGACATATCTTATCCACATTTTTACTTCACCATGTCATGTATTTGGCTGCCAAAGCATGTGCGTCGGATTAACCACGGCTGATAGTGGACTCCACACATTCCTTTCGGATCAAGGCAGAGGGATCAAATAGATCACATCAAGGAGTTCACGTTAAAGAGCTGTTTCAGTGCAGACGCATACCAATTTCACAAAGATGCTACAATTTCTCAAAATTACAGAGCTGTCACCCGACCTGGTCAAGGGGATGAAAGTAGGACATGTGTGCATATTGGCGAGCTTTGACAAATGCATGTTGAATATTCCATTTCAACCAACTTGTGAAGTGCATTACACGAGGCGCTTCTTCCAAAGAATATTCTCGTGAGCTACGCATCCTTCATGCCTTCATAAGTTCGCGATGCTACGGGGCTAAAATTCGAGAGCAAATCTGAACCAGCTCAAATATTCCTCAGCTTAGCATGTGCTCGAAAATGCATACAGCTCTACAAATTCTTTTTCAATGGAGATATGAGCTGCGAAACAAAGCCATGCACCGTGATCTCACGAAAATGTTTTGAGTCTAAGCCCATGACCGTTGATCTGATCTAGCTGAAAGTTCCACAGCTCGAATCGGAGCAGTTGGTGATCCCGTATACATAGTTACACACATTTCTTAGTGATAGGGTCGAACTGGTTGAACTGTCGTATAGCGCTGCCATGCACTCTCCACCCTTTCCGGTGCATCCAACCTCGTGCTGGTCGAATGCTTGTCGAGTGTCTGTCGAGTTAGTGTGCGAGTTAGTGTGCGAGCTTGTGTGCGCTTGTCGGCCATCTTGCTCACACAGTCCTGGCGCCGGACAGTCGCCCGAACCGTCGTGCGCCAAGCAGTGCGCCAGCTCCGTCGTCCAGATCATCGAGGCAGCCGACGCCGCCACCCTGCAGGGCGAACCGTCGGCGCGACTCTGCCCTGCCATCTACCGGTACTCAGAGCAACTGGCTCGCCACCTGGTGCCCGAGTGCGTGCGCGAGTCGGCGCTGCACCTGAGTTTCCACAAGGCCAAGCATCGGCGCGCCTACCGCAAGCTGTCGGAGCGTCCGCCGCGCCGCCTGACGCAATTCCCACGGCCGCCGGCGGCGGCGCCACCGTCACCGCCGCCGCCGCCAGGGACCGCCACCCACCTGCCGCTGGACGACGCCACCGTCGAGGGGTTCAGCTGGACGCTGGCCGAGCGGCTGCTGGAGGAGACGCTGCGACAGCTGCCCAGCCCGCGCCGCCTGCTGCTCGACCGGCTGATGAGCGGCCGCGCGCACTCGCTCGACCGCAAGGGCATTCTGAAGAAGTCGCGCGGCTCGGCGGGGCGCAGTCGCAGCAGCGCCAACGTGTCGCCGCCGCCGCCGGAGGGCGCCACCGCGGCGGCCGAGGCCGCCCGCCGCGTGTCCGGCAGCCTGGAGGCGGCTCAGAGCCACAGTCTGCCCGGCGCGCTCGACAGGCCGCCCGACGGCCAGGCGAAGCGGCGCAAGAGCCGCAGGGAGTCCTTCCTGGAGGTGGGTCAGCACGTGCCCCGCGCCAACGGGTCACGTGGTGCGCCTGCCGCATGAGCTGAGTGGAGGCTGATGTGTTGTGATTAATATGGGTGCAAACACGGTCTCCCCTGGAATGCGCAGCACATCGGTTCCCGGTAAGTGAACGAATTACTCGAGCGAATCAACGAATCACCGAACGAACGAATCAAGTTGAACGGGTGGTCATCTTCAGAGTTCATTTGCTATTCGACTGGTTTGTTCTGTCTTTGCGCATGTGCCGTCCGCTGGCACGGCAATTACATTTGCCAACGCCGAGCAATGCGGAGACCTTACGACTGGTGGTGCTGGAACTAACTGATGGTTAACCCGTCAGTTTTCGCTGACCACACAGAGCTGTATTGTCACCACCCGCCCCACTGTGACCTGGACTGAAACGCCGGGTCGCCGTCCCACAGCCCCCCCGAGTCGCACCCCAGCGACGAGGCGGCGTCGCCACGTGTGTCGCTGGGCTGACGGCGTGCGGCAGTCCCACAGCCCCCGAGTCTCGCCCCAGCGACGAGCCAGCGTCGCCACGTGTGTCGCTGGGCTGATGGCCTGCGACAGTCCCACAGCCCCCGAGTCCCGTTCCAGCGACGAGTCGGCGTCGCCACGTGTGTCGCTGGGCTGACGGCGTGCGACAGTCCCACAGCCCCCGAGTCCCGTTCCAGCGACGAGTCGGCGTCGCCACGTGTGTCGCTGGGCTGACGGCGTGCGACAGTCCCACAGCCCCCGAGTCTCGCCCCAGCGACGAGCCAGCGTCGCCACGCGTGTCGCTGGGCTGACGGCGTGCGACAGTCCCACAGCCCCCGAGTCCCGCCCCAGCGACGAGCCGGCGTCGCCACGTGTGTCGCTGGGCTGACGGCGTGCGACAGTCCCACAGCCCCCGAGTCTCGCCCCAGCGACGAGCCAGCGTCGCCACGTGTGTCGCTGGGCTGATGGCCTGCGACAGTCCCACAGCCCCCGAGTCTCGCCCCAGCGACGAGCCAGCGTCGCCACGTGTCGCTGGGCTGACGGCGTCGACAGTCCCACAGCCCCGAGTCCCGTTCCAGACGAGTCGGCGTCGCCACGTGTCGCTGGGCTGACGGCGTGCGACAGTCCCACAGCCCCAGTCCGTTCCAGGACGAGCCGGCGTCGCCACGTGTGCGGCGACGGCGTGCGACAGTCCCCAGCCCCAGGGGGCGTCGCCACGTGTGTCGCTGGGCTGATGGCCTGCGACAGTCCCACAGCCCCCGAGTCTCGCCCCAGCGACGAGCCGGCGTCGCCACGTGTGTCGCTGGGCTGACGGCGTGCGACAGTCCCGCAGCATCGCCTCTAGCCAGCTGGAGGCCAGCGACGGAGCGCGGCCCATCGCCACGGGCAACTGGGGCTGCGGCCGGCGGCACGGCGGCGACCCGCAGCTGAAGGCGGCCATCCAGTGGCTGTGCGCCAGCCGAGCGGAGGTGCCCTGCCTCATCTACTACACGTGCGGCAATCCGCTGGTGAAAACGGTACGTGGCATTCCGCACATGTTGCACAGCTCTCGGGGGTTTGTGGGCGCATCGACTGCCGTGGTCATGCAGCTGTCACACAGCTCGATGACGGGCGGTGGCCGAAGGAAGTCTGGGCATGCTGGTGATACGTCTGCATATTGGGCATCCCTGTGGGGTTGTTTTGTTTTACGCGTAGGCGTAACCAGGATGTTCGATAAGAAAGGAAGGGTCGTTGAAGAAATGCTCTGGAATCGTGACATACTTCTGAACAGTGCCCTTCTTTTTATGCACTCCTGTGCTCAATATTTCGAATAGCTCCATTTCTTCTCGTTTCTTAAAGAAACCTAGTATATGCCGCAAGTCCTGGGGCTTCATCGTTGAGGACGTTTGCCTCTGCAGTGCGACGGACTGACACCGGACAGTGGGTGAGCTGGCGTCACACTGACGTGTGGCCGTGCTGTTTCAGCTGCAGTGGGTGTGTGGCAGTGTGACGGACCGACACCGGACAGTGGGTGAGCTGGCACCACATTGACGTGTGACCGTGCTGTTTCAGCTGCAGTGGGTGTGTGGCAGTGTGACGGACCGACACTGGACAGTGGGTGAGCTGGCCTCTGCCGTCCTGGCACACTGCCAGCGGCGACTGGAGACGGCCAAACTCGGCGCCGGGCGGCGGCACACAGGTAAGGAGGAGCAGGATGAGGAGCGGGAACACGACCCGCGACTGTACGGCGGTACACAGGTAAGGAGGAGCGGGAACGACCCGCGACTGTACGGCGGTACACAGGTAAGGAGGAGGAGGAGGAGCGGGAACACGACCCGCGACTGTACGGCGGTACACAGGTAAGGAGGAGGAGCGGGAACACGACCCGCGACTGTACGGCGGTACACAGGTAAGGAGGAGGAGGAGGAGCGGGAACACGACCCGCGACTGTACGGCGGTACAAAGGAGGAGGTAAGGAGGAGCGGGAACACGACCCGCGACTGTACGGCGGTACACAGGTAGAGGAGGAGCGGGAACACGACCCGCGACTGTACGGCGGTACACAGGTAAGGAGGAGGAGGAGGGGAACACGACCCGCGACTGTACGGCGTAAGGGAGGGCACGACCCGACTGTACGGCGGCACACAGGTAAGGAGGAGCGGGAACACGACCCGCGACTGTACGGCGGTACACAGGTAAGGAGGAGGAGGAGCGGGAACACGACCCGCGACTGTACGGCGGTACACAGGTAAGGAGGACACCCGCGACTGTACGGCGGAGGAGCGGGCCACGGACAAAGGAGGAGCGGGAACACGACCCGCGACTATACGGCGGTACACAGGTAAGGAGGAGCGGGAACACGACCCGCGACTGTACGGCGGTACACAGGTAAGGAGGAGCGGGAACACGACCCGCGACTGTACGGCGGTACACAGGTAAGGAGGAGGAGGAGGAGCGGGAACACGACCCGCGACTGTACGGCGGTACACAGGTAAGGAGGAGGAGAGGAGCGGGAACACGACCCGCGACTTACCGACGGACGGCGGTACACAGGTACAGGGTAGGAGGAGGAGGAGCGGGAACACGACCCGCGACTGTACGGCGGTACACAGGTAAGGAGGAGGAGGAGGAGCGGGAACACGACCCGCGACTGTACGGCGGTACACAGGTAAGGAGGAGCGGGAACACGACCCGCGACTGTACGGCGGTACACAGGTAAGGAGGAGGGGGAGGAGCGGGAGCAGGACCCGCGACTGTACGGCGGTACACAGGTAAGGAGGAGCGGGAACACGACCCGCGACTGTACGGCGGTACACAGGTAAGGAGGAGCGGGGACATGACCCGCGACTGTACGGCGGCACACAGGTAAGGAGGAGGAGGAGGAGCGGGAACACGACCCGCGACTATACGGCGGTACACAGGTAAGGAGGAGGAGACACGACCCGCGACTGTACGGCGGTACACAGGTAAGGAGGAGGAGGAGACGGACCCGCGACTGTACGGCGGTACACAGGTAAGGAGGAGGGGAGGGCGGGAACACGACCCGCGACTGTACGGCGGTACACAGGTAAGGAGGAGCGAGGACGGCGGACGGGAACACGACCCGCGACTGTACGGCGGTACACAGGTAAGGAGGAGGAGCGGAGGAACACGACCCGCGACTGTACGGCGGTACACAGGTAAGGAGGAGGAGGAGGAGCGGGAACACGACCCGCGACTGTACGGCGGTACACAGGTAAGGAGGAGGAGGAGGAGCGGGAACACGACCCGCGACTGTACGGCGGTACACAGGTAAGGAGGAGGGGAGACGCACAAGGAGGAGGAGCGGGAACACGACCCGCGACTGTACGGCGGTACACAGGTAAGGAGGAGGAGGAGCAACGACCCGCGACTGTACGTACAGGTAAGGAGGAGCGGGAACACGACCCGCGACTGTACGGCGGTACAAGGTAAGGAGGAGCGGGAACACGACCCGCGACTGTACGGCGGTACACAGGTAAGGAGGAGCAGGGAACACGACCCGCGACTGTACGGCGACACGGCGACACAGGTAAGGTAAGGAGGAGGGGGAACACGACCCGCGACTGTACGGCGGTACACAGGTAAGGAGGAGGAGGAGGACACGACCCGCGACTGTACGGCGGTACACAGGTAAGGAGGAGGAGCGGGAACACGACCCGCGACTGTACGGCGGTACACAGGTAAGGAGGAGGCGGAACACGACCCGCGACTGTACGGCGTAACAGTAAGGAGGAGCGGGAACACGACCCGCGACCGTACGGCGGTACACAGATAAGGAGGAGAAGCGGGAACACGACCCGCGACCGTACGGCGGTACATAGGTAAGGAGCGGGAACACGACCCGCGACTGTACGGCGGGGTGCAGCCCTCGACGGGATCACGGCGCTCGGGTGATGTCGGGTTTGCAGTGGAGAGACAGATGCGGAGCCGTAGCCGGCCCGGATCGGAGGCAAACATGCTGGCAGCGCAACACCCTGGGCTCAGGTACGCGTCAACGGTTAGAAGTGGCGGAGGTACATCGGTCTGGATGGTCCCATGGAGAGTTTGGATAGATAACATTTCCATCAATTTGGACCTTCACCACCGGAGATGGATCAGTAGGCGATTAAGTTGGGGGGGGGGGCAGATATATGAATTGGATCCAATTCCGTCACAAACGCCACCGCGGAACCCATAGAGGCGGTTTGAGAGGGTGGAACTTCCCATTCCTGGGGGAGATGGGAGAATTACGCTGGGTTTCTAGCCAGCAAAAATGGTATTCGTGCAGGATATGAGTAGGGCGTGATTTTGCATACGCTAGGGGGTGCGACTTGAGCCGACTCAGTCATTGATTTAATCCCTCCCAGGCAGACCGAGGTCCTAACCATTGGGCCTAGTGACCAACACATGGGTGCACACTAGAGAAAGGGGGTTTCGATGGAGCTGATAAAGAGAGCACTTCCCAAACATTCAAAATTTCACTATATATCTCACTCATTAATACGAGGCTATATTGTTGCACATGGAAGAGCAAATAATGTTGCTATGATCTGCCTCGATGCTGTAATCATTTTTAGTTACACGCGGCATTTATCGTTCCAGTCCCAATCACAACCGTGCAATGCGGCTATGTATAATTGGCGTCACAAATAGCTTGGCAATCAGGCTGGGCGTTCAGGCACCTGAATATCCTGCATAGGTATAGGTGTGGTGGGAAACGGTAGACGTGTGGACGATACTCAAATCACAGGACGCCCAGCGCGACTGCCATGCTATTTGTGACGCCAATGGTACTTAGGTGTGGCGGGAAGCAGTATTATCTAAGCAGGGTAATCAGGTGCCAGGACGCCTAGCCTGACTGCCGAGCTATTTGTGACGCCAATAGTACCTGCCCTTCCCCGTTCGAAGCGACAACTCCCGGGCGTGCTGCGACTAAGCGGCCGCGCCGCGCCGACCCATGGCTGGCCGGCGACCTGGCAGCAGCCGGAAGCTGACCTCCGACCCGTGTTGACCCGCAGAGCCGTGCGTCGCCGACCTGTTCGACGAGCTGCTCAGGCTGGACACGCCGCCGCCAGTGCGACAGACCAAGCTATGAGTCCGAGTCCAGCGCGATGTGCCGACGGTTCTCGGGCCGAAGTGCGCGGCGAGCGCCCGCGAGGAAGAGGCGCCCGACCACGCGCCACTCCAGTACCTCGGTAGTGTTGCGTGCGTGAACACACACACACGGGCGGGTCGCCGACGTCAGGAAGTTGAATCGCAGGCACACTGGTCCACCTACTTCTTCGTGGGACCGGGGTGGCAGCCGGTCATGAGCAGATGGACTCGAACGTCTCGCGGCCTCCGTAAGGCGGCCGCGTTTCGAGCGTGCGTTGTGACGAGGCTATCACGATCGCCCAGCTACAACAGTGACGTCCCACATCCGAGAAAGTTGTGCAAAGACGAGCCGTCCAAGTTCAGGCGCCTGTGTGACGTCAGCGCTCCAGGGCTGCATCGGGCGGGATCTCGGGGCCGCGACAGCTCAGTTGGTAGGGAGTTGGACTCTCGATCACACGGTCATGTGTTGAAATCCCACAACTGGCAGGATAATCAAGCCCACCCGCTGCCAACCGACGTGAGAGGCTGGCGACGCTATACAACTCAGCAGTCGATTGCGTCGCAAGAGCCCGAGTACCACTACCCGCCCATCACCCACGGGGCCGGCTCCTTCCCGCCGCGTCGCATCTCTCGCGCTACTTAAAGGAGCGAAAAGGTCCTGTTTATGACACTGAGGTGCCCACGGCACTAGACACGCGCCCCAGCCGTGACCGTTGCAACTGAGCCATCACTGGTGCGGTGTCGGCCTTTGTGCACACAACAGAATCGAGAGGAGCTCGAAAAACGACCCGTTCAGAACGTGCTTCCAGTTTGTACTTGATTTTCATAGAGCAGTTGCGCGCCGGGGCGCGCGCGATGCGAGAGCGCTTGACCACTTGCCGCCCATACCTTGTTAGTGTCATGTACTTACGTGACTCGTGCGCCGTTCAGTGAACTATGAGCGACTGCCGTAGACGCAGTCTGTTACTAGGCGACTCGGCGAGACGCGTCTTACGAAAGTATGCCTGATGTATGACAGCCTGTTACGGATTCCCGAGCAATACACGTGTCCGCCTGACCGGCCGAGTTGCTTCTCGCGTGCTCATCTCACGTCTTCTCCCAGACTTTCCCAGCCCAGTCCACTCGACAGTCGCACGGACCATTTGGCCACCGCTGTGCCCGCCCGCCAAATTTTACCGCTCAATTGTCATTTTCTCGCGAACGTTGTTGACGAGAGCCTAGTCAGCTATTTAGGTTTAGGACGTTTCGACCACTGTGGTTACTTCGGTCACATGTAACTGAGGGAGACAAACAAATCACAGCACTCTGCATACAATAAACCCACTTCAAACACGACGACCCACATCAATGTTAACATTCCTCAATACACACCACACAGACAACACACAACACAAACAGATCAGACGGTGTTTGCACATACATTAAAACACGACATCTCACCGCCTGATACCTATATACACCAACAACACTACAGCAGATATACCATTAACCGAAATACACCTCCACAATACATCGTGCACACTCATTAACACATACGACCCCCCTCACGAAGCAAAGAAACCCTTTCGGAACTAGACAAAGCACTTGACCAAATTAACTCGCACCACCCACTATGGAACACCCGCACAATAGCACCTGACAACAGAGTACTCACACTCATCACACAAGCGACCAAACACAACCTCACAATACTCAACACCGGAACACCAACCTATCTTGTCCCAATTAGCTCCCACCTCCCTACGATCCCAGACGTAACCCTCGGATCCTCACGCCTAGCCCTCACCCTATCCTGGACAGCCGATGCAGACCGACATTTCAGCGACCACGCACCCATCACCATTGCCTTTAACCCAATTCCAACCACTGTCCCACCCAATCCCCAGCCGGGCCTGTAGAACCTCAAAAAAAGCTTCCTGGACTCTCCTCTCATAATCTTTAGCAGACCAAACAGCCCACAATCCTCAACTATCACCAGACAATTCGCAGATACCTTAATCACCACAGCACATGCCACAGACAAAACCAGGCCACCAACACAAACCTCGCGCGGCGTCCTGGCGGAGGGACGAATGCCACCGGGCGATCAGAGCGAGGAACCATGCAAGATACAGATGTGAAAGACACCGCACACCAGAAACACTCACAATATATAAACAACTCAGAACACAATGTAAAACAACAATCAAAACGCAAAAAGACCTCTCGGAACACATTTTGCACTAAATTTAACAGATTTACAACTCTCGGCGAAATTTGGACACTTGAAAACATTCAAACACTGACAAAGACCCCCAACCAGAGCCATCACACACAGACCCAACAACTACACCACAACAGACCCACAAACAATAGCAAACGTATTCGCACACCACTACCATCTTAGGTCATCTACACTCCAACGACCCCCCTACCTCCAACCAGACACACATGCATACATCTTTACACCACCAGATTTACACTCACAGAACTACAATTAGCAATCGCACAGACAGGTAACATAAGTGTAGGACCAGAAAACATACGCTACTCCTTCTCCAAACACCTACCAGCATCAGCACTACCCACACTACTTGACACCTACAACACCGCATGACCACACATACATACCCATACTCCTGGCTACATGCTCTACTCATACCTAACCCAAATCAAGCACGGACTCAACTCTGCACCTCCTACCGCCCTATCGCACTCACTAGTTGCTTTCACAAACTGTTCAAACGTCTTGTCAAAAAACGCCTTCTCTACATCATCCAAACCAAAAATTAATATCTCCTATACAATCACGCTTCCTTCCTAATCAATCATGTTTCGACAACCTTACTTACCTCATCACACACATCCAGGAAACGGCAGCAAGAAAACGTTCCACGGTCGCCGTCTTCCTGGATTTAAAACAAGCTTACGACACTATCAACATAACAACCCTACTACAACACTTATACAATCTAGACATACAAGTTAGACCGATACGCTACCTGCATTTATACCTACTCGACAGACTACTTCAAGTCAAAATTGGGCCCCACACTTCAGACACCAAACTCCCCACAACTGCATTAATGCAATGCTCCGTTCAAAGTCCCTTACCGTTCATTTTAGTGCTAAATTCAGCAATCACCGACAACTTTTCGAAGAAAACTGTAATCTACGCAGACGATACCAATGGACGTCACACGAAACACCAACACATGCACTAACAATACTACAACGCACACTAACAGAACTACACAACAAACTCGTTATACTAAACCTACATATTGCACCACACAAATCCAAATGTATGATTTTCGGCTACCACAGACACAAACCTACAATCACTAAAAATAGACAACTCGCCCATACCGTTTGTCACCAGAGCAAAATTTATAAGTCTCACATTAGACCCACGACTATCTTTCCGGCCACACATCTTATACATACAAAAACGCGTATCAAAAAGAATAAACACACTACGAACACTTTCTGGCACACACTGGGTATCCGACCGAAATTAACTACTAACACAGTATAAAGCAATCATTCGGCCAATCATGGAATACGGATCCCCACTGTTCGAAAACCCAATCTATTCAAACCTCAAAATTATAGACACACTTCAACACCAATGCCTCAAAATAGCCACTGGAGCATACATCATATCACCCAATCTTTCCCTTCATATATACAACATCCCAGAACTCAAACACAGACGCATATAAGCACTGCTTAGATATCGCTACAAGACACAACTCACTTAACAACACCCATGCACCCAGGCACAAAAACTCCGCACAGCAAGCGTACACCAACTCATGAGAACACCAGTAAAAACTACAATAGGCTGCCGCATACAACTCTCAAACACTTTAGGCATAACACTCCCCACAACACCACTCCCACCACCAGTCGCATGGTGGAAACAACCAACACCCAAGACACACTTCCTAATTGACAAACCGAAAAACACATATACATACATAGAAATACAACTATTCTTACAATTCACAGCACAATACGCCAACTACAACATCATATGTACAGAGGGCTCAAAATTACATTCCCAACAGACGGGCACAGCGACGGTGCTGTACCCCAACGCAGCACCACCGCGGGTCATCCTTCGTGCCCGTCTGCATGACAGCATAATTATACGCAATCTTTCGACCTACTGCACCATCTACAAAACACAAGAGGAACACATCATAGCCACATACGCAAAATCAGTACTACAGAGAATAACACCCTACACCAAATACAAACACCCCGTCGTACCCAAAATACTACATACATAAAAACTAACCATTCAACAACGCCCACTACTTCTCTGGATCCTAAGTCACACAAGCATACATGGCAACGAACACGCAGACACAGCACACATAGCCACAACATTACAACAAACCACACCATGTCCCTACTCACAATCCGAGTACCCCACAACACGACAGGCCATCAACAAACACATACAACAAACATGGGATACAGTGCCAACACAACTACACGAAATACACAACAAACACGAATACTGGCACTCCATGAACCAAAACACCAGACTCAAAGAACGGACACTAACACGACTACGCATAAGACACACAGCACTCCCACACTCCAACTACCTCCTACTAAATCAACAACGACCACAATGCACATGCTATCGAACCCTCACAATTAAAAACATACTTATATACTGCACCAAATGCAACAACCAAAGACAACATATCACAAACTATTGCACCACACAACACCTCCCACTAAACCTCACCACGCTGCTCAATGACCATCCAACATTACAATAACGCCTCTCCCACTTCCTCAATATCACACGCATAATCGAACAATTGTAAAAAGAAGGAAAAAATTAACAGAAAAGGTGAAAAAGGAAGATGCGTTAAAAACGAAAGAAAAATTAACAAAACTCATAACAGAAGAACATATAAGATACGTTCGAAAAAGGCAGAAAAACACGTTCTTGCAATGATTAATATATGGCGATGACCCCCCCCCCCCCACCACCACCACCACATACTATGGGATGTGGTGGTGGGGGCAATGCGCCAACGACCGGACCGACATCTCTGCTCGACTATATCACCTCCGGCTCAGACAACTCTCTACATCTTCAAGCAATCCAGACCAACTCAACTTTACTCTTCAAGACTTCAACTCACTTCAACATCGCTCGACAGATCGACCAACCCATCCTCTCCGTTTAATCCTCCTACGCTGCTCACTCTCACCTCTCAACAACCGGAACTAGCCGACATCACCACCCGGTGGCAGGCTGGCCGAAATTCAGCTACACACACATCCCGATTGGTGATGATGAATTGGGGTTTAGGGACGCGTCGACGTCCCGATTGGACAATGAATCCAGAAAGAGGACAGGATATCACTTAGGAAAGCTACCTGGGTAGACCCAAAATGACGTCTTCGTTCGTCATGATAAAAAGGAGATGATATCAAAGCATGGCGAACTGTCAGTTGTGCACATCTGGAACACTGCGGTTTGCCGTCGCCGAATAGCAAAATACAAGTGAGTGGGCATAAGTGTGCCCTAGGCACAGTGTCACCTCTTTTTGTCTAGACTTATGGCAAGACGAGCCCCAGACGCTGCTTGACGGCTCTAAACTGGGGCGGAGGTGGCCAAGTGGTTGGGGTGCTGTGCTTTGGATGCCAAGGTCCCGGGTTCAACACTCGGACCACTCGGGATATTTCCCAACCCGGCGATCCACCAGCGAAACAGTGGGGGCGGCACCATTAGCCGTGATCGTGCAGGGAGGTCGCCGTAAACCACCCAATAATAATTTAGCGCAGCATCGCCACAATAAACAAACGATAATTATCGGCGTGTTCGTAGGCGTTGCATTCCACGCTGCCTGCCACTTGTCTGTGGTGAAAATGAATACTGCTCGGTAATGATCCGTGGTAGAGAGTGGCAGTGATCGAGTACACGAGGCATGTCCTGCTTGCCTCGCCGCAGTATACTCCAACTCGTTCCCAGATATTTCCCCACGAGGCGGCAGCCAACACAGAACCACTCGTCCTAGGCGCTGCACATCAGTAAAACAGAGCATCCCGCGAACATGGCTGACGAGAGCACTCAGCTCAGCCACGCGGCGGCGGAGGCGGCTCAGCGAGCTCAGCTGGGACCAGCAGCGGTGAGTGGGAGACGGGCGGCGCCATGCAGCGCAGGCTGTCAACACGTCGTGAGGCCACAGCGAACCAAGCGTCAGACGTCAGTCGGACGAGCACGAAGCAGCGCAGTCCCCGGCCTGATATGTATTCACCCACATGGCGCGCAACACCACCAGACACCAGGCACAGCCGGGGCCGACTCCTCCCCGGCACGCGAGTGGGTGACCTGGCCGCGCGTACCCGTCCAGACCACAGGTGAGCCGGTCGCGGCTCTATTCATGTGCGGGCTACACACGCCCTGAGATGGCCGGCTCACGTACGCAGGTGACCTGCACACAGGCGGTCGAACGCGCGAGCCACACACACATATGCGCAAGTCTCCGGGGCAGCTCGCATTCGTACAGTTCACTTTGACTAACATTCGTGGCGCTCAAGTGACTACTGAGGAATCCCCGTAATGGCGCGTGCAGAGCACGGCCACCGGGGATGGTCCAGTCACGCTAACAGAGAGAGATGACCTCTAATGGCCGGTCGGCGCGCACCAACATCGCAAGACGGCAGCAGCCCATCAGCCAGCCAGCCGGCATCGTTCAAGGTCGCATCAGCATCGCCGGCAACGAAGGCCACGTCGAAAGGGAGCGAAGGGAGGAAGGGAAATTTCACACCAAATATGTACACGTGATCAGGCATGCTCAAGAAGTTTACGTGAAGAGGCTGAATATACTGTTAAATACAGCTGCGTACAGGCGCTGTCGATGGATGCGAAATAAAACGAGGCCTACACTATCTCCTAATGCTTTAACAGTAATGTACAGAAGCAAAACCATTACCACACACCTTCAAATTCGATCTAGACATAAAATATCGAGCATCCTACTACGGGCATTTGACAATGACGTTGGATTTTACAGTGGCCAGTCGGCTGCCACTGACAACGGGAGATCCACGGCGAGTTTTGCGTTCACACTTCTGACGTGTAGCATGCAGTCGCGAAGTAAAATGATCGACACCAGTGGTGCCGATGAATCGACATACCTCCCGCGTGGACCATCTGGTGGAGAACACAAGGTGACCGTCCGACCAGACGGCATTGGGCAGTGACGTAGCGCGCGCGCGCACACGGCGCACGCGCGCAGTTGAACTCGTTGCATTGAGCGTCAGCGCAGCGACGACCGCTGGCTGCTGCACGGTCGGAAGCGCCCGAGTCGCCGTACCGGAGCGTCGCACAGCGCGGCGGCACCTCACCCGACGCCGCTAGTTGGTCCACTATAACGTCGGCAGCACCTCCAGCACGGGGATCTTGGCCACCTGGTGGAACACTCTGCCGACCGGCACGCTTGTGTCACGGGCGCGCACGTCGGCACACCAGACGCCAGCGTCTAGTCTGACTTCGGTGACAGAGGATGGACGGCTCGCGAATGACATTCGTACATTTCACTACTCAGCACTAATTGGGCTGCAGCCATCCTCCACCAAAGACATGGCATACCGAGTTACTTCACCTTTCAGGCTGGGGTACATCAGGCTGTGGTGCAAACACACTATCAATTTACCGGCAACAGACGCAACGATTAAACGAGTATCGGGGGCTCGGCAAGCTAATTGGAAAATGACACAGTTGTCCACGACATTCTTTATTATTGCCACTTTGCGAGAACAGAGGCAGAAGCGGCTCGGAAGTGGTCACGGGCAAGGAGTGGTTCGTGAACATGGAACTAGTGGCGCACAATTAACATCAGCTAGGTCGTTTCCAGATATTCCCACGTGGCTAGGGATCCAACACAGCACCACTCTCTTACCAGTCTGGTACACAGTGGTAAGACGAGTTAAAATGTCCCGTACAATGGGATTTGATGGGTCATGTGTTCTCATCGCTAAAAGGCTACTTAAGGAATCCGCCACAATAATGTGAAGTGGGTAGTCTGATACTTCAATGGAACAGAGAGCTTTCAAAATGGAAATAAGCTCGGGAGAATACACAGACGCATGTGCTGGAAGTGAAAAGCTTCTAACCACAGTACCTGCAGTAAAAGCGGTATCCACGCCGGTCTCCGTTCAAGATCCATCGGTGATTGTCGCAACGAATCCAGTGTAACACTCAAAGCGCTCCATGACAAGTGCTCTGAATTCAAGCGGTGTAACATCGGCTTTCTTTGTGCAGGCGAGGGATATGTTCACTTCTGGTGTGATTAGTTCCCAGGGCGTTGGTTACGTTCAGTCCCAAACGCCTCGGAGCCGAAAACTGCTCTCATAAAAAGTACCCTCATTCGCACTCCATATGGGACGGCTCTCACACGGCGTTTTTTGTTTGTTGCTTACCGGGCGCTTCACGACGTACGTTATGCACATTCAAGGCTAATGGCGCCAAGGGCGTTTGTTTGTTTGTTTGAGAACAGCGTTGGTATGCGGTGGAAAATACATGGGCGTTAGCTGGGTTGTCCGGGTATTGCCGTAGTTTGCAGGCATATCGCATGCCAAGTTGCTGCCAAGAGTGGTGGAAGCCCGCCATTCATCCTAGGAGCTTATATAAAACCCTATGTGGTACAATGTACGTAAAAGTTCCGCGACCACAGAGGAAGGCAGCTCATTGTACACCTCGTCGGGCCCTTCGGCAACACCACGCACTTCACGAATAACAGGGTCTGCTCCCGCGCCCTCAACGGGAATAGGTTGAGCTTCGACCAGATGAGGTTTCCAGGTCCAGGCACGGAAACGACCGGTAAGTTTTGTCCTTCAATTAGCTGTTGTCGGTGGTATGGTTGTAGTGCTATTTAGCGCTAAATATGCGATGTGGTGGCATTTTCAGTTGCTTGCTCCGATCTTGTGCGTAACAGGGCCGATATTTCTTATTGATTGATGCATTTACTTTGCGGCGTGAGCCTTACGAACCCTATTTGGCAGCAGCTACTGAAGGATAAAAAGCATGCTGCAAACTGTTTTCTGATTTTAACCCCGACCAGGCAGCTGACGCACAATGGATGGCGACAGGTTGTGCTGCTTCAGGAGCTCATAAATCGTTTATTCCAGGGGCGGATCCGGAAGTTTCCATGGGCGGGGGAGGCAGGCATTCTTCTCGACATGAGCCATTTCCTCGGAGGGCCCCCTGGGGAAGTCCCTCGACGCTCTCATTCAGTGTAATGCCCATCGATCGGGGAAGGGGCTGCTCTGGAGTATACTGAATGGGCGTCTTTTACTCTGATGGGCGCCTTGAACCGAAGGACCGCTTAACGAGGGGCACTCAAGCAGTTCGGTGTACCCGACGGCATCATCAAATCTTCACGGAGGGACATCTTTTACCCGTTTTAACAGGAGTGTTGTTTTATATATATTTGAGGGGGCAAGTGTCACTCAATGCTAACTTTGTCCCCCCATAATTTTAACTGCTAACATTGGACCCTATGGAGTATGCCCCCCCCAATCCATTTGGACCCGCTCATTGCACTCATGTTTCCCCTAATAATTGTTATAAATCTCAACGTCTGTGAGTCAGAGGGAAGCCACCTTCCCAATGTGGAGGGCATCTCCTGTATCAGCCACTGACACCACCGGCACATACAAACAAAAGCATGGATGGATACCAGCAAGCACGCACCCTCACATACATGTAAATTGGCGACTGAACCTACAATCTACCCATCAAATTTAAGACGCCCAGTTCCGATTCCCATGTGCACATTGGATGCTCCCAGTTTATAATGGAGACAATGTAGTGTAGCTGGCGACGCAAAACATGGGTGACTGCTCATACACATCACGTATTCCATGCCTCTTGGATTTTCTTAAGCTGTAAAATAAAGAAGCACGAAATATACGACCAAATGACTGCTCTTGGCTTAAGTCAGGCTAAACATGCTTTGATGCTGAACGCCACTGTCGGGGCACATTTGTCGCATTTCGAGTTTGCGTTTCCTCAAACGCCAAACGGCCGGATTGGGGTTTTCTCACCCAGTTCAGGTTCAATGAGGGTAAACCAATTCCGGATGAGGCACGGGAACGGCCGGCAGAGGAACTGGACGCTCAACCTATACCGGTTGGAGAGCGCGTGAACAGACCCATACCCGCCCCAGTCAGCACAACTACTCGCCAGCCTGACGACTGACGACAACGGCACGGGTCGTAGCACGTCCAAGCCACTGGACGGCCGGAGCGGCGGCGTCTGCACACAACTCACGCGTGCGAATATTTGGCCCGTATCGTCTTGAGATGGGCGCTGGGCGGCTTCTGCAGCATTGCGTTCAGGCTCTGCAGGGTGTCTGCGAAGTCCTCGGTTTTGTACTCTGCCAACACCATTGCATCAGTGAGATGCACGCCTGCCATTCAAACATCAACCTCGGCCGCGAGACAAACGCTATTCATTGCCTTACAATACAGCATTACTGGACCAAGCAGTGTCCAGGTTTCCTGGAAGTCACTTCCTATAAAGTGGGCGATATGAGCACACGTCAAATTGAACACGCCAGTATATGCAAAGATGACGAAATGAGAAAAATTGCTTTTAGAAAGCATTTGCATGGTAAGTGTCAAAATGGATAATTGTAAAAGTAAGATGAACTAATGTGTGAAGAACTAATGCAGAACGCAGTCAAATGTCACGAACGCCAACTAGACTCCAAACTATGTTCAAGGTCAAACAAAACTATATCAGGAGTTGGCATTCACGCAAATCTTGGACTTACGAACAGAATACTGTTAGGGCGCGAGCCCGAGGGCCTCTCACATAATGAGCACCGGATAACTTTGCATAACGAGCACTTTGCACCCAGCAATTCCCATATTTAGCAACATATTTTGGTTTTTCTTGCATAAGATGCGCCGATGTTCTTCTTAAACAAGGTCACAAGATATTAAAAATTCCCAGCCTATTTATGATTGGTCGGTTGGTTATGGAGTTCAGGGGTGCATCGACTGCATCGGTCATGCAGCGCCCATAACGTCGTCAGTGAAACAGTGAAGTGCAAGCAACATCATCAATCAAATCCGCCCATTTATGAGATATCATCGAAAAACAAACATGAGAGTTGATTCCGCCCTCTTCCCTCCGGTACGCGTTAACAAGACAAGTATTAACAAGTGCTAACAAAACACGATAATCTCGCACTGGACACAATCGAATCGCAACGGCACCTGTCGCACGGACCACTCGTTCCAATTCGCCAGCGGGCAGGCCAGGTAGAGCCGGCGCGGCACGACGTCAGCCAAAGCGGCCGCCCGGTCGGAGACAGTCGAGCCGCAGCCGGGAGCAGCTGTCACACGCACCTGAGAAGTGCTCGATGGTGGGCCGCAGCGACTGGAACTGGTCGGGCACTCTCATCAGCACGGCCAGCGAGAGCGCGGCCGCCGCCATGCGCGAACCGGCCGTCGTGATGAACTGGTACTCCATCAGCGACATCTCCAGGATGTACCGCGCCAGCGTCAGCACCTCGATGGACAGCTTGCAGCACTGGCAAACGAGCGCGCGCACGTCAGTCATCTGACAGTGGGTGTCGGCAGGCCGTGCGGTGCCTGTGTCACCACACACTTCCGCGCGTGTAACGCCACACACGCGCCATAAGTGTCCTGCTTTATGACGGGCAGAAATTACGACATACCGAAGGTGGAGAGGTAGTTCATATAATAATAATGACATTGTCCATAATATTCCGGCACAAAATGTACCATTTAACATATCTGTATATCACCATCAGAGGATATCCCCGTCGGCATTCATCATCTGCCGCCCTCAAATGCACAGGAATGGGGGGGTGGCACTATGTTAAATGGGTCACGTTAGACCAATATATGTCACCGACCAACCCAATGTCAGGCATTTAAGCTGGCAAAACATTGTACATTTATGCACGCATACTTCTGATGTTTGTCTTGCTCCCCTACATTCGGCTGGGATAGCTATATTTTACCCACTTGGTCTCTCAATGTCCTTGGCACAATACTCTGAGTGAGGATCAGTGTCCTGAAATAGATTATTTCCAGAGTGGAGGGGGAGGGAATGATGTGAAAAAAAAACTAACTGAAGTATGACACAATGCGCAAATGTATTTTTACAATGCCTATTGATGAGTTACTTCATATACGTTTCGTTGATTGTTCGATGATGGTGATACCAATAGTTTACTTGCTGCGTTTACCATCCGGCAGTGCTGGTACTAGAATTCATACGCCCAAATAAACACGCAAATCCCACTCATAGCTTGGAAAAAAGGCAGCAGTGCCAAAAACAATTGTCCTTAAGTATGGATCTGCACTCAAATTGTATAATTGCAGGACACTGGTGAGGAGGGACCATGATTTGAGAGCCCACCGGTCTGCACTCGTCCCGGACTGCGTCATTTGCGCTAATAATTGTCACATGCACTGTTGGTCGACCGGCCCATTGTATCCCAGTAAGCTATTGGTATGGGACATCCAAGTATTCGTTTGTTGTTCACCTATGAATTAGACTCAGCTTGACATTTCGCAAAATAATAGCGATCGCAGTACATGCCATTTCGTGCATTCCAAATCGGGGATTCACAACTCAGAACTCTTCCCTTACTACTTGGTTGGTTATTTTGGCTTAGGGGCGCATCGACTGCTTCGGTCATACAGCACCCATTCTCTTACTACTTAATGCCTCCGTGAGTCACATATGATGGTCACCACAAAATTCCTAAGCCCACTCCAGTCCACCACAAAACGTACCACAAAACGCTGTATTTGACATACTCAGGTACGTGCCAGGGGCTGTGCAAAAGCTCACTGCTCTAGCTTTATATACAACTTTACATCATTGTTGTCAAAACCACATTATCACTCACCAGCGTTTTTTGCGTCTAATATATGTTTTGTTTAGTATCTCGCTAGCACTGGCAAATGAAACATTGGGACACATTCTACGATTTGCAGGTGACATTTTCGCGCGCCAAGTCGCCTGGATGGTATGATAAGCTGTCTAGACACCGGTGTATGGTGTTCCGCAATCAGGCGGTTTAGTATAACTAAGCGACGGGTGCCAAAATTAAACCATTATCATCTGCGCGTATGCGTACTCACCCATGCCCAGAACATTCATACATTAAACAATGGAGCATTGCCTTCCTATGACCCAAAACGACATAGACACAGCGATGAATGAAGCCGAAAAGTAAGCCGCAAATAATACCAATGAGCACAGTTGATGACATGATTGAGACATAACACACGTGAATCGGGCAACCTGCGCAAAAGCCCTGCGCGACCAACAATCCACTGCCACAGTGCCGAGAAAATTGGCTTCGGTTGAACACCGGATGTGAATGAGCTTTGATTGCAGTATATCAGAAGTGCAGACATAACTCATCGAATTTCCTCTACTTGAAAGATAACTACACGATATAATCAGGCATGTGTGGTTTCCACCTGCTTGATCAAAACATGCAATTGAAGGGAACCCACGATAGCTTCGTATTATGCATAATAAATCTCCATATGCAATAGACATTGCCCAGTGAAAGATATAAACAAAAGCTACAGTTCTGGCATATCATGTAGTTCCATTTTCTGTCACGCGTTACTTTCCACACAAAACACGATGCTGTATGCACACCCACTGGTGTACAGCGTCGGCGCAGCGCACGTCGCGACACTGACCCGGGCGTATCTGCGCAGGAACCGGTAGGAGACGGGCAGGCCCAAGTCGAAGTTGACCGTCCTCAGCATCTTCATCTCGGTCATGATCACCTCACGGCGGGCGTAGGCGTCCTCGCAGATGTAGAGGAAGTCGTCCAGAGGCGGCGGCAGCCTCTCCTGAGGGTGGCCGCCGGCATCAGCGGGGTGCCGAGTGTTGCGACAGCGACTTCAATGGCGACGAGTGACACCCACAAGCGTTGGTGGGTGGGGGGGTCAGACAGGACATCTTAGTGTTGCCACAGGGGCGGGGGGGGGTGTCGATGGTAAAGGAAGGTGGTGGAAACAGGTGTTAGTGGGTCATACAGGAGGTCTTAGTGTTGCGATAGCGACTTCAATGATGACGAGTGGCATCCACAAGTGTTGGTTGAGTGGGGGGTCAAACAGGACATCTTAGTGTTGCCACAGGGGTGTGTCAACGGTAAAGCAAGGTGGTGGAAACAGGTGTTAGTGGGTCCCGCAGGCAGTTAGTGTTGGGACAGGGGACTTCAATGGTGACGCAAGGTAGTAGCGGAATGGTGCAAATAAGTGTTGTTGCATCCTACGCAAAAGCCCTGCGCGACCAACAATCCACTGCCACAAAGCCGATAAAATTGGCTTCGGTTGAGCACCGGATGTGAATGAGCTTTGATTGCAATATATCAAAAGTGCAGACAACTCACCGAATTTCCTCTACTTGAAAGATAACTACACGATATAATCAGGCATGTGTGGTTTCCACCTGCTTGATCAAAACATGCAATTGAACGGAACCCACGATAGCTTCGTGTTATGCATAATAAATCTCCATATATAATAGATATTGCCCAGTGAAAGATACAAACAAAAGCTACAGTACTGGCATATCATGTAGTTCCATTTTCTGTCACGCGTTACTTTCCACACAAAACACGATGCTGTATGCACACCCACTGGTGTACAGCGTCGGCGCAGCGCACGTCGCGACACTGACCCGGGCGTATCTGCGCAGGAACCGGTAGGAGACGGGCAGGCCCAGGTCGAAGTTGACCGTCCTCAGCATCTTCATCTCGGTCATGATCACCTCACGGCGGGCGTAGGCGTCCTCGCAGATGTAGAGGAAGTCGTCCAGAGGCGGCGGCAGCCTCTCCTGAGGGTGGCCGCCAGCATCAGCGGGGTGCTGAGTGTTGCGACAGCGATTACGATGGTAACGAGCGACATCCACAAGTGTTGGTGGGTGGGGGGTCAGACAGGACATCTTAGTGTTGCCACAGGGGCGGGAGGGGGGGGGGTGTCGACGGCAAAGGAAGGTGGTGAAAACAGGTGTTAGTGGGTCCTACAGGAGGTCTTAGTGTTGCGATAGCGACTTCAATGATGACGAGTGGCATCCACAAGTGTTGGTTGATGGGGGGGGGCAAACAGGACATCTTAGTGTTGCCACAGGGGTGTGTCAACGGTAAAGCAAGGTGGTGGAAACAGGTGTTAGTGGGTCCCGCAGGCAGTTAGTGTTGGGACAGGGGACTTCAATGGTGACGCAAGGTAGTAGCGGAATGATGCAAATAAGTGTTGTTGCATCCTACAGGAAGTTTCAGTGAGGTTGGCAATGTCCTGGTGAGATCTATGGAATGTTAACAGGTATTGTTAGTTAACAATGCCTAAGAGACTCCACAGAGACTGGCATGTTTTGCTCTTTGTTGTAGAAAGCCGGCTAGAAGCAATATTTCAAACGTCCGGACAAATAACACCGACACGCATCCGGAGGCTCCCTGTCGACCCAGCTGCTCGGGTTGTGTTTGCACAGTGCGTCAGCGCGACATCCTGCCGCCAGACAACACAACACAACACAACACACCACAACACACCACACCACACCACACCCACCCACCACACCCCACACCCACCACACCGCACCCCCACACCACACCACACCACACACCACACCACCACACACCACACCACACCACACACACCACACACAACACAACACACCACACCACACCACAGTCGGCCGCGGCGCACTCACGTCGAACTTGCAGGCCATGAAGATGGCGGTGGCGCCGACCAGCTGCAGCGCCTCCCGGCTGACGACCACGTGGCCCAGGTACGTGTCCACCAGCTGGACGGCCATGTAGAGCGTCTCGTGGTTCAGCTCGAACGACTCCTGCACCTCCACCATCCAGTCCACCAGGATGGCGCGCATCATCTCCGTCAGGTCCGCCTGCACCGTCTCCAGGTATGGAGATATTTTCACGCACGACTGTCGACAGGGTGTGCACGAGTCAGAAGCTGTACCGGAACCACAGTCCTGCACCGTCTCCATGTATGGAGATATATTCACGCACGACTGTCGACAGTGCGCGCGTCAGAGGCTGTACCGGAACCACGCCGGAACTGCGGCTCTGCACCGTCTCCAGGTATGGAACTGCCGCCCTGCACCGTCTCCGGAAGGTATGGAGACGTATTCACGTACGACTGTCGACAGTGCGCGCGTCAGAGGCTGTACCGGAACTATACCGGAATGGCGGTTCGCTTCGGAGTGGCGATAGATATAACAATGGCCTACCAGCTCATGACAGGTGCTTTCGGCGGCCAATTTTCGTGCTGATTAAATTCTGAACTTAATCAAAGGCATATACAATTCAATAAACGAAGAACCTGTGTCGTTAGTCAATCTATAGTCCCGCACTAATTTTCACAAGTTAAAAGTGTGGGGAAAGAACTACTTTGGAACCCGCTTACTCCGACGAGAACAACGACCGCAGCATAAGCCAATACAAAACTAATTGACAACTGGCGCAGCTATATTTTTATTGTTACTTTTGTAATAAAAGCAATACCGAAACAGTTATTGCCCAGCTTCACTTTGCACATATGTGCATGTCTGTTCGTCATTCGCCGGCCGGCGGAGGCAGCCGGGCATACCCCAGGTTGACCCGTCGACCTGGTCCCAAGCGAATCATATCCAGCATTGCAGTGAGGTTGATATTCGGGAGTCATGCTACGCTACTCCCGTTCGTCACACTGTCTACCAGGTAGCGATAATGGAGTTTAAGGGCGCATCGACTGCGTCGATCATGCAACCAGGTAACGATACGGTGTTCACGATTATCGCCAACAGCACAACAAAGTGCACGGTACAGCATGACAAATTGGAATTCCTAAACTCGATCCGGGTCCACGTCAATCCCAAAATAATCAAAAATCCATTGTCAACCGGAACGGTATTCCAAATCCAATCTACTTAGTTTTTGTTTGCTATAAATAGGGCAGCAATACAACTTCGAGATCAATGACCAATCAGATCGAAACCCAAAAGTTTTGCCAAAATATAAGTCGACTCGAAATCCGAATGAGTAACTATCCACATTGTGCTCTGGTAAACACTGCGAATGTTTTCTTATGCACTCGGAAATGTTCATGAAACTCTCAGAACAGAAACCCATTCATGTTCAATAATTACGGCTAATGATTTATGAAACCATAGGGTTCTGGCTTTATGCCAGTAACCATCTAAGGGGAATGTGTGTGTGTGTGGCGGCGGTGGTGGGGGGGCGAACGTAGTAAGCACGAGACATGTATTAGTTAATGAGCTGGCACTGAATGGGCCGCTCAAAAGGGCCACATGTTGAATCTGTCGAAGCCACGGGAGGGGAGCAATCAACCACTGAGGGGGATGACTCCCACAAAAAGTTGCCCGTCTCACAATCGAGAAATCGTGGGTTCGAGTCTCACCTGTCGCTACTCTTCGTCCGTGATCAATCAGCGCGAGATATTGGCAACGCTAAATGACCCAACGGTCGACGTGTCGTAAAACCAATAACCACCACCACCACGACTCCTACACACGTACATAGCAACATTTTTGATTGTGACGTGCATTACATAAACTATATGTTTATTTGCTACATTTACATGTATATAAATTTCCTTCTGACATTTTACGACCAAGCCAAATTCAACCGATTGAAGTCTCCGAACTCCCGGGACGACGGCTTCCTGAAGCAGCCGCCGTCCACGTGAAGTCGAGACTCCACCTTTTATGGAGCTTTGAGCGGCTACCAAGGTTCTTCCTCCGACGATATCACAAGAAGAGCGTAGCTCTGATACAGACCTACAACACGGCATTGACTCGGGGTGAGGAATACAAGCAGTTCCTCCTTCGCCTTGTGGCGGAACACCGACGGCAGATCCATGAGCCGTCCAAAGTTGCCCTGATTAAGAAGAAACAGTAGGAGGAAATATTGTACTGCCACAATTACTCCACCAACGCCTAGCCTCCTCACTGTGTAGGAAAGGCTACGCGCTCCCTCAGTTTCAGTCCGATACCATTCCGTGACATGGCACAGAGGAAAACGTGGAGGTACCTCTGCGACCTCAATCCTTCCACACTGAAACTTCCGTTGTATACTTGCGGACAGGATTGCCAGTAAATAAATCGGAAATGATTTTACTTGTGGATCAGCCATGCATGCAAGATACATGCATGTAAGTCTGAAGACATGCATGCTCTTCAGATAATACTTTTGCTATTCTGAAGTTTGCATTCGTGCTATCGTCTTGACCCAATGTTGTGCGTGACAGGTGAGTGTGATAGGCAAGTCTGCGCAGCCGTACTCGGCGATGTCGGCTCCCGCTCACCTCACGCTGGCGGTAGTACCGGAACACGTCCGCCACGTACTCGGGCACGCCGAACAAGTCGTGCCGACTCTCCGCGTCGAAGTCGATGACGCCGTCGGGCAGTGCCGAGCGGCGGTCGGCGTTCTCGGCGTTGAGCCGACTCACCAGCTCGTCTTGGCGCTCAGAGGCCGGCCTGCGGGCGTGTTAGTCATGTGTGACGTCACACTTCACGGGCAGGCCGGGAACACAATATTCTTTCAGGGCCATGTTCAAGATCATAAATCAGTGTTTTTTTTAAACCCACACTACTCTTCACATACCACTTTCTTTAAATGAAAATGGTGTATCAGTGGGCCATCTATGATCAACTTCCCATGACAAATCGACCTAGCTTGTCAAATCAGACATACGTAAATTGTTCAGTGCCACACACAATCGGCCTTCCATGCTCCACAGTGGCGCTAAACTATTGATTGATTATTTGGGCTTAAGGGCGCGCCGACTACAAGGTCATTTAGCGCCCATGTGGCGCTAAACTAAGCAATAAGTGAAAAAGTGTGGAGAACCGAAATATGGCACATCCACAGATATGTGCGTATGGAGAACGGTTTTCCACATGCCACAATATAGTTCAGTTACTCGAAGTGAAAACACGCTGTAAATACAGAATTACCAGGAATTCAGGAGCATGTATTGTGGTGTTTGCGCTGTGATTGCTATATTATACTTTTTAAACATGGCAACAGGAGCTTGATCTTGACCGTGACGTCATCTGACGCCACCCAAATTATGTTTGCATTTTATTCTAACAAACAAGCATCTTTCAAACCATATTACTTATAGCTCACGTTGAAGTGTCCAAAAATGACACTTTTCGAAGTCAGTCACCTAAACGACCTCATCTGGCTCGATGACCCTGGGTACCCCGACAAAAAGTCGAAATCAAGAGACCTGCTATTTAACTGTCAGAAGGTATATGAAGGTTGAGCGTGACCGCCCAACTCGTTCGGCGGCTTCCTCAGAAAAAGACATTTGTTACTCCTCACCTCATACGGCAGTTCTAGTGTTGCCACCCTCCAGGACATTATCCCGAAACTAGTGCGCAAACTAACGACAATATAATTTTTGGGAAACCAACCGGAGCGGAACCAACCAACCGGAAAAATGAACAAATGATGGGGGGACTCACGTGCTGCTCTCGGCCGCTGTGTGGAATGTGGAAGTAGCAGCGGCACCCAGCGGTGACACTGGCACTCACGTGTTGCCCTCTGGCGGTGTGTGGAAGGGCGACTCGCTGGAGCTGGCCGACTCGGTCAGACTGGAGCCGCTGCCAGTCGGCAGCCGCATCATGTCCACCGTCACCGTCGGCAGGTCGGCCTCGGTCGGCACAGAGCGCAGCTTGCGCGCCTGCCAGCGGGGCACACTCGGCGTCACCGTCCGCTCCCCAGCCCCCGTCACCCACCGCAGGGGGAGCTGCAAGTCGTCATCCGTCCCGCCCCCCCCAGTCACCCACCCCAGGGAGCCACAGCGTCACAGTCCGCTCCTCAGCCCCCCCTCACCCACCCCAGGGGAGCTGCAGCGTCGCTGTCCGCTCCCCAGCCCCCACCCCGTCACCCGCCCCAGGGAGCTGCAGCGTCACCGTCCGCTCCCCAGCCCCCGTCACCCACCCCAGGGAGCTGCAGCGTCGCCGTCCGCTCCCCAGCCCCCCCCACCCGTCACCCATCCCAGGGGGAGCTGCAGCGTCACCGTCCGCTCCCTGCCCCCACCCCATCACCCACTCCACGGAGCTGCAGCGTCACCGTCCGCCTCCTCCCATCACCCACTCCACGGAGCTGCAGCGTCACCGTCCGCTCCCCAGCCCCCACCCCGTCACCCGCCCCAGGGAGCTGCAGCGTCACCGTCCGCCTCCTCCCATCACCCACTCCACGGAGCTGCAGCGTCACCGTCCGCTCCCCAGCCCCCCATCACCCACCCCAGGGGAGCTGCAGCGTCACCGTCCGCCCCCTCACATTACCCGTCCCAGGGAGCTGCAGCGTCGCCGTCCGCCTCCTCCCATCACCCCTCACCCGCCACAGGGAGCTGCAGCGTCACCGTCCGCTCCCCAGCCCCCACCCAGTCACCCGTCCCAGGGGAGCAGCAGCGTCACCGTCCGCCTCCTCCCATCACCCGTCCCAGGAGCTGCAGCGTCACCGTCCGCCCCCTCCCATCACCCAGGGGGCTGCAGCGTCACCGTCCGCCCCCGTCCCATCACCCGTCCCAGGGGGGGCTACATCGTCACCCTGCAACTTAGGAACTTGCATCCAAACTGCTTTCCATGGCAATACATTTTAATCACAAATTCCGTGACACAAAATCGATCACTTAAGTGTTCAAACGGTTGCTTTTGGAATATTAATACGAACAATAAATATATCACACATTGCATAGCGAGACGACGGCTGACAGCAAAACCAGATGGGGAACGTAATATAAAAGTATGTGGGCAATGCTAACCAATGAAGACTAGTCGGTCATAGCAGTTGTAACCAACATTCACTGCACACCAAACCACGCAGAGCTTCATTTTCCCTGGCAATGACGCTCGCGGCACTGACTCTGACAATGGTTGGTTATTTGGACTTAGGGGCGCATCGACTGCTTCGGTCATACAGCGCCCATGACTGACGATGCTTCACCATGACGGCGGCTACTGATCACGCCGGGCCGACTGCTTTGGGTCACAGTGTTGCGAACGTCTCACGCCGATCGTTCACGAGCAAATTGCAGCGACAGGTGGGACTCGAACCCACAACCCACCGGTTAGGGGGCGCACGTCTTACCCGCAGACCGCCCGCCCCACCAGTACCAACGCCAGAGCCGCGCCGCACGCTCAGACCTTTTTGACGGCCACCTCGGCTGCCGCCGCGGCCGCCGTGCGCTTGACGGCCGTGCGAGGTTTGAGCGCCGTCAGTCGCGGCGGCTCGGCGTCCTCGTCACCGTCGTCGGTCGTGCGGTGCACGCGACCCTTCTTGGTGACGATCTTGGTGATGCTCTTCTTGCCGCCGGCGATGCCCTTCTCTATCGCCTGCGGTGGTGGTCACGTGTGAGCTGACCGGACCGGGCCCGGGCCGGTCTGGACGCACGGGATCCGGTCACGGGATCCGGTCACAGCGTCCCGGCTCCGGGAATCAAATTACAGGATTCAGATCAAAGGATCCGGTCACAGGGTATCAAACAAAACTGGATTCAATTGCAGGATTTAGATCAAAGGATCCGGTCACAGGGTATGGAGCAAAACTGGATCCGTCCAAAGGAAACCAAGCAGATTCGACAGCAATCCATCAGTTTGCAAGAGCCCCAACCAATATGCTCTGAGACCACAGCTGGCAAGTCTGTGCAACGTGGTACGAGCCGGTCCAAAACGTGGCTTTAACCGGTGGACACAAACTAGCTTAATCCACATTGCTGTGGAATGTGAATACCCCTCAACTTTACTGAGTTAGTTATTACAGTTTTAGGGCGCATCAACTGCTCAACTTTACCGAAGTGCTTTGACAAACTAATATCAATTATATGACTTGTTAGTTATATTCCGCAAAGGCAGGTTTGGATTTTTATCAGGACTGACCTGCACACCGCTAGGTTGTTCATGAGCCTGGCCAACGGAACCACAGATCGTCAATATATCGAGCCTAGTCACGGAATCGGGGTCAAGAAGTTCGGTGAGCGCGGCACTGGTCGCACAGTCGGGACGACCTGCCAGCTGGTGTCCCGCCAACATGAATCGCCCTTTGCACAGCTCACATTTGCCAGTTCGATGAGAGCGGCAGAATGTGAACACCTGCACTGATAAGTTGGAAGAGCGAAACGAGGGGTTACGACTGACACTGACAAGTTCGGTGAGGGAAGTGCGGTAGGGGGCTCACGTTGGTCAGTTCGGTGAGGGAGGTGCGGTAGGGGCTCGCGTTGGTTAGTTCGGTGCGGGAGGTGCGGTAGGGGCTCACGTTGGTTAGTTCGGTGCGGGTGGTGCGGGAGGCGCTCGCGTTGGTTAGTTCGGTGAGGGAAGTGCGGTAGGGGCTCACATTGGTTAGTTCGGTGCGGGTGGTGCGGTAGGGGCTCGCGTTGGTTAGTTCGGTGCGGGTGGTGCGGGAGAGCGCTCGCGTTGGTTAGTTCGGTGCGGGTGGTGCGGTAGGGGGCTCACGTTGGTCAGTTCGGTGCGGGTGGTGCGGGAGGGGTCTCACGTTGGTCAGTTCGGCGAGGGAGGTGCGGTAGGGGCTCGCGTTGGTTAGTTCGGTGCGGGTGGTGCGGGAGGGGTCTCACATTGGTCAGTTCGGTGCGGGTGGTGCGGGAGAGCGCTCGCGTTGGTTAGTTCGGTGCGGGAGGTGCGGTAGGGGGCTCACGTTGGTTAGTTCGGTGCGGGTGGTGCGGTAGGGGCTCACATTGGTTAGTTCGGTGCGGGTGGTGCGGGAGGCGCTCGCGTTGGTTAGTTCGGTGAGGGAGGTGCGGTAGGGCGCCCACGTTGGTCAGTTCGGTGCGGGTGGTGCGGGAGGGGTCTCACGTTGGTCAGTTCGGTGAGGGGGTGCGGTAGGGGCCTCAATTACTTCACCATCGGTGCGGTTGAGCTCACTGTCACGCTTGGCAGTTCGGTGAAGGACTGTGTGACTTCGGCCATGGTCAATTATTTACTGGTAGGGCTCACATTGGTTAGTTCGGTGAGGGGCGGTAGGGGCTCGCGTTGGTTAGTTCGGTGCGGGTGGTGCGGGAGGGGCTTACGTTGGTCAGTTCGGTGAGGGAGGTGCGGGAGGGGTCTCACGTTGGTTAGTTCGGTGCGGGAGGTGCGGGAGGGGGGGGCTCACGTTGGTCAGTTCGGTGCGGGTGGTGCGGGAGGGCTCCGTTGGTCAGTTCGGTGCGGTGGTGCGGTGCGGAGGGGCTCGCGTTGGTTAGTTCGGTGCGGGTGGTGCGGGAGGGGTCTCACATTGGTCAGTTCGGCGAGGGAGGTGCGGTAGGGGCTCACATTGGTTAGTTCGGTGAGGGAAGGTGCGGGAGGGGCTCGCGTTGGTTAGTTCGGTGCGGGTGGTGCGGGAGGGGCTTACGTTGGTCAGTTCGGTGAGCGCGGCGCGCGATCTGCCTGGCTTCTTGGCGTGCATGATCCGTTTCGTTGTGGGCGCTGCCGGCTCGTTCTCGGTGTCCAGCACATCCGGCACGTCCCGCAGCGACCTCCGGGTCGTCATCGTCTGCCGGACGGATGGTGGCGCTGTCACAACAAACTCACCCATTATATACATACATGCATGGGCCAGGGCTGTGTATTTTTGGTCATGGGAACCAGTTTTTACCACTGGAAAGAAAAACTGGTAACAGGCAAAAAATGGTGCCATTGTTACACCTCTAACTTCATACATTTTCAGCTCTAATTTTTCCTATTGCCATGTATTATGCACTGTGCATCATGTGTGCTATGCTACTAAATGTGCAAACAGCATGCCTTGCACATCCAAACACAGATTAAGCAAAGCATTCACGAAGCCCTAATCAGTAAGATAATAGTAAAAACAATTGATAACGTGTAGGATTTTTACCAGTGGTAAAAACCAGCGAACAAAAAAAGGTTTGGTAGTAAAAACTGACAACCCTGATGGATACACACATAAGCCATGAACCATAAACTTTGGAAGATGTGTGTTTGGTGTGTAGGTTTTGTTTAGAGTAGCAACCTTGCCTTGCAATCCATCTTCTAAACCTTGTCTGGATGTTAAAAATGCATGCATATACTATTCTGGGATTTATGTTCATAACTTGTTTTTTCCAATAGTTTCCAGTAACTGGATGTTCTAAATACACGCCCATACTAGTGGGAAAATTATGTATATCTTGCATTTTCTAATAAGAGTTCGCTTAAATTTGTATGCACGAGAAACGCGCTTCGCTTGCACTTTGCATGCCGATGCTTGACGTTTCGTAGAAACAACAGGTGATAAAGCCCCACAGGTGAAATATACTGTTGGCGACATATTTTGGAGTAAAGTACTATCTTAACACCATTAGACTAGGGCTAATTTTCCAATGGAATGCAGAATTCCTGCTAAAAGCATGCACTTACTGTTTCTCCAAATATATAAAATTGAACACACTATTTCCATGCAGAACTTCAAAAAAGAATTAAACATTATGATGTTGCATCACTGGCTTGTCAAAATCAGGCAATGCGGCCGAAATGTCGAAAATATATGTTTGAGACCGTTTATCTATAATTTTCTTCTTATGTCTACCATTTTTAGTTACTTCTTTAAGATCCCCAATACTTCCTCAGGAAAATGATACACAAAATTGTCATTCTGGGTTACAATATGAATACAGATAACAATTGCTGAACCTTTCAATGCATTGCCAAAATCTGGGTAAATCAGGGTACCTTGTAGAATCTTTCATATCCTGGATAAAGGGTCTTACTTGAATCCCATGGAGTAAGGGATCTGGTCTGGAAACACATCTATCAGCCTGCTATCAATACTGAGAGCTACAGGCAGCACAAGTAGGTGGGACTGGGCTTGCACCGTTGTGATGCTCATATGTGTATTACAACAGCAAGGCAAGCAATATCTAACATGTCTGGTTTTCTTAACATAATTTTTAATTCATGCAAGTTCACGTTTTCAAATCTTCCACTTGTTCAAGAAGGTCCGAGAAGTAACCTCAACAAATGGAGAAAACTATCAAAAATAATGACATGTCCAAAAGGAACACCACCCTAGGGCTACATCGACACCAGGAAGATATGCTCTGAACGGTGTGACTATTCCCACTGCAGACTTTCGGTGTGACACATGTGTTCTGGTGGACAAGAAACCCAAATTTCATGATCACATTTGGTGAACTGGGCATACAGCTGGTGGACTACGCCAAAATGTCCTCGTCTAGTGTGCAGATTGTCTGAATTCACGTTATTCTTGCTCAAGCAACGTATGAGAGACCAGTGATAATATATAGAGCCTGTCTGCTGAACACCAACTGCTGTAGCCTGTACACCGGCTGTGTGGCAAACATTCGTCTTCTCGAGCGTGTGCAACGATTCGCAATACAGGTCGACTCTCTTCGGGACCGCTGTCATACACACATAGGCTGCATCTCCGAAAGCTGTATTCTGATCAAGGTTTGCTGTAAACCTATGCATGCAAATTGTATTCAGCATTAGGGAAATTTGTGATGCAAAGTGTTACCTGGCACCAGACGGCCTGTTTGTTCTTTCTAATGGTGATGCAACCAGGTCACTAAGTTTGCAGAGTCCACCGGCCAGCCGCCATCAGTTTCATCGGCAGAGGTGTGGCAGTGCGACGCGCCATCAAGTTCATAAAGACCCATTTATTAAGGCAATGAGCCCATTTGGGTCAAGCCTTTCCAGAAAAGGTTCCAAAAAATACATGCTCACATCCCAATAAATCCATTATCTCAGGTGCCAAGGGAACTATATATCCCAGCCCATCTAGCACCATTCACCTGATATTTCATATAACACTCCTCAACAACTCCAAACTCCTCCAATCATGCCCCATTGTGGTACAATAGCCAATCTCATCAGTAGCACATACCTGAAGGTAACGGTCGGTGCTGAATCCACTGCTAGGGACACTCCACATAGTATAATATAATGCTAGTAGTATAATATACCCTATATAGCAAGCATAATACTCAATTATCAGCATGATAAAAAAGATCTTCAGACTTCATCGCAAGCGCTGGTAGAGTTCCGCACAGCCGAGGGTCGGCTGCCTACGACGTTGTAAGGTTTATTCTGCATAATCATGATCCAGAACATGTGCTTGTATGGGTTGGCTTTGATTGCAATGAACTACACTAACCTTGGCCATCACCAAACCTCAGTGACAAGGTGGCACGCACCAGATGGCCGGAATTTCTTAATGATAATTGTTGGATATGAAATATTTGCGAAGCAACAAAATTGCCTGTGCTATTGCTCGAACATTTATGCGCGATTAATGTTAATTTCTTGGTAAATGTGCAGCCACTTGCGCACATATTCCAGATGTGTACCTGAACTGTTTAGAAAATCTGTAGGTCCTTAGGTCAATATCTTCGAGGTCAAATGAGGTCAAAATATCAGAATGTTCTCGGTTTGCGTGGCTTGGCTTGTCATTGTTATGGATCGCTAAGATTGTGTCTAAATGCTCCAAAGTGGACATCAATGTTTTGGACATTATTAATGATGCAATACAGATGTTAGACCCAGCATTTGACCTCAGGTCGCCTATATAACAGCACTTTAACAGGTCATTACCTGCTCCAGTTACCGGAACCGGGCCGCCAGCCCGACTACTCCGACAACAATGACAAACAGTAGTCAGGATGTGTATGGAGTAACATGCAAGGTGACATTAATCGTCATTTGCACCTGACAACATTCCAGCTGACCAAGTTTGTTTGGTTCCATTAACCTGCCATGAACCTGACCTGACTTGACCTCGGTGGACCAAACATGACTTTGAAACTATAAAGCATAACAATATACATCAAACAAGTCGCTAGTGTTGCCAAGAACACTTTCCTTTTGCCAATATACGGGAAGTGCATCGGCACCCATTTTTGTGGTCTGGTGGTATTTTTTTTCTTTACTTTAACGACACTCAACTCAACTAAAAAATTGTCGGCCGATTTTCGCTTTTCCTGCTTCAAGAAATCCCTAAACAGGTATGCAAACAGTGGTGTAGATTGCCTGGTAAAATCTAGGAGTTATATACGAAAAACCGGAGGGGTGGGCGGATTTCGCCCCCCCCCCCCCTCCAGGGCACGTGAAAACTTATAGTCATGGTTTCCACACCTACGTAATGCTCTTCAAACTTTGCTATCCTATTGCAGGCAATGGATACATATTTCAACATTCAGGATCCAGATTCTCCATTTTATATCCATAGATGTTACAATATGAACCACCAACCACAAAATCACTAAAATTTGGCATATTTAACCAATCTGGCCCTGAAGGCACCAACCTGTGCCAATAAAATGTATAATACAGAGTTCACTACAACAGCCATTATATCCCCTCACAAGTTTGCATTTCTGGCTTCAGTAGTTTCAGAGATGAGATCTGGACAGGCAGAATCTTCCCTCTCTGGTTCACACTACATGAGAGGCCCTCCTGTGCACTTGCTAATCAATCACACATTGATTGACATTAGCCAATGTAATGTGTACATTAGCAAATGGAAGAACATTCAACATCTTAGTCATATACTTTAATCTTCACTTGAGCACATATCTAATGCTATCAGAATCTGAATATTTCCACTTGACTAGTCCTCTGATAAGCATAGCAACTTACTACACTCATTCTAGCATACCTATATACCTTCTTAAAGAAGGTTCCATGCATGAAAGCAGCATTCCAAGTGGAATTGCACAAGAGCAAGGTACATTTTTTGTTCATAACTTTCATGCCTATATATGAAACATTCCTATTGAAAATCAATATATTCTAATCATTCTGCTCCTAAATAAGCTGCATTGTATTCCCCATAAATGACACCTAATTCATGACCTATAGCATGCATACATACATACATGCATAAACTCAAATAACCACCATGTATATATATATATATATAGAGTACAAATTTACTCACCATAGTTCGAAAAATACCATTTAGCAGCACACTTTAGATCTGTAAATCTAGCTGAATATTGCTAGTTATTGCAATGGTTAGGCATTCCTACCAGGTTGATGACATCAGGAAATTTAAATGCCCTACCTCTTAGTCACAATGTTGTACACAAATATGATAAGAAAAATGAACCTAGAATGCAACCACATGACAGGGCGTCTACATTTGTTCAGGTCCGGGTGATTTCCCCACCTTGAATAGGCCCAACTTCTGATTTTGATGACTATATTCCTCAGTACTTTGATGTTATGTCAACATCAAATTGTTTTCACAGCCTGGTCACAATAGCTAAAGTTGTGAATTTATATAATGACCTGTGGCACCCACCTAGAACATCCTTTCACCAAGAATTAAATCCATTTAATACTGTCATATTTCCTTCCCCCAACCAGGCATTAATCCAGCATAGAAGCTTATTGTAGTTTGCAATAACAATGAGACAAGTTTTACACACATTCTACCTCTATGAAGCAAACAAAGGGGTTAGGTTTGGTGAAGTTAAGTGAAGTTTTAGGCTTTTGTTGTAAGTTAGAAAAACCTTCCAAAAAACTAAGAGAAAAGTTGTTTTTTATTGTTTTTCCTTTCTTTTCTTTAAACAAAGGTGAGACTAAGCTAGATTAGGTTTTTATCTGAAGCCACTTGTTGGGTGTTATTTTGCCTCCCAACTGAAAAGTATGCTCTACCTATGCAGAGGAAATAAGTGGTCACATCATTTTCACTCTATTTCTCAGCAACTTTTCTTGTTATATACTTCATTAAGTCTAGGCTATTAAGCAATATCTCACAGACACAAATTCATGTTGAGCCTACCAGGTAATCATATGATTTAGCTTTAATGAGACTGATAATTGCTTGATTCTATAGTTTGGCTCTACCTATGTAGGCATGCACTCAATTGTAATCATGAATAGCACTAATTTCAACATCTATCTCCAGTCATTGAAAAACCATTTTAAGGATAAATTTGTAGAAGCTAAAACATTCATATTTGTATGCATTTCCTGTCAAACAGTTGTCAGCATATTTAACTTCACCTTTCACCAAGACTTTTAGATGCAAAACACACCTAGCTTTGCTTCAAGCTATCTTGATCCTATATGCAACTAGACCTGCCTAAGAGTAAATTTTGTCTACCTTGATTTAGCATGCTTAGTAGGTAGATGCCTCCTAGGTACCTAGGTACATCGGTATGTAGGTAGGTACTAAAGTGCCTTTCAGCTTACAAGAGCTAAAAATGATGATACAAGAACCAATATCATATCACATAGGTTGATAGATAGGTGCCTAGGTAGGAAACAGGGGGGTTTCTGAACTTGTTCTGTTTCCTGAACACCTGCTTTTGGACATACCCCACATCATGTTCAGTGCATAAATAACAAAGATGATGGTATTCATAAATGATGGAAGTAAGTGATTTCCTTTTTTTGCAATTACACCACCATATTTTGGTGGCTACTTAATAGCTTGTACCACAATAGCTACAGTGAGGTATTGCTGCACAACATTTTCATGTTCAGAATACAGCACAATACAAAATAATTATAAATTTCAAAGTTGCTCTTTACAAGTGGTTAGGGGATTTTAATTGAAAGGAACTGTTTGAATGTGGATAGCTCGTTCATTTTTGTTTTCAGTGAACACAGTACAATTACTGGTTCAGCCATCCAAAAGCAGCAGTAGAGCTATTTGTTGCATGATGCCTTAAGTGTTCAGAAACCCCCTCTTCCCCTACCTAGGTACTTAGGTACGCAAGACGAGACGAGTAAGCTAAAGTAGGTTTAAATGCACAACGACGTAGAAGAATAGCTTACCAGTTCTTCCGAAGACAGTATGCAGTTTTTCTTCGACTGGGTTCCCTTCTTTGCGAAAGTTATTTTTGCTGTAATTGCACCGAACTATTTCTTTTTGGACGCCAGAGAAGACAGCCGCTGCAACCACCAGAATTCAAAAACAGCACGGCACTCACCGGCATTCCTATTGGTTGAATAGATCCTGTGGTGCTACTGGTAGCCAATCAGGGGAAAGTATTCTCTACACAAGCCGTAAACAGCTGACTAATGAGTGGCTCCATATGCTAGGTTGAGATCGCCATATTATAGGCACTGCGATAACAAGTAGCATCCATACAGGATGCAAGATATATTTACCGCAACAAAAGGCCACGAGAGACTGTGGTCTTGGTAGGGCAGATAATCTTTGAGGCACTGCACCAGTTCCGGGTTGTCCTATCGGAGAGCTGGATATAGTGTTGGTACACGACATGACACTGGCAGTGAAGGAAACCAGAGTGGCCCGACGGGAACTCGAAGGAGACCAACGAGAAAACGAAGAGGCCGACGGACATACCCTGTGGATAGGATACAGATACTGAGTAAGGGCTAGGAAAGTGCCCCCATAGAAAGGTGAAGCCACTTTGACACCGGGAAGATCCCTTGTACCCTCTCTTCGTGTACTTCCGTACTGTTCAGCAAAAGGTACCCTTTCAGAGGCAAGGACATCCCCCAAGAAGGGAAGGCGCCCTCTTAGAGGAACGATTCCAGCTCTGGGGCCCAAATGTCTCATCGTGACCCCACACAAATGAAGCCGGGACAACAAAGATAATTATCCAGATATTAAAAATCACTCTGTAGCCCCAACAATCGCGCCAAAACGGATTGGGCCCCCAAAACGTGTCGAGGCCGCTAAACATCGCACTAGAGATCCAAATGGATAACGCCGGGGCCCCAAAAAATTGCAGGGTTCAATGAGTTGCAGCTTCATACAAAAATCAAATCTTACTCGGAATACACTCTGTGGTCCCACAGCTCGCGTCCAAGACCCCCCCCCCCCCTCCCCCGCGAAAAAAAAGTCGGACCCCGAAAAAGAAACTTGCTTAGCCACCGGGAAATTAAACTTGGAGCCCAAAAATCGCACCGTGGGCTAGAAAATATCGCGCAGAGGCCTTGACAAAACATATACCGCTACCCTCGAAAAATCACACCGCGACTCGATCGAATTGACCCGAACACCGGAAAATTAAGACCAGGTCCCGAAAAAATTATTTGATGGGTCTTTTTACTCTGAATGGTCCCATCGGCTAAACAAAAATCCCCACGAGCGGCCGCAGTGGCGTACCAAAGTAGGAAAATGCCCGGCTCCATCCTGACTGGGATGGGTTCCCAAGAATCGTGCCGGGGTCTCCAAAAATCGCGCTGGTGCTCCACAAATTCGAGTCGGGTCCTCTGAATTTGCGTAAGTGGCTAAGAGTAAATAAAGCGGGGCACATAAAACTCGCGCCGGGGCTGGAAGGTTTGCACCAGGGTCCGCCGAAATCGCGTTATTGGGTCCCAGCTAAATGCAACGCGCCCAGCGAACTCCCGGTGGTCCCCAAATATCGCGTCCGGGATCCAAAATTCCCGTTAGTAGACCAAAAAAGTGTGTCGTGGCATCAAAAACTCCCGTCGGGGCTCACAAAAATTAGCGTTGTCGGTCCCAAACAAGCGCAGCGTGGTACCAAATATCACATCGGGACATGAAAAAGACCCAGCCGGAGCCCTTCAAAATACGGAGTGACTTTTAAAATCCTTGAGCCAGGCAACTTTCTCTGGATCCACAAACATAATACCAGATGGCTTTAAAAAATAGCGTACGGGACCCCAAAAAACGCATTGCGGCTCGAAAATCATCCCAAGATACAAAAATATGGCGCCGGGGAAGAATGGGTCTTTTCGGCATCAATATGGAATATGCCTCAAACTGTTCGTAATTGAACATGGAACATGAACCTGACGCTACTTTTTCAGTCAATTCTACAATGTAAGCTACGAATTCCCGAGACAGGAAACTTTGTCCAACGCAATAGGAAATAAATCGGAGCCTCATGAAAACAGCTTACGGGTAAAACGAAAATATTGAGGTAGGTTTCTTGCGTTGTGCCTGCTTTGTTAGAATGAGACATTTCCTTGATGATGGAAGCTAAAGAAAAATTTAGCTTTGACAAAATTTTAGCACAATTATTTAAGAACTCACACAAATGACCCAACAATGGCTCAGCAATAGTTCGTAGAGCCGATCTTATGAATACCGCTTGGTACCGCGATAATTTGAACATCACCGTGTTCCCAAATAAATTGGCTCTCTGGGGGAGGTCCACTATAGGTCTATTCCGGCGACCCCATCCAGAATAGGTTGAGTTTCGGCCAGAATAGTTCTTCCAGGTCGAGGCGCCGGAACCACCGGTAGAGTTTTGTCCTTTAATCAGCTGTTGGCGGTGATATGGTTGTTGTGTTATTTGGCGCATATGTGCAGATCGGTGGCATTCTCGGTCGCTTGCTCCGATCTTGCACGTATCAGTGCCGATATTTATTTTTATTGATATACTTACTTGCTGTTGTGAAAGACCGATGAATCCAATTGTGCAGTAGCTATTGGAGGATGAATAAAACACGCTGCAGGCTGTTTTTTTATTCCGACTCCGACCGGGAAGCTGACGCACAGTGGATAACGATGGCATGTGCTGCCTCTGGAACTCCAAAAGCTTTCATTTCAGGGGCGGAGATCCAGACATTTTCAAATGCTGGGTAGGCAGGTACTCGTCTGGAGTGGAATCATTTCTTCAGAAGGGCGCTGTTGCGGTAGTCCCTCGACGCTCTCGTTCAGTACAATATTCACTAAGCGAGGAAAGGGGACTGCACTGGAGCATACTGAATGAGCGTCTTTTACTCTGAGGGGGTACCTTGGGACGGAAGACCGCTTCGAGGCATTCGAGTAGTACGATGTACTTGACGGGCTACCCATTTGAGCAGGGGTGTTGCTTCATATATTTTTGAATGAGCAAGTGCTAACTAATGTTGGTTTTCCCTCCCCAAATTATTTTATCTGTTAACATTCGGTTCTATGGAGTGTTACATCCAATCCATTTTTACTTGGCCATTGCCTTCACATGCCCCTCCAAATGTGTTACATAAATTTTAAAAACCCGTGTGTCAGATGGAGACCACCTTCCCATGTGGGGGGGGGGGGTTCCATACAAGGAGCTCCTCCATCAGCCACTGATACATACCTGCAAAGAAAAAGCATGGATGCCTACCAGTAAGTATGCCCCCTCAAAGGCATGCAAATTGGCATTTATGTCTGAACCTACAATTTACCCATCAAATTTCAAACGCCCATCTCCAAATTCCATTTGGAAATTTGATGCCCCGAAGTGCACCGTAGACAAAGTTGTGTAGTTAGTGATAGAAAAGGTGGGTGACTGCTCATATCCATCATATACCTATTCCATACCTCTTGGATTAAAAAAAAGTTATAAAATAAAGAAAGTACGACTTATGCAACTTAATGACTGTGAGCATGGCCTAAGTCAAGTAATAAAAAAAAACTATTTCATTCTGAACGCCACTGTTGCGGCACGTTTGTCGTATTCCGAGTTTGCGCTTCCTCAACCGCCGACCGTCCGGATCAGATTTTCCTCATCCGGTGGAGGTTGGATGAGGGTAAACCTATTCCGGATGAGGCGTTGGAACGGGCGGTGGAGGAAATGGACCCTCAGCCTATTCATGATGAGGTCGTCGGAACAGACCCTATGTGATCCGGTCCCCCGCCGAGCGCGTTACGCCCCGGGCCCTCCAGCCCCAGACCCACCAAATGCCGACGTGACGATCACTCGACGCCTGCGGGTGGGAAGGGAATCCAGCACAATTTTCCCTGCTTGGGGAACAATATGGCTGCCATGAACAGATTAACACATGAGGTTTTTGCAGGTGTGGTCAATTAGAGTGTTAAAACCGAGAGAAGCGTGTCTCGAAGCCCTTCCGCTTGCGTATCCGCTTGCGTTACGAACACCCGCAGGTTGCGTTTCATGATTTGCTTCTTATAAGGAAGGGTTACCAATGACAACGAAAGTATTCTACACCTCGCGAACATTTGTGCCCAGAAGTGCACCCGTGATTATGAGGCCGTACGCAAATTCCGTCACACATGCGACTGGAGGGGAGGAGGTGGGCGAGCGTAACTGAGTCGTCACGCGCAGCAGTGGCAGCACCAGCAGCGGCAGAAGCATAGTCTCGGCGAGGATTTGTGTGCGTCGAGGCATCGTTTGAACGTGATAGTGTTGTGCTAGGGGGCAGCGAGGTGTTGTACTTTCAGATTTCAACAGGTAACACCAGGGATGCGGAGCTGGAGCCGGAGCCGGAGCCGCCGGAGCCGGAGCCGCCGTAGCCGGAGCCACCGGAGTCGGAACATTTTTCCCGGAGCCGGAGCCGGAGCCGGAGCCGTCAAAAGCGGGGCGGCTCACGTTTGGGATGTACGGAGCCGGAGCCGGAGCCGGAGCCGGGATACTTCCCCGGAGCCGGAGTCGGAGCCGGAGCCGTCCAAAATTTTCCAGGCTCCGCATTCCTGGCTAACACTCATCCGGTCTGCTAGGACAATGTTTATCTCGTAGAATGCTTTGATAGGTCTATAAAATGACAGCTTAGTACTAAATACGGGCAAAAATCGACTTAATGGGAGGGAGAGGGGAGGAGGGCATGGGCTCTTTCTTTGGGCTGCTGAATCCGTCCCTGGGAGACCGACATGCGCGAGAATATCAACGAAATGTGCAAATGTGACACAACAAGCGCAGTTCACATGCTATCATGCAGAGCATTCCGATAGACCGTGCACATCATTTTTTTTTTGTGGGGGGGGGACCCAGTGATGAAGAACTTACTAAGCTTGACAACTTATTCCCCCGATCAACTATTCGCACACCGAATTAATACTTCCCCAGCAGTGTTCTTGTTTTTATCGATCTCGATCCTTTCTCGATCCTGTGTACGAGAATAGGCTGCATCGTGCTTTCGTACTGGGGGATTTAAGGGAGTCATGAGGCCATGACACGTCACAGCCGAGCATGACAGGTGGTATGTCCATTATGCATGACCGGCGGAGGATGTCACCTTTTCTGCAACAAGAAAGGTACAAGTGCCATCGCGAAGCTGTTTTTAGCGCAAGCGATGCATATCTGCAGACCTCAAGAATTCGCTTCGCGTGACCCCAGCGAGATTCGCGTGACTGCACAACCTCAACGACCCCAGCAAGATTTGGTTACCCAGACGAGACTGCATGACCTCAACGACTCCGGCGAGACTGCGCAACCCTGGCGAGATCGCGTGACCCAAGTGACCCCGGCGAGATGCCGGACAAGGCCGTCGCGACATGGTGCAGCGATGTCCGTCGCCCCAGTCCGGCCACACCGCCCACGGGGCACGGCAGAGACGGCGACTCCGTCTGGGGCGCCGCGGAGACTCGGACCCGGCACCAGCCGCCGGCCGACAGCACCGGGTGGTTGATGGAGGAGCAGGACTCGGCCAGGCGGTGGCCCGTGCTCCCCAGCTGTGGCACAAATGTCGGCGGTGCGCAGGCCCTGAGGTACTGGCGGTGGCCCGTGTTCCCCAGCTGTGGCACAAATGTCGGCGGTGCGCAGGCACCAAGGTACTGGCGGTGGCCCGTGTTCCCCAGCTGTGGCACAAATGTCGGCGGTGCGCAGGCCCTGAGGTACTGGCGGTGGCCCGTGCTCCCCAGCTGTGGCACAAATGTCGGCGGTGTGCAGGCCCTGAAGTACTGGCGGTGGCCCGTGTTCCCCAGCTGTGGCACAAATGTCGGCGGTGTGCAGGCCCTGAGGTACTGGCGGTGGCCCCTGCTCCCCAGCTGTGGCACAAATGTCGGCGGTGTGCAGGCCCTGAGGTACTGGCGGTGGCCCGTGCTCCCCAGCTGTGGCACAAATGTCGGCGGTGCGCAGGCCCTGAGGTACTGGCGGTGGCCCGTGTTCCCCAGATGTGGCACAAATGTCGGCGGTGTGCGGGCCCTGAGGTACTGGCGGTGGCCCGTGTTCCCCAGCTGTGGCACAAATGTCGGCGGTGCGCAGGCCCTGAGGTACTGGCGGTGGCCCGTGTTCCCCAGCTGTGGCACAAATGTCGGCGGTGCGCAGGCCCTGAGGTACTGGCGGTGGCCCGTGTTCCCCAGATGTGGCACAAATGTCGGCGGTGCGCAGGCCCTGAGGTACTGCGGTGGCCCGTGCTCCAGCTGTGGCACAAATGTCGGCGGTGCGCAGGCCAGGTTGGCGGTGGCCGTGTTCCCCAGTGTGGCACAAATGTCGGCGGTCGCAGGCGGTCTGGGTGGCCCGTGTTCCCCAGTTGGCACAAATGTCGGCGGTGCGCAGGCCCTGAGGTACTGGCGGTGGCCCGTGTTCCCCAGATGTGGCACAAATGTCGGCGGTGTGCAGGCCCGATACTGGCGGTGGCCCGTGCTCCCCAGTGTGGCACAAATGTCGGCGGTGGCAGGCCGAGGTACTGGCGGTGGCTTTCCCAGTGTGGCACAAATGTGGCGGTGGCAGGCCGATACTGGCGGTGGCCGTGTTAGGTGGAAATGTGGGGTGGGCTACGGGTGGGGTCCAGTGTGGAATTGGGGTGCGCAGGCGGTACGGCGGTGGCCCGTGTCCACTGCACAATGTCGGGGTGGCAGGCCCTAGGTACTGGCGGTGGCCCGTGTTCCCCAGATGTGGCACAAATGTCGGCGGTGTGCAGGCCGAGGTACTGCGGTGGCCGTGTTCCCAGCTGTGGCACAAATGTCGGCGGTGCGCAGGCCCGAGGTACTGGCGGTGGCCCGTGTTCCCCAGTGTGGCACAAATGTCGGCGGTGCGAGGCCGAGTCTGGCGGTGGCCCGTGTTCCCAGTGTGGCACAAATGTCGGCGGTGCGCAGGCGGGTACTGGCGGTGGCCGTTTCCAGATGTGGCAAAATGTCGGCGGTGGAGGCCCTGAGTTGCGGTGGCCTGCTCCCCAGATGTGCACAAATGTCGGCGGTGCGCAGGCCCGAGGTACTGGCGGTGGCCCGTGTTCCCCAGCTGTGGCACAAATGTCGGCGGTGTGCAGGCCCTGAGGTACTGGCGGTGGCCCGTGTTCCCCAGTGTGGCACAAATTCGGCGGTGTGCAGGCCCGAGGTCTGGCGGTGGCCCGTGCTCCCAGTGGCAAATGTGGGGTGCAGGCCGAGGTCGGCGGTGGCCCGTTCCCCAGCTGTGGCACAAATGTCGGCGGTGTGCAGGCCCTGAGGTACTGGCGGTGGCCCTGCTCCCCAGATGTGGCACAAATGTCGGCGGTGCGCAGGCCCTGAGGTACTGGCGGTGGCCCGTGTTCCCCAGCTGTGGCACAAATGTCGGCGGTGCGCAGGCCCTGAGGTACTGGCGGTGGCCCGTGTTCCCCAGCTGTGGCACAAATGTCGGCGGTGCGCAGGCCCTGAGGTACTGGCGGTGGCCCGTGCTCCCCAGCTGTGGCACAAATGTCGGCGGTGCGCAGGCCCTGAGGTACTGGCGGTGGCCCGTGTTCCCCAGCTGTGGCACAAATGTCGGCGGTGCGCAGGCCCTGAGGTACTGGCGGTGGCCCGTGCTCCCCAGCTGTGGCACAAATGTCGGCGGTGCCGCGCCGCACTGCGTCGTTTCTGTCATCTACTGGGCAAAACAATACGTCGAGCCGATTACCTCAGTCAGCTGTATATGGATGGTCTGGCAGATGAGGAAGCCAGGAGAGTATCCAACAAGTGAGAGTACTTGCCACAGCCAGACAATTGGTGGGATTAACATATTCAAAAGTAGATATAAAAATTCAGGTGCATAACAGAAAGCTAAATTATGGCAATCCTAACTGTGCAACTGTGCAACTGGCAGAACTGTTCAAAGTACGCCTGTGATAACCATGACACCGTATGACGCGACTTACTGAGGCCTTTGTATATAATAACTGATGAGACATTATGATTTTAGGACATTTAGACATGAATGTAATGATGATGATATTCTCGAACATCGCACTGCAGCCAAAGTCTGCACTGCAGCCAACTATTTAAATCAAGGCAGCCAAAGTCATGTAATCGTAGCGGCGTTTTCATTTGAATACATTGTTGTGATACATATCCACGTCGAGGGCGATCGGCCATGACTTGCATTCACAGCGGCCAGGACACACACTGTCGCCTGCCGCCTGTTTACTATTCCAGCCGAGGCCAGCTACGTCCACGAACGTGTACAGCTCATTCGGCCTTCGCATCGGTGGTGTCTTCCTCCTCCTTCTGTGTGCTGAGCATCCGCGTCAGCTGCGTCTCCATCACGTCGTCCAGCTGGGCGACGTGATCCGGCGCCGGCTCCGGCAGACTCTCCAGCTGATAGACGCTGACGTCGCCATTGGTGTCGCCGACGAGCAGGATGGTGCCGCCGTCGCCGAACGTCAGCGTCGTGTTGGACGCGATCCGCGACACGTTGGGGTGCACGATGAGCGGGTCGAGCACGCTGACGGCCAGGTCCCATACCTCCACCTCGTGGTCGGTGCAGAGGGCCAGCTGCGTGGCGCAGCACGGACTCCACTGGATGTCGTTGATGGCCGACTTGCTGGCGCTCGGCACGACCAGCACGGCCAACTTGTGCTCCACGTGCCAGACGCCGAAGCTCCAGTCGGCCGAGCAGGAAAGCAGCACCTGTGACGAGAACGGCGACCATTGCACGCGGTAGACGGGCGCCAGGTGGCCCGAGTAGGTGAAGAGGTACTGGTCGGAGTGTGAGGTCGAGCACAGGTGCACCACACCGGCTTCCGTCGCCACCAGGTACTGCGCTGAATTTTCCGGCAGGAAGCTGAAGCTCATGCCAACGGCGTAGGGTGAGATAAATGCTTCTGTCTTACGCGCGCGCGTCTCCTTCTTGGCACTAAAGCTGGTGTCGCGGCGCATCGTCATCACCGGCACATTCTGCAGGCCCTGGCGGGTGTTCCACTGCAGCACGCGGCCGTCCTCCGAGATAGTTATCAACACCTCTCGCTTTGCCTCTCCCACTCCTTGGTCCTTCATCACAAACTGCACATCCCACACGGTGCCCATGTGCTTTTCGGTGCTCCGGAAGCAGTCGGTTACTGGGTTTTCAGTTTTCTGACTGGTGCTGTAGAGCGCCAGCGAGCCATCATAACACCCGACAGCTAACAGCGCAGCGTTCGCTTCTGAAAAATCGCAGCACGTGGCCCCACTCGGCGGTCGGTAAATGAGCGCCGGATGGTCGGGATTCTTGGGGGACCAGCAGCAGACGAGTCCGGGGTTGTCGCCGATGGAGAGTGTGGCATACGTGACGGCCAGCAGGTCGGGGTTGGCCTTGTTCCACCTGACGCAGGTGACGCGGTGGCCGGTCGCCTCCGAGCAGCGGTAGCTCCACAGCTGGAGCAGGTGTGGCGTCGCCGCCACACCTGCCACCACCGACTGACTGGCCGACTGGCTGCGCTCGTCGACGCACGACACCGTCGGAGCCGACAGCGCCCCGGACACCGGATGCGGCACGGGCAGGCGGCGGAACTGCGCCAGCCGCTGCTGGTACGTATTCATGCACAGCGCCTTCTCCATGATGAACACCTTTTCCTGCACGTTCGGCAGCATTTCGAGCGGTACCTGAATGTCTGGCTCATCGTCCTCATCGACTTCTCTGGCCGTCGGAGATGCAGGATCGCTGATCAGAGACGCTTGGCCACTTTCCGGACGCATGATGCCTCCGGCAGTATCTTCATCAAGCAGATCTTCATCTTCTTCCTCCTCCTTTTTGGGCTCTAGCTTTAGATACTCGTCAAACATGTCCCACACGGTGGCAAAATTGCTCTGATCCGCCGTGTGCGCCATTGAGGCCTGTGTCCCCTTTACCTTCAGTGGTTCATTTATGGTCTGCATGCCACGTTCAGCGAATCGACTATTCCCTATCCGAGACTTGCACAGGACGTCGTATGTGGTATTCCTCGTTTCAATCTGTGGCACACTCTCATCATCTTCTGGAACACAGGTGCTCGACAAATCGAACAAATTTATTGTGTCCGTTTCGGTCAGCCTGCACTCCACCGGCTTATCTAAGTCATTCTCGTCGACGTACTCATCGGAGTCTTGAAATAGAGAATGATGGTATGCGCTATGACTGGGCGCAGGACCTGAAGCGAGTTCCGATTCTCTATCATCCACAATGTAAGCTTGAGAAAATCCCGACAACATTGTAGACCGTTTTCCCATCATTCCAGTGCCACCAACCGTTCCTCCTCGTTTGTCTGCAGCAGTATGAGTGTACGTGGATGTTCTTGGGCTCCACTCTGACCCGGGTTCGCTGCCTTCCCCAAAGCCGAACAGCACACTGTGTGTGATCTTTGGGGCCCCATTTCGTTCCTGGAGGGGAAGTGGGGTGACATCTTCACCCAGCTCATTCATAATTCGTAGTCCCCTGTGCGTAGGACAGGGCTGGGTTGTGGTTAAAACACTTCTGGCTATCCTGCCAGAGGATTTGCCGAATCTTGATGATCGGTTGCTTCCCACGGAATAATTACTCCGTGCAAATATGCTCCGTGCGCTTTGCATTGTACCCTTCTTCTTTGCACGATTTCTTGAACTGGCCTGGGATCCATCAGGCTTAGACGCCGACCTAGGAGACTTGATGGATGACATTTGTGCTCCGTTTGATTGCACCGGTCTCACAAACAACCTTAGTGTTCGCCTATTCAAAGCTGGATGCCCCCCGTTCTTCCAGTCTTCGAATACACCCTAAAACATGGTGCATCGTCATTGCGATACAGCCCTAACTTCCGAAATTATAGAGTATTATAACATTCGCTACTTAAAGCAGGAGTAATCGTGATAGAGCGGTGGGTATCCAGTTACACCTTATTCCATTCACGGCTATTAAAATTATACTACACTTACTATGCTGGCGAATGAAACCGATTCTTCGATGCATGAACCTGCTGTAGCAACCCAGCACACCTTCACTGGGGGAAATAGGCAAAGCTGTCTGAAGCCATCCGAAACGTATCTTCCTCACCTGTCCAGTTCCGCATGCCGCAACAACACTGACGAAACCGACCAAACCGACGTAGACGTGGACGCCGACGACGCAACGGCCAGTTGGCTGTTCGAGCAAGCGGGGGCGTTGCTAGGCAACAGCGGTTGTATAATCTAAACTCCAATGACATGCTGTTACCGAAAGCCGACTGAACACGCTTGGTAGCAAAGCACGGTGTTCAGCACAGAGGAAGGCTACACAAAATGAAGACATATGTGCTTGCGTGGGATAACAACATTACATTAAGGCCATAGGTACGTCTTGCCACGATAATGTACCATTTATATTTGAAATGGGATCAACTGGTTTTGACGAGCACTGAGGGCACACCCAGAGGTTTAGCACCATATGCAGTTGAAGTGCAATGTAGGATCATATGCAGTCCTGGGCTCCAGAACCCCCATCCAACTTGCAACTCAGCCCGCCCCCCTCAACTTTGGAAGTCAAGCTCATGAAAAATGCAAGCAATGCGAACACCAAAGAAGCCAACATAAGCAGGCAAAATACAGTATACAATGTTTGAACAATGCCAATATCAATAACCACAGATAAATGCCATTCATTAATCCAGGGCATATATATATATATATATATATATACACATATATACATGTGTACATAGTTGTATTTATGTAGTAGTGATTTAATGGGATGTCAGTCCGATAAATGAGACTGATGAACACCTGGCAATGTATCGAAGAACAGAGTTCTTTTCAGAGGAAAGCAGGTGTTTGCGGTCCAACACCTTCACCTGCATGAGCATATTGAAAATGATATAATAAGTATGTAAAACACAAGCACTATTCAACACGTCTGTCAAGATAGCCCGCGGGCAGCACGCGCTCATCCCACGCTCAGCCAATGTAAGCGGCCCGTTCAAAATGGACAAAAGTATAACATATAATGCATCTTGACGGGCTGAACACCATGGTAGGCTGCAATGCTTGGTGCATGTAGGAGATTAGCTTCCAAAGTTAATTATCCAGTTAGCACCACACAAACCCCACAAATGTACCAAATAAGGCAATCAGTATATCGAATCGAATCGTCTTTGTTAAGAAAGGTCAAAGCTGCAAATTGCTAATTTGTTTAAGCCATACTTTTTAAATGCATACATATGATTCGGTTTTTGACGTAATGCCACAAATTATCAGCACCACCCACATATGTGTCAGACATGGCAACTTCGGCTACCGACGTTAACGTAATGGGATACAGGACAATTTGTATTTGGGGATTGCGGCACTGCGACATTTTCAGTTCGTCACCAGGTATTCTTTAGCTATTGCACGGCAGCAATGATTGAACTGGTCACCACCTAATCGGATAAAAACCAGTGTACATACATAATATATACAGCATTCATACAGGTATGCATGCATGCATACATACATGGATACAGTCATACATACCAACATGCATATATGCATGCGTACATGCATAAGTATACTCGCTACATATTCAGTAATTTGGATTGTGGTGAAAATCCGGAAATAACGGCAAATGCACCAAAGTATTTTTTAACCCATATCTTCCTGTAGCACCATCATCGAAGTCGTATTTGGCCCCAAATAACAGCAAGATAGACTTGCTTCTCGGCAGAGAATGCACCTCTCGCCGTGCACCCCGGGTGCCGACATGAGCACAGCGGGGCCACAATGTCGTCAACCTTAAACGATATGACGCGCCGGTTTGACGATTTGTCTCAGCCGCTGCTCTTCTCATAGCTGACGCAATGCGGGCCACATGCATACCAGGTGGTTCCCGCACACCATTTAACCGGGTCAGTTCACGCGTGAGCGCGCACTCGACTTCCACAGATCGACCTTGACCCAGTGTAGTGTTTCGAAAGGTTCCGCTGCCGGCTGACCGGCGATGGCGCTGCTCGTCGGACCACGACGTTCCGTTCGACATCTAATCAGTGGGGTGGAGTCATGCCAGCCCCGACCGGGGTGGCTTGACGACAGGTCATGCGACTCAGAACGGAGCTGAGAACGGAGCTCAGAACGGAGCTCAGAACGGAGCTCGGAACGGAGTTCAGAACGAAGCTCAGGACGGAACTCAGAGCGGCAGTCGACCCACCTGCAGCCTCCTCACTCCCCTCCACACCCTCGACAAGAAAGAGAAAATGTTGAGGAAATGTGCGTGTGACGTATTAGCTGTAAAAGCCTCAACGAAATTGTACCGTTGAACAGTGAAATCAGCACTCGCCGCTGGCGTTGTTGCGGGCCCAAGCGGACACAGCTGATAGCCTGGCGTGTGCTCCGCCAGATGAAGCCTTGTGTTATCCTATTTGTGATCTCCGTCTTCGAGTCGATGCAGATGGTGATTTTAACAGCTAGATTGGCGACAATATAGTAATCGGTGCCGAAATTGTACACCCAGCGGGCGCCCTCTGGTTAGTTCGACAAAACGTCATGTCAAATATAGGTGGCGCTATTGATTTACTGGTTCTGATGTTAACAGGAGCATGACGATGAACAATGACCTTCCACAGGAGGCAAAAAATTGCCGCTTTTCAGTCAAAATATCACACGAGCGTCTACTAGGCCAGTCATAACTTCTCACAAATCACGCAGTTAAATGTTGGTGTTAATTCTGCGTAAATTAGGACAGTGATTCAGACTGGCTCTTGTCGCATCCACATATCAGACTGAAATCATGGTGGCTCTAAAGGCAGTGTCTTACACGTTGCGTTAACTCGATCGAGAATAAATGCACGCAAAATAGATCCGGACGTGCGAGTGGGTGCAGTCACAGCTTGAAATACTGAGCACCTGCCTAAAAACTCAGATGTGCCTCGTGACGGGGGGTCGCAGGGTCCGTCAACAAATTACAGCTATGTCGCCGGCAACGATGACGGAGGACCATGGGGAGGGGGATTGGCACGAATGTGTTGATTTTGAGCTGCAAGGTCGTCGAAATCAGCGTCTAGAGCTGCGGCAGTATTCCTGGGTGTTATAAAGCAGCACAAGCAATTGAAGATCTCCCGACCCATTTCCACGAGCGCCTGAGTGACTCAACCTAGGAACACAAATATCGAAACGCGGTACATTGCCGTTCTTACCATACCTTGTACGTCATGTCTTAAAAGCATTTGGCATACTACCATGACCTTTCGAAACGAAATTTAGATCGGACAGTTTTCGAGTATAGTCCGAGAAGACCAACATCCGGTTAGGCAGGCTGCGCGGTTACCACGTCTTGGTGAATACCATTGTCACATTTAGCCCTCGCCGCCTTTCCGGTTAAATCCGCACACCCCGCCTCGGGGGGTGGATAGTAACCCCTCTTCTAAAATCCAAACTAAGCGTCGCACGAAAACGAAAGAGGTATCATCGGAAAGCGCTCGACGAGAAGGGTCCGGATCCACCCGAAAACAATTTCCCCAAAAGTGACGTCACTAGGGGGCTACATTTTCACGACTTGTCACGACATACATTAGTTTTTGGCTCTGAGGAGTTTATTTTGAGGAATATTTGAAAGAAAAAAAGGAATCAGAAAAGAACAGCGAAATCGACCAGGGGCATACAACTTTTTGTCCCCCAAAAATAAAAATAATATTATTTTGAAATTTCAAAATTCTGAGTTATCAAGTTTTCTTTAGTTTTCTTTTTTAATGGGTAGAACAGACCGATACACGTTGTTGGAAGTCATCTTGCCCTCATAAAAAGTCATCCCTAAAGGTAAGCAAATGCTGAAAGTTTCATTAAAATATCTGTATCCGTTAAGGCGCGACGACTGGTTGAACGTTTTTGGAGGTGACCTCACTTAACCTTGACTAACTCGTTGACCCTAGATGACCTGATTTCAAAATTTTGAAATCACATGCGAAATTCCTGTGGGAAAAGGTATGCCAAATTTTGACGTGCTGCCGTGCGCCGTTCGTTCACTATCCGCGAAAAACCTGAGGGGGGCGGTTGAAGACCCCCCGAGACGGGACGGGTTAAGCTGGTCAAGCTCATGACAGTTCTTGAGCCCTAGGCTTCGGGAGCCGAGTGTTCAGTGGACCGATTTTCAGGAGTCCGCCTTCACTAGCCATGCGTCAGGCGCATCGTCAGCTATTGCCAGTCAGCTGACTCCCCGTTCACGTGGACACAGATGGCGCCGCACGCCACGGAAAACCCGCCCCGGGTCGGCTGGCGGGGACTGCCGGGCGTGCAGACTTCACTGTTGGGTGCAAGCCTACGGGGCATGGTAACAATTGCAGCTGCAACGATTACCATGCGCTAGCTGGCGGCCAGGGTCGCGTGACCTGTCCAGCAGTAACACACGAGGCGACTGTGGCGTTTGGCTATGCTGACGGGCCATAAGATGCGCACTGCCTGCTCGTGATTTGCTTTCATTTGACGACATGAAAAGCAATAGCAAAGAGCTTTGCTATTGCTATATCGAGTTTCCGGAGCTCTCCGGGAACTCGAATTGGGCCGACCGCCTAGTTTGAGCACGAAAGTCCCTACCAATGACGTCATTACTCTTTCTTTCAGTGACGCCACTACAGCTAATCTTCACTGTTTCATGCTGTCAAACTTAGCAATGCTTTGGGTTGACCCAGGCGAGCTGCAGTTGGTGTGATGTGAGGAGCAGAACTGCGTTTGAAGTTTGTTGTCGGAAACCAACATGACGCAGTCATAAGCCAGGGAAACGACGCTATACAAAGTGTGATCTCGGTCTGTTGTCTATTCAATATCACCACGAACAGCTAAGCTTGCGCAATAAATGGCCAAGTCACATAAATGCAAGAGTCACACAGTACGTGTGGACACAAATACTCAAATAAGTATATCATGCGACTAAGACTAATGTCGTAGGGTGCCACGCAGTACAATGTCCTAAACGAATGTCATACAGTGCCACGCAGTACAGTGTCACAAACGGGTGTCATGCCTTTCATAGCGCCCAACGAAGCACAGCAGAGGGGGGCGAACGGAAACATAGAGCATGGAAGGCGGCCGTGAGCCGCAATACAATGGGCGGACGCTAGCGCTGGTGGTGACTAGTTGCGACCGTGCCGAGATCGACCTCCACATTTCCGCTTATTGCGACTGACCGCCACATGCGACTGACCGCCACACGTACGCCCAGCACGACTGACCACCACACGTCCGTCACGACTGACCGCCACACGTCCGTCACGACTGACCGCCACACGACTGTCCATCACGACTGACCGCCACAAGTTCGCCCATCGCGACTGACTGCCACAAGTTCGCCCATCACGACTGACCGCCACACGTCCGCCCATCACGACTGACCGCCACACGTCCGTCACGACTGACCGCCACACCCACCGCGCCTGTCGCCGACAGCCGCACCAGCAGTCGCACCAGCAGCCGCACCACTTGTCATCGCCCATCCCCGTGCCGTCTGTGTCGGATCTGGCTCATGCTGGTCGGCTTGAGGGAGGAAATTGTCGAACAGCCTCCTTGGATCCGCCAGTGGTTGCAAACATGTCACAAATATATTGAAGTGACGTGACATGCTTACATGTGATGTGACATGTGACGCGATGCACACTGCAGGCTGTCCGGTGGAATAAGTAAATGTTCGCGTGCAATTTTTTGTCAAGTAAGTAACTGTACGCTTGACAAAAGTTTGTAATAGTCTACCGAGACAAAAACAATTCCATGTTGATCACCCCAGAATACCAAACACCCCGCAATACACGGGATATAGTGGAGTCAGCGCCCCATTCGACCACCCGTCCCGCTTCCCCTCACTCGTTAAAGTCGGCTACGAAGCGCTCATACGCTCGCCTATAATCAGATAGTCAGATATTACAAACGCGCGGACTACAGTGCACTATAGTCAGATCACGGCACTACAGTGCCGCGATGCAGGCACACCAAGCCGCCTCACCCACGTACACTCCCGGTCCGGCAGCGCCAGGTGGTGGTGCACTGACCAGGCGGGCTCAGACGGCGAGCTGACCCGGTCAGAGCGGCACGCCGGAACGTCAGTGGTCGGCAGGGCCAGGTGGTGGTGCACTGACCAGGCCGGCTCAGACGGCGAGCTGACCCGGTCAGAGCGGCACGCCGGGACGTCAGTGGTCGGCAGGGCCAGGTGGTGGTGCACTGACCAGACGGGCTCTGACGGCGAGCTGACCCGGTCAGAGCGCACGCCGGGACGTCAGTGGTCGGCAGGGTGTGCACACCAGGCCGGCTCAGACGGCGAGCTGACCCGGTCAGAGCGGCACGCCGGGACGTCAGTGTCGGCAGGCCAGGTGGTGGTGCACTGACCAGGCCGGCTCTGACGGCGAGCTGACCCGGTCAGAGCGGCACGCCGGGACGTCAGTGGTCGGCAGCGCCAGGTGGTGGTGCACTGACCAGGCCGGCTCAGACGGCGAGCTGACCCGGTCAGAGCGGCACGCCGGGACGTCAGTGGTCGGCAGCGCCAGGTGGTGGTGCACTGACCAGGCGGCCAGACGGCGAGCACCCGGCAGAGCGGCACGCCGGGACGTCAGTGGTCGGCAGCGCCAGGGGGGCGCCAGCGCCAGCGGCACACCGAAGCGGCACGCCGGGACGTCAGTGGTCGGCAGGGCCAGTGTCACTGGCGTCCGGCCGTCTGGCTGGCGAACGGTGTCCAGTGCCCAGCTGCTCTCGTAGTGGCAGGTCTGGTCCAGCATCTGCAGCACTCAGTTGGATCCAGCATCTCCTGTTTCTAAGTGTCTGGAGATCTGAAGATCCGGCATGCTGGAGCCCATTTCGTGAAGTGTGCTTCGAGATTCGTGATCATCTTTTCGATGTTTACGAAAATGCACGGGACACGTACGATACTGCTGTCGCCTTTGAAGAACGTTTCTTCAGTATCCATGTCTGACATGTTTGATCGAAGTGGGGCTTGTGGCAAGGGCTGACGGTACCTCAAAGCACCAGCCTTTGCCTTGTCTGCTAGCCACAACCCTTTGGCATGGCTTGTGAGCATCTCGAAACAAGAGGCACAGTCCAGAATCAGCGTCTGCTTTGCATCGACTCCCCTTCGCAAACAAAAATACACTGGATCAAACGAGAAATTTTGAGATTTTCATAACGCAAAATTATAAACGTTTGGCCCGCTTTGAGCACCGGCAGTTTTCTTCTTCACATTTTGGGGCGTCCGGCCCCCTCGGGAAAATACTGGCTGCGCCTCTGATCGTAACCATTTGGTTGTGTGATATCTTTTCAGCTATAATGTAGTTGCTAAAACATCATTAGGCATGTCGTTTTTGTGAATTACACACAATGCTACCAGTATTATGCACATCAACAAATACATACTCAGCCCGCAAGAAGGGTAATGATGTCCACCCCGTGACTTCATTGTTCCCCTTGTAAGTCGAGACCTGCTATACGTAACGTATTTATCATTTATGCACTGATTACATGATAGACACATATATGACATAATATATGATAGACACATATATGACTGAATATATGACTGAACTCAATGCAAGGGCATGACTTCAGTTCCCTCTCTTCTATACACATGGAGTTAAGTCTCAATCTGTATGGAAAAAAATATTAATCAGGGATTGATTCTTTTAGCTAGTTACACTAATCTAGGTCAATACCATTACCGTGAACAAATTGCAATCCAGGAGCTAACGTAGATCGTCGGTTCATGGTCGGGAGAATATGTGGAAATGTTGCTGGGTAGGGCCGGCGATCGCGGCAATCTACCGAAGCAAGCATTACAACTATGAATGGACACCCTAGACTACACCAGCCTACAATAAAAGACGTGTCAGCAAAAGATCACGTGATCGCAAGGAACTATCCAGAAAGAAATGAATATAAATCTGAATGCCATCAAGCCAAGTTTCCTGTCGGTCGTTTCCAATATTCAACGCTGCATGTACGAGAACACTGTAAGGAAAACCACATGCATTGTCTGTTCCTGCAATTGTTCACCGTATTTGCGAATCACTCCTCAGTCGGTACCAGTAGAACATATAGCTTCATCATGGTCATCAGGCACGATTTCTTTCTCCTGGAGACGCAAAAGAGAAACATGATTAAAAATGAGCACTTTGTTTTGCAGTTAATGCAGATGGGGCGTAACCACTACCACCATGGGGTGATACCTCTACTCTGAACACAAGTGACAGGTGACATATGACCTGGGCGCGGCTGATATCGAACCAACCCACTCAGCGATCTCTGGCGGCTTCAGATCCTAAAAACGAGTCGCATCCTCGCCGGCCATGTCCAGGGCCGCATTGTCAACCCCACACGGCTCCGCGTCGTCCTCGTGTCTCTTCCGGCAGTGGCACTGGAGCCAGCGCTGGTCGGCGCCGAACTGGTCGCCCTCCTCCAGCGAGTCCGGCAGCGGCCGGCCGCGGGTCTCCGGCAGGAAGCTGACACTGACCGCGCCGAGCAGCGCCAGGGCCGCCAGCACCAGCTGCGGCAGTCCGCGCGCCACCCGCTCCAGGTACAGGATCACCGGACTGAACATGGCGCCCGCGTGGCCGGCCACCTGGATGACGGAGAAGGCGCGCGAGCGCACGGCCGTCGGGATCAGCTCCATGCTGCTGGTCATCAGCACGTTGACGGCGACGGTGGTGCAGCAGCGGCAGAGCACGGCGACGCCGGTGGAGGCGGCGGCGGCCGTGCCCAGGTGGAGCAGCATGGCCAGCGCCAGGCCGGCGGCGCTGGTCAGCGCCGTGGACACCGTGATGGTCCAGCGGCGGCCCAGCGTGTCGACCAGCAGCCAGGTGAGCAGGTCGGCCGGCGCCTCCGACACGGCCAGCAGCGTCTGCGCCGTGTAGATGTCCACGTCGAAGTCGGTGTTGCGCGACGTCAGGTCGAACAGCAGCATGAGCACCGCCGTGCTGAACATGAGCACCAGCATGCGCGCGCGCAGCCGGCGGTGCCTGAGCAGCTGGCGCAGGCCCGGCTGCGGCTGCGCCTGCTCCAGCTCGTGCTTGCGCCTGGCGGCTGCCGTGAACAGCTTCCATGTGTCGTCAGATACTGTCCGGCCGTTCTCGTGCGCGATGGCGCGCATGTTCTTCACGGCCTTGTCTAGCTGGCCCGTCTGCTGCAGCCATCGACACGACTCGGGCATGTCGACGACCAGGTACACCAGCACGAACGCCATGGGCACCGACGTGGCCAGCGCCGTGTACTGCCAGTGGCCGGCGCCCCAGGCGATCCACGGCAGCAGGATCATGCCCAGGCAGAAGGACGTTGCCAGTGGCAGGTTGACCACCATGCCGCGGTAATCCGCGCCCACCACCTCGCTCAAGTACACAATGACCAGCGTGCTCTGCAAGTTGTTGGCCATGCCGAACACGAAGCGCGCCGCAGCGAACGTGTAGAAGTCGACGGCGAAGGCGGACGCGATGCCGGCGACGCAGGCGGTGAGGTTGGCGGCGATCAGACCGGGAAGTCTGCCGTGCCTGTCCGCCACGGCGCCGAACAGCAGCGTGCCCACGATGGAGCCGACGAAGAACAGCGACGTGGCCGCCGTCGGCTTCCACGCCTGGTCGCACACCCAGTCGAGGTCTGAGGTCAGGGTGGGGTAGACGACCGAGAAGTCGTACTGCCAGCCGTGGCGGCAGGCGGCGCGAGGCGTCGCGTCGTCCGGCCGGAACGTCGCCGCGTCCAGTGCGCTGAAGTTGACGTCGTAGCGTTCGCAGCTGACGAACTGCATGCTGCCGTCACGCAGCTCTCTCGGGATGGTGACGTTGCGGATGAGCTCTGCGCTCCAGCCGAGAGCCTCCAGCTGTGGATCTCGGCACCAGTGGTCGGGCTCCAGCAGGAGCCAGATCTGACTGAGCAGCGTGAAGCCGAGGAACACGAACGGCGCCTGCAGCAGGGCCAGCACGCGCCACTGGAACCGGCCGAACCCGCCGATCTCCTCCAGCATCGCGTCGAAGTCGCCTTCGAAGCATTTCAGCCGTGGCTTGACTGTTGGCAGAGTCGTCAGGTGGGGTGCTTTCGTCGCCCCCGGGTCGCCGACCTCGGGAGACAGGTCACCTCGGAGTGTGCGGATCACACCACGCAGGGGGATGGTGTTCTGAACAGCCTTTACTACCTCTAATGGCAGCTGCTTGAGTGAGGTGCGACGCCGAGGAGCGCGGCCAGTAGACACCGGTGGATCGCCAATTGCACTCACCTCTGAACGGGACTGAACCCTCTTGATGCTGCTTGTCCGCCTTACTGACATGGCGGTAGACTAGGGAAGTTCGGAGGCGGATCGCACGTGCCGCCAATCGTCTGACACTCTTAATGATTGGTGCATGTGTGGCTTCGTGCGTTACACAAGTAACTTTTCACCGCTTTGCTATGGCTTTATCCATTTTGAGGATGCCCCAGCCGCCCACAGGTATCATACCGCGGGTATGTCGCCCGTGGATACCAGTCGACTAGACGTCAGGTGGTCACGTACGGGATCATTCCACTGGACGTTAGGTAGTCAATTCAGGCACCAGTCCTTTTGACGTTCAGTGACCAAGGATGATGCCAGTCCACTAATTGACCAAGTTTGGTAACATTCCACCTGGCTTTAGGTGACCAAGCTTGATACCAGTCCACTCCTGACCCGAGGCGAATAGTGTTGCCGCGGCGCTGATTCCTCTGTCTGCTCTTCTTTTGGGAACGGCTCCTCTTCGCACAGCTACCGATGCCGTCACCAGTTTCCGCCGTTGCGGCCCGATATGACCCGGTCAGCCGCCACTTCCCGCCACCAACAGCCACGCCACTTCCCGCCACCAACGGCCCACGCCACTTCCCGCCACCAACAGCCCACGCCAGTCCGCCACCAGCGGCCCACGCCAGTCCGCCACCAACAGCCCACGCCAGTCCGTCACCAGCGGCCCACACCACACCGCCACCGATGCGCCGAGAGCGTCTGCAGCGAGGTCTTGGGAGCACGAGCCGCCCGGCGCCGCACCTAGCCGCCGGCCACCTGTGCCCCGACTGACTCTGGCGCAGCCAGGGTCGGAGACGGCCGCTCTGCGTGTTGGGCAATATGCATAAGAGCCGCCGCTGTCAACAGCCGGCCGACACCGGTGAGCGATGACCGGCGCCGCTCCGCTAATGATCACCTCACCTGGCCGGAACCGGTTCAGGTCCGGATAACGTCGCCGAAACTGGACAAACGTGATTCGGGCGAAGTGCAGACGGGATAAACACGATCAGCTTCTTTGAAGTCTATATTGTTTTCGATCGAGGAGCACTTCGGACAGCATTCCGAGGACAGATTTGACTATTTTGCAAGTCAGATAACGTGTGTGTATCTTTAGAAAGCAGGTTTTGCTGTCGAATAGTGGACTATTCAATCATATTATCTGCTGTGCACGAAATTATCGAATTTCCGTGAAGGGATGGGCGGGGAGGGAGAGGAGGGGGCGGGGGCGGGGGCTGAGGGCGCATCGAATGCATTGGTCCATGTTCATTATGCAAAACATGCAAAATAGGCAAAAAAATGCTAAGTGTGTGAGTTTTATATTAATGTTTGCGAGCATATGCTTGGTATTCGTGTATATGGTGCGCTATGATATGCGTACAAACATATGCCAACACGTGATGTGCGGATATAATGCATTAAATGTACATAACCGATGCATCCATGTATATAATGGTGGTCACATAAGTCGCCCGGTTCACTGCTAATGCAATAGTAGTCATAGACGTCGCCCGGTTCACTGTTACTAGTTCACTGTTACACACGTTGCTCGGTGCACAGCTAATGCAATGATAGTCATGCACGTCACCCGGTTTCCTCATAAAGCAATAATAGTGACACACGTTACCCGGCTCACTGCTAATGCAATTACATATAGGCTCGTGGTTTATGCTTCACGGTGCTATTTTTGAAACACCGCCAGAAATTCCGATTATTTAAGCTAAGTTGTGAATGCCAAACATGCGCTCAGCTTCATGTGACTGTTTTCTGCTTTCGCCCTACGTAAATAGGACATTAGCGAGATATTCATGGATTTTTATACGACCCTAAACGAAAGCGAATGATCTGGATTGGCTTTCGGGAGATTCGGCGTGGGTCCATTCCATATTGCCGAAAGTTTAAAATGCTGGTAGACCATCGTCAAATATGGATAAAATTACCAAATTCAGTGCATGGATGCACACAAGATGGATGCATCGATACCCGTTGTCTGTTTTGAGCTACCTATAAAACCTATTATTTTATCGGCCGGTCAAAGTAGGAAAATATCTGAGTTTGTGAGAGACAAAACTTTCAGGCTGGGTAGATCAGGATTTTTTTTTGGATCAGATCAGGTCAGCTCTGACATTTTGGAGGTGCTTTTTTAATCTGATCACGATAGACCATGCAAACACAAACGATAGATTAAGCAGTTTTGGGTTCTATATTCAAGCTTAGCGCACAAAGTGGGGTGAAGGTATTATAGCGCAATATCCGCTGTAGCTCTAGAAATATTTGACATAAATCTTGGAAAAATGTTCTAAATTATCTTGTACGAAGCTAACTTAACATTGCACAGTGGTTAATACTGCACTTCATTTCTTAAATGGGATTGTAATCTGCGTATAATTTCACGGTGAGACTCCTGGTGAAGGAATGTTCCAAATCGGACAATTAGGACGCACCCTAGGAGCAAAAACTCAATTAGCGTAATGCTTTGGGAAAACGTTACTGTCGCCTACCACGTAAATTATGGGACATTTCATCAGCAATGGCATCAGAGGAAGGTACTACAATCAATTCGACATGATTTCTTGCAAGAAAATCCATAATTGGCAGGTTACTGTTCGAGGTATTCGCGTTTCCATATTTTCCTACACGTAAAAAATGCGAAAAAATGGGTGCATGTCAAGTTGGACGTGCTCTGGAGGGAAAATTAAGAGAGATAACTCAATACGGTTTTTTGCGACGCCTAGTACTGGTATTTGGCTATCAGCCCTCAAACGTACAATGACGGTAAGTGGTAACTGGTGACCTTAATGAGGTACCAATATACGCATTATTCTCAAAATTCGAAATTCTCAGCCGCTGAGAGTGAATGTATTAAAGTGGCGGATTCATAACATTATGTCTGTGCTTAGGGTCTTTCCGAAAAAATGAAAAATGGAATTTTTTAATGCAATTTTTTTTCCAAGAAATAAGTACTCTAAAAATAATGACGAATTTTCTGTCCGTATATGCATTGCATAGGTCATCCTGATAGTTTTGTGAAACTAAAATCATAAAAACTGAAAATTTATGAGTTCAAATTGTGAAAGTAGAAATGTCGAAAAACACAGTTTCCTTGCCTCTAGATCATCTATATTTCCCGCACGCAAAAACAGGTGCGATATTCGTGATCAGCACATGAACTTGAACCAGAAAGACATAGAAAAATGTCCAACCTAATTATAAACATGTTAATTTTGAACATTTACGGCAAGCTCCCAAAGCATATGCATAGATGAACTTTCACTTGCAAAGTCACCAACCGATTTGAAATATTAAAACAGTGATCCATTAAGCATTCAATGGACAATGTTTTGCTTCCCAGTCAATTATAATTAGGCTCTATTTCATGGACAGACACAAGGGAGGAATATTAGTCATATATTGAAAATTTCATTCGCCATTACTCGGCGAAACCGTCCAATTTTTCAAACTGTTTTCCAAATTTGTGTTTAAAAAATCTTTACAATTCCCAATGCGCACACGACACCCGAACTTGGGCCAAACACTTCGGGCCAGCGATTTCAAGAAAACCACATCGAATCCGTCAGTTGGCGACGATTCCACAAAGTAACTCCAAATCCCTCACTTTGGTTCACCTAACGTAATGGTGCTAGTACCGCCTATACACAGCAGGCTGGACAAGCGGAGAGCATGTCGACGGGTCGGGCGGTACGGTGGGGATGGACGTGCAACGCTCCCGCCTGGTGTCACGTGATCGGACAAGTCGTGGTCGTGCGGCTTCGTGGGCGTGGCGGCGAGGGCGACGACAGGTGCGCGATCTACGCCTCTCGCTGGAGTCGTGAACTGGTACGGCGAAAGCACGGACTCCACTTGGCGTGCAGGCACGCGTTCAGCCGCCGCGTACAACGCCATAAGTTCTGCATGTCTGCATGAAACATAGGCGGAGATGTGACGCTTGGCCGCCTCACGCAAGGGTCGCACACGAGCACCAGCATGACATGGGGGTCTCGTAAGAATGACGAGGCGTTATTGGCGACGGCTCGAAAATCACAACATTGAGCCGTTACGTCCCAGGGTCTCAATTGCAAAGTGAACCTCTGTTTGAACGGACCATTGGCTCCGTGGATAGCTGAGTGATATAACCCTCATATTGAGGGTAATATCACTGGGGTAATAGGGTAATAGGGAGGGTCAAGAACCATTATTGACCTACAAGTGGGAAAAATGAAAAGATTTCGTCAAGAGGATGATGCTCTGGATGCACCAAATCCAGGATTAGCCAATTTTTCAGACACTGAACTCGTATATGTACATCCCCCTTATGATTACTATCGATCGCAAATTCTTCTATGTTCAACTGAGTGGGGTGATGCCAGGGTGCAAGATTTGCCATGTGGGTGCAGTATATCGATATATTATGGTCAGCCAAGCATTTAAGTTCAAATTAGCATTATTCGCATTGACATCAGTTAACCATGCAATCACCTATTGTTATATTCCATGCGCGCATTGCGTTTTGTGTGAACCCTTTTCTCTTTTATCAAGGTAAGCGGGATGTCGGCCTTTACGTCGGTCTTGGCTCCGCACCGCAAGAGCCGAACTAAAGCATGTATTCGCGCGGCTGCTTCAAGGACAGGAGCAACAAGAAGCTGTCGTACCAGATGGACAACGTCCGCATAGTCTAGGCTTCGCCGACCGGGTGTCGCCGGCGCTGTACTGGCGGCTGCGTCTCGCCTGCATATTAGCGGGCTGGTTTCCAACACCGTGCCACCAGAGTCCGTCCGCGCCGCTTTCGTATTGTATTGTATTCCTTGTATTGGTACCAAGAGACACTTAGCATCAAATGTCAAAAACGCTAAAAAGGGGTGGGACAGGAGGCTACTAAAACATTAAGAAACACACGCATACAATACTCAAACATTCTCACGTACAACTATTATCAGCGCCTCCTTCAGCTTAAACTTAAAAGCCCGTCGCATATTCTTTTTTATTATAAATTTAATCCGAGTTGTTGCTGGGGTGGCTTGAGGAGCCAGGGTTCAATTGCTAAGCAGAGCTTGTTGCGTGAACCCTGGCCCCACCACCCGATCCATGAACTCCAAGTTCAACGGCAGAACTTAGACCGAAAGTTTAACGCGCCGCCAATGCACCGACACGGCCGCCCGGTAGCTCGTCCCCGGCCTTATCGGGCCAGCTGCCAACTGATGCTCCCGGCCGGGGGCTGAATGCGAGCGCGCGAAGCGGCTCGAACCCTGTGTTGCCAGTACAGGGGAGACCAGTGCAGGCCAGCGCTCTAACCAACTGAGCTACCGGGACGGCCAGTACCTCGGCCCTAACTTCCTCGGGGAGACTGTTCCAAAGAACTGCAGCACGGTACATGAAAGAGCGTTGCGCAAAAGAAGTTTTCAGGCGTGGGCGCTCTACTGAAAACGGTGTTGATCGCGTAGATCGAGAGCGGACATCACTTCTCAATGTCACAAGATCACGCAGGGTTTTAGGTGCTCCCGAGAGATGCACTGCAAGATGAACCAGTGAGCAATCTCTAATGTCGACAAAGCGTTGAAAGCTAGGCTAGCCTAACCGCTTGATAACATGCGATATATGGCCATAGCGAGAGGTCCTAGTTATGATCCTAGCCGCCCTCATTATGACTTTTTGGATTCGCACGCGTTCGGTGTCACATGCAGCAGATCAGATTGAGCAACAGTACATTACATGGGGGAAAACCAGTGCAAGCACTAACTTCGACAGCGTTTCTTCAGTAAGAGAACGTACATGCTTGGCTAGAGGAAAGATAATGTGGTTACATTTCTTAGCAATATCGCCAATTTGTTCACAATTTGTTAACGATTCGTCCATGGTTACACCCAGGTTCTTGATAGATGAGACACGTGAAATATACGATCCAAGAACAGAGAGGCTGATGCTAGGTAGCCACGCGATCATCTGGCGGGAACCAAAAATCACAAATTGCGTTTTAGATGGGTTAAGCTTGAGAAGATTTACAAGGTACCACGAGCTCATAGTTTCCAAGCACGATTCGAGACGACGTTTTGCATACATTATGTCCTCCAATTTCGATGACAATATCGCCTGTGTGTCGTCAGCGTAAGCAACGACTTTAAAGACATCATCTATGTGCGAGAGAAGATCATTTGTGTACAACAAAAACAAAATTGGACCGCACAAACTTCTTTGTGGAACACCACAGGATACGTTGCATATAAGTTTTCCGGGCCTAACTACCTGTCTGCGATTTGAAAGGTAAGATCTAAACCAAGAGCTGTCGATGCCGTACCACTCTAATTTGGTTAAGAGTCGGCTATGAGACACGCAATCGAAGGCACTAGACAAGTCTACTGATGCAAGTAGACAAACGCGGCGCCTTTCGAGACAATTTGCGATATAAGCTACATCACCAAGGATAGTTTCAGTAGAGTGAAGTGGTTGATAGGCATGTTGCGAGTTGTTAAGAAGACAATTTCGGTGGAGATACGCAGTGAGCTGGTTGACTAGTATCTTCTCGCACAGTTTTGACACGTTACTCAAGATCGAGATGGGCCTATAACACTTGGGATCGTCAGGGCAGCCTTTCTTGAAGATTGGTACGATTTCAGCCAACTTCCACAATTCCGGAAAAGTACATGACGATAAACTGAAGTTGATTATGTGCAAAATATGAACACACACCGAAGGAAACGACATATTGAGCAATTTCAGAGGCGCATTGTCGGTACCACGAGCACTGGTAGGATTTAAATCACGCAGGGCATGAGAGAGTTCGGGAAGAGTGGCGGGCTTCAGCTATGCATTGTATTTGGGCATAAATCCCCTAAAGAATGCAAAGCTTACCACGTCCTAAAGAAGCTGCCATGCTCGCAGTGCAAGTTTCGGCACCGGTGGTGCATTTATAGCTTATCTACATTTGTTTGGCACACATCGCGTGTTGACCACCAAAGCGCCTCACATCAGTTGATCATACGGCGGAACGCCCCTGACGTGGCACGCAGACTGTATCTCAGAAAGAGCGCTGCAAAGAAACCCTTGCTTGTGCAATTGAGCAACTTTATAATTGCAGGCATTGGGGAAGAGGGGACCGGAGGGCGATGAAATGAACTGTGTTCTGTGCACATTTTACGTCTGTAGAGATGTGACGAAGTGGTAGCAACTATTTGTGATACTTGTGATGACTATTTGAGGCGTCCGCTGCCGCACCTGCGAGGCAATTACTGCCACGGCTGTGAGGTGGCCGCTACTACGGCTGTAAGTGGCCGTTATTATGGCTGTGAGGCGGCCAATGCCACGGCCGTGAGACGGTGGCTGTCGGGGCTGTGAGGCGGCCACTGCCACGGCTGTGAGGCGGTCACTTACCCCACCTGTGAGGGGGTCACTGCCATGGCTGTGAGGCGGCCAATGCCACGCGGAGAGAGGTGGGGAGGCGGCCAGCCACGGCTGTGAGGCGGTCACTTACCCCACCTGTGAGGGGGTCACTGCCATGGCTGTGAGGCGGCCACTACCGCACCTGTGAGGCGGCTGCTGTCATGACTGTGAGGCGGCCAGTCATGACGTAGGGCCGTCATGACTGTAGGCGGCGCGTCATGACTAGGCGGCCCGTCATGAGTAGGCGGCCAGTCAACTGTAGGCGGCCCGTCATGACTGTAAGGCGGCCACTGCTGCACCTGTAGGCGGCCACTGTCATGACTGTGAGGCGGCCATGTCATGATGTAGGCGGCCGCTGTCATGACGAGGCGGCCACTGTCATGACGAGCGCCCTGTCATGACAGGGGACTGTAGGGGGCTGTCATGGCTGTAAGGGGCCACGATATGAAGGCGGCCATGTCAGATAAGGCGGCCACGTCAATGAAGGCGGCCACTGCAACTGTGAGGCGGCCACTGTCATGACTGTAAGGCGGCCACTGCTGCACCTGTGAGGCGGCCACTGTCATGACTGTGAGGCGGCCACTGTCATGACTGTAAGGCGGCCGCTGTCAGACTGTGAGGCGGCCATGTCATGACGTGAGGGCCAGAACGAGGCGGCCGCTGTCATGACTGTGAGGCGGCCGCGTCATGACTGTAAGGCGGCCACTGCTGCACCTGTGAGGCGGCCACTGTCACGACTGTGAGGCGGCCACTGTCATGACTGTAAGGCGGCCACTGTCATGACTGTAAGGCGGCCGCTGCCATGACTGTGAGGCGGCCATGCTGCACCTGTGAGGCGGCCATGTCAGATGTGAGGCGGCCACTGTCATGACTAAGGCGCCACTCAGACTGAAGGGCCTGTCATGACTGTGAGGCGGCCACTGCTGCACCTGTGAGGCGGCCACTGTCATGACTGTGAGGCGGCCACTGTCATGACTGTGAGGCGGCCACTGTCATGACTGTAAGGCGGCCGTCATGACGTAAGGCGGCCCTGTCATACGAAGCGCCCACTGAAGCGGCCAGTCATGATAAGGCGCCACGCAATAAGGCGGCCACATGAGAAGCGGCCACGTCAACTGAGCGGCCACATGACAGCGGCCGCTGCAGACTGTAGGGCCATGCATACTGTGAGGGGCCACGTCAGACGTGAGCGGCCGGCATGACTGTGAGGCGGCCCTTCAGATGTAAGGCGGCCACTGCTGCACCGTGAGGCGGCCACGCAATGTGAGGGGCCACTGTCATGACACACGTCAACGAACGATACAGCAACAACTAACAACAAACAAGCGGCCACTGTCATGACTAAGCGGCCACTGTCATGACTGTAGGCGGCCACTGTCATGACTGTGAGCGGCCACTGTCATGACTTAAGGCGGCCTGTCATACTTAAGCGGCGCTGTATGGCTGTAAGGCGGCCACTGTCATACTAAGGCGGCCCTGTCATGACTGTAAGGCGGCCACTGTCATGACTGTAAGGCGGCCACGTCATACTTGAGGCGGCACTGTCATGACTGTAAGGCGGCCGCTTCATGACTGTGAGCGGCACTGTCATACTGTGAGGCGGCCACTGTCATGACTGTAGGCGGCCGCTTCATGACTGTGAGGCGGCCGCTGTCATGACTGTAAGGCGGCCACTACCGCACCTGTGAGGCGGCCGCTGTCATGACTGTAGCGGCCCTTCATACTGTAAGGCGGCGCTTATACTTAGCGGCCACTGTCATGACTTAGGCGGCCTTCATACTTAGGCGGCCACTTCATACTTAAGGCCACTTCATACTTAAGGCGGCCGCTGTCATGACTTGAGCGGCCACTGTCAGGACTTAAGGCGGCCGCTGTCATGACTGTAAGGCGGCCGCTGCTCTGGCTGTGAGGTGGCCGCTGTCATGGCTGTAAGGCGGCCGCTGCTCTGGCTGTGAGGTGGCCGTTGCTCTGGCTGTGAGGCGGCCACTGTCACGACTGTAAGGCGGCCGCTGTCATGACTGTAAGGCGGCCGCTGCTCTGGCTGTGAGGTGGCCGTTGCCAGGGCTGTGAAGAAGCCGCTGCGGCAACTGTGAGGCGGCCACTGCCACAGTCATGAGGCGGCCACAGCTGCAACTGTGAGAGGGCCATTGTCGGGGCTGTGAGGCGGCCGTTTCCGCATCCTTGAAGCGGCCACTTCCGCGGCTAAAACTAATCGGCAATTGTGCGAAGTGTTACCTTTGTGATGTCCAATTTTGCATTGTCCACAACATTATTTTTATAGGACGCTATTTGTAAGTACCACTGAAATTGATGTAGATCATGGTTCCTTTTTGGGGTTTAGGGGGGATTAAAAATATTGGTCATGCAGCGCCCTGAAATTGATGTAGATCATGGTTCCATCAATATCAGCGTATTTTCATGTTTCTTTCACAAAATATATCCAGCTGAAAAAAATGTGCAAAAAAAGAAATCTTACAGGAATGGGTTAATGCCTACTAGTTCTTTTACTACCGACCAAGTGTAGAAAAACTGTACCTATCAGTAATGATATATTGTTTCGTTGTTTTGTATATGATGCAAGATGACAGCTAACGGGAATGATAAATATTCATCGGGACTAGATATTTAATATATTCTATACACGGTGGAAAATTGCGAGCAATTGATGTCCGATTGCCGAAGATCGCTTGGGATTTTTATCTTTATGTACCGAACTCCGGATTGTGTCATTCTTCGCTATCTTCGAGGAAATTGTGTTCATTCTCCACTATTTCTGAGGGGACGAGTAGTCCAGGGGTAAGTTGCCCGTCTCACAATCGAAAGGTTGTGGGTTCGAGTCTCACCTGTCGCTACTCTTCGCCCGCAACCAATTGGCGTGAGAGATTGGCGACGCTACATGACTCAACGGTCGATGTGTCGTAAAACCAATAACCAACCAACCACCGTCTCCGAGCGATTTTGTTCTTCGAGCGACATTCAGGAGTTCCTATGGGAAGGGCGACACTCCTTTTGGTGCGGCAAAATTTACTCCGGGCACCAAACGACACCTATTTATGAGGAAATAGTCGAAAAAAGATGGAAGGCCGTCAGATCTGGGAAAGTCGGTAATCATGTAAAATCGTGTTTCGGAAATTTCATATTATCCAATCCCGAGGGATAACCGCCCCTTTCACCACCGACCCCCCCCCCCATTGGACCCGTACCTAATTGGCGACCAATTTTAAATTAATTGTATCTCGTCGGCGACCACCGAAAGGCCTTTTTAGCCCTGGTGGTGTGATGGACCATGTGTGGTGCTGCGATGCATCCCGCGTGGTGTTGTTGTGGACCCCGTGTGCTGTTAATGTGGACCCCGTGTGGTGGTGCGATGGACCCCGTGTGGTGATGAAATGGACCCCGTGTGGTGGTGCGGTGGACCCCGTGTGGTGTTATGGTGGACCCCGTGTGGTGGTGCGGTGGACCCCGTGTGGTGTTATGGTGGACCCCGTATGGTGGTGCGATGGTCCCTGTGTGGTGTTGCGATGGACCCCGTTTGGTGTTGTAACGGATCCCGTGTGGTGGTGTGACGGGCCCCGTGTGGTGATGCGGTGGACTCCGTGTGCTGTTAATGCGGACCCCGTATGGTGGTGCGATGGTCCCTGTGTGGTGATGTGATGGACCCCGCGTCGTGTTATGATGGACCCCGTTTGGTGTTGTAACGGACCCCGTGAGGTGGTGTGATGGGCCCCGTGTGCTGTTAATATGAACCCTGTGCGGTGGTTCGGTGGACCCAGTTTGTATAATCACGTGTGATGCTCTGGGGCATCATGGTAACCGCGGTCGTGGTATCGTCACCGCAATTGTGGTAATTGGATAACGTGTGACGAGGAATGCTATACACCGTGCGAGTATGTCACGCACGGTGAAACACATGACAGTGGACTGGGCAGGGCTGAGCGAACCTGCGTTCCCGGTGCATCGAAAACTAGACAGACCATTACTTTTCGAAGGGAGGGATGAGAAAGCTGAAGACAACTAATCACGATGGAGCACCAATGCTCATTTTCCTGAAAGAATGGCATGTGCTGAGACCACAGCTAATGTCTAGGCTATTTTAATTTAATCCACCGGCATAGGCATGGAGAACTGGTTCGGAACGGCCAGCGCACGTTGGAAGATGTCGGATACCAGGTGTAATCTCTTGGTGGTGGTAGCCGTTTAGAGATGGCGCTACTAGGATGGTTGTCCCAACCCAGCCAGAACGACACCAAATGTTGTCGCATTGCCACCGAGATGATTGGCGTTTGAAGCCAATGAGCTGAAGTCGTCCTCAGGTAGCTCTGAAACGCTACACTGTGGACCTTGGCTGGAAATCCCGTCAATGCTAATGTTAATGTCATTTTCCCTATCCATGCTGAAAATTTGTCCTGAAAACAAGGACTTAGACCCTGCCAATGTGGACCCAACATAGTTCGCCGGTTATTGCAACCCGCAGCTAGCTGATAGCGAGGGAGGTTGAATTCGGCCCAGGCTACCGCTCACATCATCAAGCTGTACACCCGGCATACCGAAAACAACCGACACGGATCGGATCCACTTCTCCCTGCTATCCCACGCAAGGCTCGCTGATGGCCATCAAGTAATAGTTAAATTGTGCAACTAGTGTTGCGAATTAATAAATTGAGTCGGAAAGAATATAAAATATATTGTTGGCTTCACGAATGGCGCTACAACGTCCAAACACGAACTGATCTGCCGCTCGCCTCACGTCCGACAGCCACAACAATGCTTCCACCGGCCACAGCCTCTGCCACGCAGTTAAGTGCCAGCACCTCAGCGCTGCCAACGGGTGCAGGTCTTTTCGCATTGCAAACGCACACGCATGTCAAATTTCCCTCTGCACAAACACTAGCGCCGGAGTCTCCTCAGAGTCATCTAACGGAGGCTTTCTAACTATTGATAACTCTAGAGTTCAGGTGCGCCATCTATGGAGCCACATAGTTGGCGCTTATTTATACAACTCTCAGTCTGCAAGAACTAGTTCTTCATTCACATCCTTATATATTTCTTTATCAGCCTATAAACTAAGCAGAATGGTGTACTTGAGCATCCTGGGCAGGCCTTTCCCAGTTGAAGCGATGACACATCTCAATTGAGAGGAATGATGATCATTCTCCCAATTTCCCCTGGATCCACCAGTGGTACTTTTCCTTGTTACCTAGATAGGCACTCCACAACAACCACACATTCCTAGCAGAGTGAGACGAAAATGATAAAGGATTGCCAACATTTTCAAACCTTACATAAGCCAGAGGGATTCAGCAACACATATTAAGACATAAAACAAAACAAAAAAGCAAGAGCCACAAGGCGGACACAAACCAGTTGCCCAAAATCGCAATCAGCCTTGTAATACGAAAGCAAGCCCTCATTCTTATAATGATTGTCTATGCTGTTTTTAAAGATGTTCAATGTGCTGCTACGACATGTTTCTGGCAGCTGTTCCAGTGTTCCACACCCGTTGGTGAAGAAGTTTGCCTTAACCTTGTTCTGCTGTGGTTAATTTTAATTTAATTTATGACCTCTAATTGCATCATTTCTGTTAAATTCAAACATTTCCCCAAGGTATCCCCTCTCCAGACCATTGACAAATTTAAAGACCTCGATGAGATCTCCTCTCAGCCTTCTATATCTAAGTGAAAACATATTCAATTCTTAATCTTCCTCATATGCCAGGTTGCTTATGCCATTAACCATTTTTAGCCCTCTTTTGTACTCTCTCTAAAAGCCAACAATCTTTTATAGCAGGAACCAAGCGATGCAGTATTAAATGTGGCCACGTATGCAAGTAAAGCTTCCGATCACTTCCTCACTTCAGATACATTCCTATTTATTGCCCGAGCATTCTCAGTGCCTTCTCGGCTTCCTTGTGTTCGATCCAATTTGTGATAGAATAACACCAATCCTTCTCCTGTGAGTCACGATAGCACTGCCACCCATCAAGTATGAGCCTTCATATCCTTACCTAATCATGATTTTGCACTTATCAAAGTTAAATTTATTTGCCATTCTTGGACCACTCACAAGTTCGTCTAAGTCTTTTGCAGCGAGATATGCTCATCCTGACCGTATTGCCCTAAAGACCTTAAATATCCAAATTTCAAAACTTACTGCAGGCCACTTTCAATGTTATTTACAAATATAATGAACAGTAATGGCCAGTACTGACCGGGACACAAGAACATTTTGCCATGATACTTGTACCATTTACATCACTCTTTGCTGTCTATCGAAAGCCACAACTCTATCCATTTAAGATGCTACCCAATACCATGGGACGAAGCTGTATCATTAACCGTTTATGGGGACCTTGTCAAAGGCCTTACTAAAGTCAAGATATGCTACATCAACCTATTTCCGATCAATTGTTCGTGGCGAAGTTCAAGAAGTCAAGAGGTTTGTGAGACACGATCGTCCTTTTCTAAATCCATGTTGAGTATCTGAAACAATCTGCTACCTAGATAACTAACTATTCATCCTGATAATTATTCGAGTACCTGCAGACTAGGATGTGAGACTTATTGGCCTATAGTTTTCAACTTTCCCTCTTTCTCCTTCTTGAAAATAGGAACTACATTCCCTTTTAATCGGTTGAATTTCATTATGTGAAACTGATCTACAAAATATTATACTAAGTGGAAATGCCAGTTCCTTTCAGTTTCCCGCAACACCTAGCATAAATATCATCAGGTCCTGCGCCTTATTTGGCTTTATTTTCCTGATATGATTGTAAACAACATCACTATCAATGAAATCAACATCATTTGTCAGATCCCATGTAACGAACTATGGTGTACGGTCGGCAGATTGGTCATTTCCAATGTAAACACTGTTTTGAACTGCTTGCTCAGCTCCTAACCATCTCACTATCCTCACCCAATTAGTCCCGTTTACTCCAGTGGACCAATTGTGCAGAAACTTTACTCAGCTTGAGAAACTAAAGAACTTTTACGTCCCCATTACAGTTTCTAGCTAAATCAGTTCCTTTGCTCGCTTTGCTGCTGGTTTTTTGCTTCACAGTGTCTCAGCTTTGATACGCCTTAGATTAATGACATTTGAGGCTTCTTAAAAACTCTAAATGCAGTTTCTTAGCCAATTGCTTTATCACGTCGGTGTAGCATGCTGGCTTCTACCCTTCTTTCGTCTTTGCTTTTGGGGGACTGTCTAATCGAGTTTCCTTTAAGTAAGATTGAACTTTTCCCACATTCCAGGCATTTAAATTGGAGAATTCCTCCCATCGATGGCACAAAGCCGCTCTATGCCGTTAAGTCTGCTCGTGAAATTGAACCTTACCAAATTATCCGATAATTTCCCCACATGTGCCTAATCAACATGTTATGGTCACTTTTCGGTTTGCCAGTCAAGTCTTGAACCAAGTCACTTAAATGAGAATACAAGGTCAAGAATGAACCATGCCGTAGGTTCGATACAAACTTGTAAGAACAGGTCCTCCAAGGCATTTGAACATTTCATGATGGGGCCAACAAGCTTTTCAAACCTTTGATTAAATCACCGACATGTACAAAGCTCTTAATGTGTGCATCATATTAAGAACATCTGAATTAAATCTATATCAGAACACCCACCACCTCCCTCTTTTGTGGTCTTTCCTTTGTACATTAGACAAGAACAAGGTTTCTTGAGAAGGCTGGGACATTCTTTTGCCCAGGGGTGAATGGGCATTTCTGCATAGCAGCCATACATACCTAGTTAGCAAAATTTCCACTTAGAACATGTTGTCTTTCCTCAGGAACTGGTGCCCAACTTGAACATCTTCCACTAGGCTCGAAGCCCGTGTCCAGTATGCGGAGAAGCATTCCATGGTACAGGTACTCTTCTCTGGTGGCGCTCGAGAGTGCAAGGCACGCCGCAGACGTTCGGGCGCAGTTCGGGTAGCCAAACCGAACATTTTGCTTCGATTATGTTGCAGAGAACATATTGGTGTCCTCCAAAGGCACTTTCAAGCAGCAACGCACCGCACGCTTAAAGATTCCCAGCCCTGTATCCAATGCTCGGCAAATCACCGACAAACAAAAAGCAAAACATATTTTCATTTTCAAAAATGACATGCTTTTGGATGATAGAACCGCAATGAAGTCGTATGCACAATGTCGTAAGAAATACAATTGCTACAAATGTAGCGAAATTTGATTGATATTTCCAAAACATCAGCGGGAAAATTTTTCATCGTCTTCACCACCGTGCAGGCATGTACATTTTTTTCGCTGCATACCTAGTATGCCCACAGTTTCGAAGCGAAAGGAACAATACTCCGAAAATATGCAGAGGTGCTAAGAACCACTGCTCGTGTTGCTGCTGCTTGCATCCCACGAGTACACGATAGGAGGGTTGTGCAGTAAGTATCTTTTTTTTCGTCTCATTTTGTTCAATTAAGCGCTTCGGCCTTCTAAGACCATTTCCCGCCGTTGATAAAAGGTCACAATGTATTAAGTCGTTACAGTCAATATATAATTCCTGGAACAAGTTGGTTTGTCGTAGAAAAATGAAAAGTAGTTTGATAAGAAAAGGGTGATCATCTCCCAAAAGTGAGGACAAAGAGAAAGGGATGTCGTATGCGTGGCAGTAATCGGTGAGTGGTTTTCTATGGCCATGATATTGCGGGCAGTGTAATAATATATGTGGGACTGTAAGATGAGTGTTACATGAAGGGCATGAAGGCCGAGGCGAAGCAGAATAAATATATCGATGTGTGAGGTATGTGTATCGTATGCGGATTCTCGATGAAACTTTTTCTTCGTGGCGGTTGATTAGAAATGGTGGCATCCGAATATCGATGACTGGTTAAATGTTTCATCATTGTGTATGGTTTGTGCTTTGTATCCACGTTTCGTTCCAAAAATGCAGAATGTTCTGTCGTATTGTTGATTTTGTGGCGTCAAAATGTGGTGGGATTTATGTGATGTGTGGTAGTTGTGATGATTCTTTTGCCAGATGATCTTCTTCCTCGTTTCCTGGAATGCCGCAGTGACTGGGTATCTACAAGAAATGAACCTTCACGCCCATCAGATGAAGTGTTCCTAGTGCTTCGTAAATAGAAATATGGCAACGATGTGAAAAAGAAAGTGACGAAAGAGGTTGTAAAACCGATTTGGTATCCGAACAAATGACGACGCTGCGTATGAGATGACAGAGAAAACGGTTGCGAATAAAACGGAGGGCAGTGAGGATGTCGTGTAATTCAGCGATGAAAATTGATGTTCCGTCCGGTAATCGATGCTGGTTCTTTTGTATGTTCCCGAAACATACAAATCTATTTCCTGTCAAGTTACCGGTTTTAGAACCGTGAATAAAAGCGAAAGGTACGTGGTGATAACGAGCCCGAAATTGGCGAAATTTTTGTTTAGTATATTCTGGACAAAGCTGTGATCTTGGTGTGGTGGTTAGATATAGAATGTGTCGTTCGACTATTTGCCACGGTTGTGTAGTTGGTGGAAAAATAGAAGCAATGGATGGAATGGTGAAACGAAGTTGCTCAGAAAATGTTTGACCCGAGAGGCTATGGTGAGACTAGTTCGTTTTTCGGCTGGACCTAGATAACGATGATGTAAATTTTGGAGAATTTGCAATGACGCGTGTGTGGGGTGGTTTGAATAAAATTGAATTTCGGCGGCGTACCTAAGTGTTTGTTGCATTCTGCGGAGAGCTAATGGAGGAATTCCTGATTCTGCTTGTAATAAATGATGGGTGAAGTAGTCATTGCACCGAGGGCGATACGGAAACATTTCTTTTGAATGGTGTCCAAAATTTGTAAAGAGGGTGGGTTGGCACCAGCATAGACTACTGAGCCGTACTCAATGATGGGAAGCACTAAGGATTAGTATAATTGTAAAAGAGTGTGACGATCGGCTCCTAATGGTGTGGAAGTAATGCAGCGAAATAAATTTAGTCGGCGAAAACATTTGTTCTGGATGTGTTTCATGTGTTGACGCATGGAAAGCCTACGATCAAAAATTTAGTCTAGAAATTTAAGCAAAGGTCTGTCATTTTGTCCAAGGTGAAGCTGTGTGTCTGGGTTTGGGCAGGGAGTGCATTTACTAAAAATCGTGGTTGCAGATTTGAGGGCCGAAAAATTGAAGCCGTACTTGGTGGACTATTGATGTATTTTGTCAAGGGCGTAGCAAAGCCGAATCAAACAATTGTTGTATTTTTTGTCTGAGCACCAAATTGTGGTATCGTTCGCGAAAAGAGAATACAATACATTTGTAGGCCTGTCGGCGAAAAGGTCGCCAATGATGAGGTTGAGCAAAACTGGTGAAATGTAGCTTGTCTGTGGTAGTCCATTTTGTAGAATGTGTGGATCGGAGATGGCTGACCGGCGCCTGATGTGGAAGGGGCTATTACCTGACAAAAACCTACTAAATAATGAGCTAAGTGTCCTTTTATTCCGAGTTCTTGAATTTTGAAAAGCAATGCGGGTTTGAGAACCATATCGTAAGCCTTGCTTATGTCTAAGAAAATACTGCTACCAGGTGTTCATGTTTTTTTGTCACCTAGGCGGCTGTGTGTTTCTAACCGAATGCGTTGATCTATTGTGCTACGTCCCCGCCGAAAACCACATTGAAAGGGAGATAGGAGATAATTTGTTTCCAGGTGCCAGGTCAGTTTTTAAAAAAAACTATTCGTTCGAAAAGTTTTCCTTAACAAGTGGTCAATGTAATGGGTCGGAAATTGCTTGGGTTACTATGGTTTTGGTTAGTTTTAGAATGGGGATGATGATAGCCTTTTCCCATGTTTCAGGAAAGATGTGATTTTACCATAATTAATTAAATGTGTCTAAGATGCATTGTTTGGTGTGATGGGATAAATGTCGAAGGAAGGAATAATGTAATTTGTCAGACCCTACTGAAGTGCTCCCGCCGGAAGAATTGGCATTCTCCAGTTCAGTTAGATGAAAAGAAGCATTGTAGTACTCAGTACTGTTGGAATTAAGGAGGTCGAGGTTGGTGTGAAGTGTGTTTTGCGTTTTGTAAGAAATTTGGTCTGTAGTTCTCGTCGGAACTATTATGGGCTTATCAGGTATGGTATTTACTATGCTTTGTGGGTCTGTAATGGTGAGATTGTGTATTTTTTATGGCCGGTAGAGATTGAAATGGGGAGCATCCGGCCGAACGTCGGATTAATTGCCACAATTTACCTAGAGGTGTGTGAAAAGTGAGCTGCTGTAAATATGAGGGCCATGAACGGCGCTAAGCATCCCGAATGATGCGGCGGGTTCTCCAATGTTCATGGTTACGAGTGGCTAATCTTTATTGATCGGGATGTTGTAAATACTTCCTAAATGCTCTTTTTCTAATTGCTATTGCTTGTGAAATTTCTGGACACCACCAAGGCAATGGTTTTCGTGTTGTAAAAGGTTTTGTGAATGTAATTGTAGTGGCTGCTGCTTCGAAAAGTGTGTCTGTAATTAAGTTGATGTTTTCAACGGGAGAAATGTTGGGGTTGTATTGAATATAAAAAAGTTCCTGAGATATTCTCCAATCGGCTTTTGAAGTTTTCCAGCGTGGGATAAAATTGGGTGTGCTATCAGTCGCAGTTGAAAAAGTGGGTATTAATTTGATTGGATGGTGATCGCTGTCATGGATATCTGCGTCTATTGTCCAATCAAAATCGCTGACCAGAGTTGGAGGGCAAATCGTCAAATCTATTGCAGTTTCTGTGTCGTGTTCGAGGTGAAGAAGTGTTGGCTCCTCAGAGTTAAGTATTACCAAATTGTGTCGGTCTAAAATGTGTTGAATAATGCGTCAGTGAGTGTCTGATTGTGATAACATTTTGTATTCCACGCTGGACTATGTGCATTCAAATCTTTGAGTAATATGAAAGGGTTCTTGAAATGTGCTGTCAAATTTTATACGTATGTCAAAATATTTGTGTTGTCTGTGTGTTGTGGAATATAAATAGAACATACAACTATATTTATACCACGTAAACGTAATGTACACGCTACTGCTTGTAACGATGAATGAAAGGTAATTTGTGTATGTATGTTATCATTGTTAATGTACAGTGAATAATTGAAAAGGTTGAAATTGTATGTATCGGTGAGTAAAAACCAGGTTTCTTGTAATGCCATGATAATGGGGGTGAGTAAACTAAAGGATGCTTTCATTTCTGCCCATTTTGATATTAGGCTCCGGGAGTCCCACTGTAGAAATATGGTATTTTGGGAAAATTATTATTCGTCGGCACCTTTCGGTGCATGCCGGAGCCAAGAGAGTAGCTCTGGCGGGCATGTGTGTTGGGTGCGAGCGGTCGAGGTGGACCCGCCCCATCCGTTCGGACGACCGGCGACCTTAGCAAGGTCACGGCGGCCACTCACTGCCGCGGGGGATGCCCGCCGACTGGGAGTCGGTCGGGTCACGTGGGCGCCGGCCGGCGCTGGACGCGCCGGGCTCGGCCGGCGGGACGCTGACGGGTGACGTGAAGCTGCTCCCGCAGCCGAATGGCTGGGCGGTCCGGCATTCCTTGAGGGATTTGCTCGAGTGTGCGGAGCCGGAGTGGTCTTTGGGTTTGGGGCACTGGTGTTTTGTTACCTGTGTGGTCAGTGCGGTGAGTGTTTTGGGTGGAGCTAAGCCGGGAATAATGTCGGTTTGCATCGAAGTAGAAGTTGTGTTGACGCGAAGGGTGAGGTTTTGTTAGTTAGTTATTTGGGTTTAGGGCGCATCAACTGCAGTAGTTATACAGCGACCATACGCAAAGCACCCAATTCGAAGGGTGGGCGCCTGGTAAGGCCAATTAGCCCCCCCGGCCGGTTTGAGAAACCTCGCTGGGTCTGCGTGAGTCGCCTGTGCATACGCTTCGGCGGAGGGGAAGGTGACCTCAACAGACCGCCGGGCCTGGGAGAAGGACACCCCAGTTGTAGCCTTGACGGCACAAACCGGTTACAATTCTTTTCACCAGATCGGACATAAATTGAAAGTGGTTAAGTGGTCGGATGTGTTGCAGGTAAGGCAGTGGGCAGGTTTGGAGCAGGTGGAATCAGTATGAGGTGGTTCGCCGCACTTTGGGTAGCGGGCTGATTGGCGACACGTCTTACGGCTACGGCTGAAATGCTGGTAGTTGAAACAGCGGAGAGGATTAGGAATGAAGACACGGACTTGGTATCGGATATAGCCGGCGGGGAGAGTCTTAGACAGAGTGGTAGAGTTGTAGGTAAATATTAAGAGTTGTAGGAGTTGTAGGTTACGATTCTGGCCACTTTTGAAGGATGTGATTCGGTGGACGTGGGTCACTCTCTCCGGCCTGAGCTCCGTCTGGATATCCGCTTCAGTCATGAAGCGGAGCTCCGGCGCGAAGATGGTGCCCTTGGTAGTGTTACGGTTGGAATGCAGAGTGATGGAGACGGATTTTACACAAAATGTGGTGGTACGAAGAGGGCCTTGGTCTGGGCTCGGGTTTGAGTTTTGATAGCAAGGGTTCCATTGGCTGGGGTTTCAATGTCAGGATTAGCGAAGGAACAGACGGCGAGGATTTGTTTGGTTGGCCAGAAAACGTTGGCAAGACGAAAGGAGACGGATTCCTCGACAGGCTTAACGACCACGTACGAGCCAGCACTGTCGAGATAGGGTTCGATGGGTTTGTGGGTTCAGGCGGAGAGGACGTGGTCTGGCTCAAGCATGGGTCAGCGGGGTGGAGAGTGATGGTCTGGTCCGGATTGCGAGACGAGGCCGAGTCCGGAGTCGAGCAATGGTCAACAGGCGTGGTAAGTGGAGGGAATTCCGACTCGGAGTCCGGTGGCGAGTTGCGGTGATTATCCTTTTTCTTCTTTTTCCCCATCACGGAGAAAACCATACCAAACGAAATATATATAAACACGAAGAACAGAGGGAACGGAATTACGCGACGATGTAAAGCAAGTGGGGCGACGGGTGTCACTCCACGAGAAAACCAAGTAGAAAAGGAGCGGCGGGTGTCACCCCACGAAAATGAAAAGTATGGAACTGCAACAGCGGGCAGTCAGTCGCGCCAAAATAGTGGCACAGGGGAGTAGTCAGCGGCTCTGGTTATAAGAGAGTGGATAGCTCCGAATACACCATGTAATTGCCTCCTAGCTACCCATTTTACTTGCATTCACGGCAGAGCCAGACAATAGGAATGTTCTGGGAATGTTTTTATTGGGAATGTTCACGACGCACTTCATGCAGTTGGAAATCGGCACCGACCACACTGTTTCGTCGGTGGACCGTGGGATTGGGAAATTTCCGAGCACGTTGAACCTGGTGTCTTGCGTTCAAAGTCCAACGATCTAACCACACAGCCATCCCCGCCCCAAACTTCTGGGAATGTGTTTGGCTTGCGTTGTGCTGCCATCTGTCATGTGTTCGTGTTCGTGGCGCCACCTAGTGTTCGTGGCGCCACCTATTCTTTGGTCTGCGTTCGACTGGGGCGGCGTGCTGAGGTGTTCGATGTGTTGAATGCGGGCGACCCCGGCGACAGGAAGGCGCTGCGCCAGGGCTAGCAGCGAGCAGGAGGCTGTGCTTGGCTAAACTGCAGAGGAGCGGCTACAGTGCGCATCGGCTGGACCAAGGTGCCAGTTGTCTTCCACAAGAGCGTACTGGCGGCGATACCACATGCCTTCTACAAGAGCATATTGGCTATGATTCGCGCCCTCCGCGGCCTGCCGACGGACATGCTGGAGAGGTTCGGCACCTACACCTACCTGCTGAGCCGGTGTCTCACTCAGGAGTCAGCTGATGCTGACCCCTGCATTGTGTCAGCTGTCGGCAGGAATCAGCATTGTGTCACAGCTGCAATGCGTCAGCAGGAGTCGGCTGATACAAAGCCTCCTCGGAATTGTGAGAGGAAATGATGGCTCAAACGACAATCCAACAGCGTTTCAGGCCAAGGACAGACTGAGACTTCCGATCCTGCCATATGACATGCAGTCTGGTGCCATCCCGGTAGAGTATAGCTGAGCAAGAGATGACACGGATGGGGCCAGCCCACCGCACTACGATGTCCACGCAGAGGTCGCAGATCAGCTGACCGAGGCTCCAGGAGGATATTTATAGTTTGCACCTCCCAGGAGGTGGCAGAGGAACTGATCCAATAACCAGATTGCCACCAAGTACCCAGATTGCAGTTCGCCACAACGACAACGCAACCAGATTACACGGGGTCAAGCTTCGGCGAGCGCCACCGGCCACCGCCGTCGGGCTAGTCCGCGCCGCCTGCGTGGCGTGGAACGGTTGTGGGTGGTTAGACTCCAGCCAGTGCCATCGGGTCAACGCTTCCATTTGCATAGCGTGGGACGTTAGTGTGTGACCAGGCTCTAACCGGTACCGCCGGCTCAACGTCGTCGGGCCAGCTCGTGCCGCCTGAGCACCGTGGTGCGGTGTTGTGTGGCCAGCCTCCTGTTTGCCGTGGTGCGGTGTTGTGTGGCCAGCCTCCTGTTTGCCGTGGTGCGGTGTTGTGTGGCCAGCCTCCTGTTTGCCGTGGTGCGGTGTTGTGTGGCCAGCCTCCTGTTTGCCGTGGTGCGGTGTTGTGTGGCCAGCCTCCTGTTTGCCGTGGTGCGGTGTTGTGTGGCCAGCCTCCTGTTTGCCGTGGTGCGGTGTTGTGTGGCCAGCCTCCTGTTTGCCGTGGTGCGGTGTTGTGTGGCCAGCCTCCTGTTTGCCGTGGTGCGGTGTTGTGTGGCCAGCCTCCTGTTTGCCGTGGTGCGGTGTTGTGTGGCCAGCCTCCTGTTTGCCGTGGTGCGGTGTTGTGTGGCCAGCCTCCTGTTTGCCGTGGTGCGGTGTTGTGTGGCCAGCCTCCTGTTTGCCGTGGTGCGGTGTTGTGTGGCCAGCCTCCTGTTTGCCGTGGTGCGGTGTTGTGTGGCCAGCCTCCTGTTTGCCGTGGTGCGGTGTTGTGTGGCCAGCCTCCTGTTTGCCGTGGTGCGGTGTTGTGTGGCCAGCCTCCTGTTTGCCGTGGTGCGGTGTTGTGCCCGTTTGCCGTGGTGTTGTGTGGCCAGCCTCCTGTTTGCCGTGGTGCGGTGTTGTGTGGCCAGCCTCCTGTTTGCCGTGGTGCGGTGTTGTGTGGCCAGCCTCCTGTTTGCCGTGGTGCGGTGTTGTGTGGCCAGCCTCCTGTTTGCCGTGGTGCGGTGTTGTGTGGCCAGCCTCTGTTTGGTCGGTGTTGTGTGGCCAGCCTCCTGTTTGCCGTGGTGCGGTGTTGTGTGGCCAGCCTCCTGTTTGCCGTGGTGCGGTGTTGTGTGGCCAGCCTCCTGTTTGCCGTGGTGCGGTGTTGTGTGGCCAGCCTCCTGTTTGCCGTGGTGCGGTGTTGTGTGGCCAGCCTCCTGTTTGCCGTGGTGCGGTGTTGTGTGGCCAGCCTCCTGTTTGCCGTGGTGCGGTGTTGTGTGGCCAGCCTCCTGTTTGCCGTGGTGCGGTGTTGTGTGGCCAGCCCCCGTTTGCCGTGGTCGTTTGTGTGGGGGCCTCCTGTTTGCCGTGGTGCGGTGTTGTGTGGCCAGCCTCCTGTTTGCCGTGGTGCGGTGTTGTGTGGCCAGCCTCCTGTTTGCCGTGGTGCGGTGTTGTGTGGCCAGCCTCCTGTTTGCCGTGGTGCGGTGTTGTGTGGCCAGCCTCCTGTTTGCCGTGGTGCGGTGTTGTGTGGCCAGCCTCCTGTTTGCCGTGCGGTGTTGTGTGGCCAGCCTGTTTGCCGTGGTGCGGTGTTGTGTGGCCAGCCTCCTGTTTGCCGTGGTGCGGTGTTGTGTGGCCAGCCTCCTGTTTGCCGTGGTGCGGTGTTGTGTGGCCAGCCTCCTGTTTGCCGTGGTGCGGTGTTGTGTGGCCAGCCTCCTGTTTGCCGTGGTGTGTTGTGTAGCCAGCCTCCTGTTTGCCGTGGTGCGGTGTTGTGTGGCCAGCCTCCTGTTTGCCGGGTGCGGTGTTGTGTGGCCAGCCTCCTGTTTGCCGTGGTGCGGTGTTGTTGGCCAGCCTCCTGTTTGCCGTGGTGCGGTGTTGTGTGGCCAGCCTCCTGTTTGCCGTGGTGCGTGTTGTGTGGCCGCCTCCTGTTTGCCGTGGTGCGGTGTTGTGTGGCCCCTCTGTTTGCCGGGCGTTGGGGCCAGCCTCCTGTTCCGTGGTTTCCAGCCTCCTGTTTGCCGTGGTGCGGTGTTGTGTGGCCAGCCTCCTGTTTGCCGTGGTGCGGTGTTGTGTGGCCAGCCTCCTGTTTGCCGTGGTGCGGTGTTGTGTGGCCAGCCTCCTGTTTGCCGTGGTGCGGTGTTGTGTGGCCAGCCTCCTGTTTGCCGTGGTGCGGTGTTGTGTGGCCAGCCTTGTGCGGCTAAAAATATTAAAATGCTAGGCATCTATCTCGACCAAAACCTACACATGTCCAAAAAACTATTCACGTTGTGCAACGCACGTTGTGTATACAGCAGTTTTATTACAAATCAGCAAGATACGGAACACTCTCCAAAAATGACGCTAAAACGACTCATGGAAACACTAGTATGTCCGCACTTAGCATACTGGCTACCGGCACAAAGCCCGCCTACACAGGAGGATCTGTACATGACCGAGTACAATAATTAACTCCACTGTCCGCATTATGGCGAACAAACGTCCGCAGGGACACGTAACTGAGGAACACAAACAGCAAACATAGTATCACTGTTGACTCCACGGTCAGGCTCAGAGACCAAACCTTGATCCACGGGATGATATACCAGGCAGATGGACCACAAACTCTTAAAGGCCTTGTCACACCCCGGGCTAACATTTCCGAGCGCACCACGGGCACATCCGCTGACAACCAACTTCAGGTACGCAAGTGCAGACTACAGGCAACGAAACAAACTGTTCCTGTCAGCTCTATTTGCACGTGGAACGGACTGAACCGCGATGCCTGACTCCGGGGACTCGGACACATGCCGCATATCTCAACATGGGTCAATTTGTAAGGTCTCCAGTGGTAGTAACCTTGACAACTTTTCACAAACATAAGGTATCATTCGGGGCTCTGAACGAGCGAGGACACAATATGATTATTAGGCTGAATGCCTCGGGCGGAGGACCGGAAGCCATACCACACGGTTACAAGGAACCTGTAGCCGATGCGTGCACGACCACTACAGATCGACCAATGTACTTCGCCCCATGCATTTTGATTGGGACCAAAATTTGCTCATATGGATAGTATTTGGCTGTGAATACGGCTGTGCAAATTTCAACCCATTTCGGTCAACAGCTTTTGAGCTATAGCCTCCGACATTATTTTTAGGCTAAGAACATGGGATTGGTTTGACTCATCTTATCTCATAAATAAGAAGCAGTAAGGGTGGCAAATTACGTATATTTGAAAATATAGATCAACTGAAACAATCACGAAATAAAATATCAACATCTCTAACATTTGAAATCGCGACCTCATGACCCTCGTGAACTCGTGGCCTCCACAGACCCATAACCCATCAAAATTGACAAATTTGACTGTGAAAATCAAAGTGGACATGATTTCGCTGGCCGTACAAAAACAAAACAAAAATGCGCTCTTATAAATATCGGATTTGGTCGTCCTCTCTTCATGAGTTTTTGCGATTTTGCGTTTCCGGGTAGGATGGCCGGCTGGCTGATTTCCTGTAAGCTTTCATCTATTGGAAATCTACACGAGGTAGAACAATGGCACACGGATGCATGCATGGGAAAGGTTTTTCCCAGAAGAAACATTCATACGTTTTTAACGTAGATCTTATAGTTCCTCTTAAAAACCATGACGAAAGTCGATGTCACTAATTATCGATAGGTCGCCCATGGGTATATTTACGCCCAGCGACGCAATTGTACTTTGGAGCAACTGATATGATGGAATAACATCAAACATGGAAAAAATGAAACCCGACCATAATGAATCAGGTCCTATTACCTACATATTTAATTTGGCGCAGTAAATAGGTACCTAATAGCAAACATGAGGATCACTTTGTGTCAGCGATCAAATGTTGGGCAGGTTTATCATTTTGTGCTAAATGAAAATCATTGCATCTCCGTGGACTGCTAATGACTATGTGTTGGATGGAAGTAAAAGCTCAGATGTTTGTCTCGCGTATGTGTCCTCCCACCCCATCCGTACTCCGTATGTATATACGCGCTCCCCATCCGTACATAGCTCAATACTCTCCAGCCTGGTGGCGTTTCCGAGGGAGATAAAGGCACCGGCGTTGATGACGACAGATAACAGAGGTGTTGACGTCTGGGAGAACACAATAACAGCCTTGGCAGAGCCGCAACAGTGTATGAATTTATGAATCAGTATTTGAAAACGCCTGGTGGAAAGAGGACGTGGGATGAATTGGTTTCCAACGTGCATAAACGCTATAAGCAATGGCAGCAAGCAAGCAATAGTCACTGTGTCAATCCTTATCGTCGCCGTACAAAGCGAACAACAAAAAATGTTGCTGAAGTGTCGGTAAGCCCCTTTGAAAACATGAGCGATCGTCACATTACCAGAGTATGGTTGTATGTGTGAAAGTTCCAAGTTGAAATTTTCCGAAATATCTTTTCATTGTCTCCGACTTTTTTGGATACTTTTTTCACACTCAGCGGCAGAAATGAAAAGGGTATACTGAAGGGAAATTTGATGCAAATAAAATGCAGAACTCTGGCAGGCATGGAAGCACAAAACATTTTAAAATCGGCAAATATGTAAAATTCATTTTGCGGTAGTGCTTGTACTCAAAATTAACTTTCCAACAAATAAAATGTATTCTGTTGGCTGCTGGCTATCTGTACCTGCTGAGAAGCCCTTGAAATATGCCACATTCAAAGCCCTGCAAATTTCTGAATGCAAGCGTAATTTCAAAATCAACTCGTTAGCCCACGTTCACTCGCTCAAGGTTAACTCGCCGTTCCGATCAGATACTCACACGCCGTCTCGGATGTGGGGGAGGGGAGGGGTTATACAAATTCCCCCTCTAATCTCAAAGCTAAGCGTCGCAAGAAAACGAAAGAGGTGTCATCGGAAAGCGCTCGATGAGTAGGATCCGAAGCTGCCCCAAAAATTGTGTCCCAAAAAAGTGACGTCACTATCTATGTGTCGTCTTTGTGATCACGACTGACATGTTTTGGCATCTGGGAATTCATTTGGGAACATTTAAAAAACGAAAAAATATTTGGAATTATAAAAGGAAGGCGAAATCGACCACGGCCGTTAAGTTGTCCCACACAAGAATCAACAGTTACTTTTGTTGTTGAAATATTCAGAATTTTGAGATTTCAATTTGTTTTCACTTTTCTTTTTCCAATAGGGTTAAGCTGACCGCAAAATGTTGATTGATGTCAACATGGCCTCATAAAACTGCTTACTTTAGCAAGAATCTTCGATTTTAGCCCTAATGAGCAAATATGCAACATTAATTCGTCACCAAAATCGGAAAAAAATTCCTCTGGCTGGGTTTCATTTAATCCCCAAAGGTATGCAATCGCTGAATGTTTCATTCAAATATTTTCATCCGATAAAGCATGGCGACTAGTTCTACATTTTTTTAAGGTGACATCACTTGACCTTCAGTAACTTATTGACCGCAGATGATCAGACCTGAAAATTTTCACACAACATGCCAAATTGATGTGGAAAAAGTGTGCAATATTTCTCCGCGCGCCATTTTTAACTCTCCGCTGAAAATATCAGGGGGCCGAGGATTCGAGCGGAAAAGACCCCCGGAGAGCGGAAAAAGTTTACAGATAAAACAAAATACCCTAGACCAAAGCGATGCGCCAGGACAAGTTCTTTCACACACCGTCTTCAAGTCATCTGTCAATTGATATTTACTTTCTGAAAAAGCCATTTCCGGAAACCCAAGCTATTTGGCCCGCTTTTATTACCAGATTTGATGCCGTACTAGGCGTTGCAGTCATCAGAAATAACAGAAATCGGCCTGAAAACGTCATATTTCACTCTTCGCGTAAAAGTAAAACAGTAACAATTTTACCTGCTTCCTCGGAATTTCCGATACTATTTTGACAATTCTTCAGGTACTCACGGCCCTAGAATCCTCAAAATTCGGTTTTTGGCGAACTTCGACATCGACGCCGTTTGTAACGATTTTGTGATCAAATATAATTCGACGTCATTTGATCTGCTTTCATTTACCTAACATGTGTACTATTGTGCAGCACAGTGTCCCATGCGGAATGTCCACATGCGCAGTGTCCCAAGAGCATGAATAATGGAGCCACATAAAGATTGTGAAAATGGATGTTTCCTGGCACAGCCTACGTACACTGTGGCAACAAAGAGTGGCTTGCAATAGGTGACTGTACGCTCATATAAATGATGTTCTGCAGACAGAAATACAGCATAATTGCACTTCTTGTTGTGATGTTAGCATGGGTGAAACCATTGGAGGGGGGAGGCTGAGGGGACATGTCCTCCCCAATTTCTGAAAAGTGGCGATTTGTCCCCGTCACTTCTTTTCGGTGTCCCCCCAAGCCTCAGCTACTCGAGTATCATCGCCGCAAAGTTCTACTTAGTCATTTATGAAGTGAAAATATATATATGCAAGATAATCACCAAAAATACTAAAAGCCGATCAAGCAAATCAACGGGCTTCACAGGCTATCTGTCGTCACAAAATATCCGAATGGTAAAGCAGCAAACGTTAACAATTTCTGCTTCCAGCCAATTCTTGAAAAACATGAACCTTGACCATCCTCTGTTTTCGCTTTGGTGAGAAATTGTGCTCTGCTATGCAGCAAATTTGTATTATTGCAGGGCTTTATACGTCTTAGGTCGCATTCCCCTTGCTCATATCCTGATATATCTTGAAATCTTGAGGAAATGTGACTTTGGGTGTCTTTGGGTACCTTGAAGACTATCGAGGGAAGTCATGGGTAGCCTTAAGCACGGACGTCAAGTTAGTGTCATATTCGTATTCGTACTAAGCGACGAGTTCGCCAGAGGCGTATTTGTATGGGCGCATCGGTGTTCAGCGACGGGTTTATGATCGTTCGGATCAATTATCGCAAATGCTTGTGCCTGTACTGAACACGCTGGAAGGAACTACATAGGTCTCACATTACCACTTTAATGGTCAAGGTTCTACGCAAACCCGCTTCTTCGGTCGTCTCCCATATTTTTCACCCAAGCCTGTCCAAATCTGGCATCAAGCAATAGCCTGTGACGAACCATCGCGCAACATTTCAAATCGGTACATGTCAAGGTCAAAATTGTCGGTCAAAGGTTAGCTTGATTTGTTAAATGGCGATATTGAGGCGATTCGGTTGCAATCGCCTCAATTTCGATCAAATGAGCGTCACTCGACGACTATGCAGTATCAGAAAGCTAAGAAATCGACTACGCAAAATACTGCCGGAGGCTATAACTCCGAAGCCGTTCGTCGGATCGGGCGAAAACTTATTCAGGCCTGTTCAGAGCATAAGACTACCCTGTACACCAATTTTCGTCCAAATGCAAACTTCGTGGGTGTAAAATTTGAAAATATGTCTGTCCCCACCCGTCACCCCGGCTAGATACGATTAGATGTGTGACGGCTCGGCATGAGTATGATACAAATTACCAAGGTTTGTCTTTCGGGCAAAAAGTTCATCAATCAAATTCTGAGATCACGATTCATATTTTAATTCTTTCCGACCAGGTGGAATCCATATTTATGATGCCTAATGTTAGTGCTCTGATTTTTCCGCCAGATTTTAAAACATTTTTATTTGTCTTTAGCAGTGGCAGAGTGCCGCCCACTAGAGACCGTTACACTAAAGAAAGGGCCACAAACCGGCTGATGATAAACCGGCTGATGTGGCATCCGGTGAATGAATAAACAAACAAGAGAACAAAGATGATAGACACCAGGAATCAAAGAGCGTGTCATAAGGGGCTGGTGCATGCATCGCATGTAGGTACACATACATACATACACATACATACATATCAAACAGTAGATCATTTGGATGGTGGACAGCTTCATAGCCTCCGGACAGGCGACCACCTGCGACCTGGAGCGAAGCGGAGGCCCGGCGCCAAAGACGAGCCGTATGCGTCAGACCCGACCTTAAATGTGAAGGTGCATGTTTGTGTTAGAGCTTGGACCAAACCCGAGAAGGGAAAATCAAGCTGCTTTATGCATAGTTTGAGCTTCACACGGTTTGCCGAGTGGCGGTTCGTGCACTGGGCAAGACTGGGCCTCGTGCCGCTGAACGGCTACCAGCGCGGCGTACGGGACGGGCGTTGCCGACGCTGTGGCTACGCTAGGGAGACGTTGCCCTTTGTGTTGATTATTGTCGGCCGCACGGTGCTGCGTTTCAGCTGCGCCACGACGCGGTGCTGTGCCGCCTCACGAAGGCGGTGCCGCAGCGGGGCGGCACGGAGTTGCGCGTCAGCCGACAGGTGCCGGGCGTGCACCCTGCCCTCCGCCAGGACCTAGCTGTGACCCGCGGTAACGAGGTCTCGCTGGTCGATGCTACCATCGCTTTCGAGAACCGAGCCGCGACGCTGCGCGCGCCGCCGACGGGAAGCTGGCGAACTATACCTCCCTCGTGGAGCAGCTCCATCAGCAAGGGCAAGGCGGCCTCAATCCGCGCCTTCGTCGTGGGCTCCCTCGGTACTTGGGGGCGGGGGAACGAGGCCGTGGTCAAACAGTTGCGCGTCAGTCGCTTCTGTGCGAAGCTGATGCGTCAGCTGATGGTAAGTGACACCCTGAGGTGGTCCCGTGACGTGGTCGTCGAACACGTCACCGGGGGCTGCCAGCACCAGCAACCCCCGGCCGTACGTCACGGCCGTGGATAGGCAGGGTGTTGCGCCATATCATGCGGAGCCCTGGGTGGACGGGGTGAGGGGCTTTCGATGGCTCCGCCCTTGGGGCTCCTTGTCCTTCCCCAGGACCCACCTACTATTTGGGCGTCGCGGCGGTGGCTGGCGTTGCCTGGAGCGGCGTTGGGTGCTGCCACCCCGACCATGTCGGTAGCAGCCTACCCAGTCCAGCCCGGCCGCATGCTCGCTCTACGGGCGTGAAGGCTGGGTCGCGGGGTGGCGCGCCGCTCTGGACTGGGGCGTGTGGTGCCCACGCCGGGTAGGCTCTGCGGACCGCGACGTCGCAAATGTTTTAACATCTTACCTCTCGTTTTAGGACGGGCCGCCTCTCGGGCCACGGTTTTATGGCTTTTTCGACCGCCGTGCCCTGTGCGTGTTTTTACCCATGTGTTTATTCTTATTTATTTCAGTGTAATGTTATTTAGTGCATTGTTAGTGTTAAGCTTTATTGGTTGTTACGTGGATGTTTTAACCAGAGGGCGTACGTACGGCAGATAACGTGCCATTTGTTCCATTCTTAGATTTTAAGTCGGCGCTGCGGCCTCGCCCGCTCGGCGCCGGCTTATAATGTGTTTTAACATGCTCCTTGCCATTTTAGCCATGTCGGTAGCTGAGTGCGCTCCCGTGCGGCCTACCACGCTAGAATTCGGTCGCCGGGGACGCACCAGAACATATTTGTGTATGGCTGAGCACCAGCGTATTGCCCGGCCACGAGTAAATGTTCATTATGTGCAGACTTGTGCTCGACTCGGGTTGAATCGAGCATCGACTCATGAATCAATCGTTTTTGGATGAGTCGCGAATTGAATCGATTCTTTTCCCCAAAAATATATCTTGAGTCGTGAATTGAATCACGTCTTTCTAAAAAATGAGTCGAATCATAAGTCAATCATTCAAATATCATGTGCGGGCAGTGCACACTGAATCATATGGCTCATGAGTTTGATATCACAGAGTCGAATCTGAATCTATTCAAATTTCTGTCAGTCTGTTTGAGTGGCAAGTCGAATCAGATCTCAAGACATATGAGTAAAATATGAGTCGACTAAACAAATTTGAGTCGACCACAAGTCTGCTTATGTACAATATTGCATAACTTGAAACATTTACTGAAAAAAAGTTGTCAAAATTCTGCGAGACAAAAGACATGCACCGCGCGTCACCGCGCGTCGACGCCGACGACGCTGTGACGTCAGTGAGTGGCCCGGTGACGTCAGCTGTCAGCTGTGCGGCCGACGCCGACGAGGCGGCGGCGAGAGGTCAGTCGCCGGCGGACGGTGGAGGGCCTGGTGTGGCGCGGAACCGTGCGGTGTTGGGCGCGACACGCGGTACACGCGGTACACGCGGTACACGCGGCCGGGGTCGCACACGACGCGGCTCACGCGCGCCATGCAGCTGCTGGAGATGGGAGGCACCAGGAGGTCAGTCACGCTCGGTCACTGCCGGTCAGTGAGTATAGGTCAGAGTCAAAGTCAAAGTCATGCATTCGGGTACTTCCACGTGGTGGCTGTTCCGCACCCAGACAATGTTGCGTGATCACGTCAGGTGAAGACAATTGTGTCGGAAACATTTCAAGAGCATGCCGCTTATAAAACATCCACCTCTATAGTACAACTAGCAACTCTGCCTGTTCCCGATCTGCACGCGTCCGCCAGTCAAAGCAGACTATGTTTGGATTATTTCACGACGCACGCCGGGTCCCCCCCCTCGCGCCGAATGGTCGCCGGGAAGCCGCCAGACCTAGCGGTTGGCGACCTACCGGGAACCCGGGGGGCTTCCCGCTGGGTTGCTCCTCGTCGCCTCCGCTCGCCGACCGTTGTCGATGGAGACACACCGAGACAACAAGGGGACGTACCACAGATAAGGACGTGTTACAGTCTGGCGCCTGTGCAGCCGGATGGGTGCGGGATAAGTCGACCACAAAGCCGTGCCGGTGAGGTGGCTCCTCGCCAGATCGGACCCCAGTGATACACCGTGCCACCATGATGAACTCCACAGGACGTGTCTGTCAGCACGTCCTGTGGTGACTTGTGGTGGCGGTGTCACTTGTGGTGACACAGACGTGTCACCACAAGACACCAATGGTGTATGTTGCCACCGCAGCGTACACCAAAAGTGTACATCATCACCACAGGGTGTACCAATGGTGTGCATTACCACCGCAGGGTGCACCAATGGTGTGCATTACCACCGCAGGGTGCACCAATGGTATACGTCATCACCGCAGGGTGTACCAATGGTGTGCATTACCACCGCAGGGTGCACCAATGGTGTGCATTACCACCGCAGGGTGCACCAATGGTGTACATTATCACCGCATGGTGCACCAATGGTGTGCATTACCACCGCAGGGTGCACCAATGGTGTACATTATCACCGCAGGGTGCACCAATGGTGTGCATTACCACCACAGGGTGCACCAATGGTGTGCATTACCACCGCAGGGTGCACCAATGGTATACGTCATCACCGCAGGGTGTACCAATGATGTGCATTACCACCACAGGGTGCACCAATGGTGTGCATTACCACCGCAAGGTACACCAATGGTGTGCATTACCACCGCAGGGTACACCAATGGTGTGCATTACCATCGCAGCGTACATCAATGCATGCTATACGCTACAACGGAACCTCCTCTAACATGTTAACTAGGTGGGATGCGTCCCACATAGTGTCGGGAAATCCTACCTAGTACAGTGAAAAATCCCCCCTAGTCAAAAGGGAAATTCAACGGAGGAAGCAACCCAAAAACCTGCGTATAGTTCCGGTAGCAGATGTGATTCTTCCTTGCATTTTCCATGCATTTTTATCAGGAAGGAAAATGGTAGTAAGTTAGCAGAATTTATGCTGAGATAAAAGCAACGAGGAAGGCTCAAAAGTGAAATGTTTCTGTAAATATGCATGCTACAAAGCCAGTACTTGTGTCTATTAAGGCAATGATATTACAAAATCATGACCTTCTAGACTTACGCGCACACTCCAGAGGAGCTTGGCGAGGAGAGTCGCCCGCATGGCGTGAGTGACGAGAGTCGGCCGCATGGCGTGAGTGACGAGAGCCGGCCACATGGCGTGAGTGACGAGAGCCGGCCGCATGGCGTGAGTGACGAGAGCCGGCCACATGGCGTGAGTGACGAGAGCCGGCCACATGGCGTGAGTGACGGACCGGCCCATGGCGTGAGTGACGAGACCGGCCACATGGCGTGAGTGACGAGACGGCCACATGGCGTGAGGACGGCGGCCGATGGCGGGACGAGCGGCCGCATGGGGGTGACGAGACGGCCACATGGCGTGAGTGACGAGAGCCGGCCGCATGGCGTGAGTGACGAGAGCCGCCCGCATGGCGTGAGTGACGAGAGCCGGCCACATGGCGTGAGTGACGAGAGCCGGCCACATGGCGTGAGTGACGGGAGCCGGCCACATGGCGTGAGTGACGACAGTTAGATATTAACTTGTGGCCTTTTCTTCGATGTTGCTAAAATAAACAGACAGACGAAGCTAGATGCCTTTGCAAAACAGACAAGGTGTATAACTTGGTGGAATGTTAGTCGGTTTTCCTCCCCCAGGTAGGCGACACTTTCCCCGGGAAAGGGGAAGTTCCCCCCTGAGAGGCAAACAAATAGCACCTGTCCTCCTAAAGATCCCACTGAGGCCCCCAAAATTCACATCGGGCACCTGAAAAGCACCTTGAGGAAACCAAAATGTTGCGTGGGGCCCCTGTAAATGTCACCGGGGCCCAAAATCACGTTGGTTTCCCTGAACATCACATTGGGGCCAAAAATCGTTCAGTGTCCTCTAGGAATGACTTTGAGCTCCAAAATGTGGGACCAGGCCCCTAAAAAGTGGCGCAGGGCCCCCTGAAAATCATGCTGAGGGCTTCAAATGGTCGGGCCGGCGCCCCCGGAAATGGCGTTCAGAACCGAAATAATCTGACCGGGCTCCAGGAAATCTTGCTGGGGGCCGAAAATTCGTGCAGGAGCAACTGAAAGTCATGCTGTGGACCAGAAAAGGTCGGGTCAGGACCCCTAAAAATTGCGCTTACCCCCAAAAAATTGGACCGGGCCCCAACCCCAAATTACGCTGGTGGCCTCAAAAGTTCACACCAGGCCTGGGCACCTGTAAATCATGCTGAGACATAACAATCATGTCGGTGTCCTTAAAATGGTGTTCGAGGCCAAAAACGACAGGTCGAATCCCGGGACATTTAATTGGGGGCCTCAAAAGTTTCGCGCCTGGGCTCCTGCAAATCACATATGGGGCTCGACAGGTCGCACCGGGGACCAAAAGTCTCATCGGGACCCCAAGCAAATGAAGCAGGGGCGACGAAAAGCCAATTCGGATACGGACTGGTTCAGCAAGCAATCTCATCGGTACCTGAAGGAAATGAAGCCGGTCAACGAAAAAAGCAGCAACCCGGACACGAAAAATAACTGTAGCCCCAACCATCACACCAAAGGCCCCCAAAGCGTCTTGGGCCCAAAAAAAACGTGTCGATGCCGCTAAACCTCGCAATATGGATCCAAGCCAATGACCAAAGAAGTCGCACACCGACACTAAAAAAGTCTCATTGCAATCCGTGAAAATCACACATGGGGTGCAAAAGGTCGCGAAGGGGCAAAACCAATCGCAGCTATCCCACAAACATTCATTCTTATCCGGAATACACTCTGCGGTCTCACAAATCACGTCAATGACCCCCCTCAAAAAAAACGAAAAAACGTCGGGCCCCGGAAAAGGAACTTGCTGAAACACCGAAAAATTGTACCGGGATCCCGAAGAATCGTACCGGGGCCCGCAAATATCACGCAGTGGCTTTGAAAAATATAGCCCTACTACCCAAAAATAACATTACGACTCGATGGAATCAATCTGAGCACCGAAAAATTAAGACCAGGTCCGAAAGAAAATTGTGCGAGGGTCTTTCTACTCTGGAGGGTGCCATCAGCTGAAAAAAACTCGATGAGCAGCCGCAGTGACATGCCAAAGGGGAGATGCCTCACCTCCATTCTGAGTGGGATGGTCCTTTGATGACGTCACAAATCCTTCCTGCGTTTGCCAGTCTGGATCTTGGCGATTAAGGTCATTCGTGGGAATGGCGCACCAGCACTTGGAACCGCCAGAAATTGGACAGTCAGTCAGTTATAGAATGACCCACTGAGCTACCGACGCCCCTCCCCCGACTGCAGGCGACAGCTTGGTCAGCACAAATTTTACAGTTGATCCAGTAAACCGGGCGTTTTCACCGTGCGCCTGCCCGCTAGATTGTACTTAAAACTGCATATTATACTGTCTGAAGGTGGGGCAACAGCCAGCCGCACCAGCAAACGCCTCACCATCACGTGTTTGCAACATGCACATTTAGGCTGTCTGCTCAGGTGCCTTTATGTATGTGCCTTTATGACCTAAGTCCGTCTACATGTAATGCACTGCTTCTAAGTGGCATGTGGTCGAAATAGAGTCCCATTTATCGTATTCAGTTTTATTTGGTAATATTTTGCTAGAACAAGGCAATCTTCACCTGAAAACGGCATTACTCGTCATGTTCCTCACCACATCACTGAATAAATTGAACTGTCTGTCATTGTTGCAGGCCGGCCGTGCGCACCTCGGCTTCATCTTGCCAGGTAGTTCCCAACTCAGTTGTGTGGGATGTACAGAGGTGTAGCGATGCTGCAATGCGCGAGGTACCCTTTCAAGTATCATACTGTTAAAAAATCATGATGTTGGTGTAATAGGGAACACAGAGTTAATGCTGCCATATATTTTTTTAATTTCTTTTGGTCCCCGGTGCGACCTGACGAGCCCCATGTGTGATTTGCAGGGGCCCAGGCGCGAACCATTTGGGGCCCCAATGAGATGTCCAGGAATTCGACCTGTCGTTTTTGGGCTCCAACACCATTTTAAGGACACCGACATGATTGTTTTGTCTCAGCATGATTTACAGATGCCCAGGCCTGGCGCGAACTTTTGAGGCCACCAGCGTAATTTTTGGGGGCCCGGTCCTACTTTTTTGGGGATAAGCGCATATAATATAATTAGTAACCGCATACCGGGAGAATGATACTTCAAGAGAGACTGTGTATCAATACTCGGAATGTGTTTCATAAACACAATTCTGCTGGCATGCAGAACATTGCGCTTCCATCGGCAAGAGTTGACATAAAATACTCTCGTTTTCTATCCAACCATCCGATAACAGCTCCGTTTTCGATGAGTCACAGTGCGGACACATTCTCACCTCTGCACTAAGCCAATGACGCTCCCGCCATTGATTACGTCGCAGGAGTAAGTCGGCGTAAACCGACCTCAAAGCACAGTTTGTGCAACGCTGTCCTATCCCACAGAGTCAGAAGGAATGGGCTCGCAGATTTCGCATGATGGTGCATAGGTGTAGGTGTTGAACATTATTGGGAGGGCACAATGTATGGAAGCAATGGGCGAGCCGAAATGGATTGGGGTGGGGTTGGGGGTTGGTGTACCACACATGATAACATGTTAAAAGTTGAAATTATTTGGAGGGTAAAGCTAACATGGTGCCATACACAAATCATACAAACCTACATCCCTATGGTGGCGTCTTGTAATGGTAGCTTAAATTTGAAGGATGTCTGATTGGAATCGGAAGGAACGGTGCCCTTATCCCACCATACTCGCATATTCGCATGCATGTAGCTCGCACAATTCGTTATCTCTTCAAGTTATGGGTCACCCTCTATTAATAAGATGGGTGCATCGCATTTGTATTGTTTACAACCGCATATCAGAATGAGACACAGCTTGTGTTAAATTTCACATAAAATAGGCATTCCGAACCATACAAGGCTTTCAATAAAATGATGGGAACTCGTAGGCAGCGGGTGTTCGTGACCCCACTGCGGAAGCGAGGTCAGCGGGTGTTCGTGACCCCACTGCGGAGGCGAGGTCAGCGGGTGTTCGTGACCCCACTGCGGAAGCGAGGTCAGCGGGTGTTCGTGACCCCACTGCGGAAGCTAGGTCAGCGGGTGTTCGTGACCTCACTGCGGAAGCGAGGTCAGCGGGTGTTCGTGACCTCACTGCGGAAGCGAGGTCAGCGGGTGTTCGTGACCTCCACTGCGGAAGCGAGGTCAGCGGGTGTTCGTGACCCCACTGCGGAAGCGAGGTCAGCGGGTGTTCGTGACCTCACTGCGGAAGCGAGGTCAGCGGGTGTTCGTGACCTCACTGCGAAGCAGGTCAGCAGGTGTTCGTGACCTCACTGCGAAGCGAGGTCAGCGGGTGTTCGTGACCCCACTGCGGAAGCGAGGTCAGCGGGTGTTCGTGACCTCACTGCGAAGCGAGGTCAGCGGGTGTTCGTGACCTCATGCGGAGCGAGGTCAGCGGGTGTTCGTGACCCATGCGGAAGCAGGTCAGCGGTGTTCGTGACCCACTGCGGAAGCAGGTCAGCGGGTGTTCGTGACCCACTGCGGAAGCAGGTCAGCGGGTGTTCGTGACCTCACTGCGGAGGCGAGGTCAGCGGGTGTTCGTGACCCACTGCCGAAGCGATGACAGTGTGTTCGTGACCTCACTGCCGAAGCGATGACAGTGGGTGTTCGTGACCTCACTGCGGAAGCGAGGTCAACGGGTGTTCGCGACCTCACTGCGGAAGCGATGACAGTGTGTGTTCGTGACCTCACTGCCGAAGCGATGACAGTGTGTTCGTGACCTCACTGCAGAAGCGAGGTCAGCGGGTGTTCGTGACCTCACTGCGGAAGCGAAGTCAGCGGGTGATCGTGACCTCACTGCCGAAGTGATGACAGTGTGTTCGTGACCTCACTGCCGAAGCCATGACAGAGTGCGTTCGTGATCCCACTGCTGCCACAGTGTGGGTGGGCTTTCGATTTGAGTGTGATATCAAAATTCGTCTCCTGGTTGCGTCCCACAGTTGTATTTGACCGAAGCCAGCAATATGTCTTCGGCAACATCGACCTGGCAGTTGCACAAGATGGGCATCAGCCAACATTCAAAGTTGGTGGAGTCAAAGCTCACTTTAGATCACTCTGGCTTCACTTGCTCTCTTTCAGCGACACAAGCTAATGGTCCAAAGTTACTAGAGCTGTCATGAAATTGGAAGGCTCAATGCATGTAGTATAAGAGGGGGATCATAATAAGAAGAGTGGCTAAGAGGGGATCGCTATGAGCAAAGATGCGCCATAATGAACAATCACAACCTAAAACATCCTTTGTATCAGAACAGTGGTGCGGAACAATATGTGTACCCTGTCCTGTCCACTATACATGATTACCAACTTCGTCCGCCCATGCAAACTGGAAGGCCAGATACCAATGCTGCTGAACAATACAACGAAAACGTGCTTAAACGTTCCCTGACATTCACGAACCATATCCACACTTAACAACTCCGGAAACACTGTTGGTTTTTCAAACACCATGCTGTCATATGGAACGAAATGTAGCATACCACAGCAAAATACACTTCTTTCACCATACGCCTATTTCACCTTAGCACTGGCTCGTTTTCGAATGCCTCACATTTACTGCGGACCCTCTGCCCTGGGAGGCAGCGAGTTCTTCGTGTCATCGGAGGATCGTTTCCCCCGCACAACGGATGTGTGTGCGCGCGTGGTTTAAAGCTCACGCAGGCTTTGAGGCGCCATCGATTTTGCGCTGTCTTTGTGAGCAGCGGCGCTGGAGCTGACGATGAGTCCACCGTGTATCGATTCTCTTGTGTGGCCGTCACAAAGCCCGACACGCCGGTGATTCGATCAGCCGGACACGCGACATCAGATGTCATCTGCTGCCGCTCATCGGCAGACATCGTGACGTTTCGCGACGACAGCGGCGTGGTGATAACAAGTGCACGTGCACACCATCAGCTGGCCAGCGCCGGCACGCAGCACGGCCACTACATGTCTGCCTGGTACACACACACCTGCACGCATAGGCGACTATTGTGCACGGTCACCGGTGCCAGTATCGCGCCTGTTGCGACGCCCACGGGCAACTTCTGCACGGGAACTTCACAACACTGCGCTACGCCACGCCAGTCTCGAAAATGAGCCAGCTCTCGTGTTAAAGATGGACGGCCTCGGCGTCGGCGACCTCGCTCCATATCCAAACTTAACCCAAAAACATCGCGCCGCCGCCATCTCCAAATTACCGTCGACCGGCCAGCGAAGGCCAGCCTCTGTCTCCACCCATCGACCCCGAGGGCCCTGTCCCACATACTGCACCCACCGGCAGCGAAGTAGGTCACCGTCTGGAGTGGCTGGCCGGGCCGGAATACGTCACACGCGCTGATGCTCATCATCATCGTCACCCGCTGCAGGTGAGTCGGCCGGAGCGGGGGAGGGAGGGGCAGAGGAGGGGTCACTGGCCTCAGATGCAAGACTGGCGATTGGTTGGCGCGGTTGGGCTGGCACCTCCGTTTTGACGATGGCTGTCTCGTCGAGCGCTGGTGTGATGTCGTACTTGATTGGCGTCGTCGCGTTGTCAGCGTGTAGGCGAAGTGTGCAGAGGTACCATATTGAGCCCATAAACGCCAACAACAGCCAACAGTCAGGAGATGTGCCAGGGAAGTTCCCATCACCAACTAGATGTCGCACCACGGTCGCACCAGGCAATGTGACGGCTGATATTTCGCGCGCAGGTACATGCTCTGGGAATCCGCCGAATCGCGGTAATTTCACTTTTTTGCTAACGTCCCATGGCTTCTCATCAGAAACTTTCACTGCGGACCGTGCCCACTGGCGACTACGAGATCACCATTCGAGGAAAGCATACTCAGCCCCCTCCTTCAGTAATGCTTAAGCAATGGGAAATTGAGTCGCCTAGTGGTGAAAACGGGTATTAGCAATGGGCTCGCTCTCTGGGGTTAAAATATATCGCGAAAATGGGATATTTCGTAATCTTTCATTCATATATGCTTCGAAACTATATCAACGTCAATATGAATGGGAAAATTCATATTATAGTGATTCGCCCTCTAAACGTATAGTGATAGTGATTACCAGTTTCCATTGTATTTCATTTACATTAGCGTGCCAAAATTCCTAATAATGCGCTTGTCGTTACTGCACTTAATTCGCGGAACATTCACTTCGGCGATATTGCTCCCTCACGTGGCTCCATCGTTGTTTCACAGCCACGTACAGGTTGCCGTCTTCTATGCTGTATTCGGATACCCGACCGCCTGTCGCATCTCTACCCGCAGCCCATCGATGGCCGTGCCGGCGCCCCCTGTCGCATCTCTACCCGCAGCCCATCGATGGCCATGCCGGCGCCCCCTGTCGCATCTCTACCCGCAGCCCATCGATGGCCATGCCCCCGCCAGGCGTGCCCCCCCTGTCGCATCTCTACCCGCAGCCCATCGATGGCCTTGCCGGCGCCCCCTGTCGCATCTCTACCCGCAGCCCATCGATGGCCATGCCGGCGCCCCTGTCGCATCTCTACCCGCAGCCCATCGATGGCCATGCCGGCGCCCCCTGTCGCATCTCTACCCGCAGCCCATCGATGGCCATGCCGGCGCCCCCTGTCGCATCTCTACCCGCAGCCCATCCATGGCCATGCCGGTGCCCCCTGTCGCATCTCTACCCGCAGCCCATCGATGCGCCGTGCCGGCGCCCCCGGTCGCAGTTCGGCACTTTTCTCTGCTCCCTCCCACTGCCCGCCACTGGTGGCATACGCTAATCGCCCGGCACGGCTCCACCACACTGTACTGCGGGACAGTCGGTACTTCAGAGCTCTCCCCTCCCCGCCGTGCTCCCTCCTGCGGGACACAATGCACCATGCAGCTGCCTCTCGAGTGACGGGGTTACTGTCCCATGCTGCGGCCAAAAGAACGGCCTCAGGATGAATAGGTGTTGCCCCGGGCAACAGGACGCGCCAGCTGCTGAAGGTGACAAGGAAGCTACCACGAACACTGCAGGCTCCGGTGCAGGCTCTTTGGTCCAATCGTGCGGTGGCTGCTGCAAGCCCTTCTCAAGAACCGCACGGGCTTGTGCTGGCGCGCGATGAATGTTCCCGGATCGATGGCAGGTTTGGAAAAATAGGCTGCTCCTGGATTGATCGCATCCAGAAAACTATATCTTCTTTTTTCTTTCTTTGCAGGTCGAGTGACAATGCTAAGCAATAAAAGAGTTCTCAAGATTCACTGGAAGGTGTAAACTGACATCCTGATGCCATCGGTTTGAAGACAAGTATATTCTCTAAGTTCGATTCACCCGAAATTGTCCTCTGCACATCCCGGATTGCGAAGCACAAATCAAACAATGTTCGCGTGGCTCCTCGCTTGGCGCTGGTGTGGCCATGTTGATCCTAAGTAGCCGTGAAGTCAATTTAAGCCACCATCGCACATATTTTCCCAATGAGATTGAGTTGGAAATACATCTCCATCTATGATTCTTGAAAATTCTGTTCGAGGTTGTAGTTCGCAGTTGTGGAACTACAACCCATTTTCGTAGTTTTACCAGTACTACGTAAGTAGAACTGGCAGGCATATATGGTGATATTATTCGTTTAAAAAAATCAAAATGCCGCCCCAGTAGCTCAGTTGGTTAGAGCGCTGGCCTGCACTCGTCTCCCCTGTCTTGGCAACGCAGGGTTCGAGTCGCTTCGCGCGCTCGCGTTTAGCCCCCGACCGGGAGTGTCAGTTGGCAGCTGGCCCGATAAGGCCGGGGACCAACTACCGGACGGCCGTGTCGGTGCATTGACGGCACGTTAAACTTTCGATCAAAATTCTGCCGTTGAACAGGAATTCGTGGATCGGATGGTGGGACCAGGGTTCACGCAACAAGCTCTGCTTAGCAATAGAACCCTGGTTCCTAAAGCCACCCAGCAACGACTCGGATCAAATTTATTTAATAAAAAAATAGCTAGCATAATAAAGACCCGTGCTTCAGTTAAAGCAGATTTTGTGCCTGAATTTTCATCAGTGTACCAGTGTCAAATTTGAGCGTTGTATATATACATATATATATATATATATATATATATATATGCCTCACCTTGCGTGGCTGAGCGGACCAACCTTGCGAGCGGTGGAGTCTTCCGGCGACTGTCAATGTTGAACAGCTATGTCTAGTTCAAGCAGTTGCCGCTTATCACCACTCAGCGCACTAAGAACGCTCTCGTTTACGAATTCAACTCTTCCCATGATGGATTATACAGGCCGGATAATTTGGTGTCGTCTGAGCCGGCGGCAGGCCAATGTGACGACGAGCTGTGCACGACATCGGGCCATTCGTCGTGTCGCCACAGCTTCGGAGTATATTTCAGACAGCTGATTGCGTGAAGCTGACGCACATGCTATTTTGACAGTGCAGCACACAGGTTTGAAACCGGTGCACTGCTCTCTCCAGTCAACCCATACCGGCAACCAGGGATGCGGAGCCGGGAAAATTTTGGACGGCTCCGACTCCGACTCCGGCTCCCTCGAGTAAAATGTCCCGGCAGCTCCGGCTCCGGCTCCGGCTCCGCATCCCTGCCGGCAACTAATGACGCCTTGCACTGATGGAAGTATTGAGCAAGAAAGATGTGTAATCAACAATACCAATTTGACCGTTTTTTTTCGTTGTAAACAAACTGATTTTGGAAGATTAACATTTTATCAGTTCCGGTGTAAAATACGCCGTACTTAGTGTAGTACCAAAATGAACAATGTCAACGTTGTTGTAGCATGGTGTTCTTCTCGTATAGTGATGGTAGAAATATGGTGATGGTAGTACCACCGTTATATAGTGATGGCAGTAACACCGTTGGGTCAAACCGGTCCTCTGCTCACGCTACACCAAAGTATGGGTATAATTGGCGTCATAAATAGCTTGGCAGTCAGGCTGGGCATCTTGACATCAGTTTATCCTGTATAGATGTAGGTGTGATGGGAAACAGAATACCTATTCGGGATATACAGGCTATCGAAAGTGCTATGCAACATGCTACATTCCGAACCGGCGAAATGAAGGGAAGGGACAAGGAGCGAATGTCACACATCATTGCAAGCATACACGACCAAACCCAAGCGTCGCCCGAAGGTGGAAATTCGCCGGAGACTTTTTCTTGTATGCAAGGCAAAGCCACTGGAGGTCGAACTGCCTGTTACGCGTCACGTCGCATACATCCGCGTATAGATAAATTTGCGGTAGCAACACATGTTTCTTTAATTTTCTGCGTTTCATATAATGACAATAACGTATTCACAGTAGAAGCTGGCGGTTACTTACTTCGCATTTTCTTCCGGTATCACTATGACCGAACATGCAATGGTGAACACTAAGCCTGGCACACAATGGGGGCGAGTGGTGCCTCGATTCTCCACGGGCCCTTGCCAGACCAGGACGAGCGTAGGGTTAACACAAAGCAGTCTAGTCACGGTAGGATCGAGCGGCGCCTAAACCCACATCTTCGTGCGATAGAACCCTGACCCAACACGAGAGATCTAATGCAAAATACCCCTGTCACAGAATGGAGGCCGAAAGGTTCCTCAGTACCACACACGCTCTTCATTTTGGTGGTTCAGCCCTTCACTTCTTACATTGGATTACTCCAGCTCATGGCACGGCTTACAAAAACAAGTCTGGTGCCAAATTGGCACCTTCTAATTGCCCATCGTAAGTCGTAAGATGAGAATGAGGGGAGGGCATGACAATGTGGGATGATTATATTGGATGTTTCTGCGCAGCTATTTTTCATAAAGATTCACAGAATCCCCGAGCCCCCTTGACAGATGCAGAATTTCCTCAGAGAACACGCAGTCCTTAGTCAGAGTACCACCGGTGCGAACGTGATGGTGTGTACGAGGTGTGTACGGACGTGTGGAGAGGTGTGTGGAGAGGTGTGTACGGACGTGTGGAGAGGTGTGTGGAGAGGTGTGTACGGACGTGTGGAGAGGTGTGTACGGACGTGTGGAGAGGTGTGTGGAGAGGTGTGTACGGACGTGTGGAGAGGTGTGTGGAGAGGTGTGCACGGACGTGTGGAGAGGTGTGTGGAGAGGTGTGTACGAACGTGTGGAGAGGTGTGTGGAGAGGTGTGTACGGACGTGTGGAGAGGTGTGTGGAGAGGTGTGTAAGAACGTGTGGAGAGGTGTGTGGAGAGGTGTGCACGAACGCTTCGCAAAACGCCATAATGCTCTGAAAGAACGATATTTTTAGCATGTGCTCATTGGATCAACGAACAGTTGATGCGAAGAGTGAAAAAAAATATAAGAAATAAGTGTACCACTACGATCCCGTTGTTCTTTTTAATTGCACTATGCGAGCACGCCAATCCGCTTCTCGCGACCGTTTAGCGTACACTTCAGCGGGCAAGGCCGTTGAATCAAGCAAAATATTCCAATCTCAACGTGCCAGTGGAGTTTTTTTTTCCTCTCCTGCCTCCCCGCCCCACAGCCAAATTACGACAACGAATGAGTATGAAAGTGGCAGAACCAGCTGAGCTGTGACTGCGATGAACAAGCTGCACGCACTGCCCTAGCGGTGGTCACATCTGCCATCGTATCTGCACGTTCTGCCCTAGCGGTGGTCACATCTACCATCGTGTCTGCACGTGCTGCCCTACCGGTGGTCACATCTGCCATCGTGTCTGCACGCACTGCCCTAGCGGTGGTCACATCTGCCATCGTGTCTGCACGCACTGCCCTAGCGGTGGTCACATCTGCCATCGTGTCTGCACGTGCTGCCCTAGCGGTGGTCACATCTGCCATCGTGTCTGCACGCACTGCCCTAGCGGTGGTCACATCTGCCATCGTGTCTGCACGCACTGCCCTAAGCCTAGCGGTGGTCACATCTGGTAGCGGTGGTCACATCTGCCATCGTGTCTGCACGCACTGCCCTAGCGGTGGTCACATCTGCCATCGTGTCTGCACGCACTGCCCTAGCGGTGGTCACATCTGCCATCGTGTCTGCACGCACTGCCCTAGCGGTGGTCACATCTGGCATCGTGTCTGCACGTGCACATCTGCATCGTGTCTGCACGCCCTGCACATGGCTCGTGTCCCGTGCTCTCACCGGGACTTCGTGGCGCCAGCGGCGATTCTGCGCCGGATTGACTGAGCGAGTCGCCATATGTGGCGCACAGCTGTGGTGGACTTGGGTGGCCGGCTTGCAACCCTGTCGTGGCAGTGGCCGGCATGACGGTGACCGGCATGACGGTGACCGGCATGACGGTGGCCGGCATGACGGTGGCCGGCATGACGGTGGCCGGCATGACGGTGACCGGCATGACGCTGACCGGCATGACGATGGCCGGCATGACGGTGACCGGCATGACGGTGGCCGGCATGACGGTGACCGGCATGACGGTGACCGGTTGCGCCCCAGGCGACCAGGCGGCAGGCGCCGGCCGGCTTTGCTTCTCTGTATCCAAACACACAATTGGTGTGCTACAATTGTCTGAAGCTGGGGGGGGCTGCTATTCCCTCTGCTTACTCCACTACTCCTATGCCGGTGCAAGTGAAAGTGCCATGTTTGTGATCTCACGTGGACACTCGTGTTCGACAGGCAAATATAGCTATGGGCACGAAACGACCAAGCCTGGAACTCAAATGCCCAACCAGCCAGCAAAGGCAAAGATGTGTGAGCATGGGGAACTTCAAGAAAGAACCAATTCACAAGTACGGAGCGCAATTGCATGCTATTACTCGCCACCTGGAAGCCAAGCGAACTAATGATCTAACTCATCGTTGCGTGTGTGTGGCATCATATTTGTTAATGGATTCCTGGGTGCCTACTACACGTGTGCCATAGTTGTTAAAAACAAACGGGCCAAGCAAGAGAGAACAGTTCCAAAATTCAAGAAAGAAGCCCTGGAACCTTGAGTACAAATAATACGGCTTTATGACGTGAGTTTTGGGAAAAGAAAAGGGGGAAGTTACTTGGATCTGAAGTTGACGTAGATTTTTGACGGTTCTGATGCTCCGATACGAGACAAATACGCTGAACGGCGGGCAAAGTTGTACACCTGAAGTTGTTTCCATGCACACGGTGATGGCGAGGGGGAGACGTGGGTGAAAGCACCATCAGAGAGGGTGTGGACAAAATCATCGTCACGGTAACCACGTTGGACGACAAAGGCCCCTCCAAAAGAATGCAAACTTACACCCCTGACTAGGCATCCACCAGGAGTAGCCCAAATGACACACTGCATCAATTGCATATACAACAACTGCTCCATACTTTGATCCTACATTACTTCCAAGCCGTTATATTCAAATTACGATTCATACACGATAAGTTTCGAACACAGTCAAGGCACGGCCTTGTAGGAAGACAACAGTTGTGGTCAGGTACTTGTCCATATCTCCGTCGCGAATCCCACTGTCCTCAGCTTCCTCTCCCGGAACATCCCTAGGTCCTCCTCCATACAGCTATGGTTCCTCTTGACCACGCCTCACCGGTCCCCCTCCCTTCACACAGCTTTGACTCCGTAGCCTCTCACACAGTCCCAAACTGCCCAGACCCCAATAGATAGCCGCTACTCGGCATTCCAGCTTTTTTCATACCTTTTCATATTCACCTTTTCTGGAAATAAAGTATCTCGGAACCCCACTACAGGATGTCGACAAAAGTATTTCGTCACCATCGGCAAGGGGTGGCCATCCACTCAGCTATCCCTGGAGCAAATATTTTGTTAAAACAAACCCACTTTGAACTTGGCATACGGAGCGTTTAACGCATTGAATGACCGAACGCTACACCTTTAGTAGCCTTGCCAATGGAGACGGCTGCGATTGGCGATTCGCCAACAACGGCTGGCCATGCCTCGGAGACGGCCTCGTTATGGTTGTGCTTGTGACGACGCTTGCGTCAGGCGCCCATGCCCAGCATCCGTGCCCACGTTTGATGCAGGCTTGCGGAACTGCCCAGCGTGACGAGTCGCGACCAAGCACGCGCCTGCACGCCTGGCACAGTCAGTGCTTCCGCTGTGCCATTTTGTGCGGACATTCGGACGAAGGGTTCTGGACACGACCCTACTGGCCTTTGGCACGACCTGTGCGTCACGAAAATGACCGCGTGGAAGCCGGTTGCGACCGAGAGGCCCCACACGACCACACCGGTCCCCCCGACAGCCGAAGGCTCCCTGTTAACACATAATGCACACATATCACTGATGCGAAATAATGTAAACGCGTAATGCGAACACCACCACTGATCCATGTCCCCTCATCCCCAGCAGAACTCAGTCACCGCCTTCCAAGGTACATGGCACGGTACCCCCGGGCCTATGCTCCCACATTACAGAACCGACACTGGGACCATGGCACGGTACTCCCGGGCCTATGTTCCCACATTACAGAACCTCGGCTGGCACAGACACTGGGACCATGGCACGGTACCCCCGGGCCTATGTTCCCACATTACAGAACCTCGGCTGGCACAGACACTGGGACCATGGCACGGTAACCCCGGGCCTATGCTCCCACATTACAGAACCGACACTGGGACCATGGCACGGTACCCCCGGGCCTATGCTCCCACATTACAGAACCGACACTGGGACCATGGCACGGTACCCCCGGGCCTATGTTCCCACATTACAGAACCTCGGCTGGCACAGACACTGGGACCATGGCACGGTACCCCCGGGCCTATGTTCCCACATTACAGAACCTCGGCTGGCACAGACACTGGGACCATGGCACGGTACCCCCGGGCCTATGTTCCCACATTACTGAACCTCGGCTGTCACCGACACTGGACCCCTTCCACGGACAGCCCCTATCATGTATTCCGGAACTTCCGGAATACGGATACCGGAAACCCAGCACGCACAACGGCCACAGACACAGACTTGAATATTCGCAGGTGTTGGCTTTTGTGCGTTTCCATTTCCATTTCACATGTTCTGGTCTACCTGTCTCCCTTGAATCGTGACAACAACCTGCAATCCGGAACTTTTCCCACGACGCGAAAATAAAGGGACGACATATATCATCAGCACATTACTTACATTTAAGGCCAGGCCATACCTGCAATAGAAGCATTTTGTTCAATTTCATGACGTTGAACAGGATGGGTTCGCGGCCCAATGTCTTCACTACGCCCAGAAACGCAGGGGGCGGCGACCGCCTCCCCTAACACCCAAAAATACACTAGGTCAAACCATGCATTTTAAGAATTCCCCACGCAAAACCATGGAACACACTAGAGCAAATCATACATTTTGATAATTCCACCACGCGAAACCCTAAATTCTCCGCGAGATTTGCGGGCCTGAAGCATTTTCAGTTTCATCACATTTTCTGTCGCCCCCACCTACAGGAAAATCCTAGTTACGTCACTAACCACGCCCATGTATCAATCAGGCTCAACTAGTCCCGGTTGGGGCCTGACTGTTCGGGACGAGCCGAACCGGTTTAGCTCCTTGGCAAACTTGAGGAGCAATAATGCTCCCAAAGTATTATGACCGAAAAAACCGTACAAACAATCAGCACTATCATGCGCACCGGGCCATATTATAGAATGCGGCCACAAGTATATATTATAATAAGATCGAAATTTTCTTGCACGGCTCATCATCAGAACTGTCCAAAATCCCATGCTGTTCATAACAGAAAAAGCACATAGGAACACGTGACCAAAATAGTTGAACACCTCATATTCTGGGAAAACCATACGATCGGGGAAGATAAATACAAGCCATGGGGTACATATCAACATTGCAATAATATATATATATATATATAAGTAAGGCTCCGATGCTTAGGGCCCCGTGGGTAGGCTCCGATCCACGACTCCGGGCTTCAGCTATTCGCTATTCGCTACACAATCATGATATCTGTCACGGCCGGTCGCAGCCGGACAGCGCACCGCACCGACCACCCCGCGCCATCGCGTCCTGAATCCGACCTCCGCTCCTCCGCCAAGGCGACCGAGGTCACCACCGAATGGCCCCGGGCCCGCCACCGCAAAGGCGCACCCAGTGCAGCAGTTCGCGCGCACAACACACGGCGCCTGCTGCACCGCCGGCCGCACCCACACCGCTGCTGCTGCCCTTGTGCGAGCCTGGTCCTCATGGCGCATACCGCCGGGCACGGGCGGATGTAGGCGCGCCACATCCCCTTAAATATATATATATATGTGTGTGTGTGTGTGTGTGTGTGTGTGTGTGTGTGTGTGTGTGTGTGTGTGTGTGTGTATGTGTACTTGGTTAATCGCGATAACATATTCAGCTTTGTAGCCTTACACTGTGTGTCTCCGTATACTTGCATCGTTTTTCGGTTACATGCTATGCACAATATTATCAAATGTTTGCATTTATGCCGAAGTTTTGACACACTTGGGCATTTTCACGATTCGATAGTTGTCCAGTCCCAACAACACCACAATACATTCAACAGATAGAGAAGGACAAGTGGTCTTGGGGTAAGTTGCCTGTCTCACAGTCGGAAGATTGTGGTTTCCAGCTTCAACTGCCGCTACTCTTCGCTCACGACCAATCGGTGTGAGAGATTGACGACGCTACGTGACTCAACGGTCGATGCGTCGTAAAGCCAATAACCAACCAACCAACGGATAGAGAAATATCGATGCGATAAATAATGTTATACTTGTTGGAGAACACTTCCACCTGCACTTTAACTTGTACTTCCAATTTCATTTCAGACAATGACTGCTCCCCTCCCAATGGTTCACCACTGCACCGTAACCCTATCATGCAGTGATGGGGTTCATGTCCCAGTGAAAAGGACGATTCAGAGGATACGAGAGCACACTATCACCGAATATGGTGCCTTGCTTAACCAAGTATGCACCAGGGAGAGTCTGTTCCCGAAATATACATACATTCATGCATATGTATACACACACACACATATATACGTATATCAGAAACGAATGTTCAAATTGAGTAAACACCTTGATCTACCCTTCAAGATCGAATTGCTTTTGTATGCTGATGTGATGTGATGTGAGTGTTCAGCAGCCCTGTTCACGTGCTCGTGCATACCGTTCCGGTCGTGAGCCGTCTGCATTTGAAGATTGTGATTGCTCTGAGAATGCACCGTGCATGTAAATTCGATTTTGATTCAAGTATCAATCAATTGTTTATTAAGTTCCAGAAATAGTGGTCAAGTATGTCATTTAAATGTAATTATTCATAAGAACATCATGCTTTCACAAGAACCAACATATGATTTCAATGAGATACCTTTTATTGACCGTTGGCGCCAGGAAGCACACCACCACGAGCCTTGCTTCTGACCGAAGTTTTACTCTCCCGTGGATATGATCCAGCTTTACGCTAGTTCCCGCCCTTCCCCCCACGTTTTCGATCACCACCTCTCTCCTCTTTCTCCCATACAGCTCTCGCCTCCATCTCCCCTCCATCTCCTCCACGCTCGTCGCTTTCGTCCCTTCCACAGTGCAGCCCTCCTCACCTCCGCCGACAATCAATAGCCGGCCGGCCGAGCACGCACCGCCGCCGCCGCCCCTTCCCGGTCCCCGACCCGGTCCCGGTCCCGGTCGGCGGAACTAAGGTGTGCGGCAGGGCCCGAACAGGCGAGACCGTGCGGCCGCCGGCCAGCCGGGCCGCACGCCGACCCCGGCTCGATTTGGCGCTGCTGATCCACTCAGACCTCTCTCTGATCAGGCAAATCAGGCGGTCGTCGTCGGCCATTCACTGACACTGACTTCCGGGTAGGCTGCGGTCCTGTCTCCTTCCGCTGGGGCGGCGTGCGACTGTCTTGTTCTGGAAGCCACTGAGTGAGTGCACTAGAGCAGTCTTTCACGAAGTGCACACGTCCGCCCGCCGCTGCCATCGGGGTACAGGTCACCACCTGATCCTGGGTCCACCGCCGCTGCCATCGGGGTACAGGTCACCACCTGATCCTGGGTCCACCGCCGCTGCCATCGGGGTACCAAGCTTGCAGGCTGACTTGTTGCTGTGGTAGTGTCCGTAATCATGCACAGACTGCAGGTCAAGCTGTCCAGCTGCATTCGTGGCCGTTGTGCACTGGGACGGAACTAACAGTAGCACTGTATCCGCTGCGGATCATCAACTCGACGCTGCTTGCCGGTCGCCGGCGGACGAGAGGCGTCCCCGATCACATTCTTGCAGAGCTCCTGGACGCGCGTCCAGCGGGAGAAGCATCCGAGATCTCACGGACCCTGACGAAGGGTCACGATGGACGAACGGGCGAACAGGCGCGGCGGCGGAAAGTCCAGTGTACAGTCTCGTGGACCACTACGGGGACTCGCCGTACAGTCTCGTGGACCACTGCGGGGACTCGCCGTACAGTCTCGTGGACTACTGCGGGGGACTCGCCGTACAGTCTCGTGGACCACTGCGGGGGACTCGCCGTACAGTCTCGTGGACCACTGCGGGGACTCGCCGTACAATCTCGTGGACCACTGCGGGGGACTCGCCGTACAGTCTCGTGGACCACTGCGGTGGACTCGCCGTACAGTCTCGTGGACCACTGCGGTGGACTCGCCGTACAATCTCGTGGAACACTGCGGGGGACTCGCCGTACAGTCTCGTGGACTACTGCGGGGACTCGCCGTACAGTCTCGTGGACCACTGTGGAGGACTCGCCGTACAATCTCGTGGACCACTGTGGAGGACTCGCCGTACAATCTCGTGGACCACTGTGGAGGACTCGCCGTACAATCTCGTGGACCACTGCGGGGGACTCGCCGTACAATCTCGTGGACCACTGTGGAGGACTCGCCGTACAATCTCGTGGACCACTGCGGGGGACTCGCCGTACAGTCTCGTGGACCACTGCGGGGGACTCGCCGTACAGTCTCGTGGACCACTACGGCGACTCGCCGTACAGTCTCGTGGACCACTGCGGGGGACTCGCCGTACAGTCTCGTGGACCACTGCGGGGGACTCGCCGTACAGTCTCGTGGACCACTGCGGGGGACTCGCCGTACAGTCTCGTGGACCACTACGGGGACTCGCCGTACAGTCTCGTGGACCACTGCGGGGGACTCGCCGTACAGTCTCGTGGACTACTGCGGGGGACTCGCCGTACAGTCTCGTGGACCACTGCGGGGGACTCGCCGTACAGTCTCGTGGACTACTGCGGGGGACTCGCCGTACAGTCTCGTGGACTACTGCGGGGGACTCGCCGTACAGTCTCGTGGACCACTGCGGGGGACTCGCCGTACAGTCTCGTGGACCACTGCGGGGGACTCGCCGTATAGTCTGGCAGACGTCACAATTCGGCGAATTATACGGTCGGCGGTCCGCGCTCTCCATGGACCGGTTTGCTGGCCAATGTCGCGCCGACGCCCTCCGTCTGGAGGCTTTGTCGCATGTCGCGCCGCAGTGAGCCCCCAAAGAGTCGCCCTCGCCGCGGGCGGCGGGCTTTTTGTCTGGCGCCAGCGCGCCGCGGGAGAGCAGGCTTTCATTGAAACACCGGCCCAGACCAGGTGCCCGAAACCTACATCGGAGTGCGGGAAGAAACGAGTCGCCAAGCAGCGTAAAAGCGGCACAGGCTTCATGTATCACCACCAACTCACATCGCTACTTGATCAGATGGTGCCAACTACCACACCAGATCATCCTATTTCTGGTCGCCAAGTAGCTTCGTAGGTTGGTATGAAGCCACAGAGGTGAGAGCCGGATGCAGATTGGCGCTGGGAACATGTCCCCCATGGAAGGGTGGCACTTCTCTGACCGGAAAGAGGTGCCCCTCGGTGGAGGCTTGAGAACCTACACGCGAGCCGCGTGGCGAATGTTCAGGCCGACGCGCCCCTCCATGGACTTTCGCAGTGGCACCCCTCCGAGGAAATGGCGGCTCTCCTGGCGAGTGCTCCGTCGCCGGCAAATTCTTGGATCCACCCTGACAGAAGTCCAGGAGCCCAGAAGATTGGGCACGTGTAGACATCGTCCACGTAAAATGCCGCTTCGATTTGAAGCGCCTTTCAGACCAGTACCAGTGAGATGATAATCATTCGACCCCGTACGGACACCTGATTTGAAAGTATCGGTCACTTCCGTGCACAGGGTTGGCACTATGTATATGCTAAGGGGGCCAATGGCACACTAAGCCATTGACTTTGCTCCCTCAATCCTCTATTTCGCCTCCAATCATGTTGAAGATACACTGGGCATATGGACGTATTTAGAGGACATAATGAACGGGCAATACCAAGCAGGGGTGCAGGGCACCATGGCCTCTCGACCGCCGGTCGGTTATGGCTCGCTCTTTGAGCGGCTCACTAGCGCATTGGACATGATGGACAGACGATACCAAGCATGAGTACAAAAGAGTGACGAAAGCTTTTCATGCTTTTGGGAGGGCACCTGTTCCCCACCCGCAATGTTGGCTTTTCCCCCTCAGTCCAAAAATTTCAACTTTTATAATGGGACCCATGTGTGCCTCCCCATCAATCCACACTGCCTTGATGCATGCCCCCCCCAATAATCTTCCGAAACCTGCACCTATAACACGAATCCCCCCTCCCCCTCCTCTTCACTGGACCATCATAGGTACAAATCTCATGCCAATTCATATGCAAATCAGCTGCCAATGTGCGAAGGTCCCAGTAGCAAAGCTTGGGTGGATAAGATTGCGCTTTGGCCATCTTGTTCTGTTACCTTGCACACCTATTACATCAGCTATGCCTAATGAGCAAGGCTCGTCTCAGCCTTGCCATCAGCAATACTTAATGAGCAAGGCTCGTCTCAGCCTTGCCGCCAACTATACCTAGTGAGCAAGGCTCGTCTCAGCCTTGCCGTCAACTATACCTAGTGAGCAAGGCTCGTCTCAGCCTTGCCATCAGCTATACCTAAAGAGCAAGGCTCCTCTCAGCCTTGCCGTCAACTATACCTAGTGAGCAAGGCTCGTCTCAGCCTTGCCATCAGCCATACTTAATGAGCAAGGCTCGTCTCAGCCTTGCCATCAGCCATACTTAATGAGCAAGGCTCGTCTCAGCCTTGTCATCAGCCATACTTAATGAGCAAGGCTCGTCTCAGCCTTGCCATCAGCTATACCTAAAGAGCAAGGCTCCTCTCAGCCTTGCCGTCAACTATACCTAGTGAGCAAGGCTCGTCTCAGCCTTGCCATCAACTATACCTAGTGAGCAAGGCTCGTCTCAGCCTTGCCGTCAACTATACCTAGTGAGCAAGGCTCGTCTCAGCCTTGCCATCAGCTATACCTAATGAGCAAGGCTCGTCTCAGCCTTGCCATCAGCTATACCTAATGGGCAAGGTAGTCTCGGTGGCAGAGGCCAGACACGGTGCAGACTGGCGGCCGTACACTTCCAGCTTTGTATGAGGCATGTATGCGCGTGACCCGTGCGATAGTTGTGCGCTACAGACTTGAATCTCACGTCGCCGCACACCGGCAACATGGAAGAACGCGTGGGCTGCAAATTTTCACAAAAGGAAGAACTTGTTTGCCAACCAGCGTGCTCTGTGGCGGCAACAATGCCGATTTTATTTTAACGCGACCAGAATTGACCGGATGGAAATTACATACTTCCATTTAGAAAATTCACATTTATTTTGAAGACAGCACGAGACAAGTGTCCATCCGATGGTACATTTGTTTTCTCATGACGTCAACCTGAGCCACCCCGGCAGCTGAGTTGGTTACAGCGCTGGCCTGCACTGGTCTCCCCCGACCTGGCAAGCGAGGGTTCGAGTCGCTTCACGCACTGGTCTCCCCGTGTCCTTCACGCGTCCATACTTCGTCCACGGCTGGAAGGGTCAGTTGGGAACTGGCCTAAAAAGGCCGGGGACCAGCTGCCGGGGCGGCCGGGTCGGTACATTGACGGCACGTTAAACTCTCGGGTCAAGGTGCTGTCATTGAACTGGAGTTGATGGATCGGATGGTGGGACCAAGGTTTACGCTGGAGTACTTGTTAGGGTCGTGGTCCACTGCTCGACAGAGGGCAGATATTCCTTGTCCCAGCGTGACCGAAGTGTTCGATGCACGCTGACCTCGCTGGCCTACGACTTCCTGCAACCAATAGCCTCGAGAGAGTGATCACGCCACGCAGCCTATTGCCCTGGGCGGATCGGCCGTAAATAACCCCACTAACTTCATACGTAACTACAATACAATATTGTTTTCGAGTCCTTACTAGGAAACTTTCAAAACATGTTCAATGTTTCCAACTCATCTAACCTTTGACCTATGAGTCTACATGTGACATATTGAGCACGGCTAATGTTTCAACCACATTCCATGTGCGTATGGGCTATTGGTTTTACACAGATACGTTGCGCTGTCAGACGTGAACATTATCGATGTTCTGAAAATCAACCTACAAACAGACTTGGGAGGTCAGTCAGTGACACGAAATACAAAAATCTGGCACCGATCGTTGGCTGCGACACGCATAGTACCATAGTTTTGCATTCATATCTACCTTGACGCAATAATGAGACTATAATATACATGTCAGCCCAATTAACTGTAGTTAATATAAATGACTTGCGCGGTTTGATTGCGGAGGGAGGGGGGAGGGGTAAACTCCCTAAATGTTGCTGAGCTTTAGCATGTGTCTATGGACGTTGACTGCGAATGCTAACACGAAAAAAAAACACATTTTCCTCCCCCAAGCACTTCGGAAATATCCCGCCCCTGCCAAATAGATACACACGCACCAAGATGTCATTCAGATACTGCAGAGCTAACTATCGGTCAAGGAACATTTCGCAAAAACCGTGAAATCCCCCCCCTCTTTCGTCGGCATGATGTGCGTAACTCTTGGCCCGCAAAGCATTTCATTGCTACAGACTAGGCAAAATACTACTGTATTCTCGCATTTCACTCGGACGGAGGCATCCATCCTTGCGGGTAGCATCTCACTGTGTAGGATCCACTTATTTTTAGGTGGGTGCACATGGACTCGCCCTCAAGGGGCGCACTTATCTCGGAGGGGTGGTACCTGCTGGAACTTTTGGTGGAGAGACGCACTTATGGATCCAGCCGGCCAGTTGTTGGAGACGGTGGACAGTCGGAATAAAAAATATAAGTATTTGTTGCTCCTCGGATTTATGCAGTGCAGGTATGACGTATCTGCATAAAACGATATTTCGCTCATAAAATGTGCCTAGAATCTGAGAAAACATTGAGAAAATCTGACTTGTTAAAATCAGGCCACAGGTCGGGTGGGCTATAGGGTGGGCTATAGGAGCGTGGTCAGGGGCGCTGTATGACCATCGCAGTCGATGCGCCCGTAAGCCCAAATAACGAACTAAGGAGCGTGGTCAGAATGCCCCTGGATTCGCTGCTGGCAAGGCGCATTCGAACCTACACCAAAGGGGAGCTTTTGGCTGCAATATTCCAGGGGGCGTAATTGGGCTTCTACGAGGGGAAGCGCGCCATTCTCCGACTGGAAAAATACTACTCGAATTTCCCCATGTGATAGCCCATCGATATTTGGTATATATACATATATATATACGTTATATATGTACATATATATATATATATATATATACATAGATATATATATATATATATATATAAAATATATAATATATATAATATAATATATAATATATATATATATATATATATATATATATATATATATATATATATAGAATGCTTTGCGAACCAGGAGTTACACACATCATGCTTACGACAGAAAGTGTGCAAAATATAAAGACATCTTGGCATTCATATCCATTTGCCAGGTTTTTCGAACATGATTGGGTGAGGGATTGTATTTTTCGTTTAATTATTCCCATCCAACGCCAACACACCCCTTCTTCTACCCCTCCCCAACCCCTTAAAATTAAAAAAAAACCCAATTTTTTTTTTTTTTTTTGGAAAGTCAGATGGCATCCATTAGATCTTGATCCATAGTGCATACCTTAGATATGTAAAATTGGCACATAGCGACCTCTTAATATTTATTTCGTCATCTCATGCTGCAAGGAACCTTCATGGATTTCGCTGGGGTATAAGTTCGCCAGAATCCTTGAAGCTGAACGCAAAATGTTGGGCAAAACGTCAGCCGTTTGATGAAGTAGGAAGAACAAGAGCACGACTGAATCTCCTTGAAGCGCCAGCTTTACAATGTAAAACAGGAGCGTCTCGGAAACATTGCTGTCAGACTTCGCTTGAAGGGCATTCATTCACTGAACGGGCAAAGCAAATTATGAGAAAAAAAGACACCGCCGGTCGTACACAAGGTCATTGCAAGCCAATGTCAGTGTTTTTGCCACGATTTCGTGAGTGTGTTTCGCACGCAACACGATGAAGTATTCACCGGTGTGACGTTCCAGCGGCATTTGTTTGCCGCGCGCGCACGGCGTTGTTCGCTGATCGGTGCTCACGTCTGCTGAGGTCGTTGAGCAGCCGCATTGGTGTACCAAAGGGGCAAAATGTCCCCCCTGAATCGATGGGCTCCCAATAATTGTGTCGAGGTCCCAAAAGTCGCGCTGAGGCCCAGAAATTGACATCGGGACCACAACATTCGCGAAGGGGATCCAAATAAGTGCACTCAGTACTGAAAGAAAAACTCACGTTGGGCTCGAAAATTTGCTCCGGGGCCGCCAAAATCGCGCTGGGGCCCAACTAGGTACAGCACGCTCCATAAACTCGAGCCCAGACCACAAACCATCACATTCGGGATCAAAAATGTCCGTCGGAGCATCAAAAACCATCGTCGGGTATCCCAAAAATTTGCGTACCTTGAACCCTAAGAATAATATGGGGACGTGGCAAAATGAAACCGAAGCTCTAAAAAATGCAAGGATTCCGAAAAATAGATGCCCGAGCCAGGAAAATCGCTCAATAGATTGAAATATACCACCAGATGCCTTCAAAAATCGCGTACGGTCCCGAAGAAGTGTACCAGAGGTAACAAAATTGACGCGGGACACAATAATATGGCACCGGGTCCCGAAAATCAGGCCGAAACTCGGACTTTCAAAATTCAGGAGTCACCAACACTTCCTTCGATCTCCGTAAGCTGGATCACCCCGAAACCATGCGCCTGGGCCCGACAAATCGGGCCGGAAACCCGATAAATCATGCTGGAGCCACGAAGTCCTGTTGGGGTCCCACAAATTGCGTCAGGAGCCCTAAATAAACACAGGGGACCCTATGAGCACAACGGGAGGCCGGAAATTAAATTGGCCTTCGAAGTACACCGAGTCTCGCAAAAGGGGCAAGGTCTCAAAAAATATGTTGCAGATCTAAATAAGCACAATGAGAGCAAAGAGCACCGAGAGCATTAAAGGGTAAATTCATATATACTCGTATGGTAAGGGTTTGCATTGCGGAAGCTTATTCAGCACAGGAGCTCGTGAAGGGTCATGGTCTAGGGCTCATGGTCTTGGGCTCATGGTCTAGGACCTATGCTCTAGGGCTAATGGTCTCGAGCTCGTGGTATAGGGCTCATCGTTTATGATTCATGGTCCGACACCGACGGTGGCGGTGTCGTCGTGTCGACTGTCTAGGGCTAATGGTCTAGCGCTCATGATCTTGAGCCCATGGACTAGGACTCATGGTCTAGGGCTCATGGTCTAGGGCGCTTGGTATATGGCTCATAGTCTTTGTCTCATGGTCTAGGGGTAATGGTCTAACGCTCATGGTCTAGAGCTCATGGGCTATGACTCATGGTCTAGGGCTCATGGTCTAGGGCTTGTGAAACCTGAGCATTGACTCTAGTCTTTACGACACGCACACACATTGGTGTTGATTATCGGACGGGCGTAAAGTGATGAGGAAGAGGGAGAGAGCGGAACGAGCCGAAGAGGAAGGCAGGAATGCCGTGCCGAAACGTGGGATCCTAGCGGAAAGGTCACACGAACTGGCACGCTGGTGCAGCTTTTTCATACGCTTACACACAGCGCCCCCAAACAGAAGCGGCGCCGAATTACCATACGGCCTCGGCTGAACCGTTTTCGAATAGTGTGCTGGTCTGGCGGTCTGGTCGCGCCGGCCCAACCCATTGGCGGCAGCGGCCGGCTCCCGCTGCGTGATACGGAACGCACGGGGAGCGGCCAGCCGCCAGTCCGCCAGAGTCGGACGGCCCGGATAGTCGGAGGCACGGGCTGAGGAACGGGCCGAGAGGAACGGACCGAGGAACGGGCCGAGAGGAACGGGCCGAGGAACGGACCGAGGCACGGACCGAGGAACGGACCGAGGCACCGGACCGAGCGGAGACCAGGTGGCAGGTCGGCGCGGGACGGAGCGGCAGCTCGTGCGCCAGCTTAGCGCAACAGGCTGGTGACGCCCGGCGCGGAGAGTGCCGAGTGCCGAGTGATCAGTGCTGAGTGCCGAGTGATCAGTGCTGAGTGCCGAGTGATCAGTGCTGAGTGCCGAGTGGTCAGTGCTGAGTGCCGAGTGATCAGTGCTGAGTGCCGAGTGGTCAGAGTGCTGAGTGCTGAGTGCTGAGTGAGAGTGAGGATTGGCGTGAAGTAGTCAGTGGGTGTTTGTGCGAGCTGTCTCGACGATCCATCCGCCTTACGACGATGCCGCTCTTGCGTTCGACACGACGGATTCGGTGAGTGTCGCCCCCCCCCTTCCACGACAATGCCCTCTCCACGCCCTCTCCACGGCTGCTGCTCGACTTGGCGCGTCGGCCGCGACAGCGAACAACATCGACGGCGGTGGTGTCGTCGTGTCAACGGCCTGTCGTTTACGAATATTTGCAGGGGATGGGTGGACCGCAGGAGCCGAGGTGACACAAAAGCCATCCGGACATCCAGAACCTGGGGCGATCATGGACATCCAGAACATCCAGAACCCAGGGCAATCATGGACATCCAGAACATCCAGAACCCGGGCCGATCATGGACATCCAGAACATCCAGAACCCGGGCCGATCATGGACATCCAGAACATCCAGAACCCGGACCGATCATGGACATCCAGAACATCCAGAACCCGAACCGATCATGGACATCCAAAACGTCCAGAATCCGTGCCGATATGGACATCCAAAACGTCCAGAATCCGTGCCGATATGGACATCCAGAACATCGAGAACCCGGGCCGATCGTGGATTGCGCTGCATGTCGTATGCCAGCGTCCTGTTGATGTCGCACCGAACATAAAGCAGGTATTGGCTCGATGATATTGAGACAGCGCATCTTCATGAAAATGCGCATCAAGGTAAACAATTTCCCATTAGAAGCCCCGTTAGTTTATTGGAGTATTGTGATCGATTTCTTTCATAGCTGATCCGTTACGCTATGAATAGTCGTCTCATGTGCGTTCCAGGATGTCATTCTGAACCTCCCGAATTTCGCCATGGTGTCTGAGCTACTTTACATCGGGGAATAGGTATGCGAAGAGGCTCCCCTCAGCTCTTTCACAAACATTGTCTCCAAGTTGCTGTAGCCGGAGACGATCGAGACTACTAATTACCATTGTGGATTGCTTGTTTTGCAGCATTCCTCTGTTCAGGTCATACGCGAGCCAGTTGTTGCGTGTCCCTCGCCGCGGTTAAACTGACGAGAACACGCAACACACGCAGGAAAGCATCAGACAATGGCGCTCTCCAGGCTTCCCACACGATGGAACAACACTAAATTTGATATTGGCGTGTCCTGTAATGTGTATATGATCTATTTCGGAAACGTAGTGTGCACTCAAATTTGGTGGTATGCCGCACACGGGCAGTGTTGTGTGTAATGCATCGTGATATGATCACTCGTGAGATCGACCACATATCGTGATATGTGGGTGCGAACTTCACACTGAAAGCCAAAGCTGAATCACACACATGGCCACTCGTTATCTGTTGCCCAACAAGTTAAATGTTTGGTTAACTCGAATTTTGGCTGTATGGACAGAACGTACAACCTCATCAGCTGATCCAAACCGAATGCAAGGTGATACCCTTTTGAGTTCTTCAAGCGGTGAAAAACTATTTTAACACACCATATTCTCCTGCCACAAATACAAATTGGTTGATTTGAACAGTCGTTTTCGCCCCGGAAATCTAGCAGCTGGATCCTCCAGACTGACAGCACAGGGCCGGCCTACTTGACTCGCCATTGTGGCTGCAGCACACACTAGCCGGCATGATATCTGGCTGGCATGATATCTCGCCGGCATGACAATGTCCGGCATGACACTGACCGGCATGACGCTGGCCGGCATGATACCTGGCCGGCATGATATCTGACCGGCCCGACACTGGCCGGCATGACAGTGGCCTGCATGACAGTGGCCGGCATGATATCTGACCGGCATGACACTGGCCGGCATGAGCACTGGCGGCTATGATACCAACGGTCGACTCTAGCCCGGACATTAATCGGCCCCGGCGAAACAGTGGCGGCATGACCTAATGACTAAAATAACATGCCGGCCCGACACTGGCCGGTATGACACTGGCCGGCATGACACTGGCCGGCACGACAGTGTCCCCTCCTCCTGGCCATCCCACCACGCCGTTCCCACCACTTCAGACATGTGTACGAAAACCTTGGCGAACGGTTCGCCGGTGAAGGTCATGCCCTGCTCCGCCGGAATGTATCCGGGTGTCGATCTGAGGCAGTGCTGTCTGCCGCCGTACGTGGCTCGACTCAGGATGAGCGGTGACACAGACTGGTGTCTCGACACGCGCCCGGCCCCCGTGCGCTGGAGCCATGGCAACGCGGCTGCCGGTGCTCCCATTGTAGTCGGCCGGCCAGACACCGCATGTTCGGAATTTAATTAGCCGCATCTGTTCAGTTTTTGCTGCGGATGGCCTGTCGACCACTGCGCTGAGGTTCGGCGGAGGAGCACCACTGCATGGCTGAGGTGAGGTTCGGGGAGGAACACCACTGCATGGCTGAGGTGAGGTTCGGGGAGGAACACCACTGCATGGCTGAGGTGAGGTTCGGGGAGGAACACCACTGCATGGCTGAGGTGAGGTTCGGGGAGGAACACCACTGCATGGCTGAGGTGAGGTTCGGGGAGGAGCACCACTGCATGGCTGCGGTGAGGTTCGGGGAGGAACACCACTGCATGGCTGAGGTGAGGTTCGGGGGAGGAACACCACTGCATGACTGAGGTGAGGTTCGGGGAGGAACACCACCGCATGGCTGAGGTGAGGTTCGGGGGAGGAGCACCACTGCATGGCTGAGGTGAGGTTCGGGGAGGAGACACCACTGCATGGCTGAGGTGAGGTTCGGGGAGGAACACCACTGCATGGCTGAGGTGAGGTTCGGGGAGGAGCACCACTGCATGGCTGAGGTGAGGTTCGGGGAGGAGCACCACTGCATGGCTGCGGTGAGGTTCGGGGAGGAACACCACTGCATGGCTGAGGTGAGGTTCGGGGAGGAGCACCACTGCATGGCTGCGGTGAGGTTCGGGGAGGAACACCACTGCATGGCTGAGGTGAGGTTCGGGGAGGAACACCACTGCATGGCTGCGGTGAGGTTCGGGGAGGAACACCACTGCATGGCTGAGGTGAGGTTCGGGACCACTGGGGGGGAGGAGCACCACTGCATGGCTGAGGTGAGGTTCGGGAGGAGCACCACTGCATGGCTGAGGTGAGGTTCGGGGAGGAGCACCACTGCATGGCTGAGGTGAGGTTCGGGGAGGAACACCACTGCATGGCTGAGGTAGGTTCGGGGGGCGAAACCACTGCATGGCTGAGGTGAGGTTCGGGGAGGAACACCACTGCATGGCTGAGGTGAGGTTCGGGGAGGAACACCACTGCATGGCTGAGGTGAGGTTCGGGGAGGAACACCACTGCATGGCTGCGGTGAGGTTCGGGGAGGAACACCACTGCATGGCTGAGGTGAGGTTCGGGGAGGAACACCACCGCATGGCAGTGGAGATTCCCCAGACTGGTGCTCCACTGGACAGGTGCTCGACACCGTCGACATGAAGGCGCTTTGGAAATAAAACATCAAGACCTGGAGATCGGGGTGCTGCTTTATGTACTTTTGAGTGGGCAAGTGTCACCTGAATGTCCGCCCCCAGTAATTTCAACTTTTGACATGGGACGAATCCCTTGGAGTGTGTTCCCCAAATGCATTTGGTCCCGCCCATTGCCTTCATGTATTTCTCCCCCCCCCCGCCCCAACGGTTTTCAAGAATCAACACCCGTGCCTGGAGTTAGAATGTAGAAGGCATGCTAGAGACATGACAGGATATATTGACATGCGTTGGACACTAGTTGTATTTTGAACAGAAGACAGTGCCTATTTTTGCCTCCAATGCACAGTATGGGTGGTCTGACACGTATGTTGGGCAAATGAAGGAAGTTGTGGAGACCGGAGTTGCTGCGAAGGCTGGCACTGGCGATACACGGTGCTCTCGTCGGTGGATTCGGGTCGGGTCGACGACTGGGCGGGCCTCACTGCTGGAAGTTGACGACCGGGCGGGCCTAGCCGCCGGAACTTGCGCGACAACTTGCCGCAACAATATCCTGATTCTCGGAATGGCCTCCGGATGGCAAATGCCGCAACTAAGTATCTCCGGCTGTATTCCGGGAACGGGTCTTACCAATTGGTCTTGGCGTTCCGGCTGCACTTGGCAATCCGCTATCCAAGGCGAGGCTGCAGAGCGAGTCGCCTGGTACGGAGAGTCACCGCTGTGGTGCAGCCGCCAGTAGCGACATAGCCGCTGGCATGCAAAACGTGCCGCTCATGTCCGCCCGCACATCTCAGCAGTACCAGACGCTGGTCTCCGGCGCTGGACCTTTACACGAATGCCCGTTTGTTTCTCGTGTGCGTTGATACTTGGATGGAAGATGTCCGAGCGGGAGGCTTAATACTCGGCGGGACGATGCCCAAGTCATTCGCGATTTTCGTTGTGTTTTATGAACATAGATACATATTCGCATCGCGGTCGCAGCATTCGCCCCGCTGCGTCGTGTGCTATGAGAAAATAACTGTCCATCGCTTTCTCGGTATACATCACCGAATTAGTATTGATATCCATGAATCCAATATACAATGTGCACTGCGAGAGTTGTGTAATTACCTTTTCTAAACCTGGACGGTGAGCGTGATGTAGAGTTCACAGCCACACATGTACGCCCGCCAGCACTACACTTTACCGCTGTGTGTGTGTGGACGCTCTGGTGTAGCCCGCACGTCGCCGGACGTTTCGCGTGTTCGCGCCGTAGATCGTCACAATCCGCGGATCTGCAACAGCTGCGTGGGGAGCGTCTCCACTGGTTGCCGTGTGGGGAGCGTCTCCACTGGTTGCCGTGTGGGGAGCGTCTCCACTGGTTGCCGTATGGGGGCGTTCCGTGTGGGGAGCGTCTCCACTGGTTGCCGTGTGGGGAGCGTCTCCACTGGTTGCCGTTGGGGAGCGTCTCCACTGGTTGCCGTATGGGCTCCCTGGTCTTGGGAGCGTCTCCACTGGTTGCCGTATGGGGAGCGTCTCCACTGGTTGCCGTGTGGGGAGCGTCTCCACTGGTTGCCGTATGGGGAGCGTCTCCACTGGTTGCCGTATGGGGAGCGTCTCCACTGGTTGCCGTGTGGGGAGCGTCTCCACTGGTTGCCGTGTGGGGAGCGTCTCCACTGGTTGCCGTATGGGGAGCGTCTCCACTGGTTGCCGTATGGGGAGCGTCTCCACTGGTTGCCGTAAGGGGAGCGTCTCCACTGGTTGCCGTGTGGGGAGCGTCTCCACTGGTTGCCGTATGGTTATGGGGAGCGTCTCCACTGGTTGCCGTGTGGGGAGCGTCTCCACTGGTTGCCGTGTGGGGAGCGTCTCCACTGGTTGCCGTATGGGGAGCGTCTCCACTGGTTGCCGTATGGGGAGCGTCTCCACTGGTTGCCGTATGGGGAGCGTCTCCACTGGTTGCCGTGTGGGGAGCGTCTCCACTGGTTGCCGTAATATGTGGGAGCGTCTCCACTGGTTGCCGTGGGGAGCGTCTCCACTGGTTGCCGTATGGGGAGCGTCTCCACTGGTTGCCGTATGGGGAGCGTCTCCACTGGTTGCCGTATGGGGAGCGTCTCCACTGGTTGCCGTGGGGAGGTTCCACTGGTTGCCGTATGGGGAGCGTCTCCACTGGTTGCCGTGTGGGGAGCGTCTCCACTGGTTGCCGTATGGGGAGCGTCTCCACTGGTTGCCGTGTGGGCAGCCACTGGTTGCCGTGGGGTCTCCACTGGTTGCCGTGTGGGGAGCGTCTCCACTGGTTGCCGTGTGGGGAGCGTCTCCACTGGTTGCCGTATGGGGAGCGTCTCCACTGGTTGCCGTATGGGGAGCGTCTCCACTGGTTGCCGTATGGGGAGCGTCTCCACTGGTTGCCGTATGGGGAGCGTCTCCACTGGTTGCCGTATGGGGAGCGTCTCCACTGGTTGCCGTATGGGGAGCGTCTCCACTGGTTGCCGTATGGGGAGCGTCTCCACTGGTTGCCGTGTGGGGAGCGTCTCCACTGGTTGCCGTATGGGGAGCGTCTCCACTGGTTGCCGTGTGGGGAGCGTCTGTTGCCGTATGGGGAGCGTCTCCACTGGTTGCCGTATGGGGAGCGTCTCCACTGGTTGCCGTATGGGGAGCGTCTCCACTGGTTGCCGTATGGGGAGCGTCTCCACTGGTTGCCGTATGGGGAGCGTCTCCACTGGTTGCCGTGTGGCGATCAGCTGCACCAGCCGCCGGCGGCGGTGCCGTTTTGTGGCCAATGATCATGCCCGGTCCCACGCGGTCGTGCGCGCGGTCTTCAGCAGGCCAGCATGTGCACACCCGGCGTGGTCGCGAGTGGTGCCACCGTCAGCTGCCGCCGACGGTGGCGGTGTCGTCGGGAAGTGAACCGGTCACCGCTGCCCTTCTCGCCTGGTTATGCTAGGCTGGGAACGCTTCGGTCAGTCAGAAGCATTACTACTGAAATTAGGCGCAATGCCTGGATACGTGGTCTGCTGCGGAAGATAATTTCTATAGCGTATCCAAAATAGCTATGGCATTATCTGGGACGACGAATGCGGGGGGGGGAACGGTGTATGGATAGCGCCCTCCCGAAGCTTGACGTCTCACCACGTAAAGCTGTGCTTCCCCACAAAATGTTGAATTTATCTCGCTACTAGCAGCCTGTCTGAGGGAACGAATCATATTTCTACACACATAAAATGTTCCTTTTCATCGAACTTGCAAAGTGCAGATGTACTTTCAGAAACTCCCCAATGATGAAGCTGCCAAAAAGGCGCACTTCGCCCAACCATTTTGGGCACGTTGTAGCAAAGAGAGGAATATAGTGTACCAGAGATGTAGTCTGGTTCCTTCACACTTCGGTGGCGGGGGCTAGCAATGGCAACTGGCGTCCCAATACTGTTCCTAATTGTTTATGAAGGAAAGATTAACAAAATACCCCAGAAATGTTGTTGTGACTTAAAACAGACTACCAGTGACGCGACAGGTCTTTCGACGTAAGCAAAGCTACTGCACTACCAGACGAAAATCCGTAACAAGACGTCCTTGATCATTTACAGCAAGGTTAGTGAATACAATTTCGGTTTCGGAGCACCCATTCCCTGGTATACTCAACAGCTTTATATTCCTGTTACTTCCAATTCTTAGAAGCCTTTACACCAATAGCATGCTCCTCATACCCATGTCTTAGTTTCTGCACACGCATGCTTAACCCCTCTCCTCCCCAACCGAAAGGACTTTCGCCGTCTATGATTATCATGCTTGAATCTACGGCAGTTGATATTTGTGTGTGGGGGTGGGGTGGGGGGTGTCAGCATGCCATGACACCCAATCTGCTGGGTGATCTATCGGTTCAGGCTGTTGATTGGTAACCGGCCTGAAAGTTCAATACGAACCAGGCTTTCAAAAGGTGGGAGTCTCCACTAAAAAACACACAAACATACACACCCACACGCACACGTATATATATGGGTGTGTGTGTGTGTGTGTGTGTGTGTGTGTGTGTGTGTGTGTGTGTGTGTGTGTGTGTGTGTGTGTGTGTGTGTGTGTGTGTGGTGTGTGTGTGTGTGTGTGTGTGTGTGTGCGTGTGTGTGTGTGTAGGCACTTTCGCCTCTAAAAGGGGTGACCTTGGCTGAACAATCCGTTGTGCAGCGAGGGGTAGGGGTGTACTAGAGCCTCCCTGCATGAGCGCCCTTCTCGGTCGGAGCGGCACCACCTTCCACGGGGGTGGGGATGCATGCTTCTAGTTCCCCTTGTATCTCCCCTGCAACATGCAGTACTACAACACACTGCAGCAGGCCGGACCCGGGCTGGTCGAATTGCTCATTGCTCCTTTCCTCGTATTTCCACGGAAATGGGCTCTCGGAAGTCGGGCCTTCGCCCGAAACCGGAGATACAATGCAAGTAGCTAGTGACACAAACTGGGCGTTTAGCGTACTTCCATAATTTGCACCACTTCACCACTTGCCATAGTTTACGCGTCTGCGTCCGTGGAACGTCAGCTGATTGAAGCTCAGCTGACGTGATTCAAAGAGAAATTAATGTTCAGGAAATCCGTACTAACCCGGTGTAACCACCAGAAATACTACACAATACCAAGACACGCAGCTTTTTGTCAATGACAAGAACCGCAACCACAGGCTTAGAGAAATCTCCCCAAATTTATCCCCCCTCCGTCAAGTTGTCAAAATTCTGCCAGAGCATGATTTGGCCGTTGGAATCGACCACCACTCGTCTCAATACACGCCTAATACGCTAGTGAAGTACGCAGTCTAGAGCACACTGAAACGGTGTCAGCAGAGACAGGATCCGCGTCTCGACCCCTCGCGCATCGAAGCTACAATCCGCCTCCCGACCCCACCCCCACACGGAAAGCCTGCAGAACGCGCCAGCAGCTTTCGGATGCGGCGTCCCGGCACGGACCGGCACGAACCTCCGAGGCAGATAATTGTGTGCCGCACATGACCGCTCTGCGGACGCAGTTCACGGCGGGCCCTTTCCGGCCGTCGGGACGAGCCAAGGTCGCCGGCGTACGGACAAAGGATCACGGCCGACGGTCGCCGGACGGAACGAGCCGACCCGGCGGCCGAGCACGGCCCGCAGGTGGCGCCACCTGCGGCAAGCGCCGGCCGGCCGCAGTCTCGGGCTCACTGCACTCGGCCCCAGCTGGACGCTGATTGGTCGGCCGCACAAGAGCCGCGCTGGCCGAGACCGACGGTTAATTTGGCCGCGAGAGGTGCTTCGCGGTAGGTCAGCCGTGGTGACCCTTGCCTGCTGGGAACACGCCGCCAGCGAGAGCTGATGGGTGTCAACTGTCACGCGCGCTTCGTCTTGTTTCTGAGTACACCCGAGCAACGAGACAAAGAGCAGAGCGCCCTGCTTGCTACTAGGCACAGGCGTTGGCAACATGTTTGCGTCTCACTTTGCATGAATTGCCCCGAGGATTTCACAAAGAAATAGTCGAAACTGGCACGGCTGTTCAAGGGAACAGTTCCACAGATATATGGTATCGCCACGGCCAACGTGAACCGAGCTGCGTATCAAGCTGCTCTGAAACAGAATAGATGAAATAATTACGGGATGGCAACATAAACGCTTATAATTGAACTCAAATACTGATTGACCTCACCACATGGACGGCGAAAAAGTCATGTCAGAGCAAACATCGGGCGGTTCACATTGGGCGGAGTACACCGGGAAGCTTGACCAGTCGGCAGATTAATGATCAGCTCAGTGGCGTGGAAGCTCTCCCTGAACTCAAGCCTAAGTTGCAGAATGGTTTAGAAGGTAGTGTGCGCGAAAACCCGCCATTTTACATATTTTGGAAGATAATTTGACCTCGACAAGGCTGCTGATGAGATGACATACACTGAAACATATAAAAAAGGGTGACGTATCAACGAGATAGACCGGCACATCCACAACTACCGAGCCCAAGACCAAACGGCTTACAAAACAAACGTCGCAAATATTCCTCCAGAATGGCGAGTACCTTTTCGTAAACCTAAAAATTCAGATCCACCTAGTGATTCTGTGTGCCCAGCGAAGCTCTATCGGCTCTGTAGGTGGCGGTCCCAAAAGGTCTTTCCCTGAGACTCCAAGAAGCAACAAACTTAGCTGACCACTTCTGGAGCTGGTAGGAAGCGTACAAATGAATACTATGACGACTGCCACCTGACCATTCCTGGGTCCGGCAGGTGGCGGACACCTGACCCCTCCTGGTACCGGCAGGTGGTGGACACCTGACCCTTCCTGAAGCCGGTAGGTGGTGGGCACCTGACCCTTCCCGGCGCCGGTAGGTGGTGGAAATTTGACCCTCCCGGCGCCGGTAGGTGGTGGACATCTGACCCTTCCTGGTGCCTGTAGGTGGTGGACATCTGACCCTTCCTGGCGCCGGTAGGTGGTGGACACCTGACCCTTCCTGGCGCCGGTAGGTAGTGGACATCTAACCCTCCTGGTGCCGGTAGGCGGTGGACAACTGACCCCTCCTGGTGCCTGTAGATGGTGGACATCTGACCCTTCCTGGCGCCGGCAGGTGGTGGACACCTGACCCTTCCTGGCGCCGGTAGGTAGTGGACATCTAACCCTCCTGGTGCCGGTAGGCGGTGGACAACTGACCCCTCCTGGTGCCTGTAGATGGTGGAGATCTGACCCTCCCGGCGCCGGTAGGTGGTGGACAACTGACCCCTCCTGGTGTCGGAAGGTGGTGGACACCTGACCCCTCCTGGTGCCGGAAGGTGGTGTACACCTGACCCCTCCTGGTGCCGGTAGGCGGTGTACAACTGACCTCTCCTAGCGCCGGTAGGTGATGGACACCTGACCCTTCCTAGCGCCGGTAGGTAGTGAACACCTGACCCCTTCTGGTGCCGGAAGGTGATGGACACCTGACCCCTCCTGATTCCGGTAGGTGGTGGGCACCTGACCCTTCCTGGTGCCGGTAGGTGGTGAACACCTGCCCCCTCCTGATGCCGGTAGATGGTGGAGATCCGACCCTCCTGGTGCCGGTAGGTGGTGGTCCCCTGACCCATCCCAGCTCTTTACTCCTTTAGGACTCATAGCTGTCATCCGCACAATCCCATAATGCAAATTCTTGAATGACATAATAGATCTGGATTATGTGAGGAGTGACGGCCGAGTTAGTACGTTAATCATTGATACACTTCAAGTATGATAAAGGTACCGATCTCCAAACAAGCATTTGTAGCAAAAACGCTGTTACTTTCATTTGCTACATTTCAAACCAAAACATGGTTCTTCCTTCCTCACAATCTTTCTTGGAAAATATTTTAATGGGCATGGAGATCAGCGGAAGTCGCGTGACCTGAAGTCATAGCGTAACTTTTTTGTAGTTATTCATGAAATCTAGAAAATATCGACGGAAATGGATTAATCGAACCTTTGCGAGTTCAAAAATCCCGGATGTTTCTATTTTGAATGGTTATTTATTATAGCTATCGGCCACCGAACATGACCATAGATAGACCTCTCTCTTATCTCTCTCTCTCTCTCTCTCTCTCTCTCTCTCTCTCTCTCTCTCTCTCTCTCTCTCTCTCTCTCTCTCTCTCTCTCTCTCTCTCTCTCTCTCTCTCTCTCTCTCTCTCTCTCTCTCTCTCTTTTTTTTTTTTTTTTTTTTTTTTTTTTTTTTTTTTTTCTTTTATCTATCCATCTATCTATCTATCTCTTTCAGGACATGTTTTTTGGTCCAACACCGTATAAAATGTCTGGTTACGCCGCTGGTTGATTCACATTTAATTGGTTCATATTTCATTTCGATCGTTCGACTTCCGGAAGCATATTCGGTACATTACTTTGTCCATGACCGCAGCTTTCTGTCTAATTTACAACAGAAAATTGGCTCAGATAGCTACCTGGTGCTATTTTTGGATGTTTTCAGACCATGCGGCCACATCGGTAATATTAACAGGTGACGTCAGTTCAAAGACCGGAGTTCATTGACCCTGATTGAACTCTGGTAATTTCCCTGACGCAATATGGACTCATAGAAGTTACATGACAAGAATTCCAATTAAGCGACCATTGTTGCAGCTGCGACCTGTTCGACCGAAATCCGTCATTTCCCGATGTATTCTTGGAAGCTTTTACTTGCAAATGAGATTTGATGCAAACAACAAACGTCTGGTCTAACTTGGCCCGTTACCATGGTCTAGCTCGGGCCGTTACTATGCTGTAGCTTGATCGGTTACCATTCGCTTTGCCAGGTAAGAAAGGTACCACTAAGCATAATTCAACCTGAATATCGCCATGTTGGTTAGTTCACAGCCACACCACAAATGAACTGGTCTACGTTGCCTATGCCAGACTTATCAAGATATTTGTGTTTTTCATGGCCGTGGGTGCAGGGTGGGTGGCTGAAGGACAGTGTGCAAGCAAGTTCGAAAACTGTTAGCTTTGTCTCATGAAACGCAACACGCTTTTTGTATCGTGGCTCTGTCTAAAACACATTGGGGATGAGAGTAGATTTACTCTCGCGTCTCTCGGACGTCTCCCGGACACCAGGGTCCAAGGCCGAGCATCTCCCGGACACCAGGGTCCAAGGCCGATCATCTCCCGGACACCATCGGGACCGGCCAGGGCCCAAGACCGAGCGTCTCCCGGACACCAGGGTCCAATACCGAGCGTCTCCCGGACACCAGGGTCCAAGGCCGATCATCTCCCGGACACCATCGGGACCGGCCAGGGCCCAAGACCGAGCGTCTCCCGGACACCAGGGTCCAAGGCTGAGCGTCTCCCGGACACTACCGAGACTGGCCAGGGTCAAAGGCCGATCGTGGCGGGCAGCTGGGAGTCGCGGCCAGCGGCTGCCGGCCGACGACCCCAGGCCATTGATCGCACACACCCCAGACTGACCATACGGCGATGCAGTTCTAGATCGTCGGAATGGACTCGCTGCAGCATGCATTGTTTCATGGCATTCGATCCCGGCCGACGTTGACAGACTGCGATCTCATTGTGCTTAATTCCATTGTTGATTGTATGATGTATATATATATATCTGGCTGTAGCAGACTTAGGTGACGGCTGCGAGCTGTTTCAGGGGTAAAACGGTATTCTACATCGAAGGTTCGGATTTGGCTAATTTGAAGCGATTCCTGTCTTGGAATTTTCGGATGCTAAAAACAGGGAATCGAATATCAAAGGAGGAACTACTCTTCCAACCAGCTTTAATATGAAGGCAGCGCTTGCTGAAAAAATTAAATGGAGTACATTCGACTGACGAATTTATCGTAAGTTTACGCATCGCAGTTATTCATGGAGCTCGGAATCGTCAGATATATTACATGTGCACGACGCATGTAGGTGGGTGGTAGGCAGGCACGTTTTCTGATAGCTGGGTGACCAGCCAGGCATGCTCATCTCGTCACATCCCTGGCTGGATTCAGCTCTCCATCTTCCATAAGTGGCACAAAGGGCTTGGTAGTTCGGTAGAAACAATTCAGCTTGATTGACGCATGCTTTTAGGCGGTCGCTTTTGTTTGAGTGATTATAAATCAAGAAAGAGGACAGGCAAGGGACCACTATTTACAATGCCAGTAAGAGTTCTGCATCTTTCCTTTTTTTGCTGGTGATGGTGTACAGGGGTCAAACTTTCCATTTTGATACCGCTGCCAAAAGCTGTCACCAGATATCCTCATGTGCGTTTCTTGAAGCATGTAATCAATGTGCGCTGAATATCAATCGTCAACCAGCGCACATTGTTCGCAGGCTATTGGATGCCAGAAAACTCGATCTTGCGCACTGGCTGTACCTCAATAAAGTTCATTGGATGCCATTTTTATGTGAACTACTTACCACGTGGTTGATTACAAAACCGCTTCCAGCTACGTTGACCCAGCATGACGTGAAGTTGTCGCGAATTATTAACTGAAGCTGGTGGATCTACTCCAGACCCTACCCGTGCCTGATAGCTATTCAGTTCGCAAAATGAACCATACGGGAAAGACAAGCCAGTAGTTAATGCTATTCACCTGGTCGTCATTAACACCAAGAGGTGTCTTCCATTCTTCCATCGGGCTCCTGATGGCCGATGTTAAGACGACCTTTGATTGGTCCTTCGTCTAGCGTGTGCTGAGTTATCCTCAAGGTGCGCTCTTCGCGGGCAATGTGAGTTCATATGCCATGGGGGGGGGGGAGGGGAGTTATTAGTTAATGAACGCCAGGTCAGGACGGAAGGCGGGCTAACTATTGCGCTACATACCACACTCGGGCCCAGTCGGAGGTAGACAAAAGCTGTCTGCTCAGCCTCACGCAGGGATGCTGATCATGTCCGGAAGTGCTGGCTGGCAGGTGGCGCATGCACACCACTTTCGCTGTGTCGTGCTCACACCGCAGCAATGTGCAGCCTTCAGGAGTCGCTCCGCAGTTCTGACAGGATGAGAAGCCACCCTTACGGGCAGGCACCTCAATTTTCGGAACACGCTTCGAGGACTTGTCCCTGATCATATACTATAGATAGCAGTGGCCGCTGTCCAAATTCATAACGTCCCAAAACTATTGAGGAAAATTAAAGCATTTAGGGCAGTACCTCACTTGAGTAGAGCTGAAAAAAATTCCTTTAAAAGGCTTATGCTCTGAACGCGCACGGACAAGTCTTAACCAGATCCGACTAACGGTTTCGGAGTTATAGCCTCCGGCAGCATTTTGAGGTCATACAACAAGGGTATCTTTGGCGATAGATATCCAATCAACAACGAAGGGGTAGTGTGACATATTATGCATCTTTGAGAAGACAAGTGATGAAAAAAGACATCCGTGATAAAATACCAGCATGTCTCACAGTTCACCTCGTGACCCCATGACCTCGTGACGTTCTGTGACCCCTAGCCCATTGAAATTGATCAATTTGGTGGCGAAAACACAAACGGGCATGATTTGCCTGTCAGACAACAACAATAAAAAAACGTTTCGCTCCGAAATATCCCATATTTACCGCTTTTATTCCTTTCTATGATTTTGCGATTTTCGGAACGGATGGATTTCGAGTAAGTTTTCTCCCATTGGAAAACTACGATAGATCGAACAAAGAAATAAAGAGGGGGATATATAAACGTTTCCTTCACATTTTTTTTCAACTCCGTCTGTGCCCGCCACCGGGGCTGTCGATACATTGCGGCCGTCTGCGACCTACCGCCATGGCTGCCGAAACATTGCTGATTGCATATCTGCATATGCTGAACGGCCTGATCAACATACTCAGTACGGTTGCACTTGTGGAATTTGCCCGACTGTCATGCATGTCGCACGCACATGGAAGGGCGCGTGCACGGGCCCCAGGAAAAGCCGGCACGGGGTGGTGGCTTTGCTATGCATGATATGCAGGTGATTGACATCGGTGCATTTACATTGGTTGGGTGCGCTTACTAGGCGATCTACCTTGTACGTACGTTACGTGCAGCTTGGATCGTGTAGTTTGCCGGATGAAAACCGGTGGGGATAAGCTTGTAACCAGGAGTGCAACAGCTTAGATAAACGTGATACTTTTAGCACATTTATGCTAAGTGACCAATACCAGAAACCATGCGTACATATGGTAGGCATGCAAGCATTCACACGGTACATTAACTGAGAGAGATAGAAAGGAGGCATGAGATAGAGAGAGGTGAGAGAGAGAGAGAGAGGTGAGAGAGAGAGAGGGGTGTGAGAGAGAGTGTGTGAGAGAGAGAAAGAGAGAGGGTGTGAGAGAGAGAGTAAGAGAGAAAGAGAAAGAGAGAAAGAGACAGAGAGAGAGAAGGTTTGTCTTAGACAACAAAGCATAATTTTAGTCACGACCGATCCAGCTGGGTCATGCCTTATGGCATAGGAAAATAGCTGAGTTATTTGAGCTACATACTTGGCAAACACACCATTTGTCACTTTAAAGGCAACACAATTGGTAATGTTTCCCTATTGCGAAAAGCGACAAGCAATTCGCACCGTTGCATGATATTGTCGACATGGAAGAATTCAGAATGACTTACGATTTGCATAATTTTGAATGCTAGAATTGCATAAATGAGTAAGCAATTTTCTGTGAAATCGTTCACGGCTCATTTGCAGTAGGCCGCTTAGACGGTAGAATGTATAAATTCAACTAGTGTTAATATGAGATAACCGATACTTGATCTTCTTACAGATGAGTATCTGGCCGAAATATTGAAAGATAAACTTTCTCCAAGACGACAAGGATGTTTGATAGGAAATTGAAGATAATGCTAAATGCGTCACGAGTTACAATGTGGAACGCTTGATAGAGCCCTTCCTGATGAGGATACGGAAAAGGAAGGTCCGAGCCACAAAGTCAAGACACTGGTTTTGCCAAAACATGGCCTGCGGGATTTAGAGAGAATTACGGGTGCCATAATTTTGATTGTTAGAATTGCAGAAATGAGGAGGCAATTTTCTGCGACTTATTTTGCGGCTTATCTGCAGCAGGCCGCTTAGACGGTAGGATGCATGAATTCAACTAGTGTTGTTATGAGATGACCGATACTTGATCTTCTTACAAATGAGGATCTGACAGAAATATTGAAAGATAGACTTTCTCCAAGGCGATAAGGATAGCTAAATCTGCTAGAGCCCTGATTGATAGGAATTTGCGGACAATGCTACTAGCGTCACGAGTGACAATGTGGAACACCTGATAGGGCTCTTCCTGATGAGGGTACGGGAAAAGGAATGTCCGAGACACAAAGTCAATACACTGGTTTTGCCAAAACATGGCCTGCGGGTGCACCTGCGGCACCAGAAAGACATCCATGGCTCTGCCTTCCATCCAAAGATTCAGTTGGCAATGCAATTAGCATTTGCGGCCTAAAAAGACTGGAATTGGTATTATCAACCATTCCGGTTCGACTACGGTAAAAGAAACTGTACTCACACCTGTGTAATTCGACGGCTGACAGTGCGCTGCGAGACCGATACTTGTTCAAGTGGCGTCAGCCCAGCAAATGGTCGCCAACGTGTCACCGTATGCTGCACTCCCCAGAAAGGCCACATAGCTTCATTCATCTCTGGTTAACCCCTCATTAACACCTGGCCGACACCTAGCTGGTAACTGATTTGGGCAGATGACGTGTTCGTCAGAGAAGTCATTGCTTACCAGCACAACTGGGGCCCAGAACTGTCAAACCGGCCAGACAGCTACACAATATTGTTTCTTTGATGCGAAACTTCATGGGGAATTTTCAGCGCCAGCAGCTGCGCTTCAGCTTCAGCTTCAGCATGCTATCTGCACTCGTCAGTCTGGAGCGTGATCGCCTGGCATAGTTCAGCCAGGCATCTGGAGCGACAGCTCCCAGCTATACTGGCCCTCAATCAGATACAATTACGAGCAACTCGCTTCAGTACACCCGGCATAAACTAGCGATTTAGAGTAGATATTACAATCGAAGCGATAGAGGGGATGGTCTTCAACATGCTATCTGACACTCGTCAGTCTGTCTTTGAAATGCCTACATAACTGCCTAAATCTGTGAAATGCCTAAATAGCTAACTAACTATCTGTCCGAGTGGTGTGCGAATAACCCTGGTCAGACAATCGCCGCAGGGGAGTTGATAAGGTCAGGGCCGGGTCTAGTGAGCCGAAAATGTGAGATGGAGTTGCTTTGTCGAGGCTGGCAAGATGTAGGCTGGGGAGAGATGTTGATGCTGGAACGGTCGGTGTCACTGTTGAAATGTCGCAACTGTTGCACAGGGTTCGCAGCATTGGTTAACTAATCAGCCAGGTAAATGCAAGGGCACGAACGGCTTTTGGCTTGAATACTTGCTGGATTTCAGAACGGGCGGTTTTGGACAAGCCATTGGAGTTCAGAACCAGTTGTCGTGAAGCCAGAAGACCCTAGACTATCACTGCCAGGTGAATGTCTGCAGTACGCAAAATCACCTTGCGCTGTTTGGTTGGTTGGTTGGTTATTTGGGCTTTGGCGCATCGACTGCGATGGTTATACTGCGCCCATTGCACTGTTGGGAATAAAATATACTTTGAATTGGCGAATTTTGCGTTCTGAACTTTTCCAGTTCAACTCTGCATCGACACAAATTAACATTGAAGGGGAAAAGTTCAGAAGTGCAGAGGTACGTGTTCCTCCAGGCGTATACGAAACGACACCTGTGGAACACCAATGTAAACGCCAACATCCAGTTTCTTGTGTTTTAAAGTAAGATACTTTGTTAGTAATGCTTCCCTTCTGTACTTAGCTCTTCGGAAAGACACTCACGTGCAGTGGGTATGGGCCGAGAAAAAGTCGCGGTCAACTTTTAAATAACAGCAATATGTCAGGATCGTATGGAGAGAAAAAAATCGACTCCTGCCTCCATCTGTATCACGTGATAGAGCTATGACGTAACACCTTTGTCACATGGATAGTCATTGGACGACCACCGCTGTTGCATTTCAATATCAGCTACCTCGTCCCAGGAGAGTGGACCCATCTTGACAGATGTGTCCAATTTCCCGACTCGAGATCGAATGCTCTCTGTCTTGAAATCACAATTTTCGGCGGGAGGACGACGGTTTCGTCGAGAGGACGGCGGTTCCGGCGGGAGGACGGCGGTTCCGGCGGGAGGACGGCGGTTCCGGCGGGAGGACGGCGGTTCCGGCGGGAGGACGGCGGTTCCGGCGGGAGGACGGCGGTTCCGGCGGGAGGACGGCGGTTCCGGCGGGAGGACGGCGGTTCCGGCGGGAGGACGGCGGTTCCGGCGGGAGGACGGCGGTTCCGGCGGGAGGACGGCGGTTCCGGCGGGAGGATGGCGGTGTCGGCGGGAGGACGACAGGTCCGGCGGGAGGACGATAGTTTCGGCGGGAAGGCGGCGGTTCCGGCTGCAGTATGGCCATTTCTGAGCAGCGTGCCGCGTCTGTGACCAGCGCTCGCCGTGACACCGTGGCACTTCCGTGACGAACTTGATCGGTTGGCGTGCCAAAGCTGTGTGCCGAGGTTGGCGCGCCAAAGTTGTGTGCCGAGGTTGGCGCGCCAAAGTTGTGTGCCGAGGTTGGCACGCCAAAGTTGTGTGCCGAGGTTGGCGCGCCAAAGCTGTGTGCCGAGGTTGGCGCGCCAAAGCTGTGTGCTGAGGTTCGCGCGTCAAAGCTGTGTGCCGAGGTTGGCGCGCCAAAGCTGTGTGCCGAGGTTGGCGCGCCAAAGTTGTGTGCCGAGGTTGGCGCGCCAAAGCTGTGTGCCGAGGTTGGCGCGCCAAAGCTGTGTGCCGAGGTTGGCGCGCCAAAGTTGTGTGCCGAGGTTGGCGCGCCAAAGTTGTGTCCCGAGGTTGGCGCACCGACCCGGCGCGGATCGTGGCGACCCGGTGTGGCGACCATGCGTCGAGTCAGCATCGTGTCCCGGACATCTCTTCCGTTGTTGCCATATGGCGCCAAGGGTCACCGACCGCCGGCCAGCTGATCTCGGTCGGACAGGGCTGACTCGGACCCCCCCCTTCCTCCCCCATGGTCAGCTGACCTCGGTCAGGCAGGACTGACTCAAACCCCCCTACCCCATGGTCAGCTGACCTCTGTCGGACAGGATTGACTCAGACCTCGTCCCCTGCCCCCCACCCCATGGCCAGCTGACCTCGGTTAGACAGGACTGACTCAGATCCTCCCAGCCCCCCCCCCCCATGGTCAGCGCACCTTGGGTGGACAGGACTGACTCAGACCCCCTCCTATGCCCCCACCCACCCCATGGTCAACTGACGTCGGTCAGACAGGACTGATTCGGACCCCCTCCTCCCCTGTGGTCAGCTCACCTCGGTAGGACAGGTCTGACTTAGACCCCTCCCCTGTCACCCCCATGGTCAGCTCACCAGTCAGATTAGGTCAGAGGTCAGGTCAGCACTCACCAACTGCAAAGGATCGAGCGAACGGCGACAGCCTCCATTGCATGTGACTTTTCTAGAGAAAGCGTTACTTATTGTTCGTAGATGCGCGGAACTAATTGGGGCTTGTTGCTGAACGCAAAGACGAAGTTTCGTGTCTTTTAATATCCACTAGTGCCATGTACAAGAGTCCCGTGAAAGTAAGGCGTGTTCTCGAGATGGAACAATCGCGGGATTGATGCTGCGGTTTTAGTTCACTCTTTCCATGCAACGATCAAATATCTTTGCAACAAGCAAAGACGGATGTGGCCCACAGCAGTCCTCGGCGGGTCTTGTTGACAGAGACGGACGTGGCCCACAGAGTCCTCGGCGGGTCTTGTTGCAACAATAGAATGACGTTTGCCCACAGCAGTACTCGGCGGGTCTTTTCGACAAACAAAGATCTTTGCAACACTCGATAGATGGCTGCATTCCACGTGCATTTGGAGATACCTATTCCATCCTAATTCCATTCTAGATTCCCGTGCCTGAAGGCTGGCTGGTAGAAATGATCTGTCCCACAGCAGTACTCGGCGGGTCTTGTTGACAGAGACGGATGTGGCCCACAGCAGTCCTCGGCGGGTCTTGTTGACAGAGACGGACGTGGCCCACAGCAGTCCTCGGCGGGTCTTGTTGACAGAGACGGACGTGGCCCACAGCAGTCCTCGGCGGGTCTTGCTGGCAGAGATGGACATGACCCTCAGCATTACTCGGCGGTGCTGCTGGCAGTGATCTATGTGACACTGTGACCTACAGCATCCCTCGGGGGGTGTTTTGGTCAGTCAGTTCGTAACTCTCAGCTGCACAATGCTCCGTTTATAATAGCCAGGGGTAGACAATAGTTTGTGGGAGTGTATTCCGACCCATAAATACTCGGGAACTGAACTAATACCAGTGGCGTACCGAATAGGGCAAAGGGAGCTATGCCCCCAATAATCGCACCGGTGTTCAGAAAAATTGCGCCAGGTGCCTTAAAATTCCCGCTGGGCCCCAACACTCGTGCTGGGGCTGCAAGAAGTTCCACTGAGGCCCCGAAAATGGAACAGGGTCCGTGAAAATGACGCTTAGTACCCACAAGATCATGCCAAGGGCCCTGCAAATCACATTATGGTATTACAAATCGCACTGGGACTCATAAAATAGCATTAGGGTACAAGAGTCGCGCATAGGCCCCCGTGAAAATGACACTGGGGCCAAAAATAAATCGCACCAAGACCCTAAAGCCATTCCATGGCTGCAAAAAATGGCACGAGGGCTCCAAAAAGAATGGACAGGGGCCCCTAAAAATACAGCTAGGCCCAAGAAGCGCGCCGGGGCCTGTAGATATCACATTGGGGCCCAAAAAAATCGTGCAGGGGCCCCAAAAATGACGCTGAGTCCCAAATCCCACCAGAGCCCCTGAAAATCACACTGTAGCCACAAAAGTCGTTCCTGGAATCTAAAAATTACGTTGGGTGCCCAAAAAATGAGACCGGGATCCCTGCAATTACTGCTAGAGCCAGCAAAAAGTCGCACTGGGGTCCCCGAAAATCACTCTGGGGCCTAAAATTGTCGGGTCGGTGCACCTGGAAATCACACTGTGGGTCCAAGGAGTCACGCAGGGGCTCTGAAAATGATGCTGGGGCCCAAAAAGACGGACCGGGCCCCTGAAGGTCACGTTAGGACCAAATTGATCGGGCCGGGGACCCAGAATATTGCGCCGAGACCCTCACGAAGTCGGAACGTGGCCCATGAAATTTACGCTCGGGTCTCAAAGGTTCCCATCTGGCCCCTGAAAGTCACGCTCGAGGCCCAAATGTCGTGCCGTATTTCAAGAAAATCATGGTGGGGGCTCCAACGGGGCGAGCCGGGGCCCCTGAAAATCACGCTGAGCCTGGACCAAGTCTCGTCCAGGCCCCGAAAATCGCGCTAGGGGCACGACACGTCACACCGGGGCCCCCAAGAGGCTCATCGGGTCACCGAAAAATGAAGCCGGAGCAACGAAAAAAATAACAGTCCAGACATGGAAAATCACTCTGGTGGCCCGGCAATCGCTCCAAAGCCCCAAGTACGTGTTTGACCCTCAAGGCGTGTCGTGGCCACAAAAGCATGCGCTAGGGATCCAAACAAATAGCAACGGGGCCCAACAAATCATACTTAAAAGGAAAAAATTACGTCGCTGTCCTTGAAAATTCCATTGGAAGAAAAGTGGCGCTGGAACCCCACAAGTCGCAGCTGGCTTCCCATATGTCAATGTCTACCCAGAATGACCCACACACGAGGGTGTGGGCCAACGGTGCTTCCTCACAGTGTCAGAGACACACGAGGGTCTGGGCCGACGGTGCTGCCTCACAGTGTCAGAGACACACGAGGGTGTGGGCCGACGGTGCTGCCTCACAGTGTCAGAGACACACGAGGGTGTGGGTCGACGATACTTCATCAGTGTCACAGACACACTAGGGTGTGGGTCGACGATGCTGCCCCACAGTGTCAGAGACACACGATGGTGTGACCCGACGGCATCAGTGTCAGACTCTTCACAGTGTCAGAGACACATGCAGGCGGCGTCTGTGACAGTGGCGCCCCACAGCGGCGACGGTGAGACACAGGTACCAAGTCAATCTCAACGATCGTAGTAATGAGAAGCATTTAGATATATGGCCGAATAACTTACTCTATCTATTAACATTTCCACACGGAGGAGAGCCTGTAAAAAACGTTATTTGTCATGCTTTAGTCAATTCGAGTCTAACAACGCTGGAGCCAGATTTATGTTCCCCTGGCGACTTCCTCAGTACCGGCGACCCGGCACCTTTGTGGAGGCCGAGAGGGACGGAACGGTCGGTGTCCACGACCTGGGGCGACATTCCGCCGATCCCCACAATTAGAACCCGGGGAGGGATCCGATTTACGACCGGGCACAGATTGTAATTTATAGAATCGGCGAGAGATCAGACCGTTGTTGATGTTGGTCCTGTCGATGTAATGCTGGGATTATGGGACATTTCGGCCTGTGATGCTGGGATTATGGGGCATTTCGACGTGTAATCTGGCAGCCGTTTATTTTCTCCCGACCTGAGTATCACCGAGCGATGTTAAATAGCTGAAGGTGGAGTTCGAACTCGGTGTGGTGGACTTCAAGCTCAGCTCCGAGATTCAACAAAGGTTCAAATGTTCAAGTTCTGGTTCCAAGGTTCAAGCGGGTTCGGGAAGAAAAGATTCACAACCTACGAAGAGTCACTGCAAAAGTTCTCTAAAGACTGCTGCTGAGTGGTGAAGTTCAACACCAGATTTAATCTATTCCCACACATATGGCGTAGTAATTGGCGGGAGAAGCTCAAGACCAGATTTACTTCCTTCTCGCCCATTTGGCGTGGTACGTGACGGAGTAGTTCAAGCCCAGATCTAATTTACTCTCGCCGATACGGCCTAGTACAAAGTGAAGGGAACAGTTTGCGGGTAGTTAATTTGCAATGCGTGACACGAAATGCGAGCTGGAATGGTGGACGGAACTCTTCATCAAGAGCGCTACAAATTAAAATACGGACAGTTCGCTGGAAGTTGAATGACATCAAACTTTTTGCATCATGCACTCTGGAGTGGACTTATCACGTTCCCTTAGCTATCAGGCAAGTAGCAAACCACAGGCAGGTACCAACTCTTCCGAGGCGGAACATGCTATGACAACTATACTCGAATCGATTATAAACTTGTGTTTTGTCACTGATCAGCTTTAGACTTCTGGCCCAATACAACAATGAAAACTACGAGTGCTTGCTTGATTGATAGCAGCCAATGAAGCCCGTTTGCGGATGCTGATGAGGTTAAATATAACGGATTTAACGGCTGTAGAATGGACTTCTTAACTGCAATCATGGGCCTCGAATGTAGATCACATGTATCAAATGTGCACCATCAAACTTTGTGAGAACATCAATTTACCCTATGTTTAAATGACGTTCCATGCTTAGCACTTCACATGCCAGCAGTGTATTGTCCTCAATTTCCAGCAGAAAGCGCGTCTTCTTTATTGTGAACAGAATGTCACCTATCATTGTGAATATTAAATTTGAAAAATTGGGAATAATTCTTTTATAAAATTGTGAATGTGAATTGCGAATAATACTCAATTCGCCATTCCATTCTCAATAACCGCCACTATTCTCTGGCGGTTTTGTCGTTTTGTTCACATGCATTTTGCAAATGAAGCTGAACCCTCGTAGTGCCGGACAATTTTTGCTCATCGCAGTGCCGTGAGTTGGTCAATTTGACACCCTCGCCCAATTGCTTTTTGTTCTAAGCAAAGAGGAGACATGCGGTAAACGACATGGGGTAAACGTTCAAGAGTTACTCAGAATATGCTATATATGTATGTGATTGACCTGGGTGATGTCAATCAGGTCAACGTCGAGCGCAAACAGTCATCCGTCTTCACCGTAGTTTTCGGAGCATGATCGTGAAACAAATGCGACTTATCGCTTCAATTTTGATCATAAATAAGCTGAAGACAGTCGCACACACGTGACTCCTTTAAAGGTCGAGGAGAAATACCTGGAAGTATTTGGAAATGCGTGGACATGGGGATGAGTACTACCGAAGCAAGATCAAAGGTTTTTGATAATATTAAAGCAAATAAAAACAAGCATTTTAACCTTGTACCTTATATTTTTCATTTTTTTATCCAATACAATCAAGAAATTCCCAAACGAATTTGAAAGTAACGATCACATCAAAATTTAATTACAGTGTAAAATTGCATTTATATATGAATATATATATATATATATATATATATATATATATATATATATATACAAATATGCACATTCATTCATTTATTTATTTAAACCAATGAAAACCCAGCGCGGGTTAATAATATTCACATTAAATCTGCATACAGCATACGAATATCGTACCTTCTAAGTGCCACATTGCGCCATGTGTTCTCCACGTTCGAAAATAAAAACAATTCATGCTAAAAGGAAATTCAGGTGTCAAACGAAGTTGCCTAAAGGAAATTCAGGTGCACCTCCGACTAAACACAACTAAGTAGCTAGGCATCGGATAATATAACAGGTGAATCCAAGATGAAACTCTCACATGCCAACGCGCGTGTTAAAAGAGATGTAACGGAGCATACTGTGTTTGGAGGGAAAATAGGTTTATAGACGGCATCTGGAAAATGAGATCTGAATCGAAAGTAGGGGGACTTAATCGGAGAAAAGAAGGATTTAGGAGGCGATCTGGTGTAGGATGTTGTACATGACGGTGATGACTTGTCGCGACCGCTTTGGTAATTTGGCTTCCGTTATGTTCTAAGTTTTCGCTCGAACACCGTATGCGCCGTTAAAAAAGCGTTTGGCGGCAAGTGATGGTTTGATCTGAAAGGCCTGAGAGGAGGAGAAAGGTGAACCATTTTGTAAGATTTGGAATCTCCTGGAAGAAGGAATTCATCTGGAGTATGACGGGCCCTTGGGAGTCGGAAAGCTTCTGAAAATGTTTGGAATCTCAGGAACCTGCATAAATGTTAATGACCGCTGAGAGCTGGAGTAGTCCGGAGAGGTTGTAAGCCGGTTGAGGACAGAAAGGCCCAGGGAAGTTAAAGATATTCCTCACAGCTAGAGGAGCCTCTTGAGGTCGCTTGGTTGAGTTCCCCTGGTAGCTTCATGGGCTCTTTCGAGCACGATCGTCCTTGCAGGAGTCGGATAACCTCTCAAAGGATTAGGGCTCCAGAAGTGTGATGGAGCTCTGAAACTGGGAACTCCCCGTAGTTGGACGAGTCCTCAAGGTCTTCGGTTTAATCTAGAGAAAGTAAGGTAATTTAATGCATTTGGGGTATATTCGGATGGGGGTATTTTGGATGATTCGTTTTTTTGTTTACTTGCAAGAAACATGCAAATGTGTCATTTTGAAAATAAATTGGAAGAGTTGCGGGACTTCGAGTTCAGGGTCCATGAAGGCCAGTGGGTCTTCAGAAACATAGAAAATCATCGGGGATGAAATGATCCATGGATGCATTTGTCCCCAATCCAAATTACCCTGCACCACCACTGTACGGGGTAACTGAATAGGGGCGGGAATGGCCGAGTGGTTAAGGTGTTGGGCTCTGAGTACCAAGGGTCCCGGGTTCGACACCAGCGCCGCTTGGGACATTTTCCAGGCCGCGGCTCACCAGCGAAACAGTGTGGGCGGCGCCATTAGCCGTGAATGTGCATAAAGTGCGTCGTGAACCACACAATAAACAAACAAACAAGGAGTAACTGAATAAAGTAGTGCCGAGTGCATGGCGACGTAATGTCCCGTTCATGAATAAAACCGCGACGTGGTATAGCGGCCTTCGATTGTGCGGTTAGTCGGAAATCGATAGCACTTGTATTGGACCCGCCCCTCAAGCCTCGCAAGGCCTTCAACGTATCTGGTTTCTGATGGAGTCAGGCAGATCTACATCGGTGTCGTGGCATTCCGAGTCTTAATTGTGGCCCGTACTTTCCAGTAGGGTTGTCCTTAGTGCACATATAACAAGTTGACCCTCTGCTTACAAACGCTGGGTGAATGGCCGGTGTGACGGCCAGCGATAGTGCACAGATATGCGCAGAGCAGCATACTTGTGTCACTGCTATCTGCCGGCTTGTCTGATGGCTACGATGGTCGCTGGCAGTGACAGCAATGTGACAGATGGGCTTGCAGCTGCGAAGCCGTGTGTGTGATGCATCTTACTCCGATCGCCGCCGTCGACCGACACGCCATTGTCGGTTGGTTTTTGCTGAGTGATGGATACCATGACTGAACATGGCCCGGAGTTCAGCTCGGCACGGCTGCTTCACGCTTACATCCCTTCATGTTGGACCGCACTCTGGGCAGACCTCTGATGGCTTGATCGTTTCACAAGTCGCGTTAAAAAAAGTAACAACCGCCGGGCATTGTAGTCGAATCTCTATTCCCGTATGGATATTCTACAACCGCCAGGCATTGTAGTCGAATCTCTATTCCCGCATGAATATTGTACTGGCACTGGGGCACTGGCAACCAATGCCAGGGTAGGTAAGCTCTGCCATGAATTAGGCTTCACATTTGTTGATGAGTGGTGCAGGTTTTATGGATCCTGGGGCCTCTATCAGAGGGATGGCCTGCACTTCTCCGAGAAGGGGGTTCATGTGTTAGACAAAGATTAGCATGTCCTTCAGGGAATCTAGGGAATGGGGTGGGGAGGGATGAAATTGCATTGCCATCTCGGGGATATTCCAATAGTGTCAGCCAAGGCAATAGAACCTCAAAGTCAGCAAATAGGGACAGCAGTAGTTCAAGGAGGCAGAGTGGTAGTTCATCCAGTGATGAAAAACTCCTCAGCATGAAAAAGCCAAAGGTGGTTATGGAGCATGTGTTAAGTGTATGATGCTTAATGCTCAGAGTATCCGATCCAAATTTGATGAGTTCAAGTATTATGTTGCTGAGGAGGAACCAGATTTTGTTTGCATTACGGAGGCATGGGTCAGTGAGAGGTATTTTGGAGATAACTTGCAGGACTATGAGATCCAGGGATACAGTATGTTTTCATGCAATAGGGGTCCAGCAGTGAAAGGGTGTGGTGTAATGCTCTACGTGAATAGCTTATTCAGTTCTCAAAAAGTAGCAGGTGGGGATAAAAATGTGTCTGTTGAGTCAATTTGGCTTGATGTCGCTGTGGGAAAAGGCAACAGCAATACACTGAGCAATACACTGAGGATAGGAGTTTTCTACCGATCAGGAACCCTGCCACATTCTCAGCAACTGGAGCTTGACAAGGCGATTTGTGAGGAAATCAGTAGAAACCTTTGGAGGAAATGCCTTATTCCTGGTGACTTTAATCTAAAAGGATATGAAAATGTTGGTGTTGGCTCCCATCATGCAAAATGTTTAGGAAATGCCTTGAAGAGGACCTTTTCTTACAAATTGTACCAAATTGTAACGGAACCTACCAGGCATGGCTCATTCTTTGACCTTGCATTCTGAGATTTAAGTGACTTGGTTCAAGACTTGACTGTAGGCGAAACTCTGGGAAGAAGTGACCATAACATAGTTAGATTCAAGGCATGTGTAGTGGAAATTATGAAGGATAATTTGGTAAAGGTTCGAAATTTCAACAGAACAGACTTTGACTGAATGAGAGCGGCTTTAAGTGCCATAAGATGGGAAGAAGAATTCTCCAATTTAAATGCCTGTGAAATGTGGGAAAAGTTCAAATCTTACTTGAAGGAAATTCAGATTAGACATGTCCCTCAAAAGCAAAGACGCAAAAGAAGGATAGGAAAGCCAGCATGGCTTACACCAGACTTGATAAAAGCAATTAAGGCTAAGAAAGCTACATTTAGAGTGCTTAAGGACGCTTCAAATATCGTAAATCTAAAGGCGTATCGAAAAGCTAGGGGCACTGTGAAGCAAAAAACCAGAGCAGAAAAGCGAGCAAAATAACTGGATTTAGCTGGGAACTGTAAGGGGGACAGTAAACCGTTCTTTAGTTTCTACAAGCTGAGTAAAGTTTCTAGCACAATTGGTCCACTGGAAGTGAATGGGACTATATTGGGTGAGGATACTGAGATGGTTGAGGAGCTGAGCAAGCAGTTTAAATCAGTGTTTACATTGGAAGATATGACCAATCTACCGACCGTACACCATAGTTCAGTGACATGTGATCTGATAAATGATGTTGATTTCATTTCTAGTGATGTTGTTTTCAATCATATGAGGAAAATAAAGCCAAACAAGGCAGCAGGACCTGATGAAATTTATGCTAGGGTATTACGGGAAGCTGAAAAGGAACTGGCAATTCCATTTAGTATAATATTTTGTAGATCTGTTTTACAAAATGAAATTCCAACAAGTTGGAAAAGGGCAAATGTAGTTCCTATTTTCAAGAAAGGAGAAAGAGGGAAAGTTGAAAGCTATAGGCCAGTAAGTCCCTTAGTCTGCAAGGCACCCGAATCAGTTATCAAGGATAGAATAGTTAGTTATCTGGAAGGAAACAGATTGATTCAAGATACTCAGCATAGGTTTAGGAAAGGGCGATCATGCCTCACAAATATCTTGGACTTTTGGACTTCGCCACAGAACAATTTGATCAGGGAAATCAGGTTGATGTAGCATATCTTGACTTTAGTAAGGCATTCGACAAGGAACCCCGTACACGGTTAATGATACAGCTTCAGGCCCATGGTATTCCAGGTAGCATCTTAAAATGGATAAAATTGTGGCTTTCAGATAGACAACAAAGAGTGATGCTAAATGGTACAAAGTCATCATGGCAAAATGTTCTTAGTGGAGTCCCCCAGGGGTCAGTACTGGGCCACTACTGTTCGTTATATTTGTAAATAACATTGAAAGTGGCCTAGGCACTAAGGTTTTGAAATGTACGGATGATTTGAAGGTCTTTAGGGCAAGAACAGGTCAAAATGAGCATATATCGCTGCAAAAAGACTTAAACGAACTTGTGAAGTGGTCCGAAGAACGGCAAATGAAATTAAATTTCGATAAGTGCAAAATCATGCATGTAGGTAAGCAGCATATGAAGGCTCCATGCATGATTGGTGGCCAAGTGCTATCAGTGACTCTACAGGAGAAGGATTTAGGTGTTATTCTAAACACAAAATTGGGGGCATCAGAACAGACCAAGGAAGCCAGGAAGAAGGCACTGAGAATGCTTGGGGAAATAAATAGGAATGTATCATACAGAAGTGAGGAAGTCATCAGGAAGCTTTACTGTGCATATGTCAGGCCACATTTGGAATACTGCATCCAAGCTTGATCTCCTAGTTATGAAAAAGCTTGTTGGCTTTTAGAGAGAGTACAAAAGAGGGCTACACAAATGGTTAATGGTATAAGCAACCTGGCATATGAGGAAAGATTGAAGAAGTTGAATATGTTTTCACTTAGATATAGAAGGCTGAGAGGAGATCTCATCGAGGTCTTTAAATTTGTCCATGGTCTGGAGAGGGGATATCTTGGGGAAATGTTTGAGTTTAACAGAAATGATGCCATCAATTCAAGATTAAAGTTAACCACAGCAGAACAAGGTTAAGACAGTCTTTCTTCACCAACAGGGTAGTAGAACACTGGAACCAGCCGCCAGAAACATTTGTAAGTAGCAGCACATTGAACGTCTTTAAAAACAGCATAGACAATCATAAGAATAGAGGGATTTCTTTTCAGTATTACAAGGAGGGCTGATCGACGGATTTGGTGGGCAACTGGTTGAGTGTACAGAGTGCAACCAAGAAGGGCCCTTGTGGCTCATAGTTGCACTAATCTTTTATGTCTTTTATGTCTTTGCAACCGCTTGACATTGTAGTCGAATATCTATTTCTGCATGGCTATTGTACAACCGCCAGGTATTGTAGTCGAATCTCTCTATCCTGTTACGCTTTCCCATGGTGTCACCACGTTGGATGGTGAGAGATGTTTCCCCCCAAACTTCGTGAAGCTTAGCATTACTTCTATGGGGTTACATAGGTAGAATCGACCTAAGCCCCCCCCCCCTCGTCCTCTATCTCAAATCTACGGCGACACCCATTCGTTTTTCTCGGCCGTTGCAGCTGTCGGGAAAAATAAATGGGTGTCTCTCTCCAGCGCGTTGGAGAGGGGGAGAGAGAGGGAGAGGCGATACCTGCGAGTATACCGCTGTCTGTGCAGCCGTGTAAATAGGCCCAGGTACTTTCTCACTAGGATACTCGCTTTTTCGGCTGGCTCCTAACCGCTCCTTCCTTCCCTTGGAGTTCGCAGTGACATCGAGAAAAAAAAACAAGACTTCCTTACCACACTGGGAGAAAATCCTGGGAACATACCATTACTAATTACGCACAATTCGCAGTTTGATGTCAGACAATATCTTCCAAGAGAAGCGACGGAGCCATCTCCAATCGTCCATGGAAATCCAGCCGTATTCGGCTTTATCGCACCAAGTCCCCCTATGATACCCTACGTATCCGCACGTATCTCAGCACCCTTCCCCCGCCGCCCTCATCCACACTTAGCATCCGCGCTTACACAGCTAGTCACCTCCTCCTGGCCCATAAAGAGGCGATAACAGGGAAGTACTGTCGCGCAACAATGACTCGGTGATGAGACGTAACCAAACTATAATAATTAAAGCGTCGTTACATTTTTTACCAGCCTGCTGAGATATTCCACACGACTAGAAAGACCGCAATTAAATGTTCGTGACGATTGTCTGTTTGTTTATTGGTTGGTTCACGACACACTTTATGCACATTCACGGCTAATGGCGCCGCCCACACTGTTTCGCCGGTGGGCCGCGGGATTGGGAAATGTCCTGAGCGGCGCTAGTGTCCAACCCGGGACCTTTGGTACCCATAGCCCGACACCTTAACCACTCGGCTATCCCCGCCACTCCCGGCGATTGTCAAGCACCCAAGAAGCTAAACATGGAACACGGTGAACTGGCCAAGCACTCACGATATATAGGTAGGCCTCTCCGATATGATACAGAAAGTCGTAAGTTCCTATTGACATCGCCCACTGCCGTCACCTCGGCACGTTACCTTGGTTACCCATGGCGAGGATGTGTGTACGCATATTCGAAGCGATGCGGATGCGCCATCAATTTACTTCATTCTGTGCTCACAACCACAATACTGCGACAAAGGTGGTGAACGACTCCACCCATCTCGTCCGGTGCTATATAGGTGGCGCAATTTGCTGCTCGCTGTCGCTAGTGCTGCCCCTAGCGGCGAGTTGACGTTACATAGGTGTCGCAGTTTGACGCACTCTGCAGCTAGTGCTGACCCTAGCGGCGACGTGTAACACCTGCGTTGAGGTGACTGCTCGCCAGGTGGGTGAGGTCTCCTCTCGTTGGACAGGTGGTGGGAAACAACGAACACTGCTGAAGTGGCACATGGTCGCATGAACTGAGGGAGTGTAGGGGGAGGGGAAAGGAACAGGACAGCCGCCATCCGCCCATGCCATGTGTGTACGAAGTAACAACCATTAACGCTGCCTAACCCATACTGCCTAACCCATGCTGCCTCACCCATGCTGTCCAGCCCATACTGCCTAACCCTTCCCCAGCGACGGCCTAACCCATGAGAGTCAGAAACGGTAAAAATGTCGGAACATGCCATCATAAGCACCGTTGCGGGGAAGGGATGACCAAGTGGTTAAGGTGTTGAACCCTAGGTACCTAGGTAATTAAAGTGCAAAATCATGCATGTAGGTAAGCAGCATATGAAGGCTCCATACTTGATGGGTGGCCAAGTGATATCAGTGACTCAACAGGAGAAGGATTTAGGTGTTATTCTAAACACAAAACTGGGGGCATCAGAACAGACCAAGGAAGCCAGGAAGAAGGCCTGAGAATGCTCGGGGCAATAAATAGGAATGTATCATACAGAAGTGAGGAAGTGATCAGGAAGCTTTACTGTGCATACGTCAGGCCACATTTGGAATACTGCATCAAGCTTGGTCTCCTAGCTATGAAAAAGATTGTTGGCTTTTAGAGAGAGTACAAAAGAGGGCTACAAAAATGGTCAATGGCATAAGCAACCTGGCATATGAGGAAAGATTGAAGAAATTGAAATGTTTTCACTTAGATATAGAAGGCTGAGAGGAGATCTCATCGAGGTCTTTAAATTTGTCCATGGTCTGGAGAGGGATACCTGGGAAATGTTTGAATTTGACAGAAATGATGCAATTAGAGGTCATAAATTCAAAATTAAAGTTAACCACAGCAGAACAAGGTTAAGACAAACTTTCTTCACCAACAGGGTAGTAGAACACTGGAACCAGCTGCCAGAAAACATCGTCAGTAGCAGCACATTAACATCTTTAAAAACAGCATAGACAATCATTATAAGAATAAGGGCTTGCTTTTCAGTATTACAGGGAGGGCTGATTGACAGATTTGGTGGCAACTGGTTCAGTGTACAGAGTGCAACCAAGAAGGGCCCTTGTGGCTCATAGTTGCACTAATCTTTATGTCTTTATGTCTTTATGTACCAAAGGTCCCGGGTTCAACACTCGAACCACCCCGGATATTTCCCAATCCAGCGGCCCACCAGCGAAACAGTGGTTAAGGTGTTGAGCCCTAGGTACCAAAGTTCTCGGATTCAATACTCACACCGCTCGGGACATTTCTCAATCCAGTGGCCTACCAGCGAAACAGCGTAGGCGGCACCATTAGCCGTGATCGTGCATAAAGTGCGTGGAGAACCACCAAATAAAATAAAAACAATATAAAAAAACAATTACCACTGCAGCCACTGATGATGTAACTAGAGACACCTATGCTCCCTTGACTGAAGGTATAGCAGGATAGGTAGGAAAAGCAATGCTCAGAGGTCAGGTAGGCGGTTGGCAAATGACACCAAGAGACCTCAGAGAATATCCGGACAATACAGAGGCAATGGCTTGGCCTCTCTTGACTATGAAATAGATATAACTTAAACCACGTTACGACTTACATGGAGACTAGAGACTTCGTGGTATTCCAAAAAGGCTTGTAGATCCATAAAACTTCACGATACGTGTCTTATAGAATATCGACTACAATCAGAAACTCCAAAACCTGTCAGGTGATGCCACCAATGGTGACCTATATATATATATATATATATATATATATATATATATATATATATATATATATATATACACATATACATAAATATATATCGCATATGTATATATATGTACATATGTGTATATATATATATATATACATATATATATATGTATATATATGTACATAATACAATTCAGTGATGGATAAATTAAGCCTGTAGGAGTGCATGTAGCCAAATAGGATAGGCTGCTGCATGCGAAATAGGGGTCGACATCAGGGAATTTAAATTCATTGAGCTCTTTAAAAATCGTTCTTCATTGAAAATGACAGGATGTGCTGGCGTTGAATTTCTTTAAATTTTATGTGGATCGCACTGACCTTTAGCTCCTGTTTTCTGGTTGGTCAATGACGATTTTTCGATTCAATGTAGCTATGTTGGAGAGCATCACGATTGCTAAAATGGAACATGAATATTAATCGGCGGAATAGAGGAAGGTGAAAATTCATCTTATTCGGGGAGACGGGGGAGGATTTTCCCGAAAGCCATTTCTTTCCCGTTTAAAATGTTGCAATGTTTTTTGCATCGTCTTTTTAAGATCCAGCAATAGTTATTGGAGATGTCGGTTCTCAAACTCGAATCATTGTTTGACATCCGAACAGTACCACAATAATTACGACATTTGTTGTAGAGCCTGGGTGACACCGACGACTTCGGTCGCGTTAGTGATCCAACAGTGACACAATCACAGTGGACACTACTCCCCGTGTGAGGAGTCCTATTCGAACCACGCTACGCAAACTGGTCTATTTTTGTGTGTCCATCTCGATGACCCACAGACGACCTCCGCCTGCCTCCTCGCTGACCTCACGCTGTACGGCTCCAGTGGCTGTTTGCCTGTGCTGCTGGTTTCGCTTCGCTACTGGTTTCGCTTCGCTACTGGTTTCGCTTCGCTACTGGTTTCGCTTCGCTACTGGTTTCGCTTCGCTACTGGTTTCGCTTCGCTACTGGTTTCGCTTCGCTACTGGTTTCGCTTCGCTACTGGTTTCGCTTCGCTACTGGTTTCGCTTCGCTACTGGTTTCGCTTCGCTACTGGTTTCGCTTCGCTGCTGATTTCGCTTCGCTGCTGGCTTCGCTTCGCAGACGTAGCCTCGGGGAGGTGGGACGGGGTCGAGTCGTGGCTCAGCGGCCATCGCTCGCGCGCCGGTTCTCCCGTCGGAGGCTCGGCGGCGTCGACACGAGGACCGCCGGCGACTGGTGTGGCCAACATCCCTCCACCTGCGCAGCGCTCGCGTGGGTTCTGGGTGTCACGTGGTCGGCATCACCAGCACAGCCAGCTTCGCTTCACTTCATTATCGCCATGATATGCATCTAGCATGCAATCGTGCTCTATCATGCAACTGAGTTGCTAGGCCCCACCGTTGCATTAGCGGTTGTGTGTTTTCCGTGTGGAATGACAAGAAAGTGGTATCGTGACAAGCAGCATCGTTCGTTTACCCATGTCATGTCCCTGTCATGTACCCATCAGGCTTCTTTGATCCTCACGAATTCGGTTTTAATCACCTTCAAACGGCAATGCCGAACAGTTGATGGTCCTTCAGTTTTTATTTACTTAATAGCATCGAGTGATAGAATGCATGCAACGGGACAAGGAAATTCTGTGTCGAAAGCTGTCGATGATTCATATCATTGTTTGATGCCATCTTACATCAGAATTGCCATTGATCACACGCAACTGCTTCAAAATGCTCAGGAAATTGCAGCAATCCAATGCAAAGCTAGCGGTTTCCAGATGCCCCCGTCAGAACAAAAAATTGAATGCTGTGTTCTGCGCTTTTTGCCGCGTGTATTACATCTGAATATGGCATACATTGGAAACCCTTTTCCGGGGCGGGACATCCTTTCTTTGGACGGTGGCAGAAAAAGGTCTGAGGTAAACGTTGGCAACTGCTATTTACGAACAAGTTAGTGGACGACGAACCGCACCACAATCACGACCTACGTACCATCGCGTTCGAATGTGTTCTGTCTTCTATTCCTGCATCGACTAGTCCGTGGATTCATCGCTTGCGGCATAGCGCTCCTTGAGCTCCTTGGTTCAGCCTCCATTTCAGAAGCGCCCCCGCAATCAACACCAGCTATCGCTGTGCATCTCCGTCAGCTGCTTGCGCTGCTGACATGCATGTCCGAGCGGGTGTTGGGAACCATCTGGGAGCCACCTGGGAGCCACCTGGGAGCCACCTGGGAGCCACCTGGGAGCCACCTGGGAGCCACCTGGGAGCCACCTGGGAGCCACCTGGGAGCCACCTGGGAGCCACCTGGGAGCCACCTGGAAGCCACCTGGGAGCCACACTGGGAGCCCCTGGGAGCCACCGAGCACCTGGGAGCCACCTGGGAGCCACCTGGGAGCCACCTGGGAGCCACCTGGGAGCCACCTGGGAGCCACCTGGGAGCCACCTGGGAGCCACCTGGGAGCCACCTGGGAGCCACCTGGGAGACACCTGGGAGCCACCTGGTATCCACCTGTGAGACACCTGGGAGATTCACCTGGGAGCCACCTGGTATCCACCTGGTATCCACCTGGTATCCACCTGGGAGCCACCTGGGAGCCACCTGCTGGCCGGAAGAGCGAGAGTAAGACGTGCCGCCGGATGGGCGGATGAGCCATCTCAGACCGTGTCGACTCAAACTGGGGGCTCCAGCAACAGCTGGTCCGCCTTACACAGACACTGAGCCGCCGGATAGCTCCAGCACGCCCTGGACGGGCGCAGACGCCCTGTCGCTCCTCGTCGTCTTCCAAGGCACTCACTCTGCCCGATGGAGGAATTTTCTTGCCCTCGCAGACCCGCCAGCTGGCGATGTGTCTTTGGGTGCGACTTGTTGGAAGAGAATCTCCGGCATGATGATCGAAACGGCTGAGAAGTTGCTGGCGACTGGCGATATTTCTTTGGGTGCGACTTGTAAGAAGAGATTCTCAGGTATGATGATCGAAACGGCTGAGAAGCTGCTGGCGCTGGTCAGGGGCTTGATCTCGACGGTGCCTTGGTGAGGACGTTCTTACCGATTGTCCGCGCCTGCCGTATATACAGGACTGGATTGCAATGGCGGCGGTACGTCGCTTGGTTAGGCGGCAGGAGCTCATTTCAGAACTGCTCCGTGACCGGTAGGAGTGGCGCGCCTCCCCCGTCCTAATCCGCCGACCATGCTTGATTGTCCACGAACCGACCCTGAATCCTCGCCACACTGCATGTGGGGGCAGATTGTTTCTGGCGAATATTTTCCATGGCGAAAAACTCAATTTTGGTTAAAAATTTTGATGTCATTAAAGGCTGTCGATCTAGGTAATTGTATGCGATCGAATTCTCAGACCAACTTTTTACAACTTAGCGGACTGCTGTACGTGCCTAAATGGCTATGTCAACATGCAATGTTCAGTGTTTCCTTAGGTCAGGAGATACGACAAAACCGAGGTATCGGGTTTTCTCCAACTTTTCATTCTGGGTATCGATGTTTTTGAAAAGGCAGTTTTCGATCGTATTTTATTTCTTTCCCGCCAAGATAAACCATAATTGCCGTGTCTGAGAATGATGCATTCATTCCATTACAAATTTGTGGCAGTTACTGAAGATTAATTTTTAAGAAGAAACTAATTTTTTAGATCCCAAGTCGTTGCTTTTCAGCTTCCAAAAAATGGATATGTTCTTCGCGACACCAAAATAGTTTTCAGATTTTCGATAAACCCCCAAATGACACTCCTTGGGGCATCTTCGTATCCAATGCCTAAATCTTGATAATACATTGGATCTAGGATATGGATCTTGGAGGAAAATTGTCCAAAGGCTTAATGCTTGAGTAAACTCCTTGGGAGTTTTCCAACGACGACTTTGCTTCTTTAATCCATCTCCCATAGTTTTCCAGTCAACCTGGCTGCAATATCCCCTTCTAATGGGGCGCGGTCGGCCATTTGTAAGCAAGCCTTTATGCAAGTTCCCGGGAACGTGCAATATCTCACTAGTTTGAACTGACTTGGAAAATATCTGACTCTCTTGGACTTGGAAAATATCTGAACTGACTTAAAAACACGCCAACGTTGAAGTACTTCTGTCAAACGAAGCATAGAAATGCGCTTATCAATCACGCGATGCTTCCGGATTTCCGGCAAAGGAATTCCGCCCGGCCACCATTAGTCAGGATGAACGAGTCTAATGTGTTTTAAATTAATTAAAAAGTCAATCAAGGCGCCTAATTTGTCAACAACAAAAAATTATCGTTCTAAAGACATCACACGCCAAAGCTCAACATTCAGCATCAGCGTGCAGTTTCACGACGGTTGGTTGGTTGGTTATTGGTTTTACGACACATCGACCGTTGATTCATGTAGCGTCGCCAAACTCTCACGCCAATTGGTCGCGGGCGAAGAGTAGCGGCAGGTGATCTCGAACCTACAACCTTTCGATTGCGAGACGAGCAACGTACCCCTAGACTACTCGTCCCCGACGGTGACAGTCGGCGATGCCCTCTTCTGTTACGGGACCGTTACACTGAGGAGTTGCATCATCTACACTGCTCGGCTAATCCCTACCATTAATGGGGAGGTGAGTGGGCGATGCCCTCTACTGTTGCGGGACCGTTACACTGAGGAGTTGCATCATCTACATTGGTCACCACCATTAATGGGCACCTTTGCCACCATTGGTCAGCACCATTAATGGGCACCTTTGCCACCATTGGTCCGCACCATTAATGGACATATTTGGCACCATTGGTCCGCACCATTAATGGGCATCTTTGGCACCGTTGGTCCGCACCATTAATGGGCATATTTGACACCATTGGTCCGCACCATTAATGGGCATCTTTGGCACCATTGGCCCGCACCATTAATGGGCGTGTTTGGCACCATTGGTCCGCACCATTAATGGGGAGCTGAGCCGGTGAGACAGCTGGGTGGCTGGGAAGCTGGTGTTGAAAAGTCCTGCATTCGCTAGCATGCGCCGTAGTAAGATAGTCGTTAACAAGAACCATGTCGACAGTTTCCAACTCATTTGCTTGTGATCAGCGCATTCAAACCAGAGTCGCTGTCGTCCATGACTACGGTGCATCGCATGGATATGCACAACGCATGCTTTTACGTCGCGAATGCCCCAGTCGATTACTAGCGTTGATCTGAGCGCTTCACCACAGGGTGTGTGAGAGGGTGGAGTACTGGCTGGTCGGCGACATGCCTTCGGTTGTACACCAGGTGGCCCGACAAGCGCCGCACCAGGCCTGCGCCGACAGGGCAGACAGCCGTGGCACGTATGCACCAGACGTGCCGCACCAGACGTGCGCCGGCTGGGCCGACAGCCGTAGCACGTGTGCACCAGACGTGCCGCACCAGGCCTGCGCCGGCCGACAGCCGTGGCACGTGTGCACCAGACGTGCCGCACCAGGCCTGCGCCGGCCGACAGCCGTGGCACGTGTGCACCAGACGTGCCGCACCAGGCCTGCGCCGGCCGGGCCGACAGCCATGGCACGTGTGCACCAGACGTCGGCGGACGAGATTCCCAGGTGGAGGAATCCGAAGCACTTTTAGGTAGAATCCAGGTGAAGAATCTGAAGTGTTGCATTTTTAGGTAGACGACCTCACCAACTTTCCAGCCCTTCACCAACTCAGCAGCCCTTCACCACCCAAGCTACTATCTTGGAAGCATACCACTACCCGTAAAGTTTTAGTCGCCTTGTGACCTCGTGCATGCACGTGCGCAGAGGTGAGCAAATCGAGTGTCAGTGTGCTGATGTCGGGTTTGGGTAGTTATTCATGGCAGGGCAATGTCGGATGCATCACTGTGCCGTTTCCAGGAGCAATGTCACGGACAGTTGGAAGGACAACAAGCCAGCCACCCTCAGTGGCGGATCCAGAAGGCTGATTTTCGACCGGTTGGGGAATTTCAATTGTCTTCGATGAAAGCAACTCCTCATATATCAACAGTTAATATTCGGTGCGTATGCTTAGGATAATATTCGTCCCACAAAATGCCCTTAGATTGCGAGAACATTTCATTTTAGTGGAAAAAAATTCGAAAAATACCGGCCTTGGAGGAGGGTTTGCCCCCGTGCTGCTTCCCAGATCCGCCAGTGGCTACTCTAACCGGCGTCGCAACTTCAGAAGAACATTCTGCTTTCCGGTGCTTCTAAATAGAGGCAGAAGTCATTTGGGGAAGGTTCTCTATCTCGATTTCCCGGAGATGCAGCATCACAGCCTATGCGATTTTAATCATCGAAGCGCGCCGCCAATTTGTCTGACTGATGATGTGATCTTTGCGGATCCTTTGGTTAGTAGATTGGTCCGGTTAGACAATGTCACGGAGGAATGACGACATTATCGTATGTGTGTTTGTCGATGGTTTGTTGGTATTTTAGGCCTTGCTCGTTGTGTTGCAGTCAATGTACCCAGATGACTATCCGACCAAGCGTTTCTGCGTTCCTTTAGTTATGGAACGTCATCCGATTCGTGCCGAGACACAGGACGAGCTGATTTTTGTCTCGCAGTTCCATCTCTACCGGGGCGAAATGTCAGGAGGAAGGGTGGCAACCACCCTGTCCTCGGATGGATGGGCTGGCAAATTGCCGCCGGTGGGTGAGGGTTACCATTGCTCACCTCTGCCCGTGCAGTGTGAGCAGTGGTGTCGCACAGTGTGAACAGTGGTGTCGACAGTTAACGCCAGAGAACAGGTGCACACAGGAACAGGGCACTTGAACAGTGGTGTCACACAGTATGAACAGTGGTGTCACACAAACAGTGTCACAGTGTGAACAGTGGTGTCACACAGTAGAACAGTGGTCACAGAACAGGTCACACAACACATAAAACACATAAACATCACAACATCCACAAAAGACACATGAACAGTGGTGTCGCACAGTGTGAACAGTGGTGTCACACAGTGTGAACAGTGGTGCCACACAGTGTGAACAGTGTTGTCGATATATGGAAAGCATTGGGAGGGATTGTCAAACATTAGGTTCGTCCATGAGGAAAACAATCGTTGGAGTCCACGTACGTGATCCGGTGTTAAATTACGAGAACACTGAGGACGAGCCAAACTTCATGTGCCCGCACCCCATCAAAGCGACATACACACACTCCCGTGAATGCGCAAATTCGCACACACGCGCACACCCATTTGCATGTATCCACCATGGGACACAGGCGCCGACGAAAGCCACTAAATACTCAACTTGCTGCAGTAAGGATTGCGACTGTATTGCCTACGAGCGATATCCACTACAACACACTGCATCAGATACGAGTAAAATCTCGGCAGAGAGCATGCGGTAGAGATCGACACAAACGCGATGGTGGGTCTCGAGATAGTGATGTCAGCATTAGAGATAGCTCTCTGTAGTTATCCTGCCGCACGGCCCATCCCCGCTGTGCGGTCCGCGACGTCGTAAAACGGCGACATCGCCGTACACGTGCCCAATGCATTGCAGGTCGTCCTCTGATAGCGGTTATGGTTTAACTGCTTTATTGGCCGTTACGTCGTTACGTCGTTTACCATTCGACATGGCTGGCGCTAGACTGGCTGGGACATGCGAGCGTGACCCAGAGAACGTGTCCCGCGTACGTCACCAGGTCTGACTTTGAGCGGCACCAGGGTTTGACTTTGGGCGGCACCTGGTCTGACTTTGGGCGGCACCAGGTCTGAGTATGGGCGGCACCAGGTCTGACTATGGGCGGCACCAGGTCTGACTATGGGCGGCACCAGGTCTGACTTTGGGCGGCACCAGGTCTGACTATGGGCGGCACCAGGTCTGACTATGGGCGGCACCAGGTCTGACTATGGGCGGCACCAGGTCTGACTTTGGGCGGCACCAGGTCTGGCTTTGGGTGGCACAAGGTCTGCTTTGCGGCACCAGGTCTGGCTTTGGGCGGCACCAGGTCTGAGTATGGGCGGCACCAGGTCTGACTTTGTGCGGCACCAGGTCTGAGTATGTGGCACCAGGTCTGACTTTGGGCGGCACCAGGTCTGGCTTTGGGCGGCACCAGGTCTGACTTTGGGCGGCACCAGGTCTGACTTTGGGCGGCACCAGGTCTGACTTTGGGCGGCACCAGGTCTCACTATGGGCGGCACCAGGTCTGACTATGGGCAAGGTCGACTTTGGGCGGCACCAGTTTGATGGGGGCAAGTTGACTATGGCGGCACCAGGTCTGACTATGTGGCACCAGGTCTGACTTTGGGCGGCACCAGTCTACTATGGGCGGCACCAGGTTTACTTTGGGCGGCACCAGGTCTGACTATGGCGGCACCAGGTCTGACTTTGGGCGGCAACAGGTCTACTATGGGGCACCGGTCTAACCTTGTGGACGGTACCAGGTATCATTATGGGCGGCTCCAGGTCTCACTATGGACGACACTAGGTCTCACTATCGGCGGCACCAGACTCCGCAGCTGGCTGAGGTCGGGAACATGTGGCGCAGGTGGTACCACGCCGTTCCTATCACACTCCTACATAGCACTACGGTGTGGCGGCGGAAGCATGGCCAACTGGCATTGCCATCGTACACAGGTGGAAATACGGCCCTGGGCTTCTCCAACTAGAGCCTGGATCCTGGACATCTAGACCCTGGTGTATGTGTCGATAAATTTTCAACCCGGACCGTAGGGATTGCATTGCATCGTGAGTGAGATAGTGGGATTCATGATCCAGTATCGGAACCCGGGACTCGGTGACAGGTGCATCCGCCCTTCCGTATTGACAGCGAATGGCATCACAGCAACGGGTGGAATCTTCGAAGGAGGGGGAAGGGGAGGGTACTCCAGACCATCCTTGCCGGAAGCACATTAGTACCAGACCTATGACGTGCAAGAGATTGTCCGGGCCCAAAGCGGATCGTGCACGCTGGCGCACACCCGAGGCCTGAGCCGCGGTCTCGCCGGAGGCGGCCCGCCGTCCGCTGGAAGGGCGCGTCGTCCGATGTCTGGGCTCTGTGACGGACCGTTACACGTGTGACATTACAGGTCACTTTGGCGGGTTTTCCTTGGTCGGAAGACGGCCGCAGTCGGCTTGAGCATGCTGGGCGGTGTCGTGAGGGCATGTGGTGTGCCTGGCCGGCGAAGGCGCACACGACGAGCTGACCGTTAGCTGGCGAGACCGTTACTCGTGCACGGTAACGTCACCTTGCGGCGTGTACGACACGCACGCTATCGGTACCCCCCCCCCCCCTACTGGTGTGGAAGGACAGACTTGTGGAGCCGGTGTGGAACGGCGTCTGGGTCGACCAATTGGTTCCAAATTATAAGACGAGCCTCGACAATTTGTTGCAACAGTCGGAGGTCAGACAAGGCGTCAGGGACGCTTGATTGTTATGGCTGGAAGGCTTCAATCACGGGTGGCCAACCACAAAATCGCATTCTAGTTTGAGGGCACGTTTGTGAATGTTCGGAGTTGCCTATGCTTCAACTTCAACTTCAACTTCAACTTCAGCTTCAACAGTAAGCCAGAGGTGTGCGCGAGTGAATCATGCTTCGTGCTTGTTCACGACCTGTCAAAGCTCCGGTACATTCAATAGTTTTGACCGACATGCATATCCTTGGCCTTGTGTTGGGAATAATCCCCACACGTCTACATATCATATCGAAACAGAAGATAGCAAACTAGATATATCAAAGCACTGGTGCACATATGTAGTCACGAGTTACAACGTGGTCACCACTTTTGCAGCTCATCAAGAAGCTGAAAACCTGCCGCATTAAAGGCGGCTAAAGTCGAAGTGCGCAGAGTCGGGCGATTATCGTCTAGGAGGATGATAGTGTTAACACTGGAATTCCATGCAAGGTGTATAATGTGCAGTGATGTGCTGTCTTCCTTGTCGGCACTTGGTAAGAGTGGGAGCCGATCTGTTCGGCTGTGCTTGGTAGCTGGTGTGCTCCGAGATGTCGAGTGTGGCTGGTGAGCTCTCACAAATCGTCTGACATTCATCAGTCTGTCCGGAACAGTAGTGGAACATGATCTGGCAGAGTTAATGCATCACCCTGACAGAGGTATTCCGTTACCATGGCAAGGGAAATGCACACGAACAACACGATATTCATGTTGCGAAGAAAAATAATTGCCACACAAAAGCTGTTATCAGAGTGGAAGCTGATACAAGAGCACAGGCTGGTGCAGATCTGAATATCGGGTGTGTATCGTTATCACTGTCAGAATATGCCATTTCCGCTTTGCGGCTAAGCGTAAATATCTCTTTTTTAACAATATGGAACAAGACGAAGCAGTGAGCAAGCCGGGAAATATCCAATCGTCGTAACTGACCATGTATCTCTCATTACATGCATCACAAAGTTTCTAACACTACCTATAAATCCCCTTAATCTGCTCTTAATATTAATCCAAAATAAGTGTATCCCATTGTATCAAACTTGTTTTTCTTCGACTCGTCGTCCAGCCATGGGACGTGTAACGCTAATTATTCGTGACGGGTAAAAGTAGCTCCGTGTGCTCAGGTGTTCTCGTCCGTAAGAAGATCGCAACACAGACCGTATTCTACTGCTGCAGAGGCGACGTTCGACTATTTGCGCATCTGTCTGTCTGTCTGTCTGTCTGTCTGACTACTTGTTGCCGCTTAACTATGCATCGCCGATTTTGGCCAATCTCCTCTCTGTGGAAAGGCCGAGTCTCTGTCGAGCATTGATACGGCCAGATTTTACAGCATGTCTGTTACGTAACGACCATAAATGGAACTGCTTCCTTGGTATTGTCGCGGTGAAGGTAGCATACACTTTATGACAGGGACTATGTTCACGTGGTGCGTCCAAAATACGACTTGATTCGAGTGCCGGTGCTAGGGACAGTATTCCATACAATCAGTGGTCTTGTTCATATAGTTTTGAGGGGGAAAATGCCCCCTCAATACTGGCTTCCCCAATCGCTTCAACTTTTAGCATTGGGCCCTATGGATTGTTCCCACACAATACAATTGTGGCTGCACATTTCCTTCATGTATTTCCTCTCCATAGTTTTGTTTAAACCAACACCTGTGCCTTAATTCATTGCTGGCATAGTCCCCACTGTTCACGGCTTTAATGCATCGAACGGAAGGGCGCGGATTATTTTTAAACAGAAGTGATCGAACCAATGTCATTCGTCCCGACCTCGTGTTGAACAAATAGCAGATGTTTATGCCTCATATTCGCGACTGGTTAGTCATAAATCAGCGCATCCGAGGCATTCAATGTACTGTTGAACAATATTTATCAGATTCCGCTTCAAGTGTGATAATAAACAACTGATTTTCAGTGGCAAGGGAACTGTCTCACAGTTGGAGAGAGAGAGAAGGGAACTAAGAGGTAGTTTGGCGTCGATCATTTATCGACAACGTCCATAGGCAGTGGCGCAACCAGGATTATCCACGAAGGCCGACCAAAATATTGCAATGGAACACACACGGCGAGAAAGAGTGAGAGAAAGAGAGAGAGAGAGAGAGGGGGAGAGGGAGAGAGAGAGAGAAAGAGAGAGAAAGATAGAGGGAGAGAGAGGGAGAGAAAGAGAAAGATATAAAAAGGGCGGCATTATCCCCTGGTCCCCGTGCCTTTGCTACCGTCTGTTTAGATCTTCGACAGTCGCAGATTGTCATTGGAAAAAGTCAACGCATAGCCACACCCCAGATCGATTATATATGTTCAGTCTCTCTGCTTTAGCTTATTATCCTCCTAATCATAAAGCATTGTGGATATTGACTGGACTTCATAGCTATGGAGTCGCATCATTCTCAAATCACCAACTGTTTTAGGTAGTGCTCGCTTTGCATCCAGCTGGTAGGAATACACAGATTTAATTAATTAGGAGTGTATTTAAACAAGGCAGACAGTTGTGCTCCACTCGCATTCAGACATTTAATGATGACACATGGGTGATTACATGTTGTATGGTCCGTGTGGTACGGCCAACATTCAAGTCGTAATCTACCCTTCTCAGGACGGTTGGGTGATACTCTACCCTCCTCAGGACGGTCGGGTCATACCATACCCTCCTCAGGCCGGTCGGGTTATACTCCGCCCTCCTCAGAACGGTAGGGTCATACTCTGCCTTCCTCAGAACGGTCTGGTCATACTCTGCTCTCCTCAAGACGGTTATAGGGCATACTCTACCCTCGTCAGAACGGTCGGGTTATACTCTACCCTCGTCAGAACGGTCGGGTCATACTCTGCCCTCCTCAAAACGGTCGGGTCATACTCTGCCCTCCTCAAAACGGTCGGGTCATACTCTGCCCTCCTCAAAACGGTCGGGTCATACTCTGCCCTCCTCAAAACGTTCGGATCATACTCTACCCTCCTCAGAACGGGAGCAGAGTTGAGACATACCGCAACTATAAACAGAACGTGGATGCTTTTAAGGTTTCAAAGTTCGCTGATGTAAAACGTCGTAATATTTTTTGTTTGCTTGGTATATCACCTGACTTCGCTACCTTCGTTGATACTCGGCTTTTCATACAGATATACTTATTGGTATCGTTTTCTTCCCAAATGTTAAGTTATTTTCATCAAAACCAGGCGTGCTTCAAAATCCTTGGGGCAGCAAGGGTAAATGTGCTTATGATATGGATCAGTGAACAAAAGCAACTTGAAATCGGTTTTGCTTTAGAGATGTTTATATTTCCAAAACAGCTGACTGATGTCAATGTATTACTAAACCGCGCCGGTATGGAAGCACACATGGCATACATCCCCCAGCTCCGCCCCTGGAGACTTGCTAAACAACTCCCGCATGTGTGCCGTTGTGGTATAGCCCCCTGCTGTGGTGGAGGGGTTGGGAGGCCCCAAGGAGATTCACTGGAAATACTGAACAGTTTTTCAAATAAGATTTTCAGGTGAGGGAAAAAATGTAATCGTCCTGGTCACCGATCAGAATTATTCCCTGAATACGGTCATTCCACCGATCAATCGGACATCAGTGCACTTCCTTTTTTAAACGAAGTATTCACGTCCGCATTTCCCATCGCCAGATGCAATACATTTACCAAAGCGGCACCACTAATATGATTGATAAAGCTCGTTCGCCCTTCTTGGATTCGAAAGCACAACCTGTGGATTTAAATCATGACCCCTGCTCACCATGCCAGCGGCGCTGCGTGGTCGTAAATACCTCCTGCCGACCATCTCTGCCGGTGCTGCATGGTCGGCAGATGACTGGCTGCTGTACGAAATTTGCGGCCAGGTATCTGGGCGCAGCGCATCTCGCCAAAAAACCGCTTTGGTCAAGCCTTGCAATCGCTATCACTTCAGAGGAAATATTCGAATGCAAATTTGGTAAATCCCCCTTAAAGAGCATCCGTTGAACATGAAATGAGCAGGGTCTTAGCATGGGCACGCTGAAAACACGTCGAGCGAGGGCGTGCAAAGAAGCGCCGAATTGCACACAATCGTTTGTAGCGTCGCATAAACATGCTTACGATGCTGATATTAACATGCATGATGAAAATTATGCAAATTGACGTGACACCAATTACGTTCAGGCTGTGGACCTATTTACGTCTGCTGCGGTGTACAAACGAGTCTCAGACACGCGTCATTGTGTGGCGCCATGCTGCCAGGAATTGGCAAGCAAGCTGCCGTTTCGAAATACACTGAATACCACCCAGCTTGTGAATGTTCGCTTTGACTTGTTAGACGTGAGTCTGCTGACAAATCAGCCGTCCTGCTGAACGGCAGCGATAACTAAAGCGGTGATCAGCAGGACTTTGGTGTAGCGAGGCGACTGGACCGGCATCAGTGCCGGTGTCGTGTAATATACAGTGTACAGACCTCGCTCGTCGCACTTGTTCTAGTTCGTCATCAGACGGACATTAGTTGTAAAACTCAACAGGGAATGCTGATGGACATTGGTTGCCAGACTCGCTGAGGGATGCTGATGGGGCACTTATCGAAGGTGCGCCATCTCCGCTGGGGAGGCCACCAATGCTCGGGCAAATTTCGACCGGTACATTCGTACCTCCCCAAGGCGCGTCAGTTTTTTCTCGGCGGTCGTCTTCGGCTAATAATTTCGGAAGCGGGGCGTACCTGAGCTTTCTGGACAAGCACCTTCAGCGGAGCAATTCGAGGAGGCGGAGGCGTGCAGTTTGGCCTCTCAGCGGTAACCCGTTTCCCCATCAGAGGGATGACCACCGTTCTCCGATCGAGGGAGGTGGAGAACATTCCCCTACTTCCCTCCCATGCAGATCCGACAGTTCCTCAGGCGCTCCCCTTTACTCCGGTTCAGTTGCAACCTATCGATCAGCTCTTGAAGGTCGGCGTTTGGCAGCACTGCTGAAAACGTCGACAGCAGTGCCGCCTGGGAGGCCATGGAGTCACACCCGCTGGCAGGCCTGGCGGAGGTTTCTTTTGGCGGTGCCCCCGCGTGCGTTCGTGCTCTCTGCCTCTCGGCTTCCCCACATCGAAGCCAAGGAGCGGGAGCGGGTCGCCGCCGTCTGACGCGGCGCCGGCACGACGTCGCCCGGCGACCGCGACGGCAGCGCCGCCTGGCGTTCGCTCTCGAACTAGCGTGGCAAGTCGGCGCCGGCCAATTTGCCAGTGCCGTGAGCAGCGCCGGCACCCGGGGAGCACACGTGGATCGGACGCGCCGCCCGCCAGCCAACACCGACAGCCAACATGTCGAACGCCATCTCCTACATCAGGAGCAAGCTCAGGAACCCGTACGCGGTCGTCTCACAGATGTACGTATCGCTCTCGGCGCTGGCCCACGCGCTGACCCGGCGGTAGCCGCGTCGAGCGTTGCCGTTCCATATGCCGCTGTGTCGTCCCACCACTTGTCGACAATGGCAAAGCCTCAGACGGATGGACGTCGTGCTGTTTGATCTGGTGGTCACCCGTATGGCCGAGCCACCCGTTGTTGGTGCAGGTGCTAAGTTTGACGCTGCACCCACCCAGGCTGGCCCTTGTCGGCGCGATTGTCGGCGACGTGAGCGCTCTCATTGTCGAAACTCGCCGGGGAGGAATTATGGACGAATCAGCGCCACAATTGGACGTCTGCCGGCGCCTAGCACTTTCTCTAGACGTTCATCAAATGGCGCCTGAGATGGAGCCTCAAGTGGTGCCTCAAAGGGCACCTTCAATGGGAGTCCGTGTCGATATCAGAATTGCATGTTAAGCGGTCGTTTGGATTCTCCACAGTGTCGGCCGGGAGTTGTCCAATGTACAGTGGTGTGTTCCGAAACGTCTTGGGTTCGTGCGGAGTCTGCTGATGTGCACATGGCCTCAGAAACATCCTGTTTAATGCCCAATGGGTCTAATGTGCCTTGTTAATTGCACGTCCGTTGTAAAAGATGTTGCATGTTTCGCTTCTGCACATCTTCAGTTTTCCTTTGCCATTCTGTGTTAAGCTACTTTACCTTGCGGCCCATTTTGTACTTTAGCTGTTGCAGCCCTAAGGCGAATTGGCAATACAATGACATGTTCGCCAGACAAGGCTGAATCAGTGGCGTAGCCGAGGGGGTGAAGGAAGTAATCCCCCTGGAGGGTTCGAGGAGGCCTTCCAGACGACCGCCTTGAGGGGCCCGCAAGGGTCCCTCAAGGCGTCGGGGCAGGCAGCCCGGCCCCCAAGGACCCTCAAGCCCTTGAAGCTAGAAGAACTTTCAATGATTAGGAAACGCTCCTTACAGCTGGAGGGGGTCTCTGACGATTTAAAATGGTCACTGAGCATTAGAGAGGACTGGACTGGTCTGCGATGCCTTAGAGACTTGCAAGGGGTCCCGATGAGAAGATCAGGGCCCCCTGAGATCTAAGGAGAGTCACTAAGGGCTACCGATAGCTGTGAAGAATACTGCGGGCTCGTTTCAGAGATAGAATGTCATTGACAGCCCGAAAGGCTATCGAAAACTCGGAAGCGTTCCTCAGCATCACACGGAACACATCTTATCGCATCCTCGACTGGCAATATATCCCGTTTACACGCTTTTCTTTTTCAAACATCTTATCCCGTGCAAAGTTCCAAGTAGGCACATCCGTCTTTAGTGTGTTCCAAGCTGCACATCCTGCGATGTGCAACCCAATTTTTGTAGACATTTTCAAACCCCGCTACCTCAAATCCTCTTGCGGCCAACCTGGTTGAAGTGACAAGCTACATCCAAATCCTTACGATCGCACCTAATACTGGAGAAGTGGTTTCCAAACCTATGACATTAAATCCCGTTTGTTTCACCTACGTAAGCTACCACCTGACACACCACGCACAAAATCCCATATATAAAATTCGATTATCTGCAACCTATAGTTCTATCGTAAGTGCATACTCCATTCGGTCCTGTTACCTTGCTTTTTTCATGGTAAATTGCTCTTCAAACTGTACGGTTTTTCTCATAGTGGTCTACCGGTAGCTGTCCTCCATCCATTAGCTGCTTTGCTTTTTTCTGTAGCAAGATGTGCCTCAGATTAGTTACACCTTCACATGAAGAGAAAATACGGACATCGAGTGGTACGTTCAGGTGCTGTGAGCGGTCAAAAAATGCGTTGTTTCTATCCATAATTTTGTTAATTCCTAGAAATTAGCTGGTGTAAATGACGACCATCGGGATGTTGTACCTTCACTTGAGTAGTGCGTTTACATGACAACAGACTCTGACGTTTCAACATGTTTGATTCTTGCATCCCCTTGGCAATTTCGACTTCTGGGTATACCCTATCGATACGCTTCTCCTTCGGAGTATCTAATTCCCGGTGAAAGTTTGCCGTCCTACTGCATCATGCACGACTCGCTCTCTCGGCCAGTTCCTGAGGGGGATGGGCCGCTTGGTATGCAAGCAGTGGTCCGACGATAAATGTAAACACGCCCTGGGATACGTTGATTTTGAAGATATATCCGTATCGAACTATGAGCCATTCATGTAATGAATACATTCAGGAACTGTATATGTGATCTTGAACAGCTTAGCTCCGCTGAAATTCTACCATGTATGCCATTTTCCATGCTATAAAATTCCTGCAAACTATTTTTTCCCATGTAGCCAGATACTAAATATAAAATCTAGGCACCTGACATATGCGAAAGTCTTCAGATTTTTTTTTAACATTGCAGGATGTGCAACTTGGAACACACTAAAGCCCTATGTGCCTACTTGGAATTTGCATGGGATAAGATGTTTGAAAAAGAAAAGCGTGTAAACGGGATATATTGCCAATTTCCCACTCCCCTATTTAAGTACACGAGTTTTTAAAAATCCAATTTGACCCAATAGTTGCATCTCACATGTAAACATAGTGTTCGGACCGTCCTAAAATGAAGTTGTGTTACATATCACAATGTCAATGATCTCCGTCACCACATCAGTGAGAACGGTGGAGCTTATTCATGCTGTCAGGGCTTCCTACAAGCTGCTGATGCTGGTGCTGGTGATGCTGATACAAGCTGCTGATGCTCGGGATGATCGGGTACAACTTCCAGACGTCCATGCAGAGCATGACTGGGGTGTAGTGATGAGTTACCGGCAATTCTATGTTTTGCAAGTTGTTGACAGTCTGCGTTTTTTCTTATGAATGATGGTTGTGTTTCAGCGTGCTGCTGAAGCTCATCTTCTGTAATTTCAGCTAGGTGCTCTGAAGCGTGACCCCTTCCACTGACTATTGTCATAAGTGGGATCCTTTCCGTGTGTAGCTTCAGAGTTCCCTTGTGGGTAGCCGACTCGTGGGCGCTTGAGTGTCAGACACGCATGCTGGTGCTTGCTTACATATCCTCTTGAAAACAGCCTGTCGGTCAGGACCCTAAGCTTAAGGTTCAGCGACGGTTTCTGCGAGAATCTTCGTGTTGAACCCCTTGACCGCGTAAGCCCTTTTCCATCTTAATCGGAAACCTTTCGGCACGAGCCCCTCATTCGAGCAGGCTTACGGGAACGCTTCATGTGACGCACCCTTTTCCTGCTTAGCCGCCAGATTCCTTGGATTACCGAGAGACGGTCCCACGTCTATGCTGTCCTTGGGGTACATGGATCAGGACGGGTTTCCTAGCAAACTCGAGGGTGCAAAAGTACCATAAACGGCACCTTTTTCAAGATTCCTCTGATCTCGGAATCGTGACCACTCTTAAATCTTAGCATCATTCTATGCCCCTTCCTGGCCTCCTCCTAAGCATGGCCATTGTCGTAGCATTATTCTATTTGATGCAATTTGACAGGAGATGGCAGCATAATGTCTCTTCGCATCTCCTTGATTTATCAATGATCCCTATACGTCTATGAAACTATGTACGCGATATCTTCCTTGATCGGGGTTCAGCTATGATGGTTCCGTATTTGCGAGCACTATGAGCTGATTTTTGGCTGCCTTTGAGGCCCTTCGCAATATGTCGGATCATTCGCGACTATGACTGGAGAATCACAGTCAATGTTTGTGTTGCAAATGACATTTTTAATGTCATTCTTTCCAGGCAATGCCATAGGCCTCATGCTAAATATGCGCAACATGGTTGTGGCATGGGCCACACCTGGTCGTGACTTTCTCCACCAACGCCGGGCAGATGGCCGGCTTATTCACCACACTGGTCCGTAACATTGCATCGCGTGGCTCACAAAATCGTCATGGACTCAGACTCTTCTGGAAATATGCGATTCGTCCATTAGGATAATGCAAAGCTTCATTGGATTTCCGTGCATGCACCGTGCCTTTCTATCAGTACACACAAGCCGGTGGCAGTCTATCAGGGAAGCTGCTGATGCAAATGATGAAATGCCTGTTGCTAACCAAGAAAAATCAAGCGTTTGCATTATATATGCAGTCGATTAAGCAATGGAGATTCCGGTAAAGTTTGCAGACCGCCAAGGTTGTAGTTGCAGCCGCAATACCCGCATTATTGCGCTCTCCAGCCATACATTTAAGTGCCTTAATCGAGAATGCCCGCGAAGCTAAACTGAACCTGGCTTAGCTGGGAGGAAATGCGAGGAGATTTACGACTCTGCTTTGAAGAAACGACATCTAAGCGGTTATACTTTGTTTGTGGAGCTTAACTGAATGGTACGCCGAACATCGGGTTATTTTCCGACAAATTGCGCTGCTGACGTCATGAAACGTGGCTGATACGCCATGCTCTTTCACGTTAGCTCACACCAACTGGTGATATTGAAGCACCGCGCACCACTACGTGACATGTGCTACCAAGATTATTTTGTACGAGATACGTACATGGGTGTGGCTTCGGAGGGTGAGTTCAGGACCTATGTTGGTATAAAGTTGAGAGCAACAATGAAAAAAAGTGTTTAATGATTTGTTATTGTTAACTTATATTTATTCGCCAATACGTATTAATTTGTCCTTTTCGAGCACAAGAGAAAGGAAATATATGCACTACTCGTTGCAAGGTAGTAGATTAATGATTGTCATATATGAACAAGGAGCGTCATGAATGCAGGCACCCACAAATACGAAGGACGGCACGCAAATACGCTACCATAGCTGTTCAAACTTGAAAGGCAGCCCTGAGACTTCTGGAGAAAGGAGAATTCTGAAATTTGGACAGGCAACCGTTCCTCCTTGCAACTAGATAGGATCACTCGCCCTTGCTCACCGGAATTTGGTGGTTGGACGGGGTACAATAGGATTGCAGGAGGGGGTACAATGGCGTTGCAGGTGGGTCAAAGGCAAGCATGCAGATTTTCAGCTGCTAAAAGGGAGAGTCGCTAATTGAACTTTCTGCTCTACCTCCAGCTGTGCTACTATGTTAGATGCTAGAATGTCAGAAGGCTCGAACAGATGACGGGGTGGAAATATGTTAGCTTAAAGCCAAAGACCCATTCGGTGTACGAAACACTTGGCAATGGGCTGCCGATCGTTTGTGACGAGGGAAAATTTCCTCCGATCCACCGGGAGCATGGGCGTTGAGCTGGCGTTTCCGATGCACCGAGGGGATTGGGAATTGGAGATCGTGGTAGGCCATGGGAATAACTTATCACCGCCCCGGTAAATTGCCTTCCATTCATGTTGCTCGACCAGCCACCGTCTCTGTTCAGTGCAATGTCTTTCAACTTGAGCGGCGTAACTGATGGCGACGGGACCGGCTCGGTGGACAATGGCGGGTCTACGTCACGCCGCGCGTCGGCTGTGACGTCACTCTGCAGATGACGTGTCGGGAGGACTTCGGACTGCCGCCGGATATGATTTCTCGCTGCACGGTGAGAAGTGCTGTGCTTGAGCCGTCCGTCGGCCGTGCGTGGTGATTACATGTTGTGTCTGGTCTCGGATAGAGGCGCCGGCTACTGGGATACTTCGCCTTCCACTAGCGCACTTCGTCGCCGAGGTTCGATCGTATTTCATTTTGACGGAGTTGACAGTGCCACCCGTTGACACTGCTAGACGTCGCTCAGTCTTGGGCCGTAAGTTTCCCACCAGGTGGCAGCTGAGTCGACCAGCCCGCAGCAATCTGTTGCAGTAATCATAGCTCCCCGCCAGCGTTCCACTTGACCTCCTGTGCGCCTCCCCGACGCCCTGCCCTGTTCCTAATTGACCTCGACGCATCCCTGTGCGTGGGCGGGGAGCGTTGTGCCAGCGCCGGCTATACTTAGCCTGTCGGCGCCGACGCCGCCAGGTGGCAGTGCGGTCGTGTCGCCGTCGACCGCGGCACAACCACGGCCAGCGGCCGCCGCCACAGGACGGCGGGATTTCGCCGCGGCGCCGCACGAATGACCCGCAAGCCCCGCCTTCCAGCAGCCAATCGCCGCCTGCATGATGCAACCGCCAGCCGGCATCGAACGGGCTCAGACGTGTCGGCTCGCGAGCTGCGTCCGGCGCCGGCTGCGGAGAGACGACGCGCCGCTCGCGCCGTACGCCGCGCCGGTTCGTCTGTCGCCGCCGGCGGACTCCTGCCGCCGCCGACTCCGACGGCGTCGGCGTGAGATATCGCACGGCTGGCCGGCCACCAAGGAGATCGCAGCATGACGTGGCCGCTTTTGAGAGCGACGACGTCGTGCGTCGCGTCGCCCGTGCGTCGGACGGCTTCCCGCTTCCTGGGAGTTTTTGGTGTTTATTCTGCTTTTAATCACTGGGATATTTCAGGCAGGTGATGTGGCACACTGGGCTCGTATCTACCCTGATGCAGTGCGACGTCTGCTCAGTTGATGGGGGAAGTACACAGACAAGCTAGGCGTGGTTCCTCATAACCCCAGCAGTGCGCCTGTGCCTGGACACCGGGCAGATGTTCAGACACAGGCGCACAGGCGCACATGCGCACATGCGCACAGGCGCACAGGCGCACAGGTGCAGACTCCAAACCATGGGAGGCCAATGGTTAGGTGTTCGCAGATGATGCGGACATAATGACTTCGTGCGGCATCCGACCAGCTGCGCGATGCAGGTTGGCAATGCCGCGGAGGTCGCGCCAGTTGAGCAAAGCTTTGTACGCTGTAGGTGCCTCAACATTTTAGCGTCCTGCAGAACGGGCTCGTGTGAATGGCTGACCTTTTCACCTACACGGAATAGGTGAACGTTTGGGATTGAACCTGCTAACTGAATACATTACATAAAAGAGCGCGGTGCAAGAGGAGTGCTGCAAAAAAGTATGAAGCTGCTGAAGTAATGACATGTATTTATTGGAATCGGGCCTCGTTCCAACAAGTGTCAACAGTCACCTCTACCAGCCAAACGTTCAGTGGTACATGCCATCATGAGGAGTCCGACAAGCATTCCTTTGGTGGTAAATATTATCAATGAGCAATCCTGAAATCCAGGATTGTTCATTGGTCAAACTTCCACCAAAGCAATGCTTGTCGGACTCCTGGTGCCTTGTGCTATGTGCCTACCGAGAAGTTTGGAAAGTATATTGGTTCGAACTTGTGATCCCAACATTGTTAATGTCCTTCACCAGTCTTCCACGCGCACTACTAGCTTTACTGGGGATCTGCGTTGTTACTTAGGTAACAACGTGTTTTAAACTCTATCCAGGGACTAATCAAATATGCACGCAAAATGTTCGTGATGTGCACCATAAATGCGATATATCACACGCACGCGTATGGGTCCTCACAACATGCCGAGCCGTTACTCTCCTCACCTCCTTCTACTCGCGTTTAAAAACACGAGCAAGCGCATTGCCTCGTGAAGGTGGGGCTATTCCCAGAACAATTCCTCATACAGGGAAAGTTCACCATACAGATGCGATTATTATCAGAGAAACGTCCTCATACAGGTGGGATAATTGTCAGAGAAACTTCTCCACACAGGTGGGGTGATGTCAGAAAACTTCCCCATACAGATGGGATTATTGTCGAAAGCACTGCCCCATACAGGTGGGATGATTGTCAGAAATAATTCCTCATATAGGCTAGTTGGTTATTTGAGTTTTAGGGCGCATCGGCCAGGTTTGGTCATTCAGCGCCCATTCCTCATAAAGGTGGGCGGATAGTCAGAGAAACATCCCAATACAGGTGGAGCGATTGTCAGAACCACTGCCTCAATCAGCTGGGGTTATTGTCAGAAGCACTTCCTCATACAGGAGGAGTGATTTTCAGAAGCACTTCCTGATACAGGCGGATGATTATTGGGGTTTTAGGGTGCGCTCATACAGGCGGAGTGATTGTTAGAAGAACGCCTCATACAGGTGGAATTATTGTCAGAAGCACTTCCTCATACAGGTGGAGTGATTGTCAGAAGAACGTCCTCATACAGGTGGGCTGATGGTCAGAAGAACATCCTCATACAGCGGAGTAATTGTCAGAGGAAATTCCTCGTCGCTGTGCACCGGTGATAACTATAGGGGATCAACTGGCCAGAAACTATTGCGAACAAAGTATGCGAACTGCAGGTACGAGTTTGGTTTTAATCGAAATAGCTTCAAATTTGGAACCTATGGCGAGGCTTCGTTGTCTTAAAGATTGCGTAACCCAGGAATGTCAAAGGTCATACCTGTAAGAAGGGAGGGAGCATTCTGCTCCCCTCATTTTGCTCGCGCCAAATACCTCGCGAACCAATTGAGGTGGACAGATTAAATTGTGCTCACACCTACATGAGTGCCAATGGGTACCTTGATTTAAAAGAACAGCATTTAAATAAAAACCTTGATTTAATTTTTTTTTTAAACGGCATCCGGTCATGTATGGTGACATCACAATGACATTCTAAGCGAAGTCCATGAGCGCCCATATATTGGATGACGATTAATGTTTGCTATGCGAGTATTCTGCACTGTAAATGTTACCTAATGATTGCTACGCAGATTAAATGCAAGATCTCCTTGCCCGAAGTGGATGAAATTGCGCCAAAATATACCCGTAATATATGGCTCAAGATACAATCGGTACATATCACGAGAGAAGTTGATCCAGCCCTCTCTCCCCAGCTGACTCAGATGATACCAGCAACCTGGTCGATGCCCAAAGCCTGAACAAAGTGATACCAGCTGGCTGAATGGACGGTCTGGGACATTTCTGGCCCGTAATGGTCTTCCAGTGCCTTTGATGCGAGTCGTCTTCGGGTCGCTGGTGGTCAATAGACGGTGAAGTTGACCGTTGATGGTACCGGTTCGTGACGTCTTGCGGGCATGCCCGAGTCGGTACTCCTGCTGTGTTGTTCCGGCTCTCCTGCGCCTCCTCACCGTGCATGCCGATCAGAAGAGACCGTCTCGCAGTGGCGCCGTGGATCAGGAGCTTGTGCACGGCACTGGCCTGCAGAGCCATGGGCACGGCCGAACCGTCAGCTGAGCTGAATCGCGTGGCTTACCTGTCGTACCGGTCGGATCCAAGGGCTCGTATGTTTGCAGAGCGGCGAGAATCACTGAAAGACGGACGACGATACGCTCGCGGTTGCCAGTAATTTCCCTGAGTGCAGTTGGGTCTGTGAAGGCACGTCAAGCCGTGTTCCCGTCGTTAGACGTACCCGAACCATCCGCACGTGGTTGATCCACGACAAGACCCAGTCTCTCCTGGGACTGCTGCTATAATGTGTTCTTCCCTGCTTTCACACGCATATTTTGTTTTCGTCATACACTGCCCACTCTAACCTACAGGCGATAACGAATGTGGAGTCGGCACCGAAAGCATCGAATCCGGGCGTGCATAGTTCAGAGACCAAGTTGGCATGCACCCTTGCGGGCAGGTCAAGTCACGGCTAGACAGGTGATTCATCTGGCCAGGTGTGCACCCGTGGATTGTGCATGTCATGCTGCTGCCGGCATTGGTCGAAGCGTTCGTCGCCTTGCCGTCGAACGTTGTGAGTTGAAGATTGTACACCATTCTGAGACCGTCGTCGTCTGTTGTGTTGACGTAGGTCGGCCTCATCAGACCGGTCTCCTATTCAACACTGTCGCGTTCCTTCCGGGAGGCCTCTGCTGTCTCGCGCTTGTACTGGATCCGCAACGGCCGGCAGAGGCGGGCTGAAGACGGCTTTGGGTTGGTCCAGACGCAAGCACCACCCACCGTCAGTTGCAAAGACACCATAGTGGTACAGAACATATTTTGTTCTGCAGCAGCATAGCCGTCTCCCATCTGTTTGTGCACAGATCGCTCCGTGGCCCGCCAACTCCCCATCTGACGTGAAGCACTGCCGAAGTGCAGATGCTGGATGACGTCGACGGCTGGTCGGCGGGTGAAGCTGAGAGTAGGTGACACACGCAAGCGTGCCGTCAGCCGCTGCGTCGTGTGATACAGGAGCGACAGACGGCAAGCGTGCCGCCAGCCGCTGCGTCGTGTGATACGGGAGCGACAGACGGCAAGCGTGCCGCCAGCCGCTGCGTCGTGTGATACAGGAGCGACAGACGGCAGACATGCCACCAGCCACTGCGTCGTGTGATACAGGAGCGACAGACGGCAAGCGTGCCTCCAGCCGCTGCGTCGTGTGATACGGGAGCGACAGACGGCAAGCGTGCCTCCAGCCGCTGCGTCGTGTGATACGGGAGCGACAGACGGCAAACGTGCCACCAGCCACTGCGTCGTGTGATACAGGAGAGCATGCAGTGTCACCTCAGCTGACGTTTCGGTGAACTGCAAGTTGTTGGCTGCCGGATAGCACTCTACCTTGGCGCCACGCACGGTTTCATATGCGGGCAGGACGTCTGCCTTCGCCGCATCATTCGTCACTCGGCGGGTCACACTGTAGCCATGCACAGACAAGTCAGCTGACACACACATCGCCAGCGCCCGGTCTCCTGGCACGCACTCAGGTTGGCCTACTTAGAGCTTCTGAGAGTCCGGCGAATCTTGCTCGGCCGATTCGGTGATGCCCCCACCTGTCGCAACACGAAAGCCGGATCCTGCATGCCCTCAGCACGAACATTTTGTCCGGCAGCCTCCACGAACCTTGGAGAACTGTGCTGTTGAGCAACTCTTGAGGTTGCCCGATGCAGAAAACGGGCGTTGAGCTGACCGTAGATTCTGGCCGGTTGTTCTCGTATCTCTCTACGGCTTCATCACCACTGACGACGTAGTCATCACGCTTCAGGAACACGAAGAACACCTACCTCGTCTTCCGAAAGATGAGTCGCACACTGACTTGTGAATTTGTCCTGGATTCGCTTACATTTAACCAACTTCCTCGTTAAGTTTTTGGTGATCAAGTCCGTCGCCTTTTCATGTCCACAATCCAAGACTCATTGTGGGAACAGGCCTGAGGGACTTTCTCATGGACTGAATGCAAACTAAAATCAAACACATGATCGATCGAATGATAGTTGCTACGTCTAAATGCCTTTGCAATGGCTGAGAATCCCACAATTCCTCACTGCTGAAGCTCACCTCCATGTTCACTGTACGCAAAATCGAACCACACCGACCCGACTCCTTCAGGCAAAGACAGCTGCCCTGCCATGCGAAACGCTCAGTACGTGACCTTTCTCGACTCAGTCGCCTAGTCGATTAATGGATCTTATTGCATAGTGACCGCTGGGTCAGGTTCCCCGGCCAAAACATCCCATCAGCCGATGTAACGCGGCTTCCGGCTCGGGCTTCCCCGTGCCGGCCGGGCCTGCCGCCCCGCCGCACCGCGGCCTTCCGGGATACTGTTCATCACTATCGATGTTGGTATGGATGTAACCATTGGCGAGGGGGACATGTGTCCCCCAATTTCCGAAAATTGGTGATCCGTCCCCTCCAATTTCGTTCGTGTCCCTAGCAGCCTGAGCTACCTGGGTGTGATTGCGGAAAAATTATACGTAATCATTTATAAAGTGAATATATATATATATATATATATATATATATTCAAGAGAATCACCGAAAATACCAGAAGCCGATCTAGCCAATCAACGAGCTTCATGAGCTATCTGTCGTCACAAAATCTCCGAATGGTAAACCAGCAAACGTTAGAAGTGTTTGCTTCCGGGCCATTATTGAATATCATGAACCTTGACCATCGTGTGTTCTGGCTTGGGTAGAAAATTGCGTTTTGCGAGTCAACAAATCTGCATTATCCCAATGATTTATACGTCTTAAGTTGCATTCCCCTGCGCATATATTGATATATGTTAAGGAAACGTGACTGGGTGTCCTTGGGTATCTTCAAAACCATGGAAGGAAGTCACGGACAGGCACGTACTTTAAGTTAACGTCGTATTTGCATTCGTATTCACCGACGAGTTTGCCGGAGGCGTATTTGTATTGGCATTGGCATTCAGCGACGGGTTTATGATCGCTCGAATTGATTACCACAAATGCTTCTGCTTGCACTGAACACGCTGGAAACAACTACCGTAGTTGTTTCCAGCCTGTTCAGTGGCATAGGTCTCGCATTCCACCTATGGCATAGGTCTCGATTACCACTTGAATGGTCAGGATCCAACGCAAACCCGTTTCTTCGGTAGCCTCCTATTTTTTTGTTTTCACCAAAACCTGCCAAATATGGCCACAGGCGGTAGCCCGTGATAAACCATCGTGTAACATTTCAAACCGGGTTATGCCAAAGTTAATCTTCAAGGTCAAAGGTAGCGTGATTTATTAGATGTCGATATGAAACCGATATCAGCCGAACGCGCGGTTCGGTTGCTAACGCTTCAAATTCCATCAAATGGGCGTCATTCGATGTGGCTTGTTGTGCTGTATTAGAAAGCTAAGCAATCAAGTTGTTGTTTAAGGGCAAAGTTCGAGCTGATCCTTTGGTCGCCTCAATATTTTTTCCGCCCAAACCTATCCAAACCTGGCATCAAGCCAGAGCAAGCGGTGAACACTCGAGTAACATTTCAAACCGGGACATGTCAAGGTCTAAGTTGATATACCCAAATATTTAATATATTTAATATAATGATTACATATAGCCAGATGTTCGCTGATTTCATTGATATTGGTCTCCGGTTGTGCGCTGTTGTGCATTTTACACCTTATTCAAGCTTATAATTACTAAAAAGCTAAAAGACTATTGTAATGACTTATTGTTTGATGAAATATAGCATCTTGTTAGCTGTTCTATGCCTTTTGAATCGTTTAATGCAATGCCAATATTCTCAGCTGTTGCTTTATATCTTATAACTTGCCCAAGCTTTTAGAATGTGTCCTAACTTTACCAGTTGTTAAACTCCGACAACATTTGCACACATTTGGATCGTTTTTCCCCACACTAATGTTGCCCATGTTCGTGAACTTGTTACTATGTCAAATCATATTTTTGGCATACAAATTTTCATAAACACTCTGACCTGGTATGCTTTAGGCATCTGCTGATGCAATGATGCCGCAAATATCGCGTCCAAAAGTAGTCGATAGATACATTTCTGGCCAGTTATTTCATTGAGTTATCCCAATGTGCGGTGTGGTGATTGTCAGAGGACCTTCGTCATACAGGTTGGGTGATTTTCAGAGGAACATCCCCATATGGGTGAAGTGATTGGCAGAGGAGCTTCCTCATGCCCATGTAGTGATTGCTACAAGTACTTCCTCGTGCAGGTTGGATGATTTTTAGAAGCACTGTGGCTCATGCATGTGCCATGGTTGCCTAACCTTTAGAGTTGTGGACGGGGAATCTCACTATGAAGCGGTGCACAAGGATACAAGAGGTAGTGTCACAGCTATATGTATCGCAAAACAGGCGGAACGTCTCTCATTCCACTCCCTTCAGTTCCCCTCGGGTGCCATCATGCTTTGATGGGAAGAGCTTTTTGCATTTTTTTGTTTGTTCTGAAGTTTTAACGTCATGGGATTTGAAGCCTCCGAGGAGAGGCGGAGTCGTTACTGAGCGCCGGCGTACGGCGACACCACGTGATCACATGCCTGGGGTGAGCGCAATCAAATATTCAGAACTTGCTACCATTACCATTACTGCCGTGGAATGTCCAATGCTAGTGCGATAACATCATTGCTGGAGGGAGGGAGCCCACTCACCTAAATGAAACTACAAGAAAAATCGACACTGCTTGCCTAAAAGTAGAGCCTGACGATAAAGCGCCTGTCTTAATTAAGCCTAGAGCTTAATGGGGTGAAGAGTTTCTAAGGTAACAAGAGTGTTTTCACCAGTTGAATCTAATTGTGGATACTATGCTTGGTGCGTGAACTTAGTAGTCTGATTTCAGGTAGTCGGTTACGGTAAATGAGCTTTGAGGGACACGAATGGCATCTTTTGCTGGGTATGTATGAAAGCTCACTCAGTGAAAATAGAAAATATCCTTTTGATGAGGAAAGCTGCCTCGAAAACCATTTTGTATCTGCCTGGCTACCCAATGCTTAAGCTGTTGCTTAAGCTTCTGTCTGCCTGGGTGATTCAAATCATCGATTGAAAGGACTGGTGTCCCTCCTTGTCGTGCGCAAGGTGACACTTCTTTTACAACACCATGCCTGAGACTTTTGTCAGTCGAAAATGCGTAACTTGTGTTTTCATTGTGCGATTGTGCTCCGAGATGTCACATGATAGCAAAATGATCTCTTGTAAAAATACTCTGTTGCCTTCAAGTTATGGAGTGACCCGGCGATGCAGCACCCCACGATTAGTGTAACCACAGTGTAGCCAGAATGTAGCATAGTGTAACCACAGTGTAGCCAGAATGTAGCATAGTGTAACCATAGTGTAGCCATAATGTAGCATAGTGTACCCATCTTGTAACCACATTGTACCCATAGTGTAACCACATTGTACCCATAGTGTAGCCATATTGTAACCACATTGTATCCATAGTGTAACCATATTGTATCCATAGTGTAGCCATATTGTAACCACATTGTACCCATAGTGGAACCACATTGTACCCATATTGTAGCCATAATGTAGCATAGTGCAGCCATAGTGTAACCGCATTGTACCCATAGTGTAGCCATAATGTAGCATAGTGTAGCCATAGTGTAGCCACATTGTAACCATAGTGTAGCCATAATGTAGCATAGTGCAGCCATAGTGTAACCGCATTGTACCCATAGTGTAGCCGTGATGCAGCATAGTGTAGCCATAGTGTAGCCACATTGCAACCATAGTGTATCCATAATGTAGCATAGTGTAGCCATAGTGTAGCCACATTATAACCATAGTGTAGCCATAATGTAGTATAGTGTAGGCATAGTGTAGCCACATTGTAACTATGATTTTCCTATATTGTAGTCGTGGTGTAACCAAAACCATGCAGGCGTGGGTGGAATTTGGAGTCGAATGCCGGCGCAATGACTTCCTATTTTCATCCATATGCTCCCGTGTGGCGCAGCTGTGACTAAATGTGAACTGCACATGCCGTCGGATGACTCACTTCGCAACCCATCGGTCGACGACCATAGCGCGACCCCACTACAGTCAGGTGGACCCCACGACATGACGCCGCCGCCTGCCAGGTGGACCCCACGGTAACCAGGTGGACCCCACGACAGTCAGGTGGACCCCATGACAGTCAGGTGACCCCACGGCAACCAGGTGGACCCCACGACATAACGCCCCAGGTGGACCCCACGACAGCCAGGTGGACCCCACGACATGACGCCGCCGCCTGCCAGGTGGACCCCACGGTAACCAGGTGGACCCCACGACAGTCAGGTGGACCCCATGACATGACACCGCCGCCTGCCAGGTAGACCCCACGGTAACCAGGTGGACCCCACGACAGCCAGGTGGACCCCATGACATGACACCGCCGCCGCCAGGTGGACCCCACGGTAACCAGGTGGACCCCACGACAGCCAGGTGGACCCCACGACAGACATGCCCCCAGCCAGGTGGACCCCACGACAACCAGGTGGACCCCACGACAGTCAGGTGGACCCCACGACATGACGCCGCCGCCTGCCAGGTGGACCCCACGGTAACCAGGTGGACCCCACGACAGTCAGGTGGACCCCATGACATGACACCGCCGCCTGCCAGGTAGACCCCACGGTAACCAGGTGGACCCCACGACAGTCAGGTGGACCCCATGACATGACACCGCCGCCTGCCAGGTAGACCCCACGGTAGCCAGGTGGACCCCACGACAGCCAGGTGGACCCCACGACATGACGCCGCCACCTATCAGGTGGACCCCACGGTAACCAGGTGGACCCCACGACAGCCAGGTGGACCCCACGACAAGACGCCGCCACCTGCCAGGTGGACCCCACGACAGCCAGGTGGACCCCACGACAGCCAGGTGGACCCCACGACAACCAGGTGGACCCCACGACACCAGGTGGACCCCACGGTAACCAGGTGGACCCCACGACAGTACCAGGTGGACCCCACAACATGACGCCGCCGCCCGCCAGGCTCGCGCCTCTCGTCTCGAGGAATGAGCCGGGCCAGTGGAGGGCGGGTGGCACGCTGTGTGCACGTGGCCGCCGCCGACGGCACCACCACTGCGGAGATCCCCGCGCCGCCCGGTCCCGTACGAGACGCACCACCATCATCACCATCACTCACATGGGCCGCGTCTGGTGGCCGGAGATGAAGGACGCAGGGCGCAGGAGGACTGACAGCGCACGGCGCGTCGTACCGCAGCATTCACTGAGCACCCACCGGTCTGGACCTACCGTCCTACGTCCTAAACCGGTGTCCTACCTGTCCCGTGTGTCCGGCTGAGAGAAACCTGCTCCCCCCCCCCACCTCCGGCTGGGAGGAACCTGCCCCCCGCTGATGGCGCCGCTGGCCGAATGCCCAGGTCCGAGTGCGCAGTGTTGCGCGAGTGCGTGGTTGTCGGCGGCATGTTCGCCGCCCCACCGACGTCAGTGGCCAACTGAGCAGTAGGTGCGCGAGCTTCCCTTCAGGGTAGCGTTGGCAGGTCGCGTCGCAGACTTCAGACAGGGCAGCCTTCAGGTCGTGACGTCTATGTAGGATACAGCGACGTCATTACCTTGTGCCTCGACGGTACGTCTGGTCTTCGTGTTCGGGATGCTTTGTCGGTCCCGTCGAGGCGCCGACTAGGCGATCTTGTCGGTTACGGAGCACGGTGACACATGGGTCGGGTACGGCCGTCAGCCCAACTGAAACAAAGCCCAGTCTTGCATCGCGTACTTCCGCCCGACAACAGGCAATTTGATGTTGCACCTGTTCGGATGTGAATGGGACCCGGCTGACCCCTCACTCGGGAGGACGTGCTATCGGTCGACAGGTGCAGAGTGGTCCCGGGAGATCCCGAGATGTCCCGGGGAATCCGGGAAGTGCCGAGGTTTCGCGAGGTCCCGGGAGCAATGGAGCCGTCGAGTATCTCAGCTGTGTATTTGATGCGCTTCTCCCAGCCCAGCACGCATGCTGTGCCCGGTGAGCCGAAATTGCGCCTTAAAGTCCGTGCAACCGATGGTTGGTTGGTTATTGGTTTTGCAACACATCGACCGTTGAGTCATGTACCGTCGCCAATTTCTCACACCGATTGGCTGCGGGCGAAGAGTAGCGACAGGCGAGATTCGAACCCAAAATCTTTTTATTGCGAGACAGGCAACTTACCCATAGACAGCTTGCCCCTCCATGCAGCCGAGGGACGGCAAGAACAAAAAGGAAGCGATTGACCAAGGTTGACTAAGATTGCCAAGACTGTCGGGCTGCTGCCAAAACACGCTAGCTCTGCATCAGGGCGCGTGCGCACGTCCCGGAGACCGACTGATGCTTCCTGGGCTCCGCGTTACTGCGGACCGTGCGACTCTGAGCCGATGTAACTCACTGCACTGACGTTACAGCCACAGAGGCTGGGACGGTACAGCCACAGAGGATGGGATGGTACAGCCACAGAGGCCGAGATGGTACAGTCACAGAGGCCTGGACGGTACAGCCATAGAGGCCGGGACGGTACAGCCACAGAGGCCGGGACGGTACAGTCGCAGAGGCTGGGACGGCACAAGGCGGGACAAGCCCAGGGGGTACAGCCACAAGGCTCGGACAGAAGAGCCACAGAGGCTGGGACGGTACAGCCACAGAGGCTGGGACGGTACAGCCACAGAGGCTGGGACCAGAGGCTGGACGGTCACAGAGGCCTGGACGGTACAGCCACAGAGGCTGGGACGGTACAGCCACAGAGGCTGGGACGGTACAGCCACAGAGGCTGGGACGGCACAGCCACAGAGGCTGGGACGGTACAGCCACAGAGGCTGGGACGGTACAGCCACAGAGGCTGGGACGGTACAGCCACAGAGGCTGGGACGGTACAGCCACAGAGGCCGGGACGCTACAGTCGCAGAGGCCGGGACGGTACAGCCACAGAGGCTGGGAAGGTACAGCCACAGAGGCTGGGACGGTACAGCCACAGAGGCTGGGACGGTACAGCCACAGAGGCTGGGACGGTACAGCCACAGAGGCTGGGACGGTACAGCCACAGAGGCCGGGACGCTACAGCCACAGAGGCTGGGACGGTACAGCCACAGAGGCTGGGACGGCGCAGCTACAGAGGCCAGACCGTACGTGCGTACCGTAAATTTGGCATCCAAGTGTAAATGGTCTGGAAATCATATGTGCAAATTATATATCAGCTCGGCGATTTGCTAGGAAGACCACCGTCCGGGCCGTCCCTTATAGAGACGCCACTTAATGGCAGAAGTCCGGGACTGGTTTGTTATGCAAGCTACTGTGTGACCGACTTATGCTGTTTAATCATATCAATTTCGGGTCATTCAGTATCGATGAATCGTCCCTTGACAGCGTTGAAAGCTCTCACCATCCTCGTGGGTGCTAATAAATAACTTACCGAATCGAGCCTTTCTCCGTTACCACATCAAGTGCCGACGTCCCGCGGCCAAACGACCGCCTTTGTCTGCAGCCGAGACCCTCCCAACAGCCCGGCCGGCCCTGAACGTGGCTCCCGCACGGCATAACTCTGACGTCAGCGGCAGAGTTGTGACGTCACCTGCACGTGTACACGTGCCGGCGGTTGGTGGAGTGAGACCCAGCGAGCCGGCAGATGTGCGCTCTGTTCTCGCAGACTCGTCGGCAGATGCTCGATGACAGATCGGACTGTGCTGGGCCGACGCAGAGACGCTGACGGGCTGCGTGGACGCTAAGTGCGGCTCGATAATGATGGTGGAATAAGTGGGTAGCGACGAGGAGCGGTCGACATTGTAGACAGGTGGGGATATATGCGAACGTATTGCATTAAGCAATTGAGGAAAATAATCAGACGAACGAATTTGGGGGAACTGGAGTAACAATGCAATTAGCTCAAATGGAACAAAATAAAGGCAAAATACAGAAGTTAAGTAATGTACAACACAACAATGTCACATGTCTCCCTTTTTACACTTTTGGTGACCTGCGTGGTTTTTCTCTACTTTTTGAAGTTCACTATTAGGTATATTTGTTTCTTCGCGTGTCTTCATTTAGAATGTTCTTCACTCACCAGCGGCCACAAGGGCGAAGGGCGGCATATAGTCCACACAGGCGATGAGCCTTCATCACTTGTGACAACAGAGCCAGCGGGGTATTTAAACGCTGACACCATCACCAGCTGTGCAGGCAGGACGGGTTCTATGACGTGAATATGCAGACACTTCACCAGTGGTGGCCACGGGACCAAGCAACTGTGTGCGCCACATTGACTCCGTAAAGAATCCGCCGCAAACACGAGCAGAAGAAAACAAAACAGGAAAGGGGTGAGAAGCAATTCAGGATGAGACGATGACGGTTGAGCGCGAGCTGAGGAAGAGTGCGAGGGGTCCGTGTTCGTGCGTGAAGTACAGTCTCGGCTCAGGTTACTGGCGGCAGCGACGCCGCTGTCGGCAGTGCCGACATTGATCAGTGTCACCACCCTCGGTCACCACCCTCAGTGTCACCACCCTCAGTGTCACTACCCTCAGTGTCATCACCCTCAGTGTCACCACCCTCAGTCACCACCCTCGGTCACCACCCTCAGTGTCACCACCCTCAGTGTCACCACCCTCGGCTCTGTCACTACCCTCAGTCACCACCCTCGGTGTCACTACCCTCAGTCACCACCCTCAGTGTCACCACCCTCGGCTCTGTCACCACCCTCAGTCACCACCCTCAGTCACCACCCTCAGTCACCACCCTCAGTGCCACCACCCTCGGCTCTGTCACCACCCTCAGTTACCACCCTCAGTCATCACCCTCAGTGCCACCACCCTCGGCTCTGACACTACCCTCAGTCATCACCCTCAGTGCCACCACTGGCTCGACCACCATCAGTCACCACCCTGGCTCTGTCACCACCATCAGTCACCACCCTCGGCTCTGTCACCACCCTCAGTCACCACCCTCAGTCACCACCCTCAGTCACCACCATCGGCTCTGTCACCACCTTCAGTGTCACCACCCTCAGTCACCACCCTCGGCTCTGTCACCACCTTCAGTGTCACCACCCTCAGTCACCACTCTCGGCTCTGTTATTACCCTCAGTCACCACCATCAGTGCCACCACCCTCGGCTCTGTCACCACCCTCAGTGCCACCACCCTCGGCTCTGTCACTACCCTCAGTCACCACCATCAGTGCCACCACCCTCGGCTCTGCTACCACCCTCAGTGCAACCACCCTCGGCTCTGTCATTACCCTCAGTCACCACCCTCAGTCACCACCCTCAGTGCCACCACCCCCGGCTCTGTCACTACCCTCAGTCACCACCATCAGTGTCACCACCCTCGGCTCTGTCACCACCCTCAGTCACCACCCCAGTGCTATCACCCTCAGTACCACCCTCAGTCACCACCCTCAGTCACCACCCTCAGTGCCACCACCCCCGGCTCTGTCACTACCCTCAGTCACCACCATCAGTGTCACCACCCTCGGCTCTGTCACTACCCTCAGTCACCACCATCAGTGTCACCACCCTCGGCTCTGTCACTACCCTCAGTGTCACCACCCTCGGCTCTGTCACCACCCTCAGTCACCACCCCAGTGCTATACCCTCAGTACCACCCTCAGTCACCACCCCAGTCACCACCCTCGGCTCTGTCATCACCCTCAGTGTACCACCCCCGGCTCTGTCACCACCCTCAGTCACCACCCTGACCCCCTCAGTGTCACCACCCTCGGCTCTGTCACCACCCTCAGTCACCACCCCGCTGCCACCACCCTCAGTTACCACCCTCGGCTCTGTCACCACCCTCAGTCACGACCCTCGGCTCTGTCACCACCCTCAGTGTAACCACCCTCGGCTCTGAGAGTGATGTGAGCCCGGCCGCGAGATGCTGCCGTCTCAGAGGCGATCGCCGACCGACGGCGTAGCCGGAGACTCCGCGACCTTCCGCGACGACGAGCCAACCCAAATCCGACCAGCTTCTATGGGAATTGGACCATCCCATTGGGACAGGACTGTCCCAATAGCGACTTCGCTGCTGGTGCATTTGCTTCCGCCACGGATGCCGGGGATATGTTGGTGCAGCCTGCCCGGTTCTCTCGTGAGTGGCTGATACGCACCTGTGGAGTTTCGCCTCGTGCCACTGTCACGTGCCGGTCACCTCACACCTCCGCTGCTCTGCCCCGGCCATGACGCACTGTTCAGGTGTGCGACGTGGCAGGCCCCCCACTACTGACCCACATATTGGCCCCGAGATCGACCTGGCCGCCGGCCCCGCGCCTTCGCGCCGGGTCGGCTCGGCGGCGGCCTGGCAGCGGCCGGCGCATGCGCCGCCGGCGCCGACGGTGCGACATCGATCTCGACGCTGGCCGGCCGGAGGTGGGTCGGCCGACATTGGAGCGGTGTGACGGGTGCCGGGCGAGCGCGGCTGATGCGCAGCCTGCCGCCGCGGGGCAGCGCCACTGCCGGTGACGTGCAATAGCTGGCGCGCGGGCCGCGGCGACGCTGAGATGAGCCACGAGACGATCCTCAGGACCGCGCACAAGACGCCCATCTAGGGGCGCACCCCACGGCCGCGACAGCCGCCTCTCCGACAGTCAGCTGATTGACCAGGTGAGGCTTCCGTCAGGCCACTGCACCCGCCGACTGTGGCGGTGAAGCCGGTGCCCGCTGTTAGCCGGCAGCTGGGTACCTCTCTGCTGCCCCTACGGTGGAGGCCCACTGCCATCCGCCATCGCAGTGGCAGTTTCCCTGCCCGCTGCGCAGCCGTTCGCAGGGGAATTCCTTATTGTCTCATGGATTTTCGTTTGCGAAACTCCTGTGTCTGCCGCATTGCCCCTGTGCCCCTGCCGGGTATCCAGGCAGCCGGGCGTTATGGGCGGAGGAACACTGGCTAAGCGCCTGCATGCGTAGCAGCGGTGGATCATCCCTGTGCTAATGAACAGCTGTACCTGCATGCCAGGTCCGACCCTTTATTCACTGCGCTTCTGCGCATGTGCGGGCAGGTGGCGCGAGCGTTGTACGACCGAAGCAATCGAGCGCCCCTAAGCCCGAGTAACCAGCCAACCAACCAACCACATTTCACAACCGCCCACCCGTGGCACCGGTTGATACGAATGCAGTTTTGGCGGGCAGGTTTTTGAAAGAGATGGCGAATATTTTGTTTTACCACATTACGGACACATCACACATGTAAATCCAATGTTTGAAACTGCATTTCGAATGTATGTATTATGTATTCAGAATGTATTCAAACTCAATTTGTCATGCTATACACCTAATTGGCGATTCAATTCCCCGTGCTTGTCCAGGGCAGACTCCTGTGGCCAACTGGAGTGTCCCTTCCTGTCCCTAAGGGAGGAAAATGAAAAGGGAACAGGCGCGTTGCTAGATTCAGCAATGAGTAATCCATTTTTTTGCAAACAAAGGCGTAGCCATCCCCACCCCTGGCAACAAAAAATAGACTGCATGGAATAGGAAATTTTGATATTTTCACCCCGCGGAACCGCCAATTCTTGGTGCGCTTCGCTCGCGTAACACCACCAGCTCGGCTATTTCTTGGCCTTTGACGCCATCGTTAGATTAATACCAGGTATCGTTTAAAAAGAAATCTTGTTACACCTGAGTGCATACATACTTATTGAAAATGCGCATCTAATTACAAATCGTAATTCCTATTTCCACTTCACTATTCCTAAGGTGTTACGCATCCGTGATGTTAGTTACACAAATTTCATTGCGCATTTAATGACGTTACCTTACAGGATGAGAGGGCCTAGTTTTATCGATCGATGCATCCATAAGACGAGAGAAGTTGTTCTGGCTGCTCCGGTATATGCAACAGAATAGCAGTGCAAATGCAGATGCAATGCAGAGAGAACCGCGAAACAACTGTCATGAGGGAAATCATGTGGGTGGCGCGTCCACCACCCACATGATTTCCCGCACCCCCCACACACACACGCACAATGCAACCGCAAATGATGAGACTACAACCAATCTATGGATGAACTAATCCATCAGTATGTTCTTTAAGTGAACTCCATAACGTCATTGGCGTCCAAGGTGGAATGTCCGGGAGAATGTGTTGCCTAATTAGCATATAGACTACTAATATTCTCTCTTGGGATGCTTAATCATGGTGTTGCAGTGGGCTTCCTTGGACTCATATTCGGCGAAGTCGAAAACCATCGCGGTTTCACTTCATGCTGACTCACTGTGTCTACCTTGCTACTAGTGAATTCTTTGCACGCGCTTTCGGCGTAATTTCTAGTCCGTGCACATCACTCTTCGTGGAGCCGACATTGCCACGAGGCACTCGCAAATCAGCCGCGGCGTATTATCCCTGCTGAGCCGGGAGCTCTCTCCCTCTGCCCCTCTGTCGCTCTCGCCCTGCCTCCTCCCCGCTCTGTCGGCTGGCGGGGGACGGGGCGGCGAGTCAGCAGAAATGCCGTCGCAGCTGGTAGGCGCGCCCCGGCAGCCGGCTCGGCGGGCTGCCGCTGCAGCACCACGCCGGCCATGCAGCCGCTGGCACACGGCCTCGGCGAGGCCTGCCCAGCACCGAGGAGGCCGTGCGTGCCCTGAGGTCGACGGAGATCTGGGGTGACCTGCCGTCGTCGGAGACCTGGGGTGACCTGCCGTCGACGGGGACCTGACGGACGCTGGCTTCGAAGGCAAAGCATCTAGCGGCGCTACATCCGCGCGGCGGCGAATCGTCGCAGATGTGACTCCGCCGGCTGCGGGTTAAAGCTGTGCTGGTGTCGACTCCACCGGCCGCGGGTTAAAGCTGTGCTGGTGTCGACTCCACCGGCTGCGGGTTAAAGCTGTGCTGGTGTCGGCTCCGCCGGCCGCGGGTTAAAGCTGTGCTGGTGTCGGCTCCGCCGGCCGCGGGTTAAAGCTGTGCCAGCGAGATCGGACTTGGTCTCCGCTCTCGACTTGGACTTGGTCTTGGCCGGCCGCGGTTGAATGCGGTCCGTGCCGGGTATGAGTGCAGGGTGGTCGGAGATCGGTGCCGGGTATGGCTGCGGGGTGGTCGGAGATCGGTGCCGGGTGTGGCTGCGGGGTGGTCGGAGATCGGCGCCGGGCGTGGCTGCGGGGTGGTCGGAGATCGGTGCCGGGTGTGGCTGCGGGGTGGTCGGAGATCGGTGCCGGGTGTGGCTGCAGGGTGGTCGGAGATCGGTGCCGGGTGTGGCCGCAGGGTGGTCGGAGATCGGTGCCGGCTGCAGGGTGGTCGGAGATCGGTGCCGGGTGTGCCAGGGTGGTCGGAGGTGGGGTGGTCGGAGATCGGTGCCGGGTGTGGCTGCAGGGTGGTCGGAGATCGGTGCCGGGTGTGGCCGCAGGGTGGTCGGAGATCGGTGCCGGGTGTGGCCGCAGGGTGGTCGGAGATCGGTGCCGGGTGTGGCCGCAGGGTGGTCGGAGATCGGGGCCGGGTATGGCTGCAGGGTGGTCGGAGATCGGTGCCGGGTATGGCTGCAGGGTGGTCGGTGATCGGTGCCGGGTGTGGCCGCAGGGTGGTCGGAGATCGGTGCCGGGTGTGGATGCACTATCTTACTAGCGTGAGAGCGACTTGGCGCCAGGGCGGCAGGTGACGAACGAAGAGGGAGGGGGATTGCGCTGAGCCTGGGACGACACTCAAATAGTGGTTGTCGCGAATGCGAGATGCCTGAGAGTTGAGATCAGCATGGGTTGAATTTATCACACCGACTGCAGCCTGCAGCGATGCGGTGGGTAGCTGCGAGAAGCACCACTGTTACAGTGTCTGTAGCTGTGGTGAGGCATAACTCTGTCCCGGTGTCAGTAGGCAAGGCCAGCAACAGCAAGATCTGTTGACCACATCTTGGGTGGCAACACTCACCGTCACGCCCCCCCCCCCCCCAGTGGATCAAATTCCGGCTTGCAATTAGACGCCACCCAGCCACGCTCTTCCGGAGGAGGTATTTTAGTCGCCGCCGCTCCTGAAAATAATGCATTTTGTCCAAATTTAAACTACGATATTTGGGCGCCGGTATAATTGATCGAGATCCAGTTTTTGGTGTCCTTTGGAGCTATTGCTGGGACCCCAGAGTCATTTTTCCATATCCGGACTGCTTTTCGTTGCCCCGGCTTTATTTATTGGGTGTTCCTGATGAAACCTTTGGACCCCGGTGCGACCTGTCGAGCCCCTAGCGTAATTATCAGGGGCCCCGGCCCAACCTTTTGGAGTGCCCGTTGCGATTTTGAAGAACCTCGGCACGACTTGTCTCGGCCCCAATGTGATTTTCGTGGCCAGGTGCGAACTTTTAAGGCCAACAGCGTGATTTCCAGGTGCCCAGTCCGTCCTTTTGCGGCCCATTGTGATCAAGGACCATGACACGACTTTTTGTGCTCCTGGTGTGATTTTCAGGGGCCCGGTTCGAATTTTTGGTCGCTCCAGCGCAATTATCGGGGGCCCCGGCTCAACCTTTTGGGACCCAACGTGATTTTGAGGGCTCCGGTGAGACATTTTTCCCCCTCGTGATTTTCAGGGGCCAGGGCCGTCCCTTTGAGGCTTTAGCTTGATTTTCTAAGGTTCTGGCGCGACTTTTCTGAGTCCCGGCGCGACTCCTTTTGGATTTCCGGCGTATTTTCATGGCCCCTGAGCGACTTTTCAGGGTGCCAATTGCTTTTTTACAGACCCAGGTGCGATTGTTTGGGACACCAGGATGTTTTGGAATTCTGGCGCTATTATTCCGAACACTGACGCGATTATTGGAGGCCAAAACCTCAATGATTTTATAGTCTAGCAATGACGTCCATTGAATACATAGCACAAAATCGACTTTACTATGCCCATTTAACTGCTTGCACCACATGCAGTGCTCAGAAATACACACCTCACAATTAGCCTAAATTCTTGCCATTGTTTTCTGGGTCCTTAAATCTCGGTCTGAACGTAAACATCACTGGAAAATGGAAAGCCTGCATAGTAGTCTCTGTTGTAATTCGGTGTTTAGTACTTTTAATTGAAATGTCTTCATTGAATATATTCTGGGACCAGAGTCTTCGCTAAGTAATTGTTACGTATGCCATGAGCCCATCATTTGACCGAACCATTTCTGTTGAACGACATAATTTGAATTCCATGTTTAACGTGCTGTTGATGCCATCACGCAGCTACCTGCAGCTGAAGATCCACTTGGATAGTTACCATGCTCGTCACATCATCACTCTTCATATCACTCCACATGTGACCTTGTCGGGTCGCAACACGAGCACCTAATCCCGTCATAGGATTCTGAAATTCTGAGATGCGTGCTTGAAGTTGATCTAATAGGATGTGGATTCATTATGGTATCTATGCTACGACAAGGAATGATGAAAAGAAGTGTTTTGCAATGTTGGATGTCAGCACCGGTAATCCATCTCACTCAAAAGGTTGGATGTGTTGTACCTAACTGTGAAAATAGATTGAAATGTGGAAATTTGTACATTCTATTCCATACTAAACCCACGCAATGGATGTATCGTGGTAGTAATTTGCATGCTTCAATAATCAAAATTTATGTAAATATTGAAGTGTATGGCATCTAGGGCCAAGGCCGTATATAATACCTAGCTATGTAATATCAAGGTAAGGAAATTGCACTTCCAAATTGTATGTCTGACCTTGATTGTGTTACGTTACTGCCTTTAGCCTTTACAATGTTCTATTCTAGGCAATATTGATAAAATCGGTGATGTAGTGCTGAATATTCACTGGAAATTACAATACAAGATTCGAGTGTCACAGATTTGAAGAAAAATATTATCTCCACATTCGATTACCAACAATTCTCTTCTCCACATCCAGGTTTGCAAAGTACAAATCCAACCTCCGTCACATATGTAAAACTGTGCCACAACATGTCCCGCTGACAATTGATTTTTGTAAAACTCCACCCCACTTGATCTTGCCACTTTTCCAGGGGATTTAAAAACAAAAGAAAAAAGTTAGGCCGTTTATTTCAGAAAAAGGTGTCAGACGTTTGTTCAAAAAGTACCAAATGTGCACTTTACATACATATGGGATCTTCATTTGTATCACGCTGGGAACCACGAGTTTTAATGGAACGCACCAGCAGAGAACATTAGGACCCGCGTTATATATTGCTATTGTGCAGTATTCGTATGTGCAGTTGAGGTACGCTGCGCATTTTTAAAAAACAATTAATCCGAGTTGTTGCTGGGATGGCTTGAAGAGCCAGGGTTCTATTGCTAAGCAAAGCTTGTTGCGTGAACCCTGGTCCCACCACCGGCTCAAGAACTCCAGTTCAACGGCAGAATTTAGACCGAAAGTTTAACGTGCCGCCAATGCACCGACACGGCCACCCGGTAGCTCGTCCCCGGCCTTATCGGGCCAGCTGCCAACTGACACTCCCGGCCGGGGGCTAAATGCGAGAGCGCGAAGAGACTCGAACCCTGTGTTTCCAATAAATGGAAGACCAGTGCAGGCCAGCGCTCTAACCAACTGAGCTACCGTGGCGGCAAACTACACTACACCTGAGCTGTGCTCTAGACACGGCCAACAGCTCGGGCACTCGTCGGTGCGTCCCCACGCCCTGACTCATGCCATGATGCAGACATGAGCGGTACCATTCCGGGCCCATACTCAGAGGCAGTGGCTCATGCAGAACGACAGACGCGACACCCGATCCGAGCCGTGTAGCTTGAGACTTGTGAGTGTCGTCAGCGCTGGTGTCGGCCACTGTGGCGGGCCGTGACCCGGCCACTGTGGCGGACTACGGCCACTGTGGCGGGCCGTGACCCGGCCACTGTGGCGGACCATGACCCGGCCACTGTGGCGGACCGTGACCCGGCCACTGTGGCGGACCGTGACCCGGCCACTGTGGCGGACCGTGACCCGGCCACTGTGGCGGACCGTGACCCGGCCACTGTGGCGGACCATGACCCGGTAACTGTGACCCGGCCACTGTGGCGGACCGTGACCCGGCCACTGTGGCGGACCATGACCCGGCCCACTGTGGCGGACCATGACCCGGCCCACTGTGGCGGACCATGACCCGGCGACCACTGCCACTGTGGCGGACCATGACCTACCCACTGTGGCGGACCATGACCCGGCCACTGTGGCGGACCATGACCCGGCCACTGTGGCGGACCATGACCTGGCGGACCGTGACCCGGCCACTGTGGTGGGCCATGACCCGGCCACTGTGGCGGACCATGATCCGGCCACTGTGGCGGACTACGGCCACTGTGGCGGACTACGGCCACTGTGGCGGACCGTGACCCGGCCACTGTGGCGGACTACGGCCACTGTGGCGGACCGTGACCCGGCCACTGTGGCGGACCATGACCCGGCCACTGTGGCGGACCATGACCTACCCACTGTGGCGGACCATGACCTACCCACTGTGGCGGACCATGACCCTAACTGTGACGGCATGACCCCGGCCACTGTGGCGGACCATGACCCACCCACTGTGGCGGACCATGACCCGGCCACTGTGGCGGACCGTGACCCGGCCACTGTGGCGGACCATGACCTACCCACTGTGACGGACCGTGACCCGGCCACTGTGGCGGACCGTGACCCGGCCACTGTGGCGGACTACGGCCACTGTGGCGGACCGTGACCCGGCCACTGTGGCGGACCATGACCTACCCACTGTGGCGGACCATGACCCGGCCACTGTGGCGGACCGTGACCCGGCCACTGTGGCGGACCATGACCTACCCACTGTGGCGGACCATGACCTACCCACTGTGGCGGACCATGACCTACCCACTGTGGCGGACCGTGACCCGGCCACTGTGGCGGACCGTGACCCGGCCACTGTGGCGGACCATGACCTACCCACTGTGGCGGACCGTGACCCGGCCACTGTGGCGGACCATGACCTACCCACTGTGGCGGACCGTGACCCGGCCACTGTGGCGGACCATGACCTACCCACTGTGACGGACCATGACCTACCCACTGTGGCGGACCATGACCCGGTACCCGCCACTGTGGCGGACCATGACCTACCCACTGTGGCGGACCATGACCTACCCACTGTGGCGGACCATGACCTACCTACTGTGCGCCACCCACTGTGGCGGACCATGACCTACCCACTGTGGCGGACCGTGACCTAGCCACTGTGGCGGACCATGACCTACCTACTGTGGCGGACCATGACCTACCCACTGTGACGGACCGTGACCCGGCCACTGTAGCGGACCGTGACCCGGCCGCTGTGGCGGACCATGACCCGGTAACTGTGACCTGGCCACTGTGGCGGACCATGACTCGGTAACTGTGACCCGGCCACTGTGGCGCACGTGGTCCGGCAGCGGCCCGGCGACTCCTCCGAGGTGTACGTGTGCTCCGGAAGTTCCCAGATTCCGGCCGTGTCGGCGACACGTCAGCCTTTTCGTCACACGTACCGTCACCGTCGCCGGCACCGCGCCGGCGCCGCCAACAAGCCCCCCTCCCCCACCCAGGCCCGCCTCTCGTCCGTGGTTGGCGCCGTACCGGGAAGCGTCACCTCCGGCGCGTCGATCCCACGAACTGGGGGGGGGGGGGGGCGGCTGTGGTGACCCCCGACTGCGCCGGCCGTCGGTGACTGTGCACAGCTTGACCGTGCACAGTGTGCAGCTGTGCACGGTGCCACGCGGCTGGGCGCCGCCACCATCGACATGCACGCAGCTGGCCGACGGCGCGTCCGGGCTCGTTAGTACAGCTGCTCGCAGGCCCCGCCTCTGTTGGCTGTGATATCACACGGGGGTCGTGCACTGCTGACGTCACCGGGCCAAGCTGACGTCACATGGCCGAGTTAACGTCACCTGGCCGAGCTGACATGACCTGGCCGAGCTGACGTCACATGGCCGAGCTGACGTCACCCGATCATCGATCGGATCTGATCATCGATCGGACCCGATCATCGATCGGACCCGTGTTTCCGAGCGAGGTACCACGTGACATTAGCACATGCAAATGATCGCCACGCCCAAATAGCCTCAGTGTCTGTCGCAAGAGTTATCGAGGCCTGTTCGATAGCAGCTGCATGCATGGCTGAGGACCAGGTGGTTCAGACAAGTTCAGCTGGACTTGGGCAACAATCAAAACCAGTCGTTCGGCAGCTCAACGATGCTCTTCGAACTTAGAGATGCTGGGTTCAAAGGTCACCAGGTGTTCTTGGTTATTGCATCAGATGATCTTGCTGTTGATTCACAATTGAGTGATCAATTGCGCGGCCGTCGGCACGATATCTTCAGGGACCAGGCATGCACGACATTTCTATCGATTACCTTTGATGACGTTGGATTACAAGGAACATTTATGCCAGCTACATGGTGTCCAGATTACATCAAAGATCTGTCGGCGATTTGTCAGGGACTGTTAGCGTGTACCGTTGATCGGCTCATGTCACATAACTGGACTCTATATGGGTCTGGCTAGTGGCATAAATCGGGTACTTACCACATCGCGTGAAGGATTGCAACACCATTAAAATGTTAATAAAGAGCTTGCCCGCGTGATTCACTAGAGGCAGGTGGGTTTCATCGATTGTGGGTATACCCATTCACGTTGTGTCCTGTCAGTTTCGATCTTCCAAAGAACACGGGCAGCGCTATCCTCGGATGAAATCGCAGATGCATCGCTGCGTTGCCGGTGCGCGTTCGAGTTCCCACGCGAGGACCTCCGAGCGGCCAACCTGCGCTGAACCGCGAACACATCACCGCCCGGTGAAGTTCAATGGTTGGGCGCTCCATATTCGGCACAAACATTGTTGTCTAGTCGGCGATATTTTTGTCTTGTGCACACCGTGCGAGCCATGCAAAAGTATGTGTAGTTGCGGGAGTTCAGCCGGCACACCGTTATAACTGGACTGCGGCCGTGCTCGGGAGTCGCGTGCAGGGCGCCAGTTGAGCGGCGCCAGTTGATCAGCGCCGGTGGCCTCGTCGGTCGGCCGTCATCGCCACTTTTGTCGGCCATTTTTGCGGCGCGTCAAAGGCGAGACCGCCCGCAGTCGATGGTCGCCGCCCGGCGACAGCCCCTGGAAAGTCCGCCGCCGGAGCCCTGCCGGGAACTGGCCACACGACACCCACGTCAGCCGCGGCATGCGCTCGGCTGTCCGCTCGTGCTGGGCGCCGGGCCGGTGCCGAACACGGGCCGGCACAGCCAGGCGTGGCGGTCGGCTGTGACTGGCCAGTCCTGCGTCGCCGCACCGAGATGCGGCGACTGAGTCAAGTCAGGTGAAGAGCTTGGCTGCGACGAGATTCCGCTGGAAACATCTATCCGGGCGTGCTGGATCCTCCAGCTGGGAAGTCCGAGTCGGAGGAAAGCGAAGCCGCATTAATGTCGAAATGGTCAGGGTTGACACCCATTGGAGCTCAAATGTCGCGTTCCTGCTCGAGTAACGGTAGCCTCCAAAGTCCCCTCGTTGTCACTGAACTTCCACGTGATATTCGTGCCATACAAGAGTCCCATGGGTTCTTATCCACTACACTGATATTCCGCTTAAATTTCACTGACACCGGTTATATATCAACGATGCCCTGAAAGTGTAGTGTGTGCTCTCTAAGCTGCATTTATTTACTCGAACATTACATGGATGCGCAATGTGCTGACATTTGGTGTTCGTTTGACCTGCCACTATATCCACCCTGCCACTTGCCATGCAACTGAGTAGCTCTGCCATGCCCGCTCCCAGCTATATTTAGTAGTATTTAAGATAATGAACTAGCACACAACATTTTTCCCAAACTCCCATCCTGAAATGCCACAAGCTGGATTTTTTTCATAGCAAGGAAACGTCAATAGCCCTGCGATGACAAGCATATCAATTTATGGAAACAATCCATAATTTGCGCATTCTTAATATCCAAGGTTTTTTAACTCGCCCGACAGAGGCATTCTCCGGATGACACCCGCCTTTGACAAACTGCCACTTTTCCAACAACATATACACTCTTATCCCCAAAGCATAATACGCTCTGCTTATGGTACCATTTGGATTCGAGCATGTTTGTATCGACCATTAATGCACAATTGTATACCTAAAAGCACAAACACCCATCGGCTGAATAAATCCGTAAGCTGAATAAGTCACAGAACTTTGTATCCACGATTTCGACATGACGTTCTCTAGAGCACCATTTCTTCCGACGAGTGAAAATGTCACACTGTTGCGCACTCCCAATCCCGGTACGAGCCCCTAAGTGTTCGAATGATACTCGGGCGGATCAATTCGGCACCTTCCGATGAACCTAGCAGCCACGCACTTTGCGTACGGCAGCGATCTGGTGGATAGACCACGCCTTGAGCCACTTCATCGAGTCCTTTCTGCTTGCTCTTCACCCTTTGAGGAAGCTAGTGACTGAGAGAATGAGCTTGAATCATCAGTGTCAGGCAGAGCGACACCGGCGTGGACGTAGCTTCTCTAACAAGCTCGCAGTCCGAACAAATGTTTACCGCTTGACGAGTAAGAGGCCATCACACTGTTCACAATTTCACTCTTGCCGATTCAGCTCGTAGGAAATCTGGCTCTTGCGACGTTCACTACTTCGCTCCGCGTTCATTCCGTGGGCAGCTCGTGTCTGGTGAGCAGTGGTGGTAAATTGTGAATAGTGTGAAGTATAATTCCGGAAGGGTGTCGGCTATTCACTTATATCGCATACTGTCTTCTTCCGTTGGATGATATATATTGACTGACCTGCTCGTTGATTACCACGCACTGAATGCTATCAGGAATCAGTTGGCTGTCTGTCAAATATCTTCATAGGCCAGACCTAATCGACACAATGCACGAGCTCTGTGCTGATTTTGATATCTTTATGGTAATGCCAGTGCCAGTGGATTATGGAGCCTTCTTATCGGTGAGAGTAAGCAGCCAATACGGCTCAGTGGAGCAGGCGCGGAACAGTCACGTGACATGCCATTCTTGCAATCGTGAGATTACGCCAGCTGCATTTTGAACTCGACGCGTGGTGCATCTGATTTTGCAATCTTGAGCGCACGGTTGCCCATGGGTTGCCAATGGGTTGCCAAAGGTCCCCTCCTGACCGCCAGACACAAAAGACAACACAGACATAAGAGGGTTGCACAAGAAGAAACACTGCACGAAATTGCAGGTGAGTTGTGGGCGCAAGCACGAGCAAAGGATCGGAAATTGGCGCGGGAGCGACCAGCGATGTTGCAGTTGTTGACCCTGAGCAGGCTGGAAAGATCGTCAATAGGAAGCCGATGCTGAAATTATAAATCATTCGGAGCGTAGATGGAAGGGCGTTCTGGTGAGCACTGGAGGGCCTCGACTAGAGTTCCTCCAATATTAGAAATAAGTAACTACACCTGTGCGTGCAAAATAACAAGCGTCGGTAAAGCTAGTCGTTGGAAACAATCTCGTCGATTTAGGCTTGTCAGGCTTTGCGTTGATTCGCAATGTTTGCCACCATGGTTTTCTTTTCACGCTACCACATTCCATGATTCTAAGCTTAGTTCATCGCCCTGGTCTAACTTGCTACCACCAGATGTATGTCGGTGTTCTTATATTCTTATATTTGTTACATCTGGTTCAGAGTGCTTGATGTGCCACACGAATGCTCAAATTTTCCTCAACTCTGCCTGCTCCCCGGGGTTATTTGCTGAATGGTGCTGGAACTCCCCATTCATCTCACTTGATATCAGTTCTTAACTCAATGAATGCGTGAATAAAATGTAGGGGTGAATTATGCTTCATCTGATGAAATACGCGGTGCAAAGTACCAAATGAATAAATTCCTTCCTTTGTATTCTTAGCTATGCATGTCATTGGCATCAATTAGCTGTTCATCGTGCATAGTCTATATACATCTCATGGCTAAGAATTGGTTGGAGACCAATTGAGTTCTCCAGCCCAACGAAAGTATCAGGTATTTGGAAAAATCTTATATTGCAGTAAAGTATTATTACGTATAAAGTATACATAAAAAGTATAAAAGCAAAATAGCACAGGAAGAGTAAATTGATCAGATCAGGACACATGCCGACCTGCCGACTTGCCGTGTGCTAGTGTCGCGGGAGGCCAGAATGCCACTGAGTGCACATCACACGTGACTCGATATAGTTGAAAACTGCGCGCCAGGTCCTGACGAACCTGCATCGTAACGACAGCGGCTGAGATGACAAGCGGTTGAAGGTCGTTCGAGCGAGCACGATGTGCCAAATATTCTATTTGCCTCGACTGGCGCGTGCCAGTTTGGCTCCGCGGCGGGCATTTTTGACCTGGCCGATGTTTATCTGCTTCCAGTGACCTCCCCCCCCCCCTCCGCTCGTGAGTCTGAGCCGGCGTGGCGGCTGGTCTCAGACCGAGCTTGGTCCACAGACCCGATCTGGCTCATAGGCCTGAATTGGTCGACAGGCCTGACGTGGCCAGCTTCCATGGCGTTCAGGTCAGACGGGCCTTGGTCGACAGATCTGACTTGGCCAGTTGTCGTGGCGCTCAGATCAGACCCGACTTAGTCCACAGACCCGATTTGGCTCGGAGACCTGAATTGGTGGACAGGCCTGACTTGGCCAATTGTCGTGGCGCCCAGGTCGGACCTGACTTGGCCAGCTGTCGTGGCGCCCAGGTCGATAGACCTGACTTGGCCAGCTGTCGTGGCGCCCAGGTCGACAGACCTGACTTGGCCAGCTGTCGTGGCGCCCAGGTCGGACATGACTTGGCCAGCTGTCGTGGCGCCCAGGTCGACAGACCTGACGTAGCCAGCTGTCGTGGCGCCCAGGTCGACAGACCTGACTTGGCCAGCTGTCGTGCCGAGCCCGGGGTGCTGAAGCCATGTCTCCGGTAGCCTTGTTGGCCGGGCCGGGCGAGGGTACGTCTCGCCGAGCTGGAATGTCTGACACAAAGCCAGCGGCAACACGGGCACACACAGCTGGACGTCAGACGATGTGTGACGTCACCTGCTCAATAATGGCCATCGTCTACGGGGGCGGATACAAGGGCCACTGGGGCATGTCCTCCCCACCCCCACAGAAGGTGGGTGCCCTCCGGCCGGGAAAAGGCGTCCTTACGGGAAACTCGAGCACAATCCTCCCCCCGCCCCACCCTTCCCTCATTTTTTTTTCAGCCAGAGGCGCTGCTGTGAGCGGAAAGAATCCCCTCCGGGAAGGCGCATATGTACCCCCTGAAATTGTCAGCCAGATGCGTCCCTTAGGAAGGCAAAGTCCAGATACTTCCGCGGTGACGCCCCTCCCGGACATGTGACCCCAAGACAACTCCTGGACCCGTGCCCGATCGTTTGTACCCGCCCGAGACGACCCGTCAAGCCGTGGGACGCCAGTTCCGGCTCCCACTTCGTGCACGTGCCAGGGCGGAAACGTTACGGTCACTCACAGGGCGGAACGGTGCGGAAGCCGTCTGTGTCTGCTGTCCGTGTGGCTGTGTTGTGTGTCCGCAATACGAGCGTGAGTTAGTCTCGTGCTATGTGTGCAGGCGTGTCACGTGTAGAGCACACGCGCCATTCCGGAACGGAATTATCGTCGCTGATCTTGCTTCAGCTGCATTGGCTACATTTAGTGACGCTAAGCCAAAAGCGGAGAGGATCGGACCATCAAAAGGTAGAACTCGGTGCTTCAGGCATATGATCGTGCAGATTGTTGCGACCGTAAAGTCTACACCGTAAGGCCCGCTGCAACATGCATGTTTTCGGTTTCGCATTGCATTCGGTTTCGTGCTGAAGCGTAAGCATTTCAAAGTGAAGAACAACATTTTTAGACAATTTGGCACAGTGCATTTCATTTAAAGATACCCACGAATAGAAGTTTATACAATCTTAGTGGCATCTGTGTCTGGGACCCTATATGCTGGGGTAGGATCATATGGGGAAGGCCTTACCGATCAAATTGGCATCATTTGTTGCCTCCATTCATTTATACATCATGCTCCGGAGAAGGGCCCATTTACATACACAGTACCACTAGTCTTGGCATAAACCCGACGAAGACTAACTCACCTTGGCTGAAATTGGCTCCAGTCTTGCCGGAGTGAAGCTCTGCTGCCAAAGAGCATGCACACATCTAATCATGAATTCACAATGTTGAGTTTTCGCAATGGGACGGGCGGTACAGTGCAGCACGGCCCTTATGTGCCACAGCTCTGTTCCTCTCGATTGTCGAAATAGCGCAGGTGGCACAGAGTGTGACGACACTTGGCACCCACTGTGCCACAGCTGTCCCGCTCAGCTGTGCCCCACGTGACTGCTCAGCGCCCACCACGCAACACTTGTCATCAAAACGGCCGGCCGCTCGTGTCCGAGACACGCGGGTCACGTCACGTCACGTGACGTCACGCGACATGACGTCACGTGACGTAACCACGTGATGGCTGCTGGCCAGTCTCACACTGCATGCTCTCCTGGCACGGGGGATGTAGCCACAAAACCAAGGTGAACACTTTATTTGAACAAATATTGTGACAAATACGTCGTTAGGCATATATATATATATATATATATATATATATATATATATATATATATATATATATATATAATGAACACTGGTAAGGGCAGAATTAAACGGTCTGGTCTAAGTTGAAAGAAATAGTGACTTCAAATTCTGCGATGCGAATGTTATGGAGTTTTCAAGAACGTCACGGTCGGTATTGCCGCGCCGGGAGAGGTCGAGCCGCTCATTTCGTCCTGTTTGTCATACATCCGGCAGTGGACTCGCTCGGGCTCTGCCCTGCCTCGTGCACATCTGCCCAAACTGGGCTTATTTTGCAGGAGCCCACGTTGTGAACGTCAACCGCAGCTATGCCGCATCATCTCGACGAGCATGATGCGGCATGAACAGCCACACCACTGTGTTATTTTGCACCACCGGTGGTGCCCGCCCCAGATGTGTTACTTGTCGTCATCTTATGCCGCCCTCCCACTCCCTGACCTTTAAATGTCACATTGTTGACCTAGTTATATTGGTCGCATTGGTTAGATTGACCTAATTAGATTGGTTCCGCCTGGCCACCACCGAGCAGGATATTAGGTACTCGCTGCCCTACGGACGCAAGGAAAAGCGCGTTTGTTTGAGCTTTGCCAGCTCCGGCTGGTACTTCAGCGGTCTGTGCTGCTGACTAGGATCAGACCGTTATTGGCCCAGGAGCGCTCGCGCTGGTTGACATTTAGAACGGAATCGCCCACCTCACCCAGGACGGAAAGCTATATCTCCTCGCCTTGCTGTGATGACTGATGTGAACTGACCTGACCGTGTCAATGTCGTGTCGTGACAGACTGCTACACCATGTCACGAACATGTATCCGCGGTACCAAACCCCTCCCCACTCCCTCGACGACCCGTGTCAGAGGTACCGACCTAAGCCCTCCCTCCCTCTGCCCGTGACCGCGGAACCACGTCTTGCCTCCCCTCTCCCATACACGGCCTGTGCCCGTGGCACCACGTCTTGCCTGCCCTCTCCCCTACACGGCCTGTGCCCGTGGCACCACGTCTTGCCTGCCCTCTCCCATACACGGCCTGTGCCCGTGGCACCACGTCTTGCCTGCCCTCTCCCCTACACGGCCTGTGCCCGTGGCACCACGTCTTGCCTGCCCTCTCCCCTACACGGCCTGTGCCCGTGGCACCACGTCTTGCCTCCCCTCTCCCCTACACGGCCTGTGCCCGTGGCACCACGTCTTGCCTCCCCTCTCCCATACACGGCCTGTGCCCGTGGCACCACGTCTTGCCTCCCCTCTCCCCTACACGGCCTGTGCCCGCGGCACCACGTCTTGCCTCCCTCTCCCCTACACGGCCTGTGCCCGTGGCACCACGTCTTGCCTCCCTCTCCCACACGGCCCCCACCACCTCCCCCCCCACCCCCGTCTTGCCTCCCTCTCCCATACACGGCCTGTGCCCGTGGCACCACGTCTTGCCTGCCCTCTCCCATACACGGCCCAGCCCGTGGCACCACGTCTTGCCTCCCCTCTCCCCTACACGGCCCGTGCCCGTGGCACCACGTCTTGCCTCCCTCTCCCCTACACGGCCTGTGCCCGTGGCACCACGTCTTGCCTCCCTCTCCCATACACCGGCCCACCTTGCCCCCCTCCCACACGGCCTGTGCCGTGGCACCACGTCTTCCCTGCCTTCCCGGGCACCACGTCTTGCCTCCCTCTCCCATACACGGTCTGTGCCCGTGGCACCACGTCTTGCCTCCCCTCTCCCCTACACGGCCTGTGCCCGTGGCACCACGTCTTGCCTGCCCTCTCCCCTACACGGCCTGTGCCCGTGGCACCACGTCTTGCCTCCCCTCTCCCCTACACGGCCTGTGCCCGTGGCACCACGTCTTGCCTCCCCTCTCCCCTACACGGCCTGTGCCCGCGGCACCACGTCTTGCCTGCCCTCTCCCCTACACGGCCTGTGCCCGTGGCACCACGTCTGACCGGTCCGTGTGCGTTTTCAGGCCCTGGGTGATGGATCCCGTGGCCGAGTGCTCCGACGAGCCGCCCCGGGACCCGGGCGCTGGCCGTCCTCACCACAGCTACACAGACAAGGACTTCGAAGGTGAGCAAAGCCGGCACCCGACCTCAGACCCGGCTCACCAGAGGGACAAATCTGCTCACTACTGACTGACAGAGACGTGAGGTCACTGACAGACCATCACGTCACGTCACCGACCGGCCGAGAGGTGAGGTCACTGACAACCATCTCGTCACGTCACCGAAGCCCACCGATGACCAGTCGAGACATGTCGTCACCGACCGCACCCGACGACCCCGACGCCGTCGACCAGCGAGACATGTCGCACGACAGACCGCACGCACGTCGCACGCCACACCGCACTCCGCCACCAGCCAACACGTCCGTCACCGACAGCATCACGTCACGTCACGTCGCTGACCAGTAGAGACGTGTCGTCACTGACAGGCCATCACGTCACGTCACCGACCGGCCGAGACGTGAAGTCACTGACAGACCGTCACGTCACGTCACGTCGCTGACTAGTCGAGACGTGTCGTCACTGACAGACCATCACGTCACACCACCCAACGCACGCACTCGCACCGAGACGTGCGTCACACAACCATCACGTCACGTCACGTCGTACACGTCAGTACGTGTCGTCACTGACAGACCATCACGTCACGTCACCGACCGGCCGAGACGTGAGGTCACTGACAGACCACCACGTCACGTCACGTCGCTGACCAGCCGAGACGTGTCGTCACTGACAGACCACCACGTCACGTCACGTCACGTCACACCAACTGAGATGTGTCGCGTTCTTCCGTCTCCCCGACATTCTTCCGTCTCCCCAGTGTAACCTTGAAGATATGTTCCCGGTTTCAGGGAGTCTCATGGAGCACAGAAGTAGGTATATAAGGTAGAATGAATGGCAGAACTGTCTCTGCCGACTTCTGACATCGACCTGTGTTATTGCGTGGAAAAGTACCTCCACCTGACTTTTCCTCCATATCTTCGAGATCACTGCGCTCCGCTATCCGGCGCCAATCCGCTTTTCCCAGCATTAATGTTCCTGGGGACATATGGAACGTTTGACGATTCTGAGCTGTGTAGGAGCGATGCTGAGATGAGGCGTCTTACGGAAATTGGGTTATTGCCTTTTGATGTGACCAATATAAGTCCTATGGATGCTGCATTCATGGCATCATTTTCCCATGATTATAGTAGCTACAGCTGTCAGCCAAGATATTTGTCTTCAGACATGCATATTCGATTACATAGAACCGCTTTCAGTGCATGCCTTGCGATAATGTGAGAGCGCGCTGACAAACTTCTGTATTTATTTATATTCCGTCACGCAATACATCACAGGTCACATACCACTAACATTAAATCGTCCCTGCCGCTGATCTTCTCTGCTTGACCTCCACACACTGTTTCCTCGGTCAGATTTCATCTTTGCGTCCCCTCTCCCGAAACTCAGGCCGTGCAGCGCAGCGCCGGTGCCGGTTGAGGCTGCTCGCGGTACCGTGAGCGACGGTGCCGGTTGAGGCCGCTCGCGGTACCGTGAGCGACGGTGCCGGTTGAGGCCGCTCGCGGTACCGTGAGCGACGGTGCCGGTTGAGGCCGCTCGCGGTACCGTGAGCGACGGTGCCGGTTGAGGCCGCTCCCGGTACCGTGAGCGACGGTGCCGGTTGAGGCCGCTCCCGGTACCGTGAGCGACGGCCAGCACCACCGCACGGTGGGCCGACGCGCTGTTTGGCGGAGGAGCAGCGGCATGACGGGCCGCGGCGGCGGCTCTCTGACCGCCGCGCCATGTACATGTACCCGACGTCGGGCCGCGCACCCCCGCCCGCATGGTCGATAGTTACGACCACCGCCCGGGGTGAGGTCGGTCGACCCGCGGCGTTAACTGCCGCACGGCCGCGTTCGGTGTGCCCGGCAGGGACACCCCCTGACGCTCAAGTGTCCTGGGGCATGTGCCTTCACCGAACGCACAAGTGCCGCCGATATGTGGTTCAGCTGGATATTATGCCGATCATGTATATATATATATATATATATATATATATATATATATATATATATACATACCATATATATATATATATATATATATACATATATATATATATATATATATATATATATATATATATATATACATATATATATATATATATATATATATATATATATATATATATATATATATATATATATATATATATATATATATATATACTGCGGACATTCTTTCGTCGCTCTGTGACGTGAACTTTTCGAGCTGAAAATGTTCTGAGCCAGGCGTGTAATTTACAAAAGTTCTACAATCGGATACCACGGTACTGATTTCGGAAGCAGGAAAGACGAGTTCGCTTGGTTTTCCTGTGCGGATAGTCCGTACCCAGATACATATGATAATGCCACGTTTCCCCACTGCACCTCTAGCTTGAAAAGCAAATGTCACAGAGCCATTAGGATGTTGATAGAGCTGACGTCATAGACCACTAAGGATACGAGATCGGCTCACCACGTGGAGTTATTTGATAGGCTGCATGACTGGAATGTAGCAAGCTTAATCTTCGCGATCTACTTGACGTTGTGCTGAGTGATATGAATGCTAATACGATATGCTAAATAGGGTGTTTGCAGACGCTTCCATTTACTGGCTAACCGCACGGCAGAAATAAGCGACAGAAACATGTCGAATAGATAAAGCTTTCCAGGTGAATCGCCGAAGGTTCCGTCTTAACACCCTATGAGCAAATAACCATTAGGTAAAATATGAGTCAAGTGCACCTCTGACTCGAAATAGAGCGCGTGTGCGTTACCGGAACATGATAGGACTCCAGAAGCAGAGACCATCATTTTAGAGTATTATTTCATGCCGTTTTGTACGTAGCTACATGCTGTGTATTTTCGCTATGCATAGATAATTGAGCTCTGATCGACAGAGCACCGCCAGGGATGGATTTGCCGGCGGTGACTCGTTGAGTCCAGACCTATCGCAGTGTAGAATGTTATCGGTGTTTAAATGGCTTCGTGTATCGGGTTTAGCGTGGATTGACCGTGCGCCATCTTCACGCGCGGTAATCCGTTAACATGCAACTGATTTGATGAACTCATGCAGCTGATTTGAGGAGATGTTTACTTTATTATGCATTCCTGCTGTGGAATGTGTCTTGGAACTCCAGGCACTTCGGGCCTTGCAAGTGTTCTGGTGTCCACTGCCACTCACGAGCAGCGAGTCTTGCGGATCCGGTGTTGGTGTCGCTGACTTTCTTCTTCTTGGACTCACACGTTCCGTTTCGGTCATTCATGCACGAAGTGACTCAGATTTTAAGAGAATCCATGAATGCCTTCAAAAGTCAATTCGACCCATCAACCAAACATGAGGCTTCTTTACCATGAGCAAGGAACGGCATGCAACGATACGGAGCTAGTCTACCTACCCAGCGTATGAAGAAAATGCAAAGCACTAGAATTTATAATAGTTGCAATCTAGAAATATTCCTCATGAAAATATGCACTTCCCCGGAAAACTCTATAAATACGTACCATTTTAAGCCAAATTGATGTCCAGGTATCCCAAACAGTGTATGCAGTTCGGTGCAGATCCACAGCTCTTCCTTGGCGTTACATATAGACCAAACAGGTGTATACGCGACCAGTCTTCAGATGTCCGTCGTAATCCATATTGAAAGGAAAAATGTGCAAATATGTGCATATACATATATTTATACATTTATACTTTGCTTATTGCGCTGCTATATTTAAGCCACTATAGAAAGATGTAGGAGCAAGAAAACCGGAATATTCACGCTAGTCAACAGGTAGCACCAATCACCTCAGTCATCTTGTTTCGTCTGGCTACACCCAGGCACAGTCTTGCGACGAACGGTCACCTGCGACCTCCCGTCTGGTGATGCAAGTGTTTGGGGCAACCTCTCCTTCTCTGCCGGGAGGCAGGAAATGGCGACGTGCTCATTTAACAAGTGCTCCCTGTAGGCTGCATGGTGAATGGTGCGCGTACTTGCCGACTTTTAGCCGATGGTGCGGGTTCGGAGCGCGACACTGCGGTGTGGTGCTGCGACACTGTGGTGTGGTACTGCGACACTGAGGTGTGGTGCTGCGACACTGTGGTGTGGTACTGCGACACTGCGATGTGGTACTACGACACTGCGATGTGGTACTGCGACACTGTGGTGTGGTACTGCGACACTATGGTGTGGTGCTGCAACACTGTGGTGTGGTGCTGCAACACTGTGGTGTGGTACTGCGACACTGTGGTGTGGTGCTGCGACACTGTGGTGTGTGGTGACTGCGACACTGACACTGTGGTGCTGTACACTGGTGTGGTACTGCACACTGGTGTGGTACTGCGACACTGCGACACTGTGGTGCTGCGACATTGGTACTGCACACTGGACTGCGACACATCGGTGTGGTACTGCGACACTGTGATGCAGTGCTGCGACACTGCGGTGTGCTACTGCGACACTGATATGTGGTGTTGCGACACTGTGGTGTGGTACTGCGACACTGCGACACTCGTTCGACACATTGCTGGTGGCCCTGGAAAGTTGTCCCCCAAAGCCGAGCTTCCCCGCCACTTCCGTAACTCCGTGCGGTGTAGGCACGGTGGCATCCCACTCTCTCCCGCCTGCACAACCCACCTCCCGCTGAGGCCACGGAGGACTCGCGTCGTGGGTGCAGGATAAGCGACTGGAGTTGTGGCTGTGCTACTGTCGCACGCCACTCCTTCGTCCACTATCCTGAAGTGCCGTGTCCTGTCTGTGAGACACACACTGGTGAGTGGCGAGACGCGGCGGGACGGCAGCAGCGCGGCCGGTGTGCTTCAGGGTGGCGCCGCCGCCCGCCCGCCAGCCTCGACTTGGCTGCGGAGCACGCCATCAGGCGGGGCAGCAGGATGCGGTGCTCTTCACTGTCGTGGGCTGGCAACTCGGCGGTCTTGCGCGCAGGAAGAGCAGGCAGGCACCGAACGGTCTGCAGCTGCCATCGCGAGGGCGGCGCTGGCGACAGAGGGCTGCTTCCAGTTCCGGTCTGTTCAGCGTCCGCTTCCGCAGCGTCTTGGCGTCCGGTCTGTGCGCAGCGTTTTCGCATAAGTGAACCGCATGCACGTCGGATGCAGCTATTTAGTAGTTAATGGCTGAGTGCACGGACAATGAGGCAGGCGTATTTTGCTTTGCAGTGAATAGTTGGTCAGCATCACGCGACCCTTAGGACTGGGACCAGGGCATCGACCGATGCGCCGACCAACTGAGTTTGTGCTGATAACGCTTAGGGGTCTGCCAGATTGTCAGGGTTTCGCGTTGTTCGTGCGTTCGCTCAGTAGGGAGGTCGAGAGATGTTTTTAATTGCCGGGTACAATAGTTTGAAGTTCTCCACATCCACTCGTTTTCCACTCGTACAGTTCATCAGACCAGCGCTATCCGCGTTCATCACCTGCTCCCCGTGGGCTTGATTTGTTCTCAATATAATTAGTGCGGCACCTAGCTGAAAGCCAGTCAAGCGATTATGTACGAAGCACATTGCTACCAAAGCAATGTTTGTCTGGGTCCTACTGGCGGGTATCAACCGATATATAGTATGTGACGGTTCAGTCACACGTGTGACTCGGGCTTCTTCGTGTGAATGTCTTCGCGTTCGAGAGAGAGAGAGAGAGAGAGAGAGAGGGAAAAAAAAAAAGGGTGAGAGAGAGAGAGAGAGAGAGAGAGAGAGAGAGAGAGAGAGAGAGAGAGAGAGAGAGAGAGAGAGAGAGAGAGAGAGAGAGAGAGAGAGAGAGAGAGAGAGAGAGAGAGAGAGAGAGAGAGAGAGAGAGAGAGAGAGAGAGAGAGAGAGAGAGAGAGAGAGAGAGAGAGAGGGAGAGAGAGAGTCTGTTTGGCCGTGGCCGATTCTCATTCTGAGCATGCCTCTGCCATTGAGAGCTGGTACCGGCCCCACTCCACGCCTGACAATGGCGCTGCTGATGCGCTAACACAAGCCATGCACTCTACTCTCGCATTGAGTGGGACGCGACCAGCGTGTCAGCAGGCCAGCTCTCCCAGCGACACCATTTGTGACACGCCTGACACCGTGACACCGTGACACGCCTGACACGGTGACACCATGATACCGTGACATGCCTGACACCGTGACACCGTTACATGCCTGACACCGTGACACCGTGACATCGTGACACCGTGACACCGTGACACCGTGACATCGTGCGGCGGTGGCATCCTAGCCGTGCCTAGTCTTACCCCTCAACATGCCTTGTGTCGGTGTTCCTGGTCGATGATCCGGTTCGATGATCGGGATACCCGTCATCGAACCGGATGACGTTAGTCGACAGCCCGCTTAGTCGAAAGCGGGAAAGAGAGATCGACACTAATAATTGGAATTGGACGATGCCAGCCAACCAATCACGCTCCTCATCAGTGCGCGACAGGATCCAATAAGCATCGGAGGACAGTAGCGTGGCCAGGGAGCGAAGGTGGCAGCCGCTCCTCCCCCTGGAGGGTTCGACGGGGGCCAGCAAGGGCTCCCCGGGCCCACGTGAAGGGTCCCTGGACCGACGAAAGGGACCCGTGTTAACGGACAGGGCTCCAGGCCGATCAAGAGAGTCCCGAGCTAACATTAAGTGCCCTCGGGCAGACATTGATAGCCCCGGGCTGTGCTAACGTGAAGGGCTTCTAGGTTGTCGGAGGGGGCTCAGATCGTTGGAGCGGCCCACGAACTGACGGAGCTTGCCCAGAGCCACTACGAAGGGCCCATGGACCGACATTGAAGCCCAAGCTAAAAAAGATCCCTTTCCTAATGGCGGGATCAAGTTTTCGACAAGGGGCCCCGTGGTTGCCGGAATAAAAAACCTGGGTCGCCAACAAGGGCGCAGGAGACGACGGATGAAGCCCAAAATTTCCAGAGAGGATCTTGGGCTGTCAAAAGTGCCCATGGGCCGACGATGGGCCCGAGACGTGCAAGGACCCCTGTGGCCTCGACGTATCCGAACAGCGACCGTCGCCCACCTGCCTGACCCCGTATACCCCTCCTGGATCAGAAACGCACATTACCCATCCCACCGATGTCATGCAGTTGGTGGCTACTTCAGCCTGAGGACGGGCCACAAGGTCACCAGGTCACCAGGTCACCAGGTGACGTCTAGTCGGCCGCTCAGTGGCTTCGCCGGGTTGGTGACTTGGTATAGTCCCGCCGTGAGCTAGTAGTGAAGATGAGCTGCACCGATGGCCGACAGACGACAAACATGCCCAGAAGTGTCCGCTCTACGAGATATAGGCGTAGGAACAGAGGGCAGGGGCCATGGCCCACCCACTTTTCAATGTGTGTGGGGAGCAACAATCGTAGCTGGCCTTTACAGACATTCAAATTTCCTAAAAAGCAGCACGCACACATTTGAACATATGAAAAACTCGATGCAATCCATAATTAAGTAAAAGCTGCACATCTAGTATCGTGGCACTTCATTTTTAAAGTCATGCACACTTGGGCACGACCTTACAACAATGCAACTAATTCAAGTGTTGATGTAATGCAACAGATGCATAGATATTAACACCATATATTATGCCTCGAAAAGACTATGAAGCGGATAGTGTGCACGCTAGTACAAAAATACATTCATGCGGGAAATACACTGTGGTTCTTTGACTGCTAACATATCTAACATCGATTTAATTAATATTGTTTAGAGTAGAAAATTGTAAACGCTGAGGGCAATAACGTAACACAATCAATGTACGACATATGATTTGCAAGCGCAATTTCCTTGCCTTGATATTATAGAGCACGGTATTATCTACGGCCTCGGTTCTAGCTGCCATGCACTTCAATATTTCCATGTATTTTGATTATTGAAGCATGCAAGCTACTTCCACGATGCATCCATTGCATGACTATTAAGGAATACAAAGTAAAAGTTCTATATTTCAATCTATTTTCACATTCCGTTCCAAGTGGCAGATATTCTAAGGTATACGATATGTACTACAGAGATTATTGAGAAGACTGATCACCTATGTGTTGGAGTTAGGCCCTGAGAACGAACACCATACCATGCATTTTTATGTACTGCGCTTTTCTTTGCCCCAGTATGTTAGCCTGCCAATCATGATCTGCCGCTCACCGGATGAAATAATATCAGTCAACGATCTTCCCTGTTTCTCATCCTCTCCAGCATCAATCAGTAGACTGCTTTTGCCATGGACCAGCGATAAAGCCAAGTTCTGGCTGATATTTTCTCCTCACCGACATCGGCGAACATTTACAACGGAGTACATTTAACAGACGTAAAGTACTATATAATGACTGCAATGGCTGTAATGACATTGCCCCTCCCCCCAAACAAAAATCACGCATGTAGCGAAAGTTGAACAAATTTCGTTTGGACAGCAATACCAATAGTTTCACTCGAACCAGGAAGATAAATATATTATAACAGCAGAGTCCACCAGTCGTGAAAAGAGTTCCAAGTCTAGCAAGAAGTATGAATTTAAAAGTACTTATACTGCGATGATAGCTCTTTTTCAGTCTCATGTTGCTGTTTGCCACAGGCGCTCCCAGGAGTCTGCCTCCTCCCCATATGGACCCCTTAGGCCTGCACCCTTGAACGTTGTGTGTTCTCTATTCAAATTATCTGGTTCTCTATCTAGAAGTGCTCAACCATGTTACTTTGCGAATTTCTTGGGTGCGCCCCTGCTGCTAACTTTGGCCCGCCCTCTTTTTGAGACGTTCCTACGCCTATGCTGCGAGGTGTGCACAACACTGTCGCCGCGACCGCCCGATGTATGTGACAGACCACGCCGGTCCCTCCCATCGAAAGCGTCTGGGAGCGGTCTGGGAGAGGTGGCGTGTCTCACTGATGGTGTGTCCCGAGGTGGTGTGGTGTGTCCCACAGATGTAGTGCACTGGGGGTGGGGGAGGGACACAGGTGGTTGGCTATGCTCCGAAGTCCGACGGTGTGTCCTACATGTGGAGTGTCCCGAGGTGGTGTGGTGTGTCCCACAGATGGAGTGTACTGGGGGTGGGGGGAACACAGGTGGATGGCTGTGTTCCGAAGACCGACGGTGTGTCCTACATGTGGAGTGTCTCGAGGTGGTGTGGAGTGTACTGGGGGGGGGGGGGGGGACACAGGTGGATGGCTGTGTTCCGAAGACCGACGGTGTGTCCTACATGTGGAGTGTTCCGAGAGGCAGGACTGGCGTGGCTGGCGCACAAGTGGGCCGAGCGGCCCACCACTGAGATCTCGCCATCAATGTCGGAAGGCAGGAGTTGGCAGCCTGCCATCTGTCGGTGTCAGCCCGCCATTTGTGATCCCTCCCCCTCTCCCATCACCATCACTGGGGGTGGTGTTTGCACAGCACTGGCTGGCCACGTGGATGTTTCATCGGAACGGCACGGGCTCATCGAGTACACCGGAATTGGCCTCGGTGACTGGCTAGCTCACGAAAATCGGGCCATTGCACGTGCCGCGATAGCTCAACATCAGACAAGCAGTTGTAATGAACTGAGGTTCAATCTGCTGACAAGATCTGGTTGCGATCTGATTCATATGTTATGTGTATGATTCCACCATCTCACCATCCAGGCTATGTGTGATTGGTGAAATTGGTTAGAAGGAAAAACGGTAGGTCGCATAAAATGAGTGTATGTACCGCACGTTTCCCACGACACTTCTGCAATGCTACCAGATCAATGACCGCTTTCTTCGCATCAGTACTCCGAGCAGCAAAACTTTATCCCCAACTCTGTCGCAAGGCGGCTCTTTCTGTCATCAGCAGCTGGAAGAGTTTGTTTTCGTTGTCTTTAACAGCGACAAAGTGCCAGCCCCTAGAGATGAGCTACGCTAAGAAACAGTTGCTTATGTAGCATACATTATCGGGTGAGCAAGAGAGAAAAGGGGAGAGACGCGGGCAAATAAAGAATGTGGCAGGAGGGCGGCACGCACATGACATGCACATGTGCATACATACAGACATACATGGCACGTGAGAGCACATGTGGATGGTGGCCAGCACCATAGGCCCCGAACAAGCACCGTTGACCATCCGCGACCTGAAAGCGAAGCAGACGACCGGCGTCCAGCGTGAGCCGTGGGCGCCGGGCCCAACCATGGATGTGCAGGTGAATGTTGAAGTTAAGGCTTGCAATAGCCCAAAGGAAGAAACGCCAAGCGCCATCGATCCCAGACTGATCCTTGCCTACCTATTGCGAGCTAGCCTATGCCTGTGTGTTATGCGAAAGTAGATGATTGTAGCATTTAACTTCAGATTAATTGTTCCAGTTTTGTGCCATGTAGAATAATGGAAAGTAGCTCGGGAAGCTCATCTCCGAGAGGTGTGCGCAACGATGGTGGATATGATCTTCTAGAAGTAAGCGGAAATTGGACGACGTTGCAAAATATACATGGGGCAGATAAGCAAAAATTTGAATGAAATATGCACGTCACACACGCATATATGTGAAAATGTTGTGACCTAGTCCTAAATGGGCAAGGACAATCACTGTTGTGCGTGTATGTTGGTGTGATGGCGGTCATTTGCAGAGGAGGGGATTAAAATTGTGAATGCCTGATGTGTTGTGACACCAGCATGTCTGCAGCATGTTTAACTATTTTTATGAGGTATTAGCTAGGACCAGAAGGTCATCGGCGGGCACTGGGAGGCGGTGGGCGGATGGGAGGTCGATTTTCTCACGGACAAGACCGTCCACGCTTTCGTTCCCGGGGATGCCCATATGGCCGGGGATCCAGATCAGTGCAAGGTGGAGGTATGCGTGGTCGACGCGGTGGAGGAGTCGGATGGCGTGAAGTGTGGGATGGGTGGTGTTGTGCACGGCTGCGAGGGCGTCAACGGAGGGGCGTGAGTCAGTGCAGGTGATGGTGCATTTGGTGATGTGCGCAATGATGTGTTGCAGGCAGGATAAGATGGCTACTAACTCTGCTGTGTATGCCGAATTATTTTGTGTTAAGTTAGTTTGGCCAGTGTTGGGCCCACCTTACCAGGCTTCCATACCGTCGTTATTACAGGAGCCGTCAATGTAGAAATATGTGTGTTATGGGTGGGCATCTCGATGTTCGTAAAATTTGAGTTGAGTTTCGATGGGGAGAGCGGTTTTTCTTTCGCAAAATACATACTCAGCTTGTGGTGTTTCATGTGCAAAGATAGAAGCAAAGGACAATTTTGTCCAGGGGTTGCATCCGGGAGTTTCAATGAGCGTGTGAGGGTCGGGTTGAAATGAAGAGTTGTAGTGCATTATCTTTTTTATCAGTACGGCGAACGGGGCAGGAGATTAAATAAGGCAATATTGGCGGGATGATTGTGCTGTGATGCAGTCTTAACAGGATACTTAACGAGTTGGAGCGCTTTGCGTTGTTGGGGACTATGGAGGTGGACCTCAGCCACGAGACTGTGATCAGCGTGGTGCAGTGTGCTCCGGTGACGAGGCGATGTGCGTTATTTTGCATGCGTTCATTTGATGTGATGTGTGAGGGAGATAGATGACCGAATATAAACGCATTGCATTCCAGGATTTAGCGAATCAGGGCAATATGCACTTTGGTGAGAGTCTGCATTCCAGCCTCGACCGGGGCGGCAGTGCAAGAGATTCAGGCACTTAGCGCAGCGCTGTTTAATATATGTAAAATGAGGGCCGGATTGGATATTTATCTCACGAAGCCGCGGTGTACGGAGTCAACAATTTCAATGAGGTTGCCAGTGGTTCTACGCACTGGGCCTACAGCCACTTTGAAAGAGGGAGCTGATTTCGTTGTTTTCGAGACAGTCTTTGATTTGTCTATTGCTGGTGTGACACGAGCTACGCGTGTGACACTCGTGACAATATCTAGAATGTCACAAGGTATTTTTAGTTATTATGCCACACTTCGTCTGTCAACATTCATTGTCTTCATGATTCACCAACTGGAGAGATTATTCTGACGAAGCAACCCGACAGTGCCGTGATCTGTGGTGTGATTTTTCCATTGAGTAATCTGGAACGTGGTGATTGTTCTGTGAAGGTGCTTTTCCAGCTGGCGATGTTTCATGTATACTTTTTTAATGGCCAGTTCTCAAAATATAGATGGCGTTAGCCGCTTGAACGCCCCCATGTCTATCGAGCAGGTGTGAGGAGTAAAGCTGCACGTACAGCTCGTCTGTAGTGGTGATTATTATTTTATCCTTTATCTCATTCGTTGTTGAGCGTGCGTACGATTTACTGGCCTATGTTAGGAGCATCATTTTCAAAGTTAGGAGTAGATTAAAGAAAGAACTGCGAATCAGAAGCCGGCCCACGAAGCAGGATGATCGCCGGGCAGATCATTCTGCCGCAGACATCTGCGTGGCAGCAGGCCCAATGTGCCAGGATCGTAGCCACGTATGACTGCACGCACCGCACGTCAGCTGAGCCCATGTGTCGAGTGGTGCTGCCAGCTGCCAGCTGCCAGCTGCCAGCTGCGAGCTGCCACATCCCGTCGTGTGACTGGAGTCCCTCCTGTCGTTGCAGGCCACCGGGCGCACTCGCTGTTCGTGAGTGTGAACCCACCGCCATCGGGTCACCACCGGCCGCACCACCGGTCGCGGCGTCGACACCACCGCCACCATAATCGCGACGGAGATGACGACGACCGTCCCAGTGAGTAGCGGCCACACTGCTGCCATCTATGAGTGGACGGCGACACTGCCGGCCTCTGGCGCGGTGGCTGCCAGGATTGCAGTATGGATTCAGAGCACAGGCCCATACTTGTGATCAGACGCCGAAGACGGCCGCTTGAAGTCGTCCTCGGAATAGTAAAAGTCGTGACGTCGGAACGGTATGGGCACACGCCGGGCGAATCGCGACGTCGTTTTAAACGGACGCGTCCAATTGCTGTCCTCTCTTCACAGTGCCAAGATCGATCCTGCTGCTCATCTGCTCCACCGTCCTTTGCCGTGGCTGTGATTTCGCCACTCCTCTGGGATTCGGGATATCCCGATGGTCAGCATGCGCACAGCATCGCGATAGGCAGCAGGTGGATGTTTCGTTGTCATCCCAAGGCGCAACGATTAAACCCTGAATGTGCTAGGTCCATTCGAAAACAACACTGACGGCTTGGTATCCGCGGGTTAAGCTCACTAATATTTACGATGTTTGTTGTCACTGGGAAGTACCGACCTGTCGCCTGTCGTGCACACCTTTCTGACGCTCGTCTCCCACCGCACAGTGCACAAGTGCGAGATGTTCCAAGTCGCTCGATCGTGATGTGTCATCCGTCTGGTGGACTTCGCTTTGTGATTGTAGTGTGTGTTTGCGTGGTGGTTCTCACGCTTGGCTGGTGTATTGCCTGGTTCGCTGTTTGAATAAGTCTCAGTGGCGGCATAACCACACGGGTATATGATCAGCATCTAATGCTTATGCATCCCAACGTGACTATTATTCACACCGCTCTCTTAAGTATTGTACCACGATTTACTCACAAGCCACACCATGGTCAGGAAACTCCAGTAATGGCGTTTTTCGTTTCAAGCAGCATTGAATGAGGACCTGAAAGGTGTGTGGCCAAAGTGCACATCGTTTTCTCTTACTTGTATGCCATATCCTTTCCATGTACCTTCTGAGGAACTGTCCAGCAGCAAGCTTCTAAAGCAAGCTGTTTCTAGGCCTGCCTCTTTCAACTCTCTTTGAATCCAGTTATGTATGTTGCAATTCCTACCGGCCACACACAGATGTTCCTTACCACACAATGACTGAATGTGGTAGCAGCAAAACGTGAAGCCCGTCACGTCTCTGCCATCTCTGAGACTGAGATGAGCAATATTAACCGTCCCGCCCGATAATCTCGTGTATGGCTGCAATTAGATTCTGTTTCACTGCACACATCCTGGAGCGGCCGCCACCGATTTGAACTTGTCGTACGGCATCTGCAGTTGACAGAAATTGCAGCTATTTCGACATCGGTAGCTCATTACTAGTAGTGGTACGTGGGATTCAATACCGCCAGCGATTTAGAGGATCCAATCAAATCAACAGGTCATAAGCTGCACACTAGCCAATGGTTCCACACAACCAATCGATCACTAATCCATAAATTAAATGCGACATCACTGATACGGGGATCCACTGCGACATCATTGATCTAGAGATCCAATGCGACATCACTGATACAGGGATCCAATGCGACATCACAGATACAGAGATCCAATGCGACATCACTGATACAGAGATCCAATGCGACATCACTGATGCAGAGATCCAATGCGACGTCACTGATCCAGAGATCAAATGCGACATCACTGATACGGAGGTGACAGCCTAGAAGCGAGTGAAGGCAATGCCTTGCCCGCTGTGTGCTGCGTCGCGACAGGACCAGTATCACCGACAGCCGGCACATTGCTTTGGGTATAGCACCGGTCATTGGTCAGGCGAGCCTGGACCAGTGGGGATCAGACCGTCAACCGAGCCTGGACCGGTGGGGATCAGACCGTCAGCCGAGCCTGGACCGGTGGGGATCAGACCGTCAGACGAGCCTGGACCAGTGGGGATCAGACCGTCAGACGAGCCTGGACCAGTGGGGATCAGACCGTCAGACGAGCCTGGACCAGTGGGGATCAGACCGTCAGCCGAGCCTGGACCAGTGGGGATCAGACCGTCAGCCGAGCCTGGACCAGTGGGGATCAGACCGTCAGCCGAGCCTGGACCAGTGGGGATCAGACCGTCAGACGAGCCTGGACCAGTGGGGATCAGACCGTCAGCCGAGCCTGGACCAGTGGGGATCAGACCGTCAGCGAGCCTGATGTCGCAGCCGAGCCTGGACCAGTGGGGATCAGACCGTCAGCCGAGCCTGGACCAGTGGGGATCAGACCGTCAGCCGAGCCTGGACCAGTGGGGATCAGACCGTCAGACGAGCCTGGACCAGTGGGGATCAGACCGTCAGACGAGCCTGGACCAGTGGGGATCAGACCGTCAGACGAGCCTGGACCAGTGGGGATCAGACCGTCAGCCGAGCCTGGACCAGTGGGGATCAGACCGTCAGCCGAGCCTGGACCAGTGGGGATCAGACCGTCCAGCCGAGCCTGGACCAGTGGGGATCAGACCGTCAGCCGAGCCTGGACCAGTGGGGATCAGACCGTCAGCCGAGCCTGGACCAGTGGGGATCAGACCGTCAGCCGAGCCTGGACCAGTGGGGATCAGACCGTCAGACGAGCCTGGACCAGTGGGGATCAGACCGTCAGCCGAGCCTGGACCAGTGGGGATCAGACCGTCAGCCGAGCCTGGACCAGTGGGGATCAGACCGTCAGCCGAGCCTGGACCAGTGGGGATCAGACCGTCAGACGAGCCTGGACCAGTGGGGATCAGACCGTCAGACGAGCCTGGACCAGTGGGGATCAGACCGTCAGCCGAGCCTGGACCAGTGGGGATCAGACCGTCAGACGAGCCTGGACCAGTGGGGATCAGACCGTCAGCCGAGCCTGGACCAGTGGGGATCAGACCGTCAGCCGAGCCTGGACCAGTGGGGATCAGACCGTCAGCCGAGCCTGGACCAGTGGGGATCAGACCGTCAGCCGATCCTGGATCAGTGGGGATCAGACCGGGTCTGTTCGTCGTAACTTCACGACACGAATGCAGCCGTACTGTCGCACTCGAGTGCAACATTCGCGTGTAAAACGGCGGCTTCCGTTCTGAAACGGATTTCGCGTGTCATCCCGAAGCGAGCGTGAGTCGCCGGACGGCTGCCGTGTAGAGACGATTCCGTGGTGGGGAGCAATTCCTGCTGCGTGCGTGTAGTCGCCGGCCACCAACGCAACCGTCGACGGAGCCGATGAGGGCCCGATAGATTGGCGTGATACGGCGGTTCCCGGGTCACAGCCCGACCAAATCGAGTCAGTTCCCAGCTGACCATCTCACACATGGACAACATGCGGGCGGATGCGTAGAATCAACCGATATCTTGTCCAAACATCTGGAACCAATGCAGGTCAGGATAATTTAAATCAGGAAGGACGTGTTGGGCAAAAAAGAGTCCTTTTAAAATTACGGCATTGTTATGGTACTTTCAGTCTCTATCCGTCTTCCTCCCCTTTTGCTCTCCCCTATCTCACCATTACCTCTCACATCCACTAGAATTGCACAATGCATGCTCACTGACTTGATATGCATCACACCGCGCAACTTTCGTCTTACTTCTACACTTATCTCCAAGTTTCACATGCCGTTCATTTCGAAGACCAACTTGCGCATGCTCATTCTGGTAAAGTATGGTTGCTATGAACTATTAAGTATGTATCACAGTGTTACTATGCATGTGCCTCACAATAAATATTCGTCATTTAATTAATTGTAGTCGCTAATTTAACATCTCGAAAAAATAATGAGATTATGAATTTGCGCGAGCCAGTAATTTTTCGCGCAAAGCGCGCCAAAAGGGGTTTCTGTATTTTTGGTCAGATCCGCCCTTAAGATCTTGGTTGCGACACTGGCTGACTCATTAAGAACAAAATATTATCTACCAAAATATAAACTATTCCAGCCACGGTGGGCAATGACTACATGGTATGGCATCCAGAGATGGAGCGTGATCTGAGTAGTGAGTGTTGGTACATTGTGTGGCACGAAATGGTCTAGTCGACCTTCAGGGTAATACTTTCAGTATCAACCGTTTTGTGTTGGCCCCTTTTATCCGTTTATCAACGTTCCATCATACCAGTTCTTGGACTTCGTGGTTCACTTCTTTTTACCGAACACGTCTACCTAGAAAAGGGTGGTGCCGCATTCGCGTGCAACACGCAAGACATGAATATGGCATGACTGCGGGCCGGTGTTGGTGACTCGGACACGTCACAACTCACAGGTGCACCGCTGCCCACTCTTGGCCCTTCGATACAGACACGACACAGCCTATAGATGGCGCTGTTGCCCATTCCTAGCCCTGTGACACAGACACGTCACAGATAAAACTGCTGCTCACTTCTGGCCATTCGATACAGACACGTCACAGCCCATAAATGGCGCTGTTGCCCAATCCTAGCCCTGTAAGACAAACACGCCACAGATAAACTGCTGCTAAATCCTGACCCTACGATACAGACACGTCGCAGCCTGTAGATGGCGCTGTTTCCCACCTCTGGTCCTATGACACAGACACATCACAGATAACACTGCTGTCTACTCCTAACCCTATAACACAGGGACTCCCCAGATAACACTGCTACCCACTACTGACCCTATGACATGTACACGTCAAAGATGGCTCCACGACTCTTCCCCGACATCGACGCCCAATCAAGGTTTGAAAAACGGACTGTTGTATCTTTAGTATCCAGAATATTATCTTGTCTCGATAATTATTCCTATTTCGTCATATTTGGATGTTGAATGGTGTTGTTTAACGATGGATTTGTCCGTGATGAAGATGTCTGTAATGAAGAGTTGTAAAGTTTCACTTTGTCACTTGAGATTCTGATGTCACAGGTCTGAAGAAAATACCCTACCCATTTCCAGTCCTACCAGCATTTTCCTCTGCACATCCAGAATAAGAAAGAATAAATCTAACCCGGCGCCCAAATCCCTCTCCAGTCCATCACCAAAACGCCTTTTTTTTGGCACGGGTATCATGCCCTTTTTCCAGAGCGGGCTCCTTCTAGGGGCTCCTTCAATGTCCGGGATCCTACCTTGGCATGACCCAAGCGTTGCCCGTTCCCAGACGCGGCTCCTGTCGATTCTCAGACAGGGAGTCCATGAGTCCCATCCCGATAGTCCCTCCTCAGTCCATGAGTCCCATCCCGATACTGACCGCTCTGCCCCCGGACAGAGTGCGCCTGGTCTGCCCCGTGGCGGGAGTGCTGTCCCGCTATGTCCTGACCTTGACCAGTCCGTTGTGACTGGTACTGTCCTGCTGTGTCCTGACCTTGACCCGTCCGTTGCCGGAGTGTGTCTGCCTTGACCCCTCGGCTGTGACGGGCGGGCGCGTCGGCAGTCTGCCGCCCGCATTGTCGCCTATCGTCCCGACAGTATCGGCTTTGACCCGGCTGTTGCAGATGACCCCATTTACGTGCGAGGTCGGCGAGCCAGTCTCATCGTCGATCCGGCCAACCCCGGCCTACGTAAGCGCTGGTTTGTCGCCGTCGTCGAGCGCCGCTAGTGGCTGCCATCGTCTGTGTCCGCTAACGTACCACCTACCCCCCGTCCGTGTCCGCTAATGTACCACCTCCCCTCCGTCTGTGTCCGCTAACGTACCACCTCCCCTCCGTCTGTGTCCGCTAACGTACCACCTCCCCTCCGTCTGTGTCCGCTAACGTACCACCTCTCCTCCGTCCGTGTCCGCTAATGTACCACCTCCCCTCCGTCTGTGTCCGCTAACGTACCACCTCCCCTCCGTCTGTGTCCGCTAACGTACCACCTCCTCTCCGTCTGTGTCCGCTAATGTACCACCTCTCCTCCGTCCGTGTCCGCTAACGTACTACCTCACCTACATCTGTGTCCGCTAACGTACCACCTCCCGTCAATCTGTGTCCGCTAACGTACCACCTCCTCTCCGTCTGTGTCCGCTAACGTACCACATCCTCTCCGTCTGTGTCCGCTAACGTACCACCTCCTCTCCGTCCGCGTCCGCTAATGTACCACCTCCCGTCCGCATGTGTCCGCTAACGTACCACCTACCCTTCGTCCGTGTCCGCTAATGTACCACCTCCCTTCCATCTGTGTCCGCTAATCTACCACCTCCCGTCCGCATGTGTCCGCTAACGTACCACCTCCCCTCCGTCTGTGTCTGCTAACGTACCACCTCCTCTCCGTCCGTGTCCGCTAATGTACCACCTCCCGTCCGCATGTGTCCGCTAACGTACCACCTCTCCTCCGTCCGTGTCCGCTAACGTACCACCTCTCTTCCGCATGTGTCCGCTAATGTACCACCTCCACTCCGTATGTGTCCGCTAATGTACCACCTCCCGTCCGCATGTGTCCGCTAACGTACCACCTCCCCTCCGTCTGTGTCCGCTAACGTACCACCTCCTCTCCGTCCGTGTCCGCTAATGTGCCATCTCCCGTCCGCATGTGTCCGCTAATGTACCATCTCCCGTCCGCATGTGTCCGCTAACGTACCACCTCTCCTCCGTCCGTGTCCGCTAACGTACCACCTCCCCTACATCTGTGTCCGCTAACGTACCACCTACCCTCCGTATGCTTTGTCCAAAGTCGTCCTCCCCCTCTGCCCGACCCCTCACACACCATGAGCCAGATGATGCCCTTATTCCTCCCCGTCTGTCTTGCCCAACATCTCGTCCTCCCCTCTGCCCCCCTCTGCCCCCACCCCACATTGCGAGTCAGATGATGCCCTTTGTCCTCCCCATCCGGCGCCTACAGCGCCGCCCTCCTGCTCTCTCCCTTCTCGGTTTACTAACGCCTCCGGCCCGTTGCCGACTCCTTGTGCCGAAGTAGTAACCGTTTTCGAGGCGTGTGGCATGCCCAGTTCTAACGTAGCGGCCGCGCGAGACCGAGCCGGCTCTGGAGCCTCGCAGGGGCTCTCGCCGGTGTGAGTCGTAATCAGCACTTTTGGCTAACAAGCATCGTGAGCACGGGTGGCGGCCCGCCGCGGTCGCGCCTCGACGCGTTCCGTTTGCCGTGTAGCTGTGTGACTGGCTCTGCTTGTCCTACTGACCTGGCTGCCGCCGCGGTCGTCCGTCTCCACACTACCAGCGACAGCTGCACTGTCAGCAGCCACCCATCGCATGACGGGAAAGCTGTCGTCGCGGCAGCTGTCGCGCTCGTCTTGTGAGCGGTTCCGAACGTCCGTCCAGATCGATCGCCAGTCGAGATTGATTGATTGACGTTGTCGCGACATTGATTCTGCTCGTCGATCAGTTTCGCCCATGTAGCGACAGGAAAGCATTATCTGGCATGTGTGTCAGACGAGCTCCAGTGGCTGCACCGTGTGCCACGTGACACGTAGGTATATCCGGCGGCACCGACGTACTCGCGACGCCTCCCTGCCACATGAGAACAGTTGGAATCGCTCGCAAGGCATGCATGAAAGGCGCACCCGGCGTATCAGACTGTACAGCCGGCGGCCAGATACGAACGGCGTGCCCAGCAAGTCGAAGCAGATCGGCGAGCTGGCGCGGGCCCATCCACCCGTAGCAACTGTCTGCTCCGCCCTGATAACTTTGTCTCAATGTGTCTCAAGGCTGCGCCACACGGCACCAACTAGCAGCTATGGACGACATAGCTAGGAATAGCGCTGACGCCAGGTGGCTGCGAGGGAGACTCGTTCCACACGCCCCGACACTCCGGGTCTAACCACTCCGAGGAGTTGGACCGGACGTCTACAAATGTGATAATCGCGTCAGCCGCAGGTCCCTTCGACAACATTCACGATGTGCATACGTTGTTCTCTGTACAGAACGTACGCGTTGTGTAGCTGCGCGAAAGCCGTCATTGATACTCTAAGGACGCCACCCATTTGCGTATTACAAATATACTTCCAACCTGTCTTTCCTGGATACTTCATGTTCAAAGCTTAATGTTTGATTAGTCATTGTCGCATTCGCATGATACTCGTATGGGTAAAGATATTAATCCACTTTCATGGATATTGATCCACTGTAGGTGCATGCATTGAATTACTTGCACTAGTGCAATAAACGTCAACATCCAGTCATGCGAAGCGAATTGACTTAGCGCCATGAGCAATCATTTGCGGTGGAGTCGTATTTGCGAGCGGCGGTTTTTAAGAAGTGCTATTGAGTATATTTTTAGCAAGGTGTATTTATAGGATACAGAACTTTGATACCTATGATTTTGACGCTTGCATGTGCATTGTGCAATGTGTTCCACCGGGTAGCATTACCCCGAATGATCACCCCCACCATCGTCAGCGCATTGCCATGCTGTCTTGGAAGGCACAGAAACTCGTTGAGTTGGTAGTGTACGTCAAATGCATGCATTTCACCGTACTCCAGTCGATAGCCCGTGCCACGGGAAAGTGCATTCATACACAAGTGGAAGGAGTAATCGACCCAGTTGACAGTTACCGGGTCACGCTGCTATCGAATCTCACCTGTGCGACCAAGTTGAACAGCTGCACGTCCTTGACGTCGCACGAGCACGTCGTACCTCCTGTCGTGCATGGGGTCCAGGTGCTGGCGGTGACGGCCAGCGGCGAGTGCTGATTGGACGCCTGTGCGGCCGGTGGTCGCTGCCGACGACGGCGAGGTCGGGCCGCAGGCGGCGCCGGAGGTCGTCGGGTTCACCTCGGCTGGCGCTGATCGCTGCCGCGAGGTCACTCGGGTGGCTGACGGTGGCTGACGGTGGATGCTGCGACGGTCTGCCACAAGTCGATCTGCGATAGTCTGCCACAAGTCGTCCTGCGACAGTCTGCCACAAGTCGTCCTGTGATAGTCTGTCACAAATCGTCCTGAGACGGTCTGCCACAAGTCGTCCTGCGACATTCTGCCACAAGTCGTCCTGTGATAGTCTGTCACAAATCGTCCTGAGACGGTCTGCCACAAATCGTCCTGTGATAGTCTGCCACAAGTCGTCCTGAGACGGTCTGCCACAAGCCGTCCTGTGATAGTCTGCCACAAGTCGTCCTACGACAGTCTGCCACAAGTAGTCCTGCGATAGTCTGTCGCAAGTCGTCCTGCGACAGTCTGCGACAAGCCTGTGGCGTTCTCGAGTTCGCCCAGTACCCGTTCGGCCACAGCCAGGCACCCGACTACTGCTCGTCGTCTTGGTGAAACCCGCTCTTCCATCACCCTTGTGCCTCTCGCGTGCAGTACGCCGATACGATCGCGTCGAAACATCGCCGAGTGAGTGGTCGATGCCGAGGTCTGTCGTGTGGCACCAGTTCCGGCCCACGACGTCGACGTCGCGCCCGACCAATGTGGCTGTCGGCCCGCCTGCAGCTGGCGCCAAGCGTCGGCCACCGTCACTGGTGCCGCGAGACCAGCACGAGACTCGACACCACTCCAACGCGGCCACCGTCACGGTGCCGGAGACCAGCAGAACTCGATACCACTCTGGCGCCAAGCGTCGGCCACCGTCACGGTGCCGCGAGACAGCAGAGACTACACCACTCCATCGTCAACCGTCGGCCACCGTCACTGGTGCCGCGAGACCAGCACGAGACTCGACACCACTCTGGCGCCAAGCGTCCGCCACCGTCACCGGTGCCGCGAGACCAGCACGAGACTCGACACCACTCCATCGTCAACCAATCTCAGAAACAACCACCGGCGACCGCGCCGCCTGTACCCGTAGCAGTATACTTCGTGCGAATTCCTCCAGAAGTGATGCATGCCACGACGACGCCGCGTATGGTGATGGCTGGTTGCGGGGCGGAGGAACGCGGTCAGAGGGGCGGGCTGCTCGGCTCATTGTGCGTGCTCGTGTTACAGCCCAGATCTGGCCGACACGTAGCCGAGCCAGTCTAAGATCACGGCAGGTCTGCGGGCGCTGTGTTCTTGGCGGTGTCGGTGTCCAGCGCAGGTCGGAACCAGCGTCTAAGTCGCTAGCTGGTGCTTCAAGATGGTGGTTGCGCTGGTGGTGGTGGTGTAGGTGAAGGTGGAGAGAAGCCGTGTCTGGTCAGTATGAGCTCTGTATCTATCCGATCCGAACTACAGCACTGCGACGAATGCAGCTGTATATCTGTAGCCTGCGAACTCAAGAGTCTACTTCTGGCGACAATTATTCTTCTAACTTAGTTCAGTGTCCCGCATATTCGTTCGAGTTACTTTCGCAGCAGCAGCCGAGGGACGGCTGTGTCGTTCCTGGGAGCGTGTGCCTGGCCGCTACTTCAATAATCCGCTCCGTGTCGCGTTCCACAGTGGACGGTCGAACGCGTGCGATATTGGGTGGCACCCACGAGTGGCGACAGCGCACACTTGAAGTGTTCAGCCTGAATGGCAGCGCGACATCCTATTACATTCTGTATTCCCTAGCAACCTTGGCGCCTACGGCAGTTTGGTATTCAACGACTACCAGTCGGCAATGGGACGCCGACATGGAAGGTCGACGTGCGACGGAGCTGTGAGCCAGTTCGCTCCAGGTCCGACGAAACTTGACCCGGATATATCGCTGACAATAAAACTCGATGACGGAATAGTGAATGTATTGGCGGCACCTGCAGACGCCTCACCACGGTCCCGCCGTCGGTCATCAGCGGCACCTGCAGACGCCTCACCACGGACCCACCGTCGGTCATCAGCGGCACCTGCAGACGCCTCACCACGGACCCACCGTCGGTCATCAGCGGCACCTGCAGACGCTCTCACCACGGACCCACCGTCGGTCATCAGCGGCACCTGCAGACGCTACACCACGGACCCACCGTCGGTCATCAGCGGCACCTGCAGACGCCTCACCACGGACCCACCGTCGGTCATCAGCGGCACCTGCAGATACTACACCATGGACACACCGTCGGTCATCAGCGGCACCTGTAGACGCTACACTACGGACCTACCGTTGGTCATCAGCAACACCTGCGGATACTACACCATGGACACACCGTCGGTCATCAGCGGTTGGCATCAGTTCAGCGGCACCTGTAGACCCCACACCACGGACCCACCGTCGGTCATCAGCAGCACCTGCAGACGCTACACCACGGGCCCGCCGTCGGTCATCAGCGGCACCTGCAGATGCTATACCATGGACACACCGTCGGTCATCAGCGGCACCTGCAGACGCCTCACTACGGACCCACCGTCGGTCATCAGCGGCACCTGCAGACGCCTCACTACGGACCCACCGTCGGTCATCAGCGGCACCTGCAGACGCCTCACCACGGACCCACCGTCGGTCGCCAGCAGCACCTAGAGACGCTACACCACGGGCCCACCGTCGGTCATCAGCGGCTGCCGTCAGAGCAGCGGCCAGTCGATCAGAGCGCTGCGACTGGGAGCCTCAGATAGAGCCGCGGCGCGTTCCGGTCGGATGGGCAGTCACAGGCCAGCCGCCTCTGCGCCGATCCGAGCGCAATCAATAGAGCCAGGCAGCAGCTACATCGGCCGGCGGCGACCACGGACAGCACCGACGGCCCCTCTGTCGTCACACACCCATGCGCCGCCGCGCGGGCCGAACGGTCACTCTCGCGCACGCTGGAGACTTCAGGAGCTGGCACAGCCCTCGCGGCGGCCCCGACATCGAGCGACGCAGGCCGCGGGCGCCCAGCGACCTTGAGCCGGCCGGCCACCTCGACTGGATGATATGTTGTCGACGGCCGTATCGAGCTCGCTGTGGCTCCGCCCCGCTCTGCTGACGTCACAGCGATCGCAGACTCTCGTCCTCCGGAGTCGACGTCGGGTCAGTGCACGCCGCTCATCTCCGAGGTCTTTTCAAGATGTGGTGCGCACTTGTCAGGGGATCGTTGCCGACTAGGGAGATGACGCCTCTGTGTTGCACGTGGTCGGTGGGTCCGTGCTGCTGATTGTCGCGTTCGGCGTGGCTGCCGGATGCGCCGCACATATAGACCTCTAAGTCGAGCATCGTCGCTCAGTTGGCCCCGTTTCTGAGCGGCATGGAGTTGCCTCTGAACATCGTCTAAGCGTCTAATGATTGTTGGTTGGTTATTGGTTTCACGACACATCGACTGTTGAGTCATGTAGCGTCGCGAATCTCTCACGCCGATTGGGCGCGGGCAAAGAGTAGAGACAGGTGAGACTCGAGCCCACAATCTTTCGATTATGAGACGGGCAACTTACCCCTGGACTACTCGTCCCCTCAGCCTCTGGTGGGAAGGGGACTGAGCCGAGCCGTAGGGAGCGGTGTACGTCTGGTGGGAAGGGGACTGAGCCGGGCCGTAGGGAGCGGTGTACGTCTGGTGGGAAGGGGACTGAGCCGGGCCGTAGGGAGCGGTGTACGTCTGGTGGGAAGGGGACTGAGCCGGGCCGTAGGGAGCGGTGTACGTCTGGTGGGAAGGGGACTGAGCCGGGCCGTAGGGAGCGGTGTACGTCTGGTGGGAAGGGGACTGAGCCGGGCCGTAGGGAGCGATGTACGTATGGTGGGAAGAAGACTGAGCCGGGCCGTAGGGAGCGGTGTACGTCTGATGGGAAGGTGGTTGAGCCGGGCCGTAGGGAGCGGTGTACGTATGGTGGGAAGGGGACTGAGCCGAGCCGTAGGGAGCGATGTACGTCTGATGGGAAGGTGGTTGAGCCGAGTCGTAGAGAGCGGTGTACGTCTGGTGGGAAGGAGACTGAGCCGGGCCGTAGGGAGCGGTGTACGTCTGATGGGAAGGTGGTTGAGCCGAGTCGTAGAGAGCAGCGGTGTACGTCTGATGGGAAGGTGGTTGAGCCGAGTCGTAGAGAGCGGTGTATAACTGCAGTTCGCTGCTGCTCAGAGCACCGGCTCTGCATGGAGCACACCGGCCGGCTGACGCAGCAATGGCACGGCTGTACTGACGTCCGCACTGACGCCGGCAGTCACCGCAGAGACTCAAAGCGTCACGTCCCCTTCGTGGTCCCTCGACTAACGCCACACGGCGGGTCCCCTCCCCCTCCCCCGACTCCAGAGCTCCTCTCTCGCAAGAGTGGTCACGATCGCAGGTCCGCTCTTCGCTAGGAGCGGACGGAGACTGCTGCTCAAACTACATCCACCTTACAGCAGCAGTGGCTTCGGCGACACAGCAGAGTTTATGCCCTTTCTTCTTGAACCGGGCGTAGCGCTCCTGGGAAATCATACGCTGCCGTATTCGCTCCCTGCGGTTGGATGCCGTAGTTTCCCAGTGACTGCCTCCCATGGTCGGCGACGCCTGCACCCACGTCTGACGTGCGACGAGCAAGCTTAGTCAGCTTGCTACCGAATGCCCACGACATTGCGCGAATACACCGGCAAACAATGAGCCCTTCTCCCCCGTACTGAATAATAGAGCTGCGTGTCACGGTGGGGTTAAGCGGTGTCACGGGCATAGCTGGCGGTAGGAACTCTGCTTACAAAATTGCAACTCACCGCTCAGAGAACCTTTTCACAGTGCAAAGTGCCACCTGTGGTGGTAATTTGCAGGCTTCTGCAGACGTGTATACCTAATAGTGATAGTGATCAACCAAAGTCGGATCGGAAGAACAGCACGGCATCTGAGATGGTAAACTTGCCAGAAATAAGTACATGGTCTTCGACGTTCAGTAATTATAGGCCCTTCAAAGTACACGGCGCTGAAAGCTATCTTGAAGACTCGTAATATTCTTCAGAACAAGACGATGGATTCGCTTTCTGCGGGCAGCACAAGCTCTTTTAGCGTGGCATTTACTACCGGAAATGCCACCAGAAACGGCCTACATAGACAACCGACGCCGTAGGTTCCTGGAATCAATCGGATGGCATGCGCCCGCCTCGCTTTGCAGCTACGCCCAAGTGGAGTAAGTGAATTAAAAACGCCAGGTTTTATCGCGTCGCCATGGCCTTATCTCAGTCGATTCGATTGGCTAGAACATCGTGGTTGTGTCGGAAATTCCAAACTCTCAGCTGACTCGTGCCACCGCCGCGTCGGTCCGGTGTGGTCGACTTTTGTCCAGGTGTCCGCTCCCGAGAGCAGAAGTCACCGATAGATCATGTTGCGTTCCGTGGGCAGCCGCCGCCGCTGCGCTCCCCGTGCAGTGATGACGTCAGCACGGCCGCCGGCGCGCGACGCCGTGCCGACGTGACGTCACGGACGCCGGCGGCTATTTCCGCCGGCGTCGCCCGTGCCCTCGTGACCCCGTGAGACGCCGGCGGCGGCTGCAGCGAACCTGACCGGGCCGCCTCCGGTGCAAACCTGCATGTCACCATGCCAACTCGGCGATGGGCACCGTCTGGACCGCCACCCCCCCCCCCCCTCCACCTCCCGCCCTCCCCATCTCAACCGTCAGCAGTGAAGGAGTCATGGAATAGGGTGACTCCTTCTTCCTCTTCTTCCACGTATGCTGTGTGAGGGCACACGGCGAGATCAACTGTACACTCTACAGGGTCCTGCAGGGACATTCCCGAAGGCAGCGGTTTGTACTCATTGTGTTGGCGTCCAAGGATACAGAGTTGTTATATTGACTGCATGGATCGACAAATTTATTGACTCGGTATGTATTAAAGTGAGCGACCAAAGCTTCGAAACATTGGAATACCTAGTCATATTTTTGTTGGGGGGGGAACTCGTGTAAAAGAATAAGGAAGTCAGTGCATGGCTTGTTTCCATTTCCAATATGGAGTCATTGCATTAAGATGCATGGATGTGAGCTGCGTTCCTCTTTTCACATGCTCAAGCTTTCTTCCTGATGGTTCCTCAGCCATTACTTCCGAGAATCGAACATGGCATTCATGACGATTTTTCGCTCCGCATATACCGCTAATTCTAAGAGCTCTTTGTCGGTATGTTCAGTCCGTTGTGGCCTGACCGGTATAAGGGTGGTCGGTTGGCTCAAGAATTTGAATGGCCGCCCCAGGAATTTCCATGTCTTCCTTGCTGACTGGTTTGGCTCCTCGTCTGACCCTGGAAGCGGAGGCCCCTTGGCAATTTCCCACGAACCAGAGGCAGCGGAAACGCTTAACATTGACGGTTTTGGCACCGACTCGATGGCCTCGCGCGTCTTTTCACCCGCCAGACTGAACAAAATGGCCGCCTGCCATCCATGTGGGAACCGCTCTAGCGGACATTGCTATGGCTTTATCTCAGTCGATTCGATTTATTCACTATACTGTGCAAAGTGGAAACAACAGCACGTACGACCAGACATCATGCAACTATGTAGACGTAAAGATATACGCCAATGGCTGTACGCCTCACCTGCAAACCCCGTGGCACTGCACACAAGCCGAAAACGACAGGTAGGTCAGGCAGTCGCATGCCATTCTGACCAGTGCTGCTATTATTGAAACGAGTCCGAATTAATGTGGCCGTCAAAGGTCTGCTGCCCCAGGCGGCAGCATGGATTTCGGCATGCTGCCAGCGTACCCAGACACCCCTCCTCACTGGGAACGGAGCGGCGCCCGCAGATGCTTCACCCCCCCTCACTGATCGAAGCTTCGTCTCTGCCGGAATATGCCAATAAATCGCCAACGACATTATCAATCAACCACCCACTGCGTTCGCTTCGTCCTCTGAAGTGGTGCTGACAAGTGCAGCGAACAGAACCAGGATGTTGACACAACCGCACGGAAGGACTCCAACAGCTGTTGAGCCGTCTCCTCTCTTTGCTTACAGACTTTATGAGTTCATGTACCCGTATGAACCCGTTTCTACGTACTACTAGGACACAGGCTGGGAAATTCCTGTGTCGGTGTCTTCTCCGTATCGTAGTTTGCCATTTTCTACCGACCACAGGATGTCTATAAAATGCGAATGCCGTCATAAACGCGGCGAGGCATGGGCGGATTGCTTCCGATGGGCCGCCATCTTTAGTGCGATCTGACCAACGATTTCGACATGTCTAATTGTCCTTGGTTTGCTTGCCATGTGCCTCAAAGCAAAACTCAACTGTTTCCATGATGTGTTGCAGTTGTGTTTTGCCGTGGGTTCGCGGTGGTAGTGTCTGCCCCCTATCGTGGCTGGTATGACAGCCCCTACCATGGCTGGTATGTCTGCTATGGCAGCTCCCTGTCATGGCTGGTATGGCAGTTCCCTATCGTGGCTGGTTTTGCAGCCCCTACCATGGCTGGTGTGACAGCCCCCTATCATGGCTGGTGTGGCAGCTACCTATCGTAGCTGGTGTAGCTGCCCCCTATCATGGCTGGTGTGGCAGCCCCCTACCATGGTTGGTATGGCTGCCCCCTATCGTGGCTGGTATGACAGCCCCCTACCATGGCTAGTATGGCTGCTATGGCAGCTCCCTGTCATGGCTGGTATGGCAGTTCCCTATCGTGGCTGGTATAGCACCCCTACCATACGATGCGGTCTGTGGGCCTTAAAAGCGTATATTTGCCCTTTATCGAATACTGAACCTATCGTAGCTGGTGTAGCAGCCCCCTATTATGACTGGTATGGCAGCCCCCTACCATGGTTGGTATGGCTGCCCCCTATCATGGCTGGTGTGGCAGCCCCCTATCATGGCTGGTGTGGCAGCCCCCTATTATGACTGGTATGGCAGCCCCATACCATGGTTGGTATGTCTGCCCCCTATCATGGTTGGTGTGACAGCCCCATGTCGTGGTTGGTATGGCTGCCCCTTATCGTGGCTGGTATGGCAGCCCCCTACCATGGTTGGTATGGCTGCCCCCTATCGTGGTTGGTATGGCAGCCCCTTATCGTGGCTGGTATGGCAGCCCCCTATTATGACTGGTATGGCAGCCCACTACCATGGTTGGTATGGCTGCCCCCTATCGTGGCTGGTATGGCAGCCCCCATCATGACTGGTATGGCAGCTCCCTATCGTGGCTGGTATGGCAGTTCCCTATCGTGGCTGGTATGGCAGCCCCCTATCGTGTCTGGTATGGCAGTTCCCTGTAATGGCTAGTACGGCAGCTTCGTTAGGGCGGCTCGTCTCGTCTACTTCCTTCATGCTGTGCACTGCACCGCCATATGTCGCGGCTGTCCACAGAACACTTGCGATCACGGTCTTGCGTCGGACAGTGTCGGGAGCTGACGGGGTGCTGTTTGTTACCCGCTCCCGATCGGTGTTCACGCCACCACGCCGGCCACATTGGCTTAGCCTGCAGGGGCATAGTCACCCACTATCAGCCCGCTGTGCCACAGTCACCCACTGTCAGCCCGCTGTGCCACAGTCACCCACTGTCAGCCCGCTGTGCCACAGTCACCCACTGTCAGCCCGCTGCGCCACAGTCACCCACTGTCAGCCCGCTGTGCCACAGTCACCCACTGTCAGCCCGCTGTGCCACAGTCACCCACTGTCAGCCCGCTGTGCAACCCACTGTCAGCCCCTGTGCCACAGTCACCCACTGTCAGCCCGCTGTGCCACAGTCACCCACTGTCAGCCCGCTGCGCCACAGTCACCCACTGTCAGCCCGCTGTGCCACAGTCACCCACTGTCAGCCCGCTGTGCGCCACAGTCACCCACTGTCAGCCCGCTGTGCCACAGTCACCCACTTCAGCCCCCCACAGTCACCCATTGTCAGCCCGCTGCGCCACAGTCACCCACTGTCAGCCCGCTGTGCTACAGTCACCCACTATCAGCCCGCTGTGCCACAGTCACCCATTCTGTCAGCCCTCTGCGCCACAGTCACCCACTGTCAGCCCGCTGTGCCACAGTCACCCATTGTCAGCCCGCTGCGCCACAGTCACCCACTATCAGCCCGCTGTGCCACAGTCACCCACTGTCAGCCCGCTTGTGCCACAGTCACCCACTGTCAGCCCGCTGTGCCACAGTCACCCATTGTCAGCCCGCTGTGCCACAGTCACCCACTGTCAGCCCGCTGTGCCACAGTCACCCACTGTCAGCCCGCTGTGCCACAGTCACCCACTGTCAGCCCGCTGTGCCACAGTCACCCACTGTCAGCCCGCTGTGCCACAGTCACCCACTGTCAGCCCGCTGTGCCACAGTCACCCACTGTCAGCCCGCTGTGCCACAGTCACCCACTGTCAGCCCGCTGTGCCACAGTCACCCACTATCAGCCCGCTGTGCCACAGTCACCCACTGTCAGCCCGCTGTGCCACAGTCACCCACTGTCAGCCCGCTGTGCCACAGTCACCCACTGTCAGCCCGCTGTGCCACAGTCACCCACTGTCAGCCCGCTGTGCCACAGTCACCCACTGTCAGCCCGCTGTGCCACAGTCACCCACTGTCAGCCCGCTGTGCCAGTCACCCACTGTCAGCCCGCTGTGCCACAGTCACCCACTGTCAGCCCGCTGTGCCACAGTCACCCACTGTCAGCCCGCTGTGCCACAGTCACGCCGCCGTCTCAGCGCGTGCAGTTCATCCTGGGCGAGGAAGATGCCGAGGGCAGCGGCCTGGAGCCGCATCCGCTCTTCTCCGAGATGGAGACTCTCACCGAGGCTGACGGCGGACAGATGGAGTGGAAGGAGACGGCCAGGTTAGTGCGGATGGCGTGCCCCGGTCACGTCACGTCACGTCACGTCACGCCACGGTAGTGGGCCCACGGCAGGTCGGGTGAGTGTGATTATGGATGGGTGCTGGAGCATTGCAAGTATTGCAGCTGCAGTGCCAACTGCGGTTGTGGCACGACCGACTCTCCAAGATTCCACTGCTTAGCTAAATTTGTGATGCTAACTTTTTGCTTTGACAACACCAGCTTTATAAGTTCGAACACTTGGTGATTTTCGATCGGTGTGAGTGGCCGCAGACGAGACAAGGCCGGGTGAAAGGCTACCGCCTTGTTGTTCTTTGTTTTCGTTTGCGCCGCTTTGTTATGATTGCGCTTGCAATTGGTGGAATTAGGAGGGAATAGAGGGAACGTCTCCACTTACTTTCGCCATTAGTGTATAGTCCGGGGCTGGGCAATCTGGTTTTACGGTCGTCTTTTGGCCAAAAGATGTTGGTCGTTCGCAATGGAATACCAGTAACCATCAGGTTACTGGCCAGCGACCATAAAGTTGTTGACATCCAGTAAACATAAGACCAATTGGACAAATAGGAATCCAGGTGTCCAACACAAATTTGAAGAATATTTAATCCGGTGGTGACGTTTCGCGAAATCGATAGCGGAAGCGAACACATATATTAGCATGGTGGCTGCTCAGCCCGGAGGAAGCAACTTCATCGAGTCCCATGCTACGTGAAGAAGATATAACGAGAGAGAAGTCATTTATTGAATTATGGGATAAATGGTCCCCTCGAAAGCACAACACGATCCCACCTGTGCCGGTGCCTGCGACTTCTGGATTATCGTGTTCAGCTTCCTGGCGACTAATGCGGACGAAAGTAGACTTCGCTACCAGCGAGGCCAACGTCTGAATTCATTGCGTCCAACAACCAACCAAAAATACGCTTATCTGTCTGGCCATATCTATTGCTAGGCGTAGCAGTGTGATGAAATGCCCAGCAATTAAGCAACACGCCCGGACATGTAGGTTCAGTCTCTGGTAGCTACTTGCTTAATTATGATACTTTGGCCCATCGATTCATTTCTGTGTGTTCTGTGATCGATGTACGATAACGCACGATGTGATTTGTGGGCTGGAATGATGAGATAAGATATACTATGGAAGGATGATATGAAGCAAATACATTGGAGCCATTACTGAACCTGTACGAAGCGTGACAGATGCTATGTCGTCTGCCACTGTACCTCAATCCCTGAATGCTTGCAATCTGAATGTATCCTGAAGCACTTCAGCACGCTTTCCAATCTGAAGAGAGGCAACTTCCTAAACGTCGCTCACAACCCGCCCAAGAAGGCGTTTTGCTGTTCCTAAAACTGAAGCACCGTCTCTGCATTCTACTATTCCCTTTGAATGAATGTACAGCCCACAGGAAACCAATTGCCTTGAAATATTTTTGAGCATACGGTAACTTTTGATATCGCATATACGACAATGCTGATCAATTTAGCACTGCGAACCTGCAGGAGACCAATGAAACGATATTGAACCAGCATACCGCACATTGTATGGGCACTGGACTAGCGGCAACAGTGCCAAAATCGCGGTGCAGACGAATCTCCGCATATATCAGGCACAGTCGCATTTCCTTCAGTGCTTGGTGCTGAGGTGATTTCGGGTGCACTGAACTCAAAAGATTGCATTACTAAAAGCAGGTCTAAAGTTGTCATTCTTCCATGGGACTGAACTCGAAATTCCGGGATGCAAGTCAAGCACTTTAGCTATTTGCCAGGCAGAACGGATGACAAGTGCCGGCTCCGGTGCGTGGGTGGTGTCCGCGTGTGGAAGTGTGGTAGCAAACCATTTTTTAAAAACACGAATTGAGAGTATTTCGGAGAAACACTGTGACGAAAATTGTACATTTCAAAATGAAAACAGCGCAGTTGGCTAGCTTGAATGCTGTGCAACAACGTTCAAATTTTGTTCAAAGCTGCCGACGGATGGAAACGAACCAGCGGGTCTCTTTTTTTGACAAAAGAATATAAACCCTTCATGAAGGCTATTGTGATAGCAACTTGCAGAAATCGAAAGTAGAGAACACAACTGTCCCTGAGTGAAAAGATTACAAGGTATTGCGGTTTCAAGAGCGCGACGAACAGGCCGAACCATTCCGATGAACTGCCGTACCATGTACACGAGAGCACCCTTGCTCGATCCAGTGGCGGTTATTGGTTTTATAACGCGACGAGTGTTTGGGCAATATGACGTCACCAGTATGTCCCGCCGATTGGTCGTGGACGGGGTATGCCTCCCGCTGATTGGTCGTGGACGGACAATGCCTCCCGCCGATTGGTCGTGGACGGGCAATATCTCCCGCCGATTTGTCGCGGACGAAGAGGAGCAGCAGGTGGAACTCGGGAATCCACAACCTTTCGGTTAGTGTGCGAGCGCCTCACCCCTAGGCTATTCACCACCTTCATTCGGGCTTTGCCCTCGCTCGTAGCAACACGCAGATTGAGTCTGTGATACGGGAACCACGTCTACGAATGCTTTTTCCTGTCGTGACCACGATTACACCACAGTGTTCATCCGGTTTAAAAAGAAGAAAGATGCCGTCCGCTACAGAATTCAGACAGGTGAGGGTTGTTCAGTTGCACCGTCCCGCCGTGGTGGAGCGACATTGCATCAGTCGAACCCTTCCATGAATTCGGACGATTCCCATTTTTTGGTGTTCCAAGTCATGAGCCGCAACCAAAAGCACCGTTATTGACGTCGCATCCAGAAATGCTTCGTGGACTGTGATTGTCATCACGAAAAAAGCACAAACCGGCTGACGACTGACTCACGATCTGGTATGAGTCACAATCAACGGTGAGCCAACAAGAAGGAGCTGACACAACAATTGTGCTTCCTGTAAGTATCCGCTTCTGTCAAAATAAAATATGTAAATGGTAAGTATCCGCTTCTGTCAAAGTAAAATTATCCCAAACACAAAATTCACAGGTCTTTGGCTCCCAAGACAACAGAGAATTGGATTCAGGCTGCTAGTGCACATTTCCGACATTGTTTCGGTGTGAGCCCACTGATTGGAGTCTGATCAGAGTGGCGAAATACTTACCGGAGGCTTGCCGGCATATCCAGTGTTCATGTATACGCCTGCATATCATGTTCATGTATGTGTTCATTGTCGCAGGCGGACGCGCGCTTAACAAACGAAGAAGCAAGTTCACATAGCAACAGCAGAATATCTGCACTGTCGCCTCAGCTGTGGTGGAGCTTAAGCGCCATAGTCCACCTAGTTAAACAAGATCTCGTTGTGAATATCAGTTGGTTGGTGTTGATTCGAATAGCTAGAGAAGGGTAGCGCCCGACAGCTTCTGTAGTTTCACCACATGGGAATCCGAACTGGGTCCTTGTGTCGCAAAGAGACCGAAGGACTTGTATTTGCCGTTGTGTCGAAATCCGATGTCCGTGTGCCCTGATGTGCCTGCATTCATCAGATGGGTGAAGTTCGAGGAGGACGTGGAGGAGGGCGGCAACCGCTGGTCCAAGCCGCACGTGGGCACGCTGTCGCTGCACTCGCTCTTCGAGCTGCGCTCGCTGATCTTGAACGGCACCGTGATGCTGGACATGGAGGCCACCTCGCTGGACAGGATCGCGGACCTGCTGCTGGACAACATCGTCAACTCGGGCACGCTGGCCTACGACAAGCGGGAACAGGTGACGACGCCGCCGGGACGCTGCTGGAGCCGCCCTGATGCTGACCCGATCCGACTCCAGTCGTAGAGCTCTCGCTGTGACGTTACCGCGCCGGCGCCAGTGACAATCGCCAGATGCAGGGGCCAAGAAATTTGGGCTGCTCGGGTTGTCACCCTTTCGCCCTTTCGGCTTCCAGAGTTCCCGTTTCTTGTTCTTTTGAAATCGGGTGATCCTCATCGGGCTATGTATCGGATGAATATCCCATGATGTGTTTAAATAGCATTGCGCCTGTCGCTGTTTTGCATGGACTCGCATGGCCAGAATGCAGCGAAGTTCTCTATCTTGCTATTTCCTTCCACTCTGTTCTGTCCTGGCGAAGCCTCAGTTGTCAGCGGTAGCACTGGAGAGCTAGTTTTGTGTGCTAGTTGTTCGTGACTGCCTCTGCGAGTGAGATGAGGCACCCGAACACCGGCGGGATGCAATTTCTCAATACCGGCTGCACCCGAAGAAACGACTCACAGCTGGGTTTGACGCATGAACGACGTTTTGTGTGGTTGATTGCAGTCTATTCTATGTCTGGAGGCTGCCACACGTGGGGACCCATGTGGCTCCATTTAGAGTCCAGCTCATTGTGCGCGACAATAGCCGCCAAAACTACATGGAACTGCAACTGTGACCTTGTCAGGTTTGAAAAGAGCAAATATTTGCATGTCACATATCCGATTCCTAGTTTGACGTCCATCGCCGTGCTACATGCACATCCCATCGCCATGGTTGATGGCGAAAAGTCATTCATCTCCATAGCAACCGATGCCTTCTCAGTTGTGCGTCGACTAGGTTTGCCACTGTATAGCGCAGACACAGACGACGCGCCGGCCGCCATATTTGGGCAGCGCGGGCCGCACGGCCCCCCGTCGCTGATGCGGCCCGGTGCGCTGCGTGTCTCTGACCCGCCAGGGGCTCGCCGGCTGGGTCACAGCCGTGTGTGACCAAGTGGCGATGACGTGCATCCAGCCTCGTCAGGAGGATGTCCGGGGGGGGGAGCGGCGGCGCGGCGTGTGGGTGCTTACGGACGGGGAGATGTGCAGCACTGCAGTGCCGACGATAATTGTTAGAATTGCCAAACACGATCAGAAAAATGGGAATGCTACTAAGTATCGGAATGTGGATTCCAAAGTTAGAGATGTACATGTATCACGAAAAGTAGAAGTAAGGTCATTTGGATAATTTTTCTGCTGTGCCAATTCGTCGCGCTGGTGAACACATCATTCATGGGTGTAATCTCTGGTGGGGGGCCTGGGGACATGCCCCTCAAATTTCTGAAAAGTGGCTTTTTGTTCCACTCAATTCTTTCACGGCCTCCGAAGCCTCATCTATTAATATACTTGTGTGTGATCGCCGGAAAATTATACTTAATCATGCATACGGTGAGAATATCTTACAAAGGTGTGACCGAAAATAATAGCCGCTGATCTAGCCCACTAACGGGCTTCACAGGCTATCTGTCGTCACAAAGTATCCGAGTGGTAAAAACATCGGCGAGCGCAACGCTTGTCCGTTTCGTGACGCGTGCGTGTGTTTGCAGTCCCATGACGCGTGCGTGTGTTTGCAGTCCCGTGACGCGTGCGTGTGTTTGCAGTCCCGTGACGCGTGCGTGTGTTTGCAGTCCCGTGACGCGTGCGTGTGTTTGCAGTTCCGTGACGCGTGCGTGTGTTTGCAGTCCCGTGACGCGTGTGTTTGCAGTCCCGTGACGCGTGCGTGTGTTTGCAGTCCCGTGACGCGTGCGTGTGTTTGCAGTCCCGTGACGCGTGCGTGTGTTTGCAGTCCCGTGACGCGTGCGTGTGTTTGCAGTCCCGTGACGCGTGCGTGTGTTTGCAGTCCCGTGACGCGTGCGTGTGTTTGCAGTCCCGTGACGCGTGCGTGTGTTTGCAGTCCGTGACGCGTGCGTGTGTTTGCAGTCCCGTGACGCGTGCGTGTGTTTGCAGTTCCGTGACGCACTGCTGCGCCGTCACAAGCACCTTCACGAGAAGCACAAGCGCTCACGTGAGGACGGCAGCACGGCAGGCAGTGTGGCGCGCCTGCCGCTGATTCGCTCACTGGCCGAGATCGGGCGCGCCTACTCCACCTCAAAAAGTGTGTGGCAAGTGCTACTACCTGTCTGTCGACGCTCCCGTCACCTGTCTGCGTCACCCCTCCCACGACTGACCTGACTTCACCCCGCTTCGAAACTTCACCCCCTCCCCCACCGTGACCGTTGACGAACGGCGCTACTGGTGACGCCAGGTGATTGTTATCAAAGCGTATTTGGTTTTTCGGCACCAAGCAATCGGTCCCTTCGAGTATAGTTCACTTATTTTTGTGCTCATGTGTATATGTTAGGATCTGGGTTCCGCTACAGTACGACGTAATGAAACCACGCTTATTTATTGGGGAGATCTGATTCGCATTGTGGTAAATATGCACTCCCAATTGCATTCCTTTCTGTTATTTCTCCAAGTGCTCTGGTAGTTGAGCCAACTACGAATGTTCCCGAGCAAAATGTACCTCCCGGCCACGGTAGGATTTAATAACAATGCATAACAAGTGAAACTGGCAAACGATATCTTGAAGCTGATTTACACGCATCATTCTGTGCATAAAAGGAGGGAAGGTGGTTAATGGCATGCGTGGGCGGCCGATAGTACACCCTGGGCTCTGTGCCCAGGAAAATACTCACCTGGCTTTACCTCAATAGTAGATTACAATTGTAATCTGGATGCAGTACCGTGTGCCTGAGTCACCCTTATAAGTGCGACTCTGTGGTGCCTGATTCATGAGACACGTGACGGTGGGACCCATCATGTGTCTCATGACTGACCGCTTTCGTAAGTTTCATCAACTAGCTGGAATCCTTGCAAGGCATTAGATTAAGAAGGGTAACGTTACTGGTGAAGGAAATAATATTTACGGATAAGGCCAGGCACAGAGCAGGATGGGGGTAAATGCATTTCAGCCCTAATTTTGGTACTGCCGTTCGTGTAGGACTAAGGTTTCTTTGACCCTGTGTTGCCATTGCGAAACTATTAGAAGCCGAATATTTGGTGAAAAATTCAAAAGCAAGGATGTGACTGACGAATTGCTTGATGAGACTGCCATGACTTCGGCTTCGCTGGCTACTGGCATGGATACCTTCGTAAATATTCTCCTTTAACAATCAAATTTAACGGTGGGTGCGGCAACCTAGCGATCAATTTTCTGGCATAGGAATGTTATTTATAGGACCATTTGGAGCTAGTTATTTCCACATTTGCAAGTTGTTCGTCTTGCATATAGCTATCGACACATCAGTCTACATGCACTCCGGTAGACAAATACTGTGCTGATGTATTACGTGCTCTGTTTTCTTTCAGATCTGCGGCGTTTTCTACACGCTGCATAGCAATTCGCCTGAACATTATGATGTGTTCCGTCTCTATCAGTATATCCGAGCAGTTATAATTTCGTTCGCAGTGCAAATGTGTCCCCATACAGTTTCTAGGCTTACGCCCCTCCAGTTTAACCCGTTTTGTTCTCAGGACTGACTTTCCAGTGACTGGTCAGTGTGTCAGAACATTCCGCCCGACAAGTGTGTGTGTGTGTGCGTCTGGCAGTGTGTTCGTGTCGTCTGCTTGGCTTCCGTGTGCGGGCCGGGTATGTACAGTTGCCGTGACGCACTGTGGAGCTGTGCTGGCGCACTGGCGTGTGACGGTGCCGTGCTGGGCGCAGTGTCGTCGGGCACGGGCCGCCCGCCCAGCCGGGCGCCGTCCGTGTCGCTCGACAACTCTTCAGAACTGCGCGCCGCGCTCATGCCTCTCACCTTTCTCGTCGTGCCAGGTATTCGGGCTCGGCCGTTAGGCGGCGCTAGTGCTTTGCCGCTAGGTGGCAGCAGGTGTCGCCCGTCGGACGACCCGCATCCGATCCGGCCCCGTCAGAGTTGACCATTCTTTGCAGAAGAAAGTGCCGCCCTGCAGATCGCGTGGCACAAGGGGCGTCGCCACGGCGGGGGATGGTAGTCGCACTCACCAATATTGTGGAATTTAACATTACGACTATGACTGTGCACGAAGAATAATTCACAAAAAGGAGCTCCCCATCCCCTAGCCCAACCCTGTGGCGGCGCCCATGCCAGGCACCCGATGTCCACTATATGTGTGACACCAGTTTGTTAAGTACTATAGGCGCACTCAGCCTGTCGGACTGGTGGCGCAACTAGTGTATGTGTGTGTGTGTGTGTATGTATGATGAACTTGCCCAGCCTACCACCGAGCTGGTGACATCGGCTGTTGCTGAGTATGTGTGTGTGTGTGTGGCTGTGTAAGAGTTAGAGGTAGAAATTGGTAGGGCAATGAGTACTGAGTAGAGAAGAGTAGACGAGAAAGGAGTTGACTTGAAGAGAGTCGACGGGAAGCGTAGTTGAATGATGGCTTGAATATAGATGAGTGGATATGAGCAGAGCTGAGAGGAGTTGCAGTAGAGCTGCAGTTGTAGAGTCGGTGACAGCCCTTAGGTGATGAAGTAGCGAAGAGTTGCCATTGAGGACGGTGCATGTTTCGGGCATGAGGAGTAGAGGTGTATTGGGAACGGGAAATTTCCATAGTGCAGCCAACATTTCAAGAACAGACTGTACACTTTATATAACTTTTTTTTAGTGCATTCTCTTTTGGAAGAAGTCTTGCTGTATTTCATTTCTTTTATTTTTACGTGTCATATTTTTGTTTTGCTTTTCACTCTTTCTATTCGTGTTTTCTTTTGTTTGTTTGTTATCGATCCTGTTTCATTATTAGTTCCGTTCTCTTTACTATTTATAACACAGGTCACGACTCATGCATGTGGTTGAAAGAAAGTAGAAGATATGTCCGTTCAGTGTCGGATTGTCGTCGTTGAGGAGAGTGGTGATGTTTAATGAGATGTTGTTTGTAGTGCAATATTTCGTGATGTGCTGTTTCTCGTTTGTGTGCTTGGTGCAGTGTATGAGAATGCATTTCATGTAAGTGGCTGGTGACATGTGGCGCATCGTGGTCGTGAGCTGTTTCGTGTGAGTTATGAGTGAGCGAAATCTGTGAATCCGATGCGTATATATGTCATTGTGCGCTCCTTATGTCTGTTGTTTTGATTGGTCATGTTCCAGTGTTCGTGTGTGGTTATGTGGACTAATTAAAGTGGTTCTAAACCTGTGTCTAGTTTATAACATAAAAATGCATATGAATTTGTGAAGCGTATTGTGTAAGTTTATTAGGGAGAGTTTGTTGAGTAGTTCTGTAAGAACGAGCTGTAGTGTTGCTAGTGCGGAAGCTGGTGTTTTGTGTGTACACAAGTCCATTCATTATGCAATGTCGTCTGCGTATAATGCAATTTTGAGCGAAACGTTGTCTGTGATGACAGAATCTAGCCCGACAATAAAAAGAAGAGGGCTAAGAACTGGACCTTGCATTAAGCCAGTGGAGAGGAATTTGGTGTCTGGCGTATGGGGTCAAATGTTAACTCGAAGTGATCGATTTTGCAATTAGAAGTGGAGGAAATGTGCTTGTCATTCCTCCGTGTCCATGCTATGTAAGTGTTGTAATGATTTGTTTTACTTTGATGGTGTCGTAGGCTTGGTTTAGATCCAGAAATACTGCGGCAGTAGAACGTTTCCCTGCCGCCACTTCTTGGATGTGTATGCTAAGCCAGGTGGGATTGTCGAGGTAAGAAGGAAGCCTGATTGGAAGAGAGAGATTAGTTTTTGTGCTTTGAAAATGTAGGTAAGACGTTTTTGACAAGGCGTTCCGAAAGTTTATGACAATTGCTGGTTAGGTCGATAGGACAGTACGAGTCGAAGAGAGTTTGGTCAGTGCTTGGTTTAGATATCCGTATGAGTAAGATTGAGGGTATGTGTGAGTTGTACATACGGTGTGGCAGGTGTTGAGGAGGGCGTGGAGTGTTTGGGTCTAAAAATGTTGTTGAAAGAATGAGCAATGTGTGTTGTCTGGTCGTACGCTGGTATTACCTGTTTCTGACATTACTCATTGTAGTTCTGCCAGTGTCAATCTAGTGCTATAAAGATGTGGTTGCATGTGTCTGATTGGTGGTGAAACGTCAAGGAGGAGTCCTAATGATCTAAGGTGATAATTGTGTGCGAAGATGCCTGCAATGATTTGTTGGTCTGTGATGGTTTTGTTGTTGTATATGAGTGTTACGGGTTTATTTGATTTTTTGGTGTTGGAAGGTTTTCAAAAATGATCAAATTTCGCAGTGTAGGGTGAATATCTTGTGTTGATTGCAAAATGTATTCCAGGTCATCTTTTTGGCGTTTTTGATGGTACGTCTGCAAGGTGCTTCGTGATATTTGCATGTTGTGAATGTTCATGGTGTAGGCTGTCGTTCGTATCCATGTCTTGCGTGGTTCTTCGCGCGGACCGCCTGGTGACACTCATCGTTCCACCAGGGGGTCGCGCCATGTTTGTGCTGTTGTCTAGGTTTTGTCTATGGTATGTGTTGATGAACTGTGGTGAATATATTTGCGAATTGTTGTGATGTGAGGTGTGGGTTTGTGGCGATTTCAGTTTGTGATGTAGATTTGAAGAAAGGGATCTAAGCGCCAACTAGAGGGCGGGCTGATGAGGTCCTTCCCCCCCCCCCCTATTGGCGCTTCGCCGGGGTCCCTTTTCTGCGTGCTTCGCGTGTCGAAAATGATCTCGATTAAGCTTGATTGAGAAGTGTCGGGAGCTTCGAGACCCGAGTGGAAACCGAAGGGGCACCCTAGAGCTGGAGAAGTACCTTGAAGCTCAAGGGACACCTTGAAGCTTTTAAGCTGGAAGCTTTGAAACCCTTAAACATGGCCTCGACCACTAATTAGCCCTCTTCCCTTGTCGTAGCATTCTGTTTGCCCCCCTGTGTGAGACGCGTCGTGTTTAGCACCACATCATTCCAGACCAGAGCTATAGGAAATATAACACGAGGCCGTCGACACTGCATACATTTTTTGTCAAATACTACTGATACAATGTATTGTTTTGCGACATGCTAGCCATCACACTCACAATCATGTTGGCAGGATGAACATCATTTTTTTATTCAATCGCTATGTGACAAAAGCCGAAGTGAAAGATGGGAAAATAATACCTAAAGGTTGGTATGGTACCCTTAGATATTTGTGACCCTGAACGAGCCGCAGGAATATTACCCCACTTGCTACAATGTACTGACGTTGGTAAGTATATGTTCGTTTAGAGACAGTTTTTCGTCCATGCGAATATTTTTTTGAGTTTCCAGGTTTTCATATGTTGCTTGCTCGCCTGTTCGGCAATGGTTGTATTTCAACAGGTCAGGTGATGGTGTATTGATGCTTGCCGATTTTTGTGTGGAATATACTTCATGCACACTTTCAGTTCAAACTTCTCTTTTGTCACCAATGAATGATGTTATTATTAGCGTATTTCCCATGGCCAAAATACTTCTTCCCCTTCAATTTACTCAATTTACTAAGTGTATTGTATATTTACTAAGTGTATTCTTCCCCTTCAATTTACTAAGTGTTCTGTATAGCATAGCCATTCTTCCTTGTCTTCCTGGCTCTTCTCAACTTGTTGGCCCCAAATGAAGCCTACCTGGATAAGATGCATGTACGTAAATTTTCTCCACCTGCCAGTGTCTGCATCTGTACCCACACACATACATACACACACACATGCATATATCTATATATATATATATATATATATATATATATATATATATATAAAAAATATAAACGTTATATCCCCATATATATATATATATATGGGGACATAACGTGTAATATTACTGATCCATCAAAGACCACAAACACCGCCGCTCTGCATTCCACATTCCGACAACATAATTTGTGTGCCTCTCCTGTTTGCTGTGCATCAGCGCCCACACCTTCACTCTCAGGTGTGGTGCCCCAAGGTGTTGGCGAGCCGCTGAAGACTGCAGCAGCTGCTGCGGCTGTGTGTGCGCGTGCGCACGTGCACGTGCGGTCGGTGCGACTGACTGATGGTGTCGTGTCTCTCCTAGATCACGAGAGTGGCGGCGAGCCAGGTCACGCGGCCGGCCCAAGGTCGGCTGACGGCACCGGCAAATTCGGCGCACTGCTGGCCGTGCCCGGTAACCAGCACGCGTTGGCGACCCTCCCTTCGGTTCCCCGGCCGGCGTGCGTGGGTCGCCCGTCCCACCTGCCCTCCCGGCCTCCCGGTGTGGCGCTGCGGCCGCCGGCTGCGGCGGTCCCACTTGTACGCCAGTCGGCGCGCGGTTTGCTCACGGTGGTCGTTGTCGGGCTCAGGGGTGGATGGGCGCGCACCGCATTTGCGGTGCACGCAGTGTAGTCGCCAGCTGTCGCCAGTGATCACCAGTGATCGCCAGTGATCGCCAGTGATCTGCCCTCAGTAGGCCAGGCAAAACGTCGCCGAGGGCTGGTCCCAGCTTGTGTCACGTGTGCACGTGGTCCGGTGCCCGGCTAGCCCACGGCGGCCACTTTTGTCGGTCGTGATCGGGGGCCGAACACAACAGGCGTTGCTTCTTATCCTCGTGCACGGCCCTTGCATTCTGGGTGAATTTCGGTTTTTGTAGTCAGGAATCGACCAGGTACAAACCGTACCCTGGCTTGTAGAAGGTAGTGTTCGGCTCACCGAGGTGCCGGTAAAAGCCCGGACTCGTGAGGGAAAAGCTCTGCCCGACAAGTGCTGACGTGCGCTCTCGGCGTCATGAACGGGACTGCATTCAGTATGTGTCGGCTCCATTTTTTTTGTCCATGCCGACAGCGGTGCTATAGAAGGCGCCTCGGTCGCTGCACGTTGATCGCCGTACCGCCACATACCAGTGGACGCTATCGGAAATCCCTCGAAACGCCACATCGTTAGCCATTCGTGCTTTCCTCAGCGGATGGTTTAGTCACCTGTCGCCGTGCGGCTAATGTCGTGTCTTTGTTCTTCTTTTTAGTGTTACCTGCATGCAGGTATCAAAAGGGTCTGCGATGCAATATGAAACGGCTGAAGGCCTTTTTTACATGCAGATGTTTCTGCATGCCACAAGTCAGAGAACGAAAACGATTGGTCGCAATAGCATGCATGACGATGAATAGACTGAATAAGTAGATATATTAGAAAGAGAGTAGAATTATCTCGGTCGCTTTTTAATTCGAAGTGCGACCGTTTGTTTCCACCACGGATGCTCTCTTCGGGTGGGATTTTATGCACAGTTCGTGATACTGAGGGTGCGCATGGTCGGAAACTCTCCCGGTCGCCTCTCCGCTTCAGCGTGCTCGGTTTTGAGACGTTATATTTCCAATGGCTAGAGAGACATTGCCATGTGCTCTTAAAAGCGTATTGGACTTACGATCTCGCTTTCAATTTCGCATACAAGATTATAATCACGCCGATAATGAACGGTGCAGATGTATTATTTGTGCTGCTGATTTAGCAACGAATACCAACAAAGTCAAATAGCATCCTTATTATCAGCACAGTGCCACATAGTTGCATTTGTACATCATTTTGTTGTCGGACAAGCAGAGCACATAATTATTAATTGCTCGGCAAACGGTTTGTGTGCGCTTTCTTCTATGCATTGCTTATGTTATCAAAATAAGTAGCACATATGTAAATTAATGTCAATTGCAGATGCTGTGCATTGTGTAACTACATGCGGCCAGTAAGCTGTGGCAAACTCAGTTTCATATTCTGAAAACTAGCACTCAAAACTGATTAATGAATTAGATTGAAATTAAATGATACAACGTCAAGCCCTGTTGGAATTTAACCATCAAGCGGAGGTCCGATCGTAAATCCGTTTCTTTCATCGCATAGTAACAACACGACATGAGCCACACCGGGCACATATTGGTGAAAATCGTACGGAGAAGCACTTTGAGAGCACATCTGACCGAGTGAACACAATAGAACGAAAACGGTTGTCGCTGAGAAAAACAAACTATTTCGGCACGATCAGGCCGGACCGGTCAGGTTGCTTTTTGTATCACGTACACGGGAGCATGCTTGCTGGGGCTTTGGCCTCACTCGAATTAATGGCTAAATTTACCACGTTTCCTGTGTCGGGGTTTGATGATGCAATAGAGGGATCTAAACTTAAGCTGATCGTTCCCAAGCGCTTGCTTAAGTGAGATATCTGTTATAAAACATCTGTTTTTTTCCCAGAATAAAACGGACAGATTATTAAGTCGTTGACATGGCTTGGCTCCATACATATACACATATATATTAGATAGCCAGGCTTCATGTAGCGGGCAAAACTATATTGCCACCACCGTCGAGGTGCGGAGCTGGCACCATCCGTCGGGTGAAACTATGTCACCACCACTATCAGTGTGCCGAACGCGGTCAGCCATCTTTTACACAATGCTTACTTAGTTTGCCTTTGGGCGTGAAAAAAAACGGATGCTCGTTCGCGACCAGAATAATCACACCGCTATTCAAGCGTTTGCTCCTGTTGGGCATGCAGTCCTTTTTACTCTCCTCGTCCCAGTTTTCGTGCGTAACGACTCACGGCATGTGGGTGAAGCATGATATTCGTTTGTCGAATGCTTCCGAATAGATAAAGAAGTGTGACGCAGAGCACCACGAACCACAAGTAATAGTGCACTTATGACTGCACTGGTTGATTTGTGCCAGTCTCCTCGTCTCATTCCCGTACGGTCCGCATGTCTGTCTCTTGGCGTCTGTGGCGCCGCAGTTCCGCGCATCTTCGTCGGCAGCCATTTGCCGTCAGCCGTTTCTCTTTCCGAAGCCACATTGGACGGGTGCGACATGTGCGTGGCCTTCGGCTTTGTCACATCCTCTGTTAGACCCGTTTGTCACGAGCGCCCTCACTGGCCGGTGACAGTCAGCTGTGGTGTGATGCCATGCGACACCCCTCCACGGCTCGGCAGCTGACCGCTTCCTCTGTGCTCGAGGATCGGGCGAATATCGCAGCGTGGGGGTGTACCCTAGCTGTACGCTCGTAAATATCAGAGCATGAGGGTGTACCCTAGCTGTACGCTGGTAAATATCAGAGCTTGAGGGTGTGCTCTAGCTGTACGCTCGTAAATATCAGAGCGTGGGGGTGTACTCTAGCTGTACGCTCGTAAATATCAGAGCGTGAGGGTGTACCCTAGCTGTACGCTGGTAAATATCAGAGCGTGGGGGTGTACCCTAGCTGTACGCTGGTAAATATCAGAGCGTGAGGGTGTGCTCTAGCTGTACGCTGGTAAATATCAGAGCTTGAGGGTGTGCTCTAGCTGTACGCTGGTAAATATCAGAGCTTGAGGGTGTACCCTAGCTGTACGCTCGTAAATATCAGAGCATGAGGGTGTACCCTAGCTGTACGCTGGTAAATATCAGAGCGTGAGGGTGTACTCTAGCTGTACGCTCGTAAATATCAGAGCGTGAGGGTGTACTCTAGCTGTACGCTCGTAAATATCAGAGCGTGAGGGTGTACCCTAGCTGTACGCTCGTAAATATCAGAGCGTGGGGGTGTACCCTAGCTGTACGCTCGTAAATATCAGAGCGTGAGGGTGTACTCTAGCTGTACGCTCGTAAATATCAGAGCGTGAGGGTGTACCCTAGCTGTACGCTCGTAAATATCAGAGAGTGAGGGTGTGCTCTAGCTGTACGCTGGTAAATATCAGAGCGTGAGGGTGTACTCTAGCTGTACGCTCTTAAATATCAGAGCGTGAGGGTGTACCCTAGCTGTACGCTCGTAAATATCAGAGCGTGAGGGTGTGCTCTAGCTGTACGCTCGTAAATATCAGAGCGTGAGGGTGTGCTCTAGCTGTACGCTCGTAAATATCAGAGCGTGAGGGTGTGCTCTAGCTGTACGCTCGTAAATATCAGAGCGTGAGGGTGTGCTCTAGCTGTACGCTGGTAAATATCAGAGCGTGAGGGTGTGCTCTAGCTGTACGCTCGTAAATATCAGAGCGTGAGGGTGTGCTCTAGCTGTACGCTCGTAAATATCAGAGCGTGAGGGTGTGCTCTAGCCGAAGGGATCGGAACGAAAGCGGCGTGAATTGCATGGCGAACTGAGCGAATACGCAGGCTGGGAGAGTATACACCGAGCTGACTCAAACTGGGTGGCTGGTACAACCGAACGTACTCAAAATCTGGCGACTGTACAACCGAACGTATTGCCAATCAGGCGACTGTAACCGAACTTACTCCCAAATTGGCGACTGTACAACCGAACGTACTTCCAATCTGGTGACTGTACAATCGAACGTACGGCCAATCAACCACAAATTTTATAATAAGCTACAGCCTGACAGAGGCTGAGCATAGAATATGCTGAAATAGTGAACAAGATGACCTCTTATTAGAATACCTGGCCTGTTCTCATAACCAAGAATATTTATTCAGTAGTTTAAAGCTGTATCCTATTCGATTTTACTTGATTAAATTCATGATTAGTCTTCGTCGCCAGAACCGCGAATACGCGGCATGCTTACTCACGGCCCGCTCATTTCCGAGTTATCCTGACGGGTGGCTACCTGCGTTGTGTGCGGAGAGTTCGGCCGAATCAGACGATCACGACCGTCTGATTCAGCCGAACGATCGGTCGCTCAGGTGGACATGGCACACGTGGTCATCGAATTACGGTGGTTTTGATTCACCGGTGAGTTGGAGTAGTGGTCACAGTTCCTGGTCAGATCGTGACGACTCAGCCAGTTGCGTTTCGCTCAGCCTAACCCCAAGCAACCTATTAACTGTTCGGTCCGCTTTTTTCACTCAGGGTGCACGCACACGTTGAACGGGTGTCGAGTTTTCATTTTGCATCGTTCACCTTACGCAGTCTCGTGTACCGCGCGTGTAAACGACGGCAGCGACGGCGGCGACGACGGCGCGGACCACGGAGAACGGCGCCGAAACGGCGGCGAAGCCGGCGGAGACCGGCCGGCGCCGGCGGCGACAGGACCACCCCCTCCTATCTGATCTCAAGACGCTTGTCTTTGTTTTTGGCTGCGGTGACGTTGTGCGGCACCTTTTTGTTCGGCGCGCTTCCAGTCCGGAGCGCCTGCACTGTCCTGTAGCCGTTCTGTCCTGTCAGCGGCATGGTCGTGTTGCTCGAGAGTGCTACCAGGCTGTCGTGCCAGCGGGTCCGCTCCGCGCTGGTCATCCGCCGCATTGTCTAAGACAGGAGGCGTGATGGATTGCCACGATCCCGCTGCTTGCGGCCGCCGACCCGACCCGCTGACCAGCCGGCCCTGTAGAGCAGCGTACACTGAGTGCTCGCCCTACTATGCATCATCCATCGGTGGTGTCAATGCTGGAAACTTGCCGCCCCTGGCGCGGGTGCGAGTCTATGACCCCCCCCCCCCCCCCCACCGGCCGCTCAGGTCGGCTTTGGACACACTGCTGCAAAGACAGCAGCAGGACACGAACGGTGGAAGGCTGCTCAGATACGGGTCTCTTGCATGGAGCTACTACGTTGACATCATTGGAACTCGCCGTGTCTTATGACAGCCTCGATATCCTCATTCACCCTGATTCCCACCTGATTAGGAGACATCATGTGCAGCATGGCATCGATCCGGTGACATGACATACCGAGCATCGATGCCTTGTCTTTTGTCTCCTTCCACGTACTGTACGACAGAAATACTCGAACGGTTCTCGTTAAACAGTGAACCGTTCCTATCCATCATAACACGGCTTTAAATCACAATGTATGTCGGTAGTGCTCGGTGTTCAGAACTCTCCCAAAGCATGCCTCGACTGATTTCCGTGTTTGTTTTGTGTTACACAGTAACAGCATGCATTTCAGCCTTATTTTCAGCACTCGTGGTTCTGTTGTGCCGTTTGTACAGAGTCTAGCCGCACTGACGCCGCTCTTGGTTGGTGATGGCTGCGTCGGCCTCAGGCGGCCAGTCCGCGGCCGTGGCCGCTCGGACCGTGTGTACCACGCACTAACTCTGCCTGTGCTATTCCTCCCGGCACTCTTCTGTTGTTGGCGCCTGCTGCCTGTCTCCCTGCTCGTGTCTCTACGTCATCTCCGCCGCCGCTTCCGCCGCCGCCGTCGCTGTCGCTGCCTACCGCCGCCGCCGCCGTCGCCGCCGTCGCCGCCGCTGCCGCCTCCTCGGTTCAGACCTGCGACGTAACGAAACGTTCTCAGGCGCGGCGACTGCCGGCGAGTCGTCCGGCGAGATTCACGTCAGTCCCAGCGGCGTCTCGCTGACAGACTCCAACTGCCACATCAACGGCAACTCCAACGACATCGCCAAGGTGAGGCCTCACAGCCCGACCCAGCGCTGCAGGCGCGGTTTGTGGCTCAACAAGCTGCGGCGTCAGAAATGGCTGCTTGTGTTAGTATCGTTTGTCCGACTGCGTGACTATATATTATAATGTGGTATGTTTGTGGGGGTGCACAGGAGTGCATTGTCAGACATCGCTGTCATCACACAAAGGTACTCTAGTTCGTTCCTTGCTATTGTGGTCTGATGGATACATTTGGTTCTGAACGGATTTTCGGATATGTATTTATGGCTGATGTGGGGAACTGCTTGAAAGAACACGTCCAATGGCATCCACTAACAATGGTTTGTCGTCCAATGCCGTACATTCATTATTTATTTCCGTTCAGTGTCCTTCATTGTTGATGCATTGCCTTTGAAGCATATCAAAAGCTTCTTGCTGTCATATCAGGGCCACGCTGCTGAACATGGAGCCGCACAAAACTTCCAATGCGGCCAACCCAGCCTCATCCTGCAGTAGACAATGCCCTACCAAGTACCGACCGTCCTCCCCGGTGGACCATCCTGTCCCCAGCCGTTCCTCTCGTCTGTCCGCGCAGGCGCCTCTCTCCGCGGAGAGTCCCGTGTCGACAGAGCCGCGGATCGGCTCGCTGACGCCGTCCGAGTCGGCGTTCTTCCAGCGCAACGTGCAGTTCATGAGGAAGATCCCGCCCGGCGCCGAGGCGTCCAACATCCTGGTCGGCGAGGTGGACTTCCTCGAGAAGCCCGTGTCCGTGTTCATTCGACTGCAGCAGGCTTCGCTGATGGGCGACCTGACCGAGGTGCCCGTGCCCACGCGGTTCATCTTCATCCTGCTGGGACCAAACGTGAGTGCTGACCGGGCCGGGATGCTCTTCAGAGCGGATGCAGACAGGTGTCTGACGATCTGCTGGTGGTGTGACGACTGCAGCAGTGAGACGCCTGCAGCAGTGTGACGACTGTAGCAGTGTGACGACTGCAGCAGTGTGACGACTGCAGTAGTGTGACGACTGCAGCAGTGTGACGATTGCAGCAGTGTGACGACTGCAGCAGTGTGACGACTGTAGCAGTGTGACGACTGTAGCAGTGTGACGACTGCAGCAGTGTGACGACTGCAGCAGTGTGACGACTGTAGCAATGAGACGACTGTAGCAGTGTGGCGACTGCAGCAGTGTGACGACTGTAGCAATGAGACGACTGCAGCAGTGTGACGACAGTAGCAGTGTGACGACTGTAGCAATGAGACGACTGCAGCAGTGCGACGACTGTAGCAGTGTGACGCCTGCAACCATGTGACGACTGTAGCAGTGTGACGACTGTAGCAATGTGACGCCTGCAGCAGTGTGACGACTGCAGCAGTGTGACGACTGTAGCAGAGTGACGACTATAGCAGTGGTACGACTGTAGCAGTGTGACGACTGCAGTAGTGTGACGACTGCAGGAGTGTGACGACTGCAGTAGTGTGACGACTGTAGCAGTGAGACGACTGCAGCAGTGTGACGACTGTAGCAGTGTGACGACCGCAGCAGTGTGACGACTGTAGCGATGTAAAGACGACTGCAGCAGTGTGACGACTAGCAGTGACGACTGTAGCAGTGTGACGACTGCAGCAGTGTGACGACTGTAGCAGTGAGACGACTGCAGCAGTGTGACGACTGCAGTTAGAATGTAAAGACGACTGTAGCAGTAAGACGACTGCAGCAGTGTGACGACTGTAGCAGCGTGACGACCGCAGCAGTGTGACGACTGTAGCAGTGTGACGACATTACGAGCAGTGTGACGACTGTAGCAGCGTGACACGCAGCAGTGCGACGACTACAGCAGTGTGACGACTGCAGCAGTGTGACGACTGTAGCAGTGTGACGACTGCAGCAGTGTGACGACTGCAGCAGTGTGACGACTGTAGCAGTGTGACGACTGTAGCAGTGTGACGACTGCAGCAGTGTGACGACTGTAGCAGTGTGACGACTGTAGCAGTGAGACGATTGCAGCAGTGTGACGACTACAGCAGTGTGACGACTGCAGTAGTGTGACAACTGCAACCATGTGACGACTGCAGACGTAGTGAGACGAATGTGACGACGCAGTAGAGACGACTGCAGCAGTGTGACGACTGCAGCAGTGTGACGACTGCAGCAGTGTGACGACTGTAGCAGTGTGACGACTGTAGCAGTGAGACGATTGCAGCAGTGTGACGACTGCAGCAGTGTGACGACAGCACGTGACGCCTGCAGCAGTGCGACGACTGCAGCAGTGTGACGACTGCAGCAGTGTGACGACTGTAGCAGTGAGACGACTGCAGCAGTGTGACGACTGCAGCAGTGTGACGACTGTAGCAGTGTGACGACTGTAGCAGTGAGACGACTGCAGCAGTGTGACGACTGTAGCAGCGTGACGACTGCAGCAGTGCGACGACTACAGCAGTGTGACGACTGCAGCAGTGTGACGACTGTAGCAGTGTGACGACTGTAGCAGTGTGACGACTGTAGCAGTGTGACGACTGCAGCAGTGTGACGACTGCAGCAGTGTGACGACTGCAGCAGTGTGACGACTGTAGCAGTGAGACGATTGCAGTAGTGTGACGACTACAGCAGTGTTGAGCTCGACTTGCCACGAGACGTGCGAGATAATTGGTGTTATTTCGGTGAGCTGCGAACATGATTTTAGCGCTGAGATAAAATGCGACTATAATTGCATCAAATACTGCTGATGTTAGAACTGCACTTATCCCACACCGAAGGACCCCTAAAATCAGTCAGTCGATGTATAATCACCAGGGCTTGTTGCAGTTGGTTCTGTTTCTGTCTACAGAGTAGTAGCCTAGGAGACCAGTGGGCCTGAACTCGAATCTTTGGTATCTACCGGAGGCCAGAGGCTCCCTCGCCCTCACTGACTGTCCCAAGGCAGGTGATCGCCTCGCCCTTGCTGACCATCACCGACGCAGGTCACCACTCGGTGCTGACGCTCATCGGCCTTCCCCAGGGTGGCATCAGCCGCTACCACGAGATCGGCCGCGCCATGGCCACCCTCCTGTCGGACGAGGTGTTTCACGACGTCGCGTACAAGGCCAAGAACCGCGGCCACCTGCTGGCCGCTGTCGACGAGTTTCTGGACGCCGTGACTGTGCTGCCGCCCGGCGAGTGGGACCCCACCATCCGGATCGAGCCGCCCACGTCCGTGCCGTCGCAGGTCAGAGGCGCCGCTGCGGCGCACCGCCGGGTCACCGCCGGGTCACCGCCGGGTCACCGCCGGGTCACCGCCGGGTCACCGCCGGGTCACCGCCGGGTCACCGCCGGGTCACCGCCGGGTCACCGCCGGGTCACCGCCGGGTCACCGCCGGGTCACCGCCGGGTCACCGCCGGGTCACCGCCGGGTCACCGCCGGGTCACCGCCGGGTCACCGCCGGGTCACCGCCGGGTCACCGCCGGGTCACCGCCGGGCCCGTCACCGCCGGGTCACCGCCGGGTCACCGCCGGGTCACCGCCGGTCACCGCCGGGTCACCGCCGGGTCACCGCCGGGTCACCGCCGGGTCACCGCCGGGTCACCGCCGGGTCACCGCCGGGTCACCGCCGGGTCACCGCCGGGTCACCGCCGGGTCACCGCCGGGTCACCGCCGGTCACCGCCGGGTCACCGCCGGGTCACCGCCGGGTCACCGCCGGGTCACCGCCGGGTCACCGCCGGGTCACCGCCGGGTCACCGCCGGGTCACCGCCGGGTCACCGCCGGGTCACCGCCGGGTCACCGCCGGGTCACCGCCGGGTCACCGCCGGGTCACCGCCGGGTCACCGCCGGGTCACCGCCGGGTCACCGCCGGGTCACCGCCGGGTCACCGCCGGGTCACCGCCGGGTCACCGCCGGGTCACCGCCGGGTCACCGCCGGGTCACCGCCGGGTCACCGCCGGGTCACCGCCGGGTCACCGCCGGGTCACCGCCGGGTCACCGCCGGGTCACCGCCGGGTCACCGCCGGGTCACCGCCGGGTCACCGCCGGGTCACCGCCGGGTCACCGCCGGGTCACCGCCGGGTCACCGCCGGGTCACCGCCGGGTCACCGCCGGGTCACCGCCGGGTCACCGCCGGGTCACCGCCGGGTCACCGCCGGGTCACCGCCGGGTCACCGCCGGGTCACCGCCGGGTCACCGCCGGGTCACCGCCGGGTCACCGCCGGGTCACCGCCGGGTCACCGCCGGGTCACCGCCGGGTCACCGCCGGGTCACCGCCGGGTCACCGCCGGGTCACCGCCGGGTCACCGCCGGGTCACCGCCGGGTCACCGCCGGGTCACCGCCGGGTCACCGCCGGGTCACCGCCGGGTCACCGCCGGGTCACCGCCGGGTCACCGCCGGGTCACCGCCGGGTCACCGCCGGGTCACCGCCGGGTCACCGCCGGGTCACCGCCGGGTCACCGCCGGGTCACCGCCGGGTCACCGCCGGGTCACCGCCGGGTCACCGCCGGGTCACTGCCGGGTCACTGCCGGGTCACTGCCGGGTCACTGCCGGGTCACTGCCGGGTCACTGCCGGGTCACTGCCGGGTCACTGCCGGGTCACTGCCGGGTCACTGCCGGGTCACTGCCGGGTCACTGCCAGGTCACTGCCAGGTCACTGCCAGGTCACTGCCAGGTCACCGCCGGGTCGTGGGCGAAACTGGTGCCCAGCCGTGGAGCAGGTCACGGCTGCAGTTGTCAGGCTATGGTGCGGTGTTGGGGCATAGTTCTTGGCTGGTGTTGGGTCGTCCAGGAGTCCTAAGGTTATGGGATGAAGCGGCCGTGCTGGTTGGTCAGTGTTTATCCCGTAGCACGGTGCAAATCATCGCATAACGCACGGCACTCCATGCTGGAAATAGACGCCATAAGTCCATTTTCGCCTTGCTGGTGCACTCTCGAAAAAAGACGACCGATCAAAGAGTTTGCTCAATGGATTCAAGGACTGGTGTTCGGCCCTCTTACGTCCTTCTCGCTCGCTCTCCTCCAGGACCCCCGTAAGCGAGCCAACAAAGATGAGGAAGATCCATTGTTCGACGATGAGGAGGAGGAGAAGTACCGCATCAACTCTGGCCTGGTGCGAACCGGGCGTCTGTTCGGCGGTCTCATCAATGACATTAAGCGCAAGGCTCCGTGGTGAGGAGCTGGCGGTGGCACCACCCGAGTATCGTCACTACGTGCCCGAGCTGTGGCACCAACACTTAGTGGCGGCTGACCGACGGTCGGCACGAGTTGTGTGTTTGTCAAATGTGTGACGCCACACATCGTTGATTCCGCATGGTGTTGCGAGGAGTGGTACATGCTCTCGACGGTCACTCACACAATCTGTTGAAGAATCTACACACCGCGCTGCACGATGACTGCCTCGTAACAGCTGCAGTTTTCACTACCTGCTTCTTCTGCTTGGTATGCTTGACTTTACTTGACACCATGTTTTGGCATCGGTATGTCTGCATCCAATCATTGGATAATTCCTTAAGAATTTAAGTCTGTCTTCCATTTTATAGCCATATAGGCTTAACATACACACCGGGACGGGAAGATTCATTCACCCCTCTGTTTTTAAACGATATCTCATGAACGGGCAAGGATATGGCAATGAAACCTTGCGACTTGCTTTTAAAGAAAATGTTAATCGTATCAAATTGCACAAACGATTTTCAGATCCGTTGGTACATATAGGAACTGTGGGGCTGCAAAGTCTACCGACCGGCCGGCCTGCCGCCTGTAGGCTGAGTGTTCGAGGCCACACAGGCTCAGTCGGCGCAGTGGAGTGGAGGCGTGACGCGGCAGCCGATCTCGACCTCATTTGACCCTGAAGGCATTGACATAGGATCATGAAATTTGTACTGAGGCGAGTTCACTACAGCCGCAATCTACCATTCAAATTGTGTCCTAGCTTCAGTAGTTTCAGAGATGTTGTGAGCATAATCCGCCCCCCCCCCCCAGAGAGCGTTAAGTGGCAGGCCCTCCGACGCGCGTATTGAAGGAATTAGGGGCATCATCTTATAGGGGCCCATGTCAACTTAATCAAATTAACCATATCAAATGTTTCAAACATCGCGGACACCCATCCACACACAAAACATACAGCGCTGCACAAACGGAAGACGCCCGCAAACAAAACACATCTCTGTTGCAATTAATTTCCGTCGCCTCATGTTCTGTGGAGCAGGCGCCACTATTCGTCCCACGCTCCCGCCGGATGTAGCAGGTCCCGACGAATTAGCACGGCCGCCTTTGCCGCAGGTACCTGTCCGACTTCAAGGACGCACTGGCGCTGCAGTCGGTCGCCTCCTTCATCTTCCTCTACTTCGCGTCGCTGACGCCGATTGTGACGTTTGGCGGCCTCCTCAGCGAAGCCACAGACACTCGCATCGCCGCCATTGAATCGCTCGTCTCCGGTCAGTGTATCCCTTACTGCGTCCCCTCGCCCGGGTAGTGTATCCCTTACTGCGTCCCCTCGCCCGCGTAGTGTATCTCTTATTGCGTCCCCCTCGCCCTGGTAGTGTATCCCTTACTGCGTCCCCTCGCCCGGGTAGTGTATCCCTTATTGCGTCCCCTGTCCGGGGTCTTACTGGTCCCCTCGCCCAGGTAGTGTATCCCTTACTGCGTCTCCTCGTCCTGGGTGTATCCTGCGTGGGTGTGTATCCCCTGGTCCAGGTAGTGTATCCTTTACTGCGTCCCTTCGCCCAGGTAGTGTATCCCTTACTGCGTCTCCCTCGTCCTGGTAGTGTATCCCTTACTGCGTGCCCCTCGCCCTGGTAGTGTATCCCTTACTGCGTCGCCTCGCCCGGGTAGTGTATCCCTTACTGCGTCCCCTGGTCCGGGTAGTGTATCCTTTACTGCGTCCCCTCGCCCAGGTAGTGTATCCCTTACTGCGTCCCCTCGCCCGGGTAGTGTATCCCTTACTGCGTCCCCTCGCCCGGGTAATGTATCCATTACTGCGTCCTCTGGCCCGGGTAGTGTATCCCTTACTGCGTCTCCTCGCCCTAGTAGTGTATCCCTTACTGCGTCCCCCTTTCCCTGCACCCTCCGCCCAGCCAAAGGTGCACATTCGACAGAATGCAGTCTGCTGGTTTGTGTCGTACCCGGCGCCACTCGCTGCTATCCCCGACTCCACGAAAACGTCGCCGTCGTCTCCGACGCGCGGAAACGGGACCGTTCCGTGTTGTATACGGAGTGAACTGGTGAGCCGGCATGCAACATTCCCGGTGGCGGGCTCCACTCGTCCAATTTCATACTGGCTAGCGGACAAGTAGTGGAATTCAGCCGGCCTGAATTGAATCATAAGTACTGAAATTGTTTCCGCCACCTGCCAGCAATCCACGGACCGTCCTGAGCAGCGTTTGCATGCGCTGTCGTAAGATTGGAGTCTGTTTTCGTGCGTGTTCCTATGTCTGACTGTGTGGTGTGTGTCGGGCAGGCATGATATGTGGTGTCATCTACGGATTATTCTCCGGACAGCCGCTCACCATCCTGGGCTCGACCGGACCTGTCCTCGTCTTCGAACAAATCGTCTACGAGTTTTGCAGGTACGCACTTAATTAGACAGTCTCACCCTTCTGAGCAGCGTTCCTCTGCGCTGGCGTACAAGATAGCCAATGCATGAGGACATCGAGATGAAAATGAAACGGTTGTTTTAAGGCGTGTGTTTGTTTGTTTGTTTTTAACGCACGTCTCGCGGCTCTGGTGGTATCGTTCAGTTATCTGGTGCCGCTTCTGACATTCCTCCAGTAGACTTGCGGCAAGCTGCACCTGCAATGTGTCACAATTATGCTACCTGCGCCGTATGTGTATTCTTTTCTAAATGAAAGATGACAAACATCCTCTATGCAAGGGATGCACTTAGTTTTCCGTAGAAACCTAGGATGGAGAAAATACATTGGAAAAGATGGTCTCGTGTGCTGGGAAGGTGAACAAATCTGTGCAATGGCAATATTGTGGGGGTGCATCTACCAAGCCCCGCCCCTCCACCTGATTACACCTACCACCTGAGGACCACCGTATTTGGTGTGCTTTTCCTCAGTTCCCAAAACATCGACTACCTGTCGTTCCGGTTATGGGTCGGGCTGTGGATATCGTTCTTTTTGATGGTGCTGGTGGCGCTAGACGCCAGCGCCTACGTCTGCTACATCACCCGGTTTACCGAAGAGAACTTCGCCACCCTCATTGCCTTCATCTTCATCATGAAGGTTAGTGGCAGATGCACTGGTCACCGGTGATCACCGAACGTGTTCCGCATTACTGTCACAAATGTTTATCATGTCTCAGATCACCGTCATAAGAGACATTGTTATCAACTGGTATCTTTTTTTAAACTACATTCCCGGGGGAGTCTCGAGCAATAGGATATGCACCTCTTCATCTTCCACAGATAGTTACGGTGTCAAGCGAATTAGCATGTATTCTGACAGCTTTTTACGTACAGGCCATTGAGAAAGTGATACACATCGGAGTCCACGAGGATGTGGCTTCTGCGTTCCTGCTCAACGACAACTGTTCGTGCATACCCGGAGATTACTACAACATCTCCCACAACGTCACATGGTCTACCGTCACGCACGCTAGAGACTGCCTCAGGGTTAGTAGGGTCTGGAGGCTGGCTCAGGGTCAGTAGGGGCTGGAGACTGTATCAGGGTCAGTAGGGGCTGTATGGGGCTGGAGACTGTATCAGGGTCAGTAAGGGCTGTACGGGGCTACAGACTGTCTCAGGGTCAGTAGGGGCTGTATGGGCTGTCTCAGGGTCAGTAAGAGCTTATGGGGCTGAGACTGTTTCAGTGTCAGTAGGGGCTGTATGGGGCTGAGACTGTTTCAGGGTCAGTAGGGGCTGTACGGAGCTACAGACTGTCTCAGGGTCAGCAGAGGCTGTACAGGGCTGCCGGGCCGGGCTCAGCAGTTTCTGGGGTCTGGCGAATCTTGCTTAATGGCACTAAGTGCAGCTGGTTGGTTATTTGGAGAAGGCAGAGGAGGAACGATGTTGATCAGAGCTGAATGGAAAGGATCGTTGGAGCTGAACTTGTGATTTGATTGCACGGCATGCCCGACACTGAACAACAGAGATGGCCGTCAGTTTTCCGAAGCAGGTGACAGACGATATGTACAATCAATTTCCTAAATATGGCACAAACCTTGAATTGAGCACTCCTGGTGAAGTCAGCAGCAGAACATCGAGCATCGTGACCCACAGCCATGTAGTTCCTGACAGCGCTCTACACCACTCGACTGTCACCAACACTGTCACCCACACTGTCACCTGCACTGTCACCAACACTGTCACCCACACTGTCACCTGCACTGTCACCAACACTGTCACCCACACTGTCACCTGCACTGTCACCCACACTGCCACCCACACTGTCACCTGCACTGTCACCCACACTGTCACCCACACTGTCACCCACACCGGCAGCCGCTGCCTTCGAACGCGAGCGTTGCCGTCGAGGGTGGTGTTGACCTGGTGTCGCTATCGACAGGAGTACAACGGTACTCTGAACGGCACAGGGTGTCCCGGCCTGCACAACGACACCCACCTGCTGCCCGAGGTAGTCGACGTCGACCACGGCTGCTCGGACGTGTTCCTCATGTCAATCTTGCTCTTCATCTGCACCTTCCTGCTGTCCGTCCACCTCAAGAGCTTCAAGACGGCCACCTTCTTTCCCACCCGGGTGAGCGATGGCACAGGGATGGGCGACGGCGCGCCTAGTCTAGATGGATGGCGCTGCTGCATCGGGTGATGCATGCGTCAAAGGCTGAGCTATTGGCTACCTCGTAGACGCTCCATATTATTCCACCCGACTCAGATGTGTTGCAGCGTTCTATAGGATCCGATGTCGGTGTCCTATTGTCACAAGCCGCAGTTTTCCAGGTCTGCATCAGACCGTTCATCGGCTCTATGTAGCTTATCCTTCAGATCGTGCCGTGGCATCACCAAGCCCCACTTTTCCGCACCTCAGGTCCGTTGCTACATCAGCGACTTCGGCGTCATCATCGCCATCGTCCTCATGACGTCGATCGACTACGTGACCGACATCGCCACGCCCAAGCTGTCCGTGCCGGAGGAATTCAAGCCGACTTGGTCAGGCCGCGGCTGGGTGATCCCGTTCTTCAACGGCAACCCCTGGTGGACGGCCCTGCTTTCCTCCCTGCCCGCCATCCTCGGCGTCATCCTCGTCTTCATGGACCAGCAGATCACCGCCGTCATCGTCAACAGGAAGGAGCACAAGCTCAAGGTGCGAGCAGCTGGCTACATGTGGGTGGTGTCGGAGCTCAGCAGCTAACAAATAGAAAATAGCATAAACAGCAGCTCAGAAAAATAGCCGAAGTAAAGGAACTAGTCACGTCCTTCGGGGTGGTTCTCGAGTCCCTTGTTTCTTGTAACATTGCATGTTACCACAATATATACAGATAATACCAAGCGCCTCTGTGCAGTTCTCCTTGATGCCATGCTAACCTGATTGATGAAGTACGTGCAAGATAGGTGCTCCTCTCATCTTGTTTCCAATGTTGTGAACAACCACTTTTAATCCCGAAAACTGTTGAACTCGCAGAAAGGAGGCGGCTATCATCTGGACCTGTTCGTGCTTGCCATTCTGATCGCCGTCAACTCCATCCTGGGTCTGCCCTGGTTCGTCGCCGCTACCGTGCTGGCCATCAACCACGTCGACTCGCTGAAGCTCGAGTCGGAATGCGCAGCGCCCGGCGAGAAGCCGCAGTTCCTCGGGGTCAGGTGGGTCACGACAGCTCTCCGAGTCGTTTGAGAGAGGTCGAATTTATTCAGGAGTCGGGAGTGGATCGCCGACTTGAGCGGCCGGCTGGGGTTGTTTTGGGTTTGGTGAGACGTCAAGGTTCCTCGAATTCAGGTAGGACTCCGGCCTTGGCACCCCGGGGACGTATCGTAAACTTGAACAGGCTTAACACCCGTGTTTGAATTTCAGCGAGTGGCCCAGCACATATCAAGCTACTAAGATTGCACAGTATTCGCCAAGATGTAATGCCGATTGGCCACGTGTATATCTTCAAGCCCACCAACCAGCAAGAAAATTTGTCTTGTTCGCTGATCAAGCGCAAATATATCACAGAGAAGGTCTTACACTTCGTCATGAATTCCTGAGTTCGTTTTGAAAACAATTAGGCATGTCGCTTCAATTTTATATAGAACTTGCTACAAGAAAGAACACAAAATGGCTATCAACGCAACAAAATCGAGGATACTTTTAGACCCCAGGTTCTGTGGATGATGCATTTACAATCGTACGGTACTTCTAAGTAGCGCTTAGCACGTGTTCTGTCCATATCATAGTATAATGTTTTCTGCCTCATCACGCTTATCTTGACGTGCCCCACGTTGTACAGGTCTGCAAAGACAATGTTTCCTTAAAGTTACTATTGGATTTGGTTCTTCCGTCTGCGCAGGGAGAACCGAGTCACCCAGGTGCTCATCTTCATCACGATTGGCCTGTCGGTGTTGATGGTGAACGTCCTCAAGTTGATCCCCATGCCGGTGTTGTTCGGCGTGTTCCTCTACATGGGCGTCAGCGCACTCAAAGGTCTGCAGTTCTTCGACCGCATCTTAATCATGTTCATGCCGGTCAAGTACCAGCCCGACTACACCTTCCTCCGGCAGGTGGGTGGCCGTCCCTGCGACAGAAAAGCGCCACTGCCCTGTCCACTGGAGAGGTGGTGGCGAGGCATAGGCGTAGGGCATAGACATGTGGCATAGGGAGATGCCACGTGTCTTGACTGCCGCCCGACACAGTCGGCTCAAAATCAGATCTCGCGAATAGCTTTGTATCAGCTGTGTGTGTGGGTGATAACAAGCACCCAGATGAATTCGCGCTTGCACGCTACAGAGATGCTCAGAACTGCGTCGCACAGTGCCAGAACAATCTCAACCAGGTTCCTTTTAAGAGTACCCCCTGCATAGCCAAGAAGCGAGAACAGCTACCAATGGCATACGGTCGCATAGCAATTCAGGAATTGCGCATAATTCACTTTGAAGGATTGTATAAACTATTTGAAAGGGTACTAAATTGATATGACGAAACAATAATGATGAGAATAAGTTTAGCGTACCATTCATTTTTTAAATATCCCAGTTATGCACCAGAATACGATAAATAAGCGAACAGCAGGCTAGCGTTGTTGCTATCAAATTTTAAACATATATATTATCAGATGTATTTGCAAATGGTAATAGTTAGTTAAGTCAGTGAATTTCTGTTTTTGAGTTGACCTGTTGAGATTGTACCTCTCTCACTTGTGTTGTGCCTCTGCATCGCATCATGATGGGCAGTCTCCAGAAAATCCAGCAGAACCAATCTTTTGCACACTCACACCTTGAACGTCGGACTGTTTATACTGCCAATTGTACGAAGGGTTCTCCCTTTGTGTGTGTTGTTCACGCTCGTGTACACCTGATTCGCTATGAAGCATCACCTTGACCACCAGACAGTATCTTTCAGATGCCGCTTAAGCGGATCCATCTCTTCACCTTCATCCAGCTGGCGTGTCTGATAGTGCTGTGGGTGATCAAGTCCATCTTCCACACCTCCATTCTCTTCCCCATTATGGTGAGAATGTGGGCTCTTTGGGAGGTGGGAAGACCTGGTAAGGCACTGGTGTGTTTCGCTGTTAATGGCTGACCGAGGAGGTCATGCACTGTCGATAAATATTTAATATAATAGAAACAACATACCTTGCCGTGTTTTATGGCATATGGTTGGGAAATATAACTCACAACTGGCTCGCAGGTTTTTGACATAGGTTCATTATATAAATGTGACTGCTCCATCATTCGAAGAGTAATTAGGTGCTTCATGAAGCATTTCACGTTATAATTTGGGACTGAGGGTTAATATTTGGTATCAGGCCAAACAGGAACTATCCAAAACAGAGTTAGTAATGTTTTGGTATGTAAAGCACCACAGGAAGCTGTACTTATAAATGCGTTATTGTGACTGCTGTTGAGTGCGGTATGGGTTATGATAACTGTGTATGCATCATGATAAGGATTCATACATGTGTCCCATGCATGCATCACTACAAACGTAGAATGAACTCTACATCAGCCTGGCTAGCCAATCGGTGATCACACTGATTTGTGTCGGTGCATTGGCGGCACGTTAAACTTCCGGTCAAAATTCGGCCGTTGAACTGGAATTCATGGATCGGATGGTGAGACCAGGGTTCATGCAACAATCTATGCTTAGTAACAGAGCCCTGACTCATAAAGCCACCCCAGCAAGAACTCGGATCAAATTTATTCCACAAAAATACTGAAAGACATGCAACTGATGAAGTCAACGTACAGCATACATACCAGAATTTCGTACTGATGGCGACCGTCTAACCGTCTAAAACTATCCAGAGCAAGACTTTCTCCAATTGGCGCGCCATAGTGAATCTGCCGGAGGCTTCATCCATTACACACCACGTGCCTGGAAATCCCAAAAACGTCACTGTCATCTCGCTTACTTTTGCAAATTATTGTCGTGGGAATGGATAAAGGTAATTTGGCGAATCGCTGACGATAAACGCAGCCATATCACGGTAGCCATATCAGTCTGGATTTCGGCGCGTGCGAGTCGTATGTTGCAAGCGATGCGTTCCGTGTGTGTGTGTGTGTGTGTGTGTGTGTGTGTGTGTGTGTGTGTGTGTGTGTGTGTGTGTGTGTGTGTGTGTGTGTGTGTGTGTGTGTGTGTGTGTGTGTGTGTGTGTGTGTGTGTGTGTGTGTGTGTGTGTGTGTGTGTGTGTGTGTGTGCGCGTGTGCGTGCGTGTGTGTATGTGTACGTGTGTGTGACAGCGCATCTGGTCCGGCAGTTGGTGGTGATGGTAGGCGTGCGGAAGCTACTCGAGTACGTGTTCACCATTAACGAGCTGCGCATCCTCGACGATGCCATGCCGGAGTTCTCGCGGAAGAAGAAGCAGGAGGAGCACGATCAGATGGAGGAAGAGGTCAGTGTCGGGGTGTCTGGCATAGCAGCTCCAGTGTAGTTGCCTCGTTTGTTTATGGTAGGCCATGACCTATGAATTCTTGTGCCAATTCTCGACACGTCCCCGGTCGGAAGCGCGCTTGTTGGCTTGCACCATGTGCATACTAATGCTGATTTAGGTCCCATCCCCATTCGACCGTTCGTATCGTTCGCAATGTGTGAATATTTACCAGCGTTGCCAGGCCGAAAGCCATCAAACCCGCAGCCATCGGTATTGTACTGGTTCGGCACAATGAAAATGGATAATCTTGTTCAGACCCACGATACTATATTGGACATTTCGTGATCTTAGCTGTTGTGAATGCTGATTAGATCAGACCCACGATGGGACAACATGATCGGCCGTATGTCCTGAGGTCGGACGTTAACACCTAACGATTGGGCATCGCCTGGCGGTCCGATAAGTAGGACGCCGTTCCGGTCCAACCCCAGTCGTGCACGGGACGATCGCAATCACGCACGACCTGGGTGCACGGCGTCCCCTCCCCACTCGCTTTCCCCACGTCCGCGTTACGATCTTGATGGTGGCAAGCGGCGCAAGTGGCAGGCTTATCTCGACAAAACGGTGCCCGGGCCGACCCGATCGCCCGCTGCATACCGAGTCGGCCGGGCGGCGGCGCGTCGGCCGCCGCACTAAGTGGCGTCCGGTGTCGCGCGGCCGGCGTCGTGTCGCGTTGTGCCGCCGCGTGACGTGACGTGACGCGCACCGTTACCGCCGACGCGGCCGACAGCGGCGGCAGGTGGCGCCGCCAGCGCATTTGCATAGCATCGCCGGCCGATCGGCCTATTGTCGGCGTGATCGAGGTATTGTGACACCTTTTTGTTGGCGCGCCCCGACGGAGTCGAGTACCGGCGTCGCCGGCGGACGTGTTGGACACGCCGCTGAGCCGCCTTTAGCCGGCCCGGCCGAGGGCGCCGATTTGTAGCTGCAACCGCGGCCGTAATGGTGTAATGGATTCAGCGCCGGCTGCAAGGTGCTCGCGCCACGTTCCGGTGACGGGTCTTTCACACGTCCCCCATTGCCACGACAAGGACACGACCCTGAGGCACTCCCACCGGTGAGGGTCTCTCACACGTCCCCCATTGCCACGACAAGGACACGACCCTGAGGCACTCCCACCGGGAACTGGTGACGGGTCTCTCACACGTCCCCCATTGCCACGACAAGGACACGACCCTGAGGCACTCATACCATGGACTGGTGACGGGTCCCTCACACGTCCCCCACTGCCACACACACCCAGCCTCACCGGAGGTCTCCACACGTCCCCTGCCACGACAGGGACACGACCCTGAGGCACTCACACCGGGGAGGGTCTCACACGTCCCCCACTGCCACGACAAGGACACGACCCTGAGGCACTCATACCGGGGATTGGTGATGGGTCTCCCACACGTCCCCCACTGCCACGACAGGGACACGACCCTGATTCACTCATACCCTGAACTGGTGACCCTCACACGTCCCCCGCTGCCACGGCAAGGACACGACCCTGAGGCACTCATACCCTGGACTGGTGACGGGTCCCTCACACGTCCCCCACTGCCACGACAAGGACACGACCCTGAGGCACTCATACCCTGGACTGGTGACGGGTCTCTCACACGTCCCCCACTGCCACGACATGGACACGAAGGAGTGTCGCGTTGGGCTGGTGGCTGGCGAACCTCTCGCCGGTGTCGAGAGTGCTGCGGGCCATTCTCAACAGTCGACGTTGCTGAAGAATGTTCTGAGGGCAGGCTGTCATTCGAAGTGGGCTCTTCACGTGGGGCATTCATTTTGTGCCAATGTGATGTGAAGTTTGCCATTAACATCCATCCACCTGAAATTCACCATCTCCTGCCAATATTTTGGCTTTGCTTGAAATTATGATGCCAGAATTGTTTTGAATCACGGTGCTTGCACGGTGGTTGCATGATTTCTACGGTTTTGCTCTTGTTATTTTTAGTGCCATTTGCATAGGGCATCTGCCCGATTCGGCTTTCGAAAGGAGTATCTGCATAACCCCACGCAACCATTAGTACCTACGCCGTGCTCGTGGACGTGCTCAGCCTGCCGTACTCGACGTAGGCTGTAGTCGCAGCTAACATCGCATGTGTTTCCTTTCCCTTCCAGAAGGCCCTGCTGGAGGTGACGGTGGGTGTTTTGGAGCAGTGGCGGTGCTCGTGCCGCGGCTGTTTCCACGCTCGTGACGTCAGCTGGTGCTCTCTGGCATGGGGTGCATGTCGTGACTGGCCAACTGTTTGTGTGCTGGCTCGGGAACGTGAACTGTTGCCTGTGCTGTGGCGCCGCAGATCGACCTTGATCGATTTGTCTTCAGCAAAGTCAAGTTGGGTTACCTACTTTGAGTTGCGCCTCAAGCCAACTTCGGGAACATAGGAAAAACTTAACTGCAATAGTCGAAATTCGAAACCACTTAGGCTCGCTTCCCCTGCTCTTAGTTTTTAGTCCGACACTTGTCTGCCGCACTTACCGTTGAGGAAACAAATTTACCTTCGGTGATTCATCATTCGTGTCACACTAACGATGCTGCATGTGGTCACACAATAACGAACCACATTTGTCTCCCCAATGGAGGTGCAAGTTAAGCACAAACTTAATCTTGTTGTCGCGTGCTTCAGAGAGTATGGATGTATTCTTTCGTGATGTACTTTCACTCTAAGTCCATCCGGCAACAAAGTGGCATCTGATGTTTCAACATAGGCCAACCGTGTAGATCACGAAGCCACTGCCACCGCCCATCATTGAGAGACAAGCAACAGCTGATTCAAGTGAGCCGAATGACCTTGAAGGCCCGATCTCTCAAGATTGGACTATTGCTTTTCTAAATATGTACTGAGTGGCAGACCGTCAGACAGTGCAGACAATTATGTCTTATGAAAATATCTGGGAAGTAATGTTCCCGAAATTTTTGTTGTGTAAATTTCCATATTTTGTTTCATTGAAATTCAGAACCTGCAATCTTGAGCGAAATAACAGTTTATGCTCTTCACCTACGTTCATCAGATTACGGGGGCTTATAGCCAGTAGGTAGGAAGCCACAATAATGCTATCAAGCATACAAACTGTTGAAACGTTTCCAGGAAGGTTTCCTTGCAACGGCAGCTATCTATGCCTATCAGAAGTTTCACCTAACCACTGTGCACACGCCGCTATTTGCACTACTATGCACACGTCGCACATGCAAGTTGCTATTGCATATCATATTGAGAGAGTGAGTGTGATCATTGGCAGAGACACTCTTCGCGCACGTTTTGCTCGCCTTCACTGAGTCGGTGCAGCCAAATCTGCAGTCACTGCGCCACCTCAGGCCAGTAGTGAGCCAGAGCATACGGTATGCTCAGACCCACACATTGCCGGCGGTCGCGGTCTTCGCGCTTTGTGGATGTACTCGGTTGCGATTTCGTTTGTGAATGGGAAGATCTTGCTCGCGCTTTTGGTGTGATTTGCGACTTCACTACCCCACCCTGCCCCGTCCTCTCAATATTTCCCGGCAGATATATTGGGGAAATGTGGAACGGAGGCACCTTGTTGTTTATTGGGTGGTTCACGACGCATTTTATGTACATTCACGGCTAATGGCGCCATCCACACTGTTTCACCGGTGGCCGCGGGATTGGGAAATGTCCCGAGCGGCGCTAGTGTCGAACCCGGGACCTTTAGTACCCAGAGCCCAACACCTCCGCCTCGAGGCATTTTGTTCAATAGCACATCTCCATATCAATGGAGGACAATCTGTAGTATGCTCAGACAGCGTGAAGAGCTTACGCAACGTATCACTGCGAGTTTCTCAGTGTCGCAGGTGTCTGCTGGTGCCACAGGCACATGACAACATCGATGCTGGTCACGAATCACCAGTTTTTGCCCTGCGACACGTCAGCTCGCATTGGTCACTTCCAAACTGTGACGTTGACTGCTGATTTTGAGGTCTCGATTCGATTGGTCTGGACATGAACTGCGAGTACAGAGGTGATGCAACTCATCAACTGAGTCTTGCGCCGTGGCGACAATCAAAAGAAACGGTGATAATCGCATAGAATTCGCCTGCCTTGCGTTAGCCTTGTCTACAGTGGAAGTGCTCCTCACATGTGCCGGTCGCAGAGTCTGGATGATCTAACACTGCCGTCTCCTACTAGATGACACCTCCCCCACCCCCAAGTGAGCGTGACGGCTGTCACTGATCTCGCTCCCGCCACACAGCACAACGAATGCGGCAAGCTGCCCATCAACGAGTCGGGCAACCTGACCATCCCGCTGGCGAGCGGCAACGTGATGCGGATTCCGCTCGAGAGTGTCAACATCTCGGAGGAGGTCAACCGCTCCGGCGTCTGGCTGGGCATCAACAAGGAGAACAAGCAGCCCAAGCAGCAGCGCGCCGACGACTCCGCCGACAGCGGCGACGAGGATGGCGGCCGAGACCGCAAACACCGCGGGTCAGTGTTGGCAATTTGTCGTTATTTTTCTTTTTTAAGACAAAAATGAACATTACTTTTTCTTCAAGAGCAGCTGATGTTATGTTGAGTTAGGTTATGCTGCATTAAAAAAAAAACTTTTTATGCTGTTACCTAACTCAAAACACCTTTTTAGTGTTATTTTGCTCACAACCCGAAAAGTAAGCATTTGCACAGCAAATGAGTGGTCCTATCATCTTAGTCACGTTCATAAACATTGGATTGGAATAACAGAGTCCAACAATTCATAAACCACCTTAAAGCACAAATTTACCACTATACCCATCACACCTAACATGTGTAAGCTGTAAGCAATGCCATAAATGCAATGTGGGTGAAACTTCTCGCGATATAATCAGTATAAACATGAATTTTGCTAATGAAATGAAATGCAGTCACTGATAGGATACTGTTTTCGACCATGTTTTATTCTACCAGGCCAACGTGGGAATTCCAGACGATGATCGTCACTATTGTCACATGGGCGTCTGCTCCCCATGGATCATAATATGACACATCTGAGTATGTAAACACCTGGCGATAAAGGCATTCACCATGCGTAAAACACGCAGACTTCTTACCTGTTGAATGCCCTTGTTGAAACTTGACATGCGCGGATTTCACCGTCCCCTATACTGGCTGCCGAAACACCAATGACGTCGGCGCGCTGGGTGGCGAATCTTGGCGAATGGTCCGCAACACTTAGAATTAATTCGTCAGCTCTGACGCAACGCACACCTGACGCTTCAGCAGCTCTCAGTGACCTTGATTCGGATGAAACATGAATCCTAGGAGTGCACAGGGCGTCATGGCAACTGCTGACTCAGCACAAACACTGTCGACACTCCAATGACACTGTCTTGATCTCGTGCGCAGTTACTGGTGTTTATATGGTGTTTTGGAACTTGGGTATAGCACGTCGATGACTCGTCCATGACTGTCGAGTTTGAGAACCGCGTATATATATATATATATATATATATATATATATATATATATATATATATATATATATATATATATATAATTAAGCAATAAGTGGCATATAGAGAGAAACTATATTCTCACTACAAAGCACATACAGGATGACAATTGTTGTCATCCTGAAGAAGGCCTGTGGCCGAAACGTTGATGTGCTTTGTAGTGAGAATATAGTTTCTCTCTATATGCCACTTATTGCTTAATTTGTCCAGATATTATTCAACATATATATATATATATATATATATATATATATATATATATATATATATATATATATATATAGTGTAATTTACGTGCTCAGGCAGTATTTTCAGGGAGTAATGTGCTCTATCACACGGTGCTTCGGAGATGTGACTCTGCAACCTGGAGGTTTCCAGGCGCCTTCTTTCTCTCTGTGTGGGCACTACCCACGAAACGTCACCACCTTACGTCGCAAAATACGCGATACTAGAGCACGACATTCACTGTGCTGAGAAGGTCAATGCGTTCGTCTAACAAGCGGCGGGGGCAGAGAAAACCGGCCACCCGAAGGTCCGGGGACAGAGAGTTCGAATACGGTAGTTTGACACGTTGGGGTCGTTCATGGTGACCGGTGGGGGAAGTCATCATAGCATCGCAGCTTGGTCGTCCGAGAAGTTTGGCATTTGCAGCTTGGTGAGATTCATTCGCCCGCCCTTGGATACGCTGCTGTCGTGAACGGCCTACAGAGCTGATGATGAGCTACGCGATAGATTCCACCAAGGCTGCTATGACCATCGACGGAGTGGTTTCCACCGTTTGTTGCGCTGCAGAACGCTGGATCTGGCCGGGATATCTGGGATATCTGTTCGGACCCCAGACACCAATGTTCGACTCTCGCCTACAGACCCAAGAATGGCCACAATCGTCGCCACAAGAATGGCAAGCGGGATACAAACGTCGAGGACCCCACCGCCGCCCGCCTGTCGACGATGCACGAGGAGGAGGAAGAGGACAGCGGCATCACCATTCAGGTCGGAGGACAACACCATCATCCCGAAGGTCAGCCAGGTCAAAGTCGCGCTCTCTGTCTTTCTCTGTCTCTCACTCTCTCTCCCCATCTCTCTCTCTCTCTCTCTCTCCTTCTCTCTCTATCGCTCTCTCCCCGTCGCTCGCCTCTCTCTCTCGCTCACCCTCGCTATAGGTGTTTCCGCTCCAGCCGGGTCGGTCGATTATTGGCTGGGCGATGGCGGCTTTTGGAGCGCGTTGCTTCCGGGGATTGGTGTAGGACCCCGGCGGTGTTCGTCGTTGTGGCAAAAGCTGTCTGTCGCTTTGTGGTGGGCTTTTGTAGCTTCCGTTCTCCCTGGTGTACCGCTTACAGCTGACGTTTTGGTGACGCTAATGATGACGGTGGTGGTGGTGGTGATAGTGGTGATTGGGGGGGGGGGTCCCACCGGTGGTGTGCTGCATGCACAACTCAGGATTCTGGTGGTGTTACGACCGTGGACGATAATCGACCTGTACGTGTTGACATGTTTGCGTTATAGCAGTCTGGCTGTAGAGAATGTGGGCCACGTTCGGTTCGGTGTTGATGGCTGTGACGTGGCTTGCGGCCGTGTGTGGTGCATGATTCCCGTTCCTGGGCAATAAGCTGGTGCTAAAGTTGCTCACGGCAGTAATCGGTGGTTTGTCTTATCATATCGCATTAGGCACTCTGGTATCGTGATAAATACTCTTATCATCTGCATCGGCGCTTATCATCTGCATCGGTGCATGGTGTTCATTGCGTCAGACTTGTCTCAGCGCCGTGGAAAGCGAGGAGTGAGGAAGATGCTGTTATGATGGGAGAAGTTGATAATGACGCTCCTATGAATTGCGTTTTGCACTGGCCGGACGATGCAAGATCGCTGTTATGTCTCTCCAATAAACACATGCTTATAATTAGTGTTCGATTATCTGAGTGCTTGCCGCCCGTATATATATATATATATATATATATATATATATATATATATATATATATATATATATATATAGATATATATCAGTACATTATGTTTGAATGTTTGAATTTAACAGAAATGATGCAATTAGCGGTCATCAATTCAAAATTAACGTTAACCACAGCAGGACAAGGTTAAGACAGGCTTTCTTCACCAGCAGGTTAATAAAACTCTGGAACCAGCTGCCAGAAACCATTGTCAATAACAGCACATTGAACATCTTTAAAAATAGCATAGACAATTATTATAAGAATGGAGGGTTTGCTTTTCAGTATTCCAGGGAGGGCTGATCGACGGATTTGGTGGGCAACTGGTGTAGTGTTCAGAGTGCAACCAAGAAGGGCCCTTGAGGCTCATAGTTGCACTGATCTTTTATGTCTTTGCCTTTATGTCTAAGGTGCCCATATGCAGATGTTGGACGAGCGATGGTAATGTCGAATCCCTGCGATGATCAGCTGTGCGTATGCGCATTACACTCGAATTGCATCGCTCAAATTACACTCGCTCAAATTACACTCGCTCAAATTACACCCGCTCGATTTACGCTCCCAAATTGCACTCGCTGACAAGTTGTCAATTATGGCATCTTTAGATGAATCTATGCCATCCTTATCAAGCATCACCTAAAGCGAATTGTGCAAATATAGCGTTGGCATTACAGCCAGCTTGTTTAGGAGTCGTGATTCATCGACAAACGATATTCCATTCTTTGTTGTGTCCACATAGCTTGAATAAAGTTTATCCATCGGGATGTGGCTGTCGTACCTCAGATTGCTTCTAACGTCTAGTGGAAAACAACAAAACTGCTTCAGCTTTGACCTGTGACTTGTCCGTTGTCAGATTGCTTCTGACATCTAGTGAAAATTAGCAAAGCGGCTTCAGCTTTGACCTGTGACCTGTCAGTGTGTGGGTGTACCCGTGTGATCACTCCTAATGATCCGTACGTGTGTGGGTGTATCCGTGTGACCTGTCCGTGTGCGTCATTGTTCGCCACGGGCCAGGCCTGCCCATAGGCTCGTGGGCTGGACCCAGCCCGGGCTGGGGCCTGGACACTGCATTTCATGACTACATGGGCCATGGACAGGCCCGGACCTAATTAGTCACGGGCCTAGGCCGGGTCATGGACGGACCCGGACTTAATTAGTCATAGGCCTAGGTCGGACCGGTCAGGCCTCGATCAGGGAGGGGTGTCGAGGGACGAATGTTGAGAACCGACAGGAAGTCCAGGCCCGGACGTGTATCGCGCACACTTCTGAGAACTCCGAACCCAGAATCACGTGCATTTCAGTGCCACGCTTGTTGTTGCGGGTTATCGATTTTTTTCAGTTCATGGAAAATACTGGGCTGAAGCTTTGTCATTGTCAAGACGGCACTAATTATGAACCGTTGACTAGTCGAGAGGCTTTTTGTTGGCGTTCCATACCGAACGAGTATGGCCTGGGTCCTGGCTGCAAATGAACTGGCTCGGCCTTGGCTCTGATCTGGCTCCGATCGGGTTCTGATCGGGCTCTGATCGGGCTCAGATCTGGCTCTGATCGGGCTCTGATCGGGCTCTGATCGGGCTCTGATCGGGCTCTGATCGGGCTCTGATCGGGCTCTGATCGGGCTCTGATCGGGCTCAGATCGGGCTCTGATCGGGCTCTGATCGGGCTCGATCGGCTCTGATCGGGCTCTGATCGGCTCGGCTCAGATCTGGCTCTGATCGGGCTCTGATCGGGCTCTGATCGGGCTCATACCGGGCTCATACCGGACTTTGATTGGGCTATGATAGGGCTCTGATTGGGCTATGATGGGGCCCTGATTGGGCTCCGATCGGGCCCGGGCCACAATCCAGCGGCCTCGGTCCCGTCTGCACTGGCACTTCTGGCCCGTGGCGACCTACTGTGTGGGCGGACTTGTGTGGCGATTCGTCATGTACGTGTGACGTAGTTGCAGTCTCCTTGTCGTACCCCCCCCCCCCCCCGGTGAATAAGGCTCCTGCTTCACGGGAAACTCTGATCCAGGTAGTGCGACTTCCAATAACTCCCTTCCAACGAGAAATGTTCAGCCCTCACTGGGGATCAAACCTGTGTGAGTGGGTGGGGCGCTGTTACCGGTTAACTTTCAGAGAGAGAAAGAGAGAGAGAGAGAGAGAGGGAGGGAGAGAAAGGGAGATAAAGAGAGAGAGAGAGAGGGTGAGGTAGAGAGAGAGAGAGCGAGAGCGCGACTTTGGTCAGGCTGCTACCTTGTACCGCAGGGTAGCCAACCCACCTGGGCGGCGGCGAGCGCCGACACTACAGCAGACTGACAACTGTGCTACAAGAGACAGAACACTGTTCCGAGATACACAACACCGTGCCGGCGGCAAAGAAAATCCCACTCTCGTGGTGCTCACTGTCGGAGATCCTCACGTGCCAATGTTATTTTTTACCGAGGCGAAATTTTTGCGAAGTGCCGAATTTATCCTTAAGCACAATTCGGCAGACGTGAATCCTAGTACACAAAGGGTGCCACCAGTGGCAGAGACACGCATAGGCTCCGTCGTGCGCTTATGTTGGCTACCCTGCTGTGTTGCACTCCCGCCATGGCGTGACGCTGGTGACAACCCTGTTGTACTGTCACACCGTCACAATGTGACGCTGATGACAACCCTGCTGTACTGTCACACCGTCACAATGTAACGCTGATGACAACCCTGCTGTACTGTCACACCGTCACAATGTGACGCTGATGACAATCCTGCTGTACTGTCGCACCGCCACAGTATGACGCTGATGACAACCCTGCTGTACTGTCGCACCGTCACAATGTGACGCTGATGACAACCCTGCTGTACTGTCGCACCGTCACAATGTGACGCTGATGACAACCCTGCTGTACTGTCGCACCGTCACAATGTGACGCTGGTGACAACCCTGCTGTACTGTCGCACCGTCACCATGTAGTGCACAACCTGATGGCGGCATCATGACCCGAATCCCCAGTTCAGATTTGATGCCAGGTCCGCGTAACTTGTGATGAATATGTATACTGTAGATCTCGGGAAGTATACAGAGAGCTGTAGATCTGCAGCTATCGTCGCCAAACAGGCAAATAAATAGCGAAGGTTGACACCAGTGATGTACAACATGGACCTAAACCAGTAGTGCTGTGCTCTCTTTCAATCATACATCATTCGTATTTTCTCATTATTTCGGCCTCTTGCCGCGCTGAGTCTTCTCCATGTTTCAGGATATCTAGCATAGCTTGCACTAACATATCCTGAACATCTATTTCCACTCTGATTCTTCCAGCACTCCCATTCACTCAATCCCAGGAACACTTTTCATCTTCTCCAGAACACCAATGGTCTGATTATGCTCTTAAGCTTCCGTTGCACTCTTAATACTGTAATTCATCCTCATTCTCCAGCCATGTCTTCATTCTTCCACTCTACACGACACAGTCATTGTCTTGCTACATCCTTCATTATACTGCTACATCGTCAGCCCCCCCCCCCCCCCCCCCCCCACTCCCCCACCCTCACCCCCAATCGCATCGCACACCGCACCATGTGCTCAGTTTCCGACCACTCCGAACATCGAATCACTGGTTCAATCTCCAACAATTTTGAATCTTTAGCTGCCAAAAGCTGTGCATTATGTGAACGGTATTGGGTTTCGGGGCGCGCTTCTTTTTGTAAATCGCTGTGTTTGTATGCGAAAGGATTTTTGGCAGATACGACTCCCTTCGGTCCTACGGCCATAATCATGATGCTACTAAGCTAGGTTGGGTGCTACATTGTCGACGGCCACGGTCCCATGGCTCTAGTGGTGAAGCTACTATCCCATGTCGGGTGTTACACTCTTCACGGCCATGGTCCCATGGCTATAATGGTGAAGCTCTATCCCATGTCGGGTGTTACACTCTTCACGGCCATGGTCCCATGGCTATAATGGTGAAGCTCTATCCCATGTCGGGTGTTAATACGGGCCCGGCTATAATGGTGAAGCTCTATCCCATGTCGGGTGATGCACTCCGCACGCAACAGAGGAGACTACACGTATGACCAACAGAGGAGACTACACTTATGACCAATAGAGGAAACTACACTTATGACCAATAGAGGATACTACACTTATGACCAACAGAGGAAACTACACGTATGCCCAATAGAGGATACTACACTTATGACCAACAGAGGAAACTACACGTATGACCAACAGAGGATACTACACTTATGACCAACAGAGGAAACTACACGTATGACCAACAGAGGAGACTACACGTATGACCAACAGAGGAGACTACACGTATGACCAACAGAGGAAACTACACGTATGACCAACAGAGGATACTACACTTATGACCAACAGAGGAAACTACACGTATGACCAACAGAGGATACTACACTTATGACCAACAGAGGAAACTACACGTATGACCAACAGAGGATACTACACGTATGACCAACAGAGGATACTACACTTATGACCAACAGAGGAAACTACACGTATGACCAACAGAGGATACTACACTTATGACCAACAGAGGAAACTACACGTATGACCAACAGAGGAGACTACACGTATGACCAACAGAGGAGACTACACGTATGACCAACAGAGGATACTACACTTATGACCAACAGAGGAAACTACACGTATGACCAACAGAGGATACTACACTTATGACCAACAGAGGAAACTACACGTATGACCAACAGAGGATACTACACTTATGACCAACAGAGGAAACTACACGTATGACCAACAGAGGAAACTACACGTATGACCAACAGAGGAAACTACACGTATGACCAACAGAGGAGACTACACGTATGACCAACAGAGGAGACTACACGTATGACCAACAGAGGAGACTACACGTATGACCAACAGAGGAGACTACACGTATGACCAACAGAGGAGACTACACGTATGACCAACAGAGGAGACTACACGTATGACCAACAGAGGAGACTACACGTATGACCAACAGAGGAAACTACACGTATGACCAACAGAGGATACTACACTTATGACCAACAGAGGAAACTACACGTATGACCAACAGAGGATACTACACTTATGACCAACAGAGGAAACTACACGTATGACCAACAGAGGAGACTACACGTATGACCAACAGAGGAGACTACACGTATGACCAACAGAGGAGACTACACGTATGACCAACAGAGGAGACTACACGTATGACCAACAGAGGAGACTACACGTATGACCAACAGAGGAAACTACACGTATGACCAACAGAGGAGACCACACGTATGACCAACAGAGGAGACTACACGTATGACCAACAGAGGAGACTACACGTATGACCAACAGAGGATACTACACGTATGACCAACAGAGGAAACTACACGTATGACCAACAGAGGAGACTACACGTATGACCAACAGAGGAGACTACACGTATGACCAACAGAGGAGACTACACGTATGACCAACAGAGGAGACTACACGTATGACCAACAGAGGAGACTACACGTATGACCAACAGAGGAGACCACACGTATGACCAACAGAGGAGACTACACCTATGACCAACAGAGGATACTACACTTATGACCAACAGAGGGAACTACACGTATGACCAACAGAGGAAATACACGTATGACCAATCTTAAACTACACGTATGACCAACAAGGATACTACACTTATGACCAACAGAGGAAACTACACGTATGACCAACAGAGGAGACTACACGTATGACCAACAGAGGAGACTACACGTATGACCAACATAGGAGACTGCACGTATGACCAACAGAGGAGACCACACGTATGACCAACAGAGGAAACTACACGTATGATCAACAGAGGAGACCACACGTATGCCAACAGAGAAGACCACACGTATGACCAACAGAGGAGACCACACGTATGACCAACAGAGGAGACCACACGTATGACCAACAGAGGAGACCACACGCATGACCAACAGAGGAGACCACACGCATGACCAACAGAGGAGACCACACGCATGACCAACAGAGGAGACCACACGTATGACCAACAGAGGAGACCACACGTATGGCCAACAGAGGAGATCACACGCATGCTAGTCGCATGCTGGATTTTCCAGACGCCAATGCTTTCCAAGATGGCTGCTTGCTAGGTGTTGTGTGGTGTTCGAATGCGGATTGTTTCGGCTTGTTAATAGTTCTCGTCAGCTTGGTTTACAAATGTCCCTAGGTAAAATGTATTACGCTTTGCCCTCGCGCTGGTTGCTGCCCGTGGTGCACACGTCTTTCAACCGAGGTCTCTCTCTCTCATTACAGCGCAAAAGGGAATTGATGAGAGTGAGTAGCCACAACTGTGTGGTATGTACGCTGCTGTGTAGTGTACGTTGTGCATACATATGGCATACTGGTGTAACTCGCTAGCTCCACAAATGTACGGAGATTAAATGTACGTATGGTAGATGTACTCGCACAAGTGTACACAAGCACAGATGTACGTACGGCAGCTGCACGTGAGCGCAAATGTATACGAAAGCAAAAGCACCAAGTGTAAGATTGCCTGAGCGCATAGATGCGTAAGAAATACACAGCGCAAGTGCAAGTAAGTACGAATGTACGCAAGGAAATGGGAATCATGGAGCTGACGCCACATATGGCAGTTGACTACAGACTGAAACATCAGGATGAAAGTCTACAGAGTCCTCTAATTATAGGGTTGCTTCCAGATTTGAGCAGGGTGTTATTGGCAACCACTTGATCAAGTGGTTGCCAGTTCTACCAGTGGTATCAGGGTCTCCAGTCCTACCAGTGGTGTAATAAGTCCTGCTATGCGGTCAATAGTTGCATGACATTGTCGCCAGGTGAACCGCAGAGTCATCAATCACATTGCAGGGTCGTCAGCCCCGTTACGAGATTAGTTGTCCCATCAGTCGTCGGCCCCACTGCAAGGTGAGGAGTCCCTTCACGGGGTCCTCGACCCCACCAGTCACCTGTCCCACCACAGTGTCCCACCACGGCGTCACGTTACGCTCCCAACCGGCCAAGAGTGATCATATCTGAAGACTCATGAAATCTGGATACTTTCAACCTTCCATCAACAAAGTTCAGGGATGCGACGGACTGTCACGTGTGACATCAGCTCCATGATTACCCATTTCTTCACATACTTACGTAACGATTTCTCGCGTGCATTCGTCGAACTGCTCGTTTGCGCTAACGTCCTTTTACCTTTATGTACATCTGCTCTTGCGTACATTTGCATCTATACATGTTGGCGCTTACGTATATTCGCGCTTAAGTACGTTTGCGCTTTCATACGTATGCAATCCAGTTATTTTAGGTGTACGGCAGCTGCTTTCGTGGTGCAATTTGTGGTTGATTTCCTTGATTTCATCCCTCTGCACCACAGCAGAGTCCTGCTTGACGTGGGTGATAAACCATATGGGTAACACTATGTTCCTTGCAAAAAAGATGAGCCCATACGCAATCCAAATGTGCACAAAGGCGTGCTGTTTGCAGCTTGTAATGCTCGCCAGAAATGTACCAAAACACATACTTGTTGATAAGGGCGTTCAAATTTTACGCACAAATCGCGTATGTTTGGTTTCACATGGTCGGCTATACGGACAAGCCAGAAATGCTCCGTTTCCCCACCAGTCCTCTTCGAAACTGTAATATTAACACAGCAACGACCACCGGAGGCGGAAGTGATAATGGCAGATACAACTGACTATCGTACCTGGTCTGCATCTGCCATATGGAGAATATGTTGTACCGCTTTACTCTGTGTTTGGTAAGCTTCGCCGCACCCGTTGAGTTGCGCAACATGCCATTTCCGGTTGTCGATGTCATTCCTGTCTGGCGTGGCCATTCCTGTCTGGCGTGCCCATTCCTGTCTGGCGTGGCCATTCCTGTCTGGCGTGGCCATTCCTGTCTGGCGTGCCCAGTTGTGAGGCGTGCCAATTCCTGCCTGGCGTGGCCACTCCTGTCTGGCGTGGCCATTCCTGTCTGGCGTGGCCATTCCTGTCTGGCGTGGCCATTCCTGTCTGGCGTGCCCAGTTGTGAGGCGTGGCCAGTTGTGAGGCGTCGGCACCGCATGCGGCCCGTCGGCGCAGACTGGGACAAAGTGGAGACTTCGTCCTTCGACAAACAACACAGGGATTCAGTCTTTACCGAATACGGTTGACAATAGCACATGCACTTCCAGAAACACTGAGCAGTTCTGTGGTGTTCAATTCTCAAATCTCAATTCTGGTCGCCAATGGTACTTAATTATGATGGGAAACATTCCATACAGCTTGCAATGTTAGGATACAATTCCATATTTGCTGCCCTTTCATATTTTAAGCCATGCCGTCTCTCCTACAGCGAAGTCTGATGGTAAAATGTCTTACTAAGCAAACAAAAATATTCACGGGAACCTTGCCATCAAATTTGCCCTCGTTCTTGAAGATATTGAGACGGTATATACACGCTGTCGCTGACTGACGAAAAACTAATTGTTCTTAATTGTCCGCCGATAAATACGATACGTATCTCCAACACCTGACAACATCCGACCACAGCCTCCAACACCTGACAACACCTGACAACAGCCACCAACATATCAAAACACCTGACTACAGCCTCCAACATCTGACAGCACCTGACAACACCTGACTACAGCCTCCAACACCCGACCACAGCCTCCAACACCTGACAGCACCTGACAACACCTGACTACAGTCTCCAACACCTGACAACACCTGACAACAGCCTCCAACACCTGACAACACCTGACAACACCTGACAACACCTGACAACACCTGACTACAGCCTCCAACGTTTGACAACACTTGACAACACTTGACAACACCCGACTACAGCCTCCAACACCTGACAACACCTGACAACAGCCCCCAACACCTGACAACAGCCATCAACACCTGACAACACCTGACAACACCCGACCACAGCCTCCAACACCTGACAACAGCCACCAACATCTGAAAACACCTGACAACACCTGACTACAGCCTCCAACACCTGACAACACCTGACAACACCTGACAACAGCCTCCAACACCTGCCAACACCTGACTACAGCCTCCAACATCTGACAAGAGCCTCCGATTTCTGTAAGCGTGGCCAATAGAAGTTTCCAACAAGTGTGATAATGCTATTTTATCATCGCATGGCCCATTTTCTCCCCCTCTTTCCGTGAGCTAGAGAGATATTCTCCTCGTGATGAGAAAACCAAATGTAATCCTATGTCTTACTGGCTTTTTGATGTTTCAAAACTAGTAGATTTGCGTATGCGCCATCTTCCGAACCATATTCATATAGGCTGCAAATTGCATTCAAAACGTCATGACCTTATTTGCAACCACCCAGGGTCGCACATCGGAACAAAGTTCTTATTCGTGATTTTTGCAGGGGTTCGCAAGAAACCAAATGACTTGAAGACTTGTGATGGTATGATGAATGTTCGATCTATAGTCGTATAAAAGTGGTCCAGACATCAAAAAGCATAACTCCACATCTGAACCACAAATAGTCACTAGGTATGACCATTTTCATTCGGGAGTACTAATCTGGTACCTTTCCCTATTCACAGATAACCCCCATATTCATCCTAGACAAGTACTTAACATGCTTGCTTACTGGTGGATAACTTGCCTCCAATCAAGCATCATCAATGCGTGTTAGCTATGTTGGATATTTACTGTGTCGTGTTCACAACGATAACAGCGGGCACGGCTGCCGATTTAAATCCTTATTCTACCAGCTTTCACTGCGGCATTCATGCGTTGGAGAGTGGAAGTTGGAACTTTTGTTTTTACTCTTGTTTGAACTTTTGTTGGGAGTTTTCGAAGATGGCGAAAAAAGTTTCTTTCTACTGACAGAAAATGCTCTCCTGATGCTTATATAAACGAAGGCATTTCCGGAACGTTCTATTCTGATGTCTTGTCCGGTCATGATCGGCTCTGGTTGCCGTATAGCTCTTCTGACCAACTGGTTTTCTGGCAAGATTATTGAGTTTGCCTTTGTGAGAATCGCTTGCAAACGGCATCGCTTGATAAATGTATTCATACTTTCCACAAAGGAGTGGGTTCACATCAAGCAAATGTACCCCCGCGCTGCGGGGCTTTGCGGGTTACTTATTCACATGTGCTCGTGGACCACTTCGAATCTGCGCCTCAGTAGGGTGACCAAGTTGGTCCGTGTTGGAATTTCGCATTCCCAATATCTGCCTCCGCTTGCGTGTTTTCTGGATCCCTATTCCCCCACGTGCAACAGCCAAAGCCATGGATTCTGCTCTGTGTTTCAGATCGAGAGGATAAGCTCTGATGAGAAGCTCAGCGCCGACTCGATAAACAAGAAAAGCTCAGAAACTGTTGTGTAACGTCTGCGTGTTTAGACTTAATTCTGTCCTCGCGCCACTGGTGGCCAGCCAAGACAACTGAAGTTCGCCTGCCATACACCAGGTGTCGGCGTAAGGCAGCCATCCGCCCGGTCGCAGCATTGTAGCGACCGGGCGGAATTGTGTCACACATTTGTCGCACGTGCGCGCCGGTGTGGTGATGGTGTGATTAGTAGCAATTGCAGGTGCGTAATCCACTGATCCAAATTGATGTCCCCTCCACGTCCGCCACATACCGGGCGGCACCCACATGAAAGCCCCTGGTTATATTTTTCGTTTCGCACCTCATCGACGTGTTCGGTGTCGTTGGCCGCGATGCGCTGGCACGCCCCGGATATGATCTGGCTCCCGAGTCGGGCGCCGCGTCCGGCCGGTAGGCGGCACCACCGGCGTCTCTTAGAGGCGACAGGAGCCGCTCTCCGAGAGCCCTTCGGCTGTTATAGGCGGCGCCACTGTCGGTCGGAGCCGGCAGTCCCGCTGGGGCCGCCCGCCGGCGTTTAGCACTGCGCTCAGAACAGTGTAGATCGTCTGTCTCGCTTGTGATAGAGCTGGCTCGGCGAGCGAATGTCGTACATCGGCCGATATTGGCCCGATAGCACCGATCCTCGTAGCCGGGCGCGAGCAGAAGTCCATTTTTCCTATTTCATGTAGAACTTTCTGATGGTTTTCCCAAGTTTTGTTCGGCTGTCCTTCAATGGTGGATGACGTGCCCTGAAATGTGACGACACTAACACCTTAGTTCTTGCTTTTTGATCCACTAAGCGTTTCGTATGGCTGTGCGAACCGATGTACTCTACGAGTCGGGTGGAAGCGCCATTTTACAGGTAGTTTACATTGTGTAACAGCGCGATGTGTAGGCGGCGCCACCGGCGTCCAGCCACCCAAGGCGACTGTGAGGATGGCGTCACGTGGTCTCGGTGACGCCAACTTCCCGAGACTCGTGCGTGTCGTTTGACGCGCGCCAGTCTGTTATTTATCTCACTCTCGGTAGTCATGTGTAGCGGAGCATGCCGACACAACATCTTGCAGGTTGTCGCTTCTCGACGCGTTCCGTTGCGTTCCGTTGCGTTCCGTTCAGCTCCGAGCATCCGACCCCAGCGCGAGTTCGATCTCTCGGCTTCGTATGAGCCATGTCGGCCATTGCAAACCCTATAATACAACACACAGCGCGCACTGGTAGCATCGTACAGGGCTGCGACGGCGCCGTCTGTATGTAGGGCTTTCCTGTGTCCGTGTCTGTGTCCGCGAGCGTGCGCCGGTGATTTCAGCGAGAGAGTGGAACTGAGCGACAGAGAGCGTGCGTGTGCCGTTCAGGCGACCCGGGATGGCCGGTGGCCAACTGGAGAAATGTCGCCGCCGTCAAACCGTGAGTGTTGGTTGTTGTCAACTGAGTCTAGGGCAACGGTGAAATACACGGAACATATAGCGTGTTCTGCGTGTGTCTTTCTCCTGGATTCTGCTGCGGCAACTCTGTCTAATGCAGGTCGGCAGAGAAGAAGGCAAGGGGACAAGCAGAAAAGAAGATGAAAACGTATGTGCGATGGAGTCTGGCGATGAATGAGCATTCGATGTCTCTTCTTATTAACCAGGCATGGAATGAATTATTATTAGGGCATGTCAGACTACATCACTTGCATCCATCAATAAAAATATACTCACAGGTCAGGGTTACCACAGAAGCATAATGAAAACATATACACGGCTTACTTACAGAAACCTAGATAGCAATCCTACACTACCACATCATTGTCTCATTTGTTGCGTAAGAGAGCGTACGTTTCGGTTTATCTTTAGGTAGCATGGGAGACACCATTTTCAGTATTTGCAGCTTTTCCACTTGCTATGTCATAAGCGTCCGAAGATGTGAGGGGCTTAGGTTTGTATCTGGTCGACATGACTAGATAAGTTGATGAACGGAGAGGAGAGAGGCGCTCCAAAAATGACGTGTTACCCTTTAAGTGAGTTGAATGTCCATTAATCCTGTAATTTAAAGTGTAATCCCTTGAAATTGTATCTTTCACTACAGCATATGAAAGCGCGTCCCTCATTCACGCATCACGCATCGCATCTTCATTCATGTAGTATGGGGTGCCTAGTTGTAAATCGGCAACCACAGGAAAGCTTGGCAGTCGTACCGGGGCGGGTGGATCGCTATTGCGAAGTGTTGTGTGCTGGCTGTAGGCTCACTCTTACTCCTGACAATTAGACGTGGAACATTCGATATGAGACGCTTTGGTTACGATAGTTTCTCGACTGTAGAACGATTCTAGAGCAATGCGAATAGTAAGCTTTCAACGAAAATTCGCTCAAGGTCGCATCCACGTTCAGCTAGATAGAACAAGCGGATATGAAATAATTGTGATTGTAGAAAAACAGCAAACAGTGATGGTATTTGTAGCAACAGATTCAATGCCAAATAACATAGCAAGCGATACAGCTACAATTAGCAGAATGGAACCCAAAAACACTGCAACATTTGTTTAGCTTGCTGGCACCTATCTCCAATTGCATTCATATATAGCAACTTCGCCTGCACATTTTCACTCCGTTTCCAATGACACGAGGGAAAAATCCCGCTGGAAACTCGCCATGTGAGTGCAAGTCCAGATGTCATTGGTAGATCAAAATCTAAATTATTGCTTGTAATGTTGCTGGAAATGAGAAAACCATGCATGTGACATTGCCCACTATATTTATGAAAAAGTGTAATAGCTGATGGAAGCTGAGGAACATCAATTTCAAATGTTCCATGAGATATTTGTTTTGCTCATGTTTGGAATGATTCAGAGGAAAACAAGAATGGCGTAATTTACATCAGGAATGGCCTTGAGCGGGCTGGATGATGAGGGGAGCGAACTGCCACTGTAGACGCGTCTGCTGATCCTGCATCGGCGCCACCACCGTCGACGTGTGGCACAGATCGGGTCACCGTGGCTGACGCTCACTGACCAGCGGGAGACCGGCTCGCCGTGGCTGACGCTCACTGACCAGCGGGAGACCGGCTCGCCGTGGCTGACGCTCACTGACCAGCGGGAGACCGGCTCGCCGTGGCTGACGCTCACTGACCAGCGGGAGACCGGCTCGCCGTGGCTGACGCTCACTGACCAGCGGGAGACCGGCTCGCCGTGGCTGACGCTCACTGACCAGCGGGAGACCGGCTCGCCGTGGCTGACGCTCACTGACCAGCGGGAGACCGGCTCGCCGTGGCTGACGCTCACTGACCAGCGGGAGACCGGCTCGCCGTGGCTGACGCTCACTGACCAGCGGGAGACCGGCTCGCCGTGGCTGACGCTCACTGACCAGCGGGAGACCGGCTCGCCGTGGCTGACGCTCACTGACCAGCGGGAGACCGGCTCGCCGTGGCTGACGCTCACTGACCAGCGGGAGACCGGCTCGCCGTGGCTGACGCTCACTGACCAGCGGGAGACCGGCTCGCCGTGGCTGACGCTCACTGACCAGCGGGAGACCGGCTCGCCATGGCTGACGCTCACCGACCAGGGGGCCGGCGGCTACGCTCACTGACCAGCGGAGACCGGCTCGCCGTGGCTGACGCTCACTGACCAGCGGGAGACCGGCTCGCCGTGGCTGACGCTCACTGACCAGCGGGAGACCGGCTCGCCTCACTGACCAGCGGGAACGGCTCGCCGTGGCTGACGCTCACTGACCAGCGGAGACCGGCTCGCCGTGCTGACGCTCACTGATAAGGACCCGGAGACCGGCTCGCCGTGGCTGACGCTCACTGACCAGCGGGAGACCGGCTCGCCGTGGCTGACGCTCACTGACCAGCGGGAGACCAGCGCTGGCCGCAGGTCGCCGGCCCACTCAGCGGCCACGCTCCAGGTCAAGGTCATCCGCGGCTGGCGCATCGGCCGGGACGTGATTTGGAACGTGTGTGATCTTTTGTTTGCAGTTTCCGTCCAAATTGAGACCGAAATTCACCGTCTCAGAGGTATCGATAAGGTGTGGTTAATAGGTTGAAGCTGAGTTTAGCTGATCAGTCACATTGAAATAGGCTAAGCTCTGGAATTGTAGACCAACCATATATGCGAACTATATATTGTAGACCAGTCGCATACACGGACTATATATTGTAGACCAATCGCATGCACGCACTATATATTGTAGACCAGCCACCTACACGCACTATTTATTGTAGACCAGCCGTATATGCGAACTATATATTGTAGACCAGTCGCATACACGGACTATATATTGTAGACCAATCGCATGCACGCACTATATATTGTAGAACAACCGCATGCACGCACTATATATTGTAGACCAGCCACCTACACGCACTATATTTTGTAAGACATGTCGACAAGCGAGGACGCTGCAACATAATCCCCGACCAATTTGAATATCATAACTAATCATGTTCCATTCACCTGCATCTGCTCCTACTTATGCTTAATCATGTCTCATACTTAGTCCACACCTTTTGGAAGTGTCATTATGGAAACGATCCCATGAAATGGTCCAATATTGCCTTCCAACATCAATACTCTTTTCAGGCATAATAATTAAAAATAAACGTCGAAAGCAAGGCACAGGGTGCCTATTTAACGTGTTACTGATTATGTGGATTTGTTGCAATATACAATATACCGCGATGTTGCTCTTTTGGTTCCACAACCCGCCCGTTCTAACACAAACCTGCGTGTTTACCAAAATGTCGAAAGCTTGAACAGGTTTGCGCTTTCTTCGGATAACAATAAGCTATTTAATGTCCAAAATATCGACTGTCCGACTCAACACAATCAAAACGCATCCACATTTTGTGACCCACGGGTGCGCCTTCCCATCGCATTAATTAATCTCATTATTTATATCATCAATTGTAGAATGATACTTTGGGACTAACTGAAGCAAGAATACATGTACATAAAAACGACGCGCTGCTAGTTTAATGTCCGTCTGTAAGCCCAGACATTCCCCTCTTAATCTTCCTACCTTTACGTTGTCTCTTCAAGTGCAAAATTGGACGGCTCTGAACGCATAGATGAATGGCTTACATCACGAAGATATATTGCGAACGTCACGCAAGATAGTCGAATCCTTGGCCTCTGATATATCAGTGCAGGTATGGCGACACAATCGGATACTCTCTTAGTTGGCAGTCATTTCTCATGAGTCTTGCAGAATTCCCTACTGGGTTAGATACAATGCATCGCAAGGGATATCAGATATATTTTAAGGTACTCGTGTTATCCACATTATTGCTACCCCAATATCATACCGCTCATATACATTATTCATCACTACAAGTACGGAAACCTATCACGAGGGGAGTTTTCCAAGTCTTGCGAGAAATTCAGGTGGTGATTTTGCATGGACTCGCGGTATATATGTGGTTCTCTTCCACCCATACCCATATTCACCAATGCTGAATTTCTAAGAGCTAGATGGGTTTCAATCCCAATCACTCGTGGGTGGTACGCACCACCTGCTGACAATAAATATCCACCCATGGTGCCTGCTATTTGCCCGGCTGGGTTCCAAAAACCGCTGCCTGCGAAAAGAAAACGAGGCGAAATATCGGTGCGTGCAGACGTGAAGCAAAAGTTGCGACCCTGCCGCCTTCAGTGTCACCTGGACCCCGACGCACGTCCTTCGGTTCCAGCCGCCAGGGCACGTTCTTTTGTCCGTCCAGTGCACGAAGTAGCGGCCCGTGTCAATACGGCCGCCCACGTATCAATGTTTTCGTCGAAAAGACTGGCCATTACCCGGAATCGATGTCAAATTCCACACTCATGCAAACACCCGTCCGCACCAGCGCGCCTGCTGCTTTCTCCGGACACGTAGGCGGGCAAAAAGAAGCTTCACGTGGACTGGTGCGTCGGGCCGTTGTTCTGCTTCGTACTCGAGGGGAAACCGCACTCACATCACGCGGGAGGAGCTGTGTCCCCTCCAGTCCTATCCACGGGCCACTTGTGAACTGACCGGGGTGACACACGCGGAAAACCGGACCGGCGGTCCATAACCACACATCAACCGAATTTCCTAATAAAACATCCTCTCGACGCTGACACGACAAACGTGTGCTCAATTGCGGGAATTATCTGTGTGTTTTGATGGCGACCATTCACTGCTGAGTGAAGCAGCGGCGGCCGTTAGTTCATTACCGGGATGGCAGCTGTGAGATGGGCCGATTGGCCAGCTCCCGTCTACACACACACACACACTCCTCATTCACAGATCTTCCCGACACCGCCCGCAATATCAATGGCTTGTTGGTCCCCACCACATCCGGGCCCCCGCTTAATTACAACAATTGGGCGTTTTTATTGATCTGCGGGCTATTACCGTCGACTGAGCCGACTGTTAGCTGTGGTGTGATGGCACTTACCTGTGCTGTGATTGGTGCACATGGCTCCTCATCGCTCCTGACAAGTTTTTCTCACGCTTTTCCGGGCACAAGGAATGCGCTTCGATGTCTGGACACAGTGGCGCTTTGCACGGTACCGACCATCGAAATGGGATAGGAACTACAAGGTGGCGGTTTTTAATGGTAGATCACATCAGTGTTAGTTGTATGCGGTCATTGTCAAGTGTTCCTTTGCGCTGTAAACCAAATCGACTAATACCTGGCTTGTACCTAGCCAACGCATTTTTGCATAGACAGTGTTTCGTCCTGCAATACAGGTAGGGCTGGAGTATCTACTAGCTGTTTGTTTCTCCATGTGCCACTTGTTATTTAACGAACCCTTTCCTGGTTAGTTGATTAGGATATAACATGCCAGCGTATAGGAAAATCAAGATTAACTTGTCAGCGTACCAAGTTCCTAGTTAATAAACAGATGAGGTATTAGCCAAAAAATAGCTTGGTAGTTGATTCACTAACTTAAATGAGGTTTCAATAGTAGCATTCTGTTCGTTGCTGAAGTCAGTACTTGTAGTGCAACTAGGCATACATTAGTAAATTAGCACAAACTTAATAAGCAAGGCACAGCCAAGTGGTGGGGCTGCCCCCTCCCTTAACAACCAAGAATTCGCTAGATGAACCAATACATTCTTAGAATTTCGCCACCTTAAGCCCAAAATTTTCGGCGCGCCAGGGGCGCCGGAAACGATTTCTGCTTATTAGCATTTTGTTAATAAGCAATCGTCTCCCCCCTCCCTCCAGAGGGGAGAGACGAGGGGAGTCGTCCCCCTCCCTCTAGAAAATCCTGGCTGGACTACCGCTAGTAAGCATAGCTCACATTTCGGAGTTCAATTCGTACGCCATAGAAGTCTGAAAGACTCAGACTTTCGGATTTCATTCAGACTTCATGGTATGTTGATGAAAAGCACAATGCTTTGCCCACCTGCTGGACGACAATGATGATGATGAAGAAGCCGTCGCAGACATCGTGTGTGAGGCATGTGCCGGTGCTGTACCTGCTTAGTGTTAGCTACTAGTTAGTGTTTGTGTTGCTTAGGCTTTGTATGTCGGTGGATGACTTGAACAGCGATGTCGGAATGCTGGCGCCCATCACTTGCTGTTCGCCGTGTTCTCACGCTGAGACGAACATCCCCAGCGTGCCAGAGGCTTTGCGGGGCGATCCTCGTGAACATAACAGAGCGGATACAGAGGGCAGAGGCGGGGGGGGGCACTGGAGGCATGCACTTCCTCCCATGAATAGGTGACGCCCATCCAGCCGGGTAGGCCCTTCCTGGTACGCTTCGGTATACGCCTTCCCCCACACCCACACCCACCCTTCCGAACTGATATTTTCTTCAGCAGAAGTTGTTCCTTTAAAAGGAAAAGGTGTCCTTTTGATACAAAAGTGGGCTGGAGAGCGAGAGTGAACCCCCTCCCCCTGCTTAATGAATGTTTCACCCGAAGGAACTCCGCCAAGGAAATGTGCCTCGTCATAATAAATCCTCGATCCGCGCCTTCGTTCAATTTGGTTCTTTGGTCCAATGGCAAGCATTTAAGATACTCGTTCGTGCCAATGGGTGTGCTGAACGGATTTCCGCTTAACTCCTGACTTCCGAACTGGGTTCTGTGAAATATTGTGACGGAAGAGCTAGGTCCATTTGCGATGCGGGGCCATCAGGGTGAACGTATGGTGAACCAAATTCCCACCCCATAAGCGGCGGTATGTGTTATAATCAATGTCGGAAGCTGTTCCTCTCCCCCAATGAGGAACGGATACACGATTTTTCTCCAAAGATACCCCTTCAGAGACATTCGCAGTAGCGCCCCACGGATTAAAAAAAAAGTTTCCCTTCAGAAGAATGCCCATGATGCAATTTTGGGCCCCCTGCCCCCCCCACTAGGAATTGTCCATTGGCGGGCCTATTCCAAGACTTACCTGAGTGGAAAGCCCAAGCGACCATCCTGACTATTCTGTCAGATCGGGTGCACCTTCAATTAAAAAGACTAAAAATATAATATAGACATTCGTACATCCAGTGTACTTTCTATATCCGCGTCTCTACTGCCGTTCAATAAGAAATGTGCCAATGCTTGCGATCAGAATTTTCCTCGACACCTAAAAATAAGCTTTCGTCGTGGAATAAAATATTTCTGGGGGAGGCACACAATATTCATTGAGGTTTTCCGGAAACAGCACATTTGGTGTTCGTAATCCAGCGCATCCTCACTGTTCGTGTTCTGAATACAAAACACGACTACGAAATTATTGCGTTTTAAAGTTGCTCTTTGTGAGCGCTTACATAATATTAATGAAAATAAACTGCTTAAATGCGAATAGATTGTTCATTTTCCATTCTGTAAGCACCGTACAATTACTGGTCAGGTCATTCTGAGGAAGCGGTGCAGCCATTCATGGAATGACGCCTTATGTGTTCGGAGACGCCCCCTCACATCTCCACATACCCACAGATATTCCCTCATGTCTTGGCTGTATTTAAATATCAAACATACCTCAAGTCCGATGTGATCTACTTATAGAGCGTATAGCTAGTTACAGGTCACAAAAGTTGCCACAAACCTAAAAGCATGCTTCCGTCTTAAAATATAGTATTTCAGTGGGAGATATACAACATGCATTAAAGTGTTCGGGAAGCAGCACACTTAGTGTGTGTAATCCAACAAGGCCATACTTTCGTGTTGGGAATACAAGACACCACTGGGAAATAATTGTCTGTTTTAAAGCTGCTGCTTGTAAGCGGCTACAGGAGTTCCATTAAAACGAATGTATATACATGGATGACTGGTTATTTTTCCATTCTGAAAGCACCGTACAATTACTGGTTCGACCATTCTGAGGAAGCGATACACCCACTCATTGAATGATGTCTTTATGTGTTCGAATACCCCTTCTCCACATACCCCCGGATACCCCTCATGTTTTGGATGTATTAAAATACCAGACATACCTTAAGTCAGATCTGATCTACTTATAGAACTGTGTAGGCGTGCAGCCCATACACGGTTGTTCAATAAAATATTTGCCAAGCCGCTTGGTGCCAGGACGTGTGATGTCTTTAAAAGACAGGTTTTTAACTTGAGAAAATTTATATTTAGACGTGAATGAACCGCTACTGAGGCTTCATTTGTGATAAATAGCCCAAATTTGAGTTGTGAATAATCAATGTGTCGCGTTACGGTCCCTCCAAGTTGACCTTGACATATAAAGCAGAGCTGCCTCTTTAGAATCGCAGATGAATCACGCTACTGCGGATTCTTTAGTGTACTACCTTGTCATGTCCGATACTGTCCGATGGTGGTTTTATCAGTGGTGATTGATGGAATCTAAGCATATCTTGCATACCAGACTGGTCGTGTTTCGCTACGAGGGGTTGGGGGTGGAGACGTTTTTTTGGGGGTGGGGATATCCTCGGCAACAAATTATGAAAAATTATGGCGCGAGGATTGGGGGTAAGGGCCGCACCCAGGGCCTTCCACAGAGGACCATTTTCCATTCGTAGTGGCGCCATTGGCCGGTAAAGTTGTTGAGATGGGGGACGAGGTGGATCCCACCTCCATCCCGGGGCGCCTTCTGCCGTGTAGGTTGGAGAGTCTCCACCAGTTGCGGAGGGCTTTCATTTGGCCAGGCGGGCAGAACTCATTTGATACTCAGTATTTACCATGGAACGCCTGAGGGTCAATGCTAAAATGCACCCTTTTGGGGAAGCTGTCTTTCCCGCCCTGGCTCCCATAATCAGCCGCTCCCTAGTCTATACGCGATCTTTTTTCTTTTTCTTTTTACTTTTTGTCTTCAGCAGTGGCAGAGTGCCATTCGCCATCCGCTACGTTAATGAAAGAGTTACCTTAATCCGGCTTATGTGGCATCCGGTTATATCAAAGAAGCAAGAAAGGAAAGATGAGACGCCGGCGAACAAAGTATGTGGCGTAAAGGGCCGATGCATACGTAGCATACAGTTCATATACATACATACATACATACATACATACATACATACATACATACATACATACATACATACATACATACATACGTACATGCATAACAGTCAGGACTGTTTTGTGGTTTGCGTTCATTGGCCATGCTATTTTCCGGACAAAATGTAGCGCCATACCCGACGCATTTCAAGCTAGGACCGCCACCTGCCTCATAGTTCCCACATCTATGGGCGAAAGTCACATGGTTTAGTGGTACAAAACGGATTAATATTATATCGGATGGCACGTCTGGAATTGGCGATGCTTGTCCAGTGTTCTCAGAGTTCAAAAACGTTCGGAAAAAATGGTGAAGCAATCCCGAGGCTAATATGATATTCATCACATAGGATGTGAAAGACAAAACTTTGGCTTATCGTCAGTTTCCCTGTTGATTTTCGTCCACCAAGACGCAAGTTATAGGGCTTAGAGTTTGGCATCCGGTACCGCCAGAATCTTCCCTACTCAAGAAAAACAACCTCTCCCAAAATATGTAGTCTTCCAATCTCCAAGCATTTATTGGCCTATAAACGTGATGCATAAAACAAACATTATGTATTGCTTGGATACCAATATCTCAATATTGTGACAGCCTCCTATCTTTGGTAGATCATGTCAGGATAAATTCAGATTGAGGTCGTATGGTACCAAGGTTGCCACAACAATATGCCATCACATAAGAATGCAGATAGCCTGGACTCAACTGCTTGGCTGAAATAACTACAAAGCAAACATACTGGCTCAAAACCCAATACAGGACTGAAGATTTGTCACGAAGCCAGGGGGTCCAAGTCCTTATTTTCAAGAAATGTTTTCAGATTGATGAAGTAAAATGGCAAATTAATATTTTCTGGGTTCCAATTCTATGGGTCCAGATCCCCTCCCAGCCCTCATACCGCCTGTGGGATCTCCAGTCATGCCAAATATTATCGATTGTTTAACTGATATTTATCTACCATCATCACCAGCAAGTTTCCATTCACAGACTGCAGATATTCCACATTTAAAAGCCAACATAATCGACAGGGCTGCAACCGAAAACTACTGGATAAAAGACACGTTTATGCAACCAAATTTACACATCTATAAATCAATAATTGCCGTGTGAATCAGTGTTGAGGCGTTACTCTAAGTGGAGCACTGTGTCCGAGTATCGTCAGAAGTTGAAATTCTGATGGCTCTAAATTTAAGTCAACTGGGATTGCTCTAATGTATGGCAGACTTGAAAACGAAGCCTGTCACCTATTATGTGCCTAGACCAATCATATTATTGCAATACCATGCTGTACAAATCCTCTACCTGACGCTGCTGGTCTGGCGGGTCGGCGGCATCTCCCAATCGGAGGTGGCTTCATTGCCCGCGCTCTTGGTCTGGCCGGTCGGCGGCATCCCCTCTCGGCGGCATCCCCCTCTCAGAGGAATTCTCCACACGGCGACATCCCCCTCCCGACGGCATTCCCTCTCGAGGCCATCCCCCTCTCGGCGGCATCCCCCTCTCGGCGGCATCCCCTCTCGGCAGCATCCCCCTCTCGACGGCATCCCTCTCGGCGGCATCCCCCTCCCGACGGCATCCCCCTCTCGGCGGCATCCCCCATCGGCGGCATCCCCCCTCGGCGGCATCCCCCTCTCGGAGGCACGAAGCAGCAGTCACTGTCGGCCCGAAGCGCCTCAGCACTCGGCAGAGACTGGCCGACAAGTGATTACGTGATTGCGCGTGGGTAACGATTGGCGTGGTGAGGGTAACGGCCGGTTACGACGCCGTGTGCGCCATGTAACTGCTCTCCTAACCACCTGAATAGCACGGCTCGCTCATTGTAGGGCGAGCCGACGCCCTTGCAGCAACTTGGGTCATTAGTTGCAATTTTAGCCGACGTACGGGTAATTAGGTGTTAGTTTTCCGGCCTTGTCGTAGCTAGCGGAAATCTTCAGATTTCCGCCGCCTCACCTTGACGGGTCTTCACACATGTATTTTGCGCAACCTGATATTTAACACGCCGGGTGCAAAATGGCCTCCGGTGTTTGGATGTCCGACAACCCTCTAAATATAATCATCACTTATGCAGAGTGACGTCACAGGTTGGGCGCAACACAGTACAAGCAATGCTCGGCACTAAACTGCACGATACTAGGCGGAATGTCCTGGGCGTAGCTTGTTCTTAAACTGCACATATGTTGAGATATAATCGGCGAGCCAGAACATCCAAGAAAAGAATCGAATAAGAAGTAGATAAGTCGGTATTCGGTGTGGCGAATAGCATAGCATAATTCACGATTGTGTCTTCATGCACCAACTTTGTCTTCAGCAACGATTCCTTGCCTTTTGAGTGGCGGGTTCCTCGGTAGTGGGCTGCCATATTCTTTCCAGGGTTTCGCGGTTGTCAGGGTTCTGACCTATCTCAACCATGCCCAAAAATATCCAGGATATACGTTTGTACATTTTGAGAGCAGAACTATTCCGGCCTATGTTATATAATCGTTTTCACAATACGAGAAGAAAAATTACAATCGACAAAGAATCCACTGGGTGTTCTAGTGCCGGCTCCGGTCGTGACAGGTTTTTTTCGTCTGGGAGACCTGTTCCCCTCCCCATCCCGAAAAAAAACAACCCTTGGCTCTCAGCCACTATATATTCAGGTTCAATAAGTCGTATTTCTATTATGTGGAAAATATAAGGCCCAAACGGGAAAGAGAGTGACCTGGGCTACTTCAATGTCCTGTATTATTGTCGTTCCTTTACCACTCAAGGACGTTATGAAAACACATTGTTTTTGGTATTGTGAACACATAAACAATTCCCTCACATTCCAAGCAGCAAGTGTCGTTTTACATGCAGCGGTGGCTTCAAAAAAACAAGAATATCATTGGGAGGACCCGGCAGTGCTGAAGAAGAATATTTCAAAACGGTCAGAATGGGTTAGAGGATAAAGTCCCATGGTAAATTGCGAGATATAACACTCTAATCAAGCCGAAGAGTTGCGAAATTATGCATAGCTTACAAGTCTTTTCGGTGCCAAATCACATCTGTATTGTACATTCTGTAGCTTGCGATATGCGTACAAAGTGCTTGAAAAGTTGGAATATATTTTGTAATCGGTCTAGCACAAACTCCCAAGACTTAGTTGCCACCAACAAGACTTGAAGGTCTCTTAAGATCCTTCCGGGTATCCGGGATTAGCAGTTTCTTTTTTGCATGAGAGTTACTACAGATGAGGAGACGAAAGAATTACTCCTCGTAGCGTTTGACGTTTGACGTAGAGGAGGAGGCTTGGACGCGCACTCCATTTCAGGACGTGCCGCAACTAACTTCGTGAATGATACCATCGATATAAGATGAGGCGTCTCACGCCCTACGGAGAATCCGATGTTCAGTCGTGTCCATCCTCAGCTGCAGCACCCAGTGAAAATCCCCAGCCCCTGCCGACATTACCTGCGTCAGATAATTCACCCGCATGACACCCGTACACGTGATCTGCCGAAATACAACTTATCGTAACGTAATAACGATTGGGCACGTATTTGGTGCGCAATCCGTTCAACACGGAGATGGCTCCATGAACATAAACCAAACCTCCTTCCTCCACCGCTGAGTGATTTGCCTGAAAACAAAGAATCTGGATTTCATCGCAGACCGGTTTTGTCCCCCTCCCCCTCCCCGCCTACGTCCACTCCATTCTGGGCCCTCCCATTAGTAAAATCCTGAGTCGAGCGCGTCGTAAATGAAGCCAACTGCACTGCGCACTTCGAGTCTTCTTCTTTGACGCATGTTGCATTGTTTTTATGAAATTGGGAAATGCAATGGAAAATTCACATAACATTGAGAGATAAAAAATGTTCAATTGCGTAATATGTGATGTCAGCACAGGGAATCCGTCACGCCAGTCTTCATGGAACTCTTAAATCATGGACAATTAATATAACTTATTTCCTGGAAATGGCCAATCCTCGGTGTGGTCAGGTGAGAGACAAACCAGCTTGCTTGCTTGCATTGGCCATTGACATTTCCAGTCATTCAAGGTCACCGGGCTAACTTCATATCAGATGAACTTCGGCTTCCGAGTCACCTACGGGATAATTGTGACGCTGATACTGAATTTTTCGCACCATTATTACCCATAAGTGCAGGATAATGGTATTTGCGGCCACTAGTTCGGAAGATTCAAGACCTCACATACGGGTTGACCTATTGTTACAACTGGGACAGCTCACAAGTTGGTAACATCCCAAGTCACTCAGGGATGCCAAGTTGAAACTTCAACAGCGTATCGTCTATTGACTGCTTACAAAGTACTTAAACATGATGATTCTCGATTTCTCATGCGAGAAAAGAATGGCCTTTACGCTAACCTGATGGGTCAATCATTGACCAGAAGCAAGCATCACGCTGACTAGTGATTCATGTTTCCAACAATCTCCATTCCATCACGGATGGGTTGACTTTTTATCCGACTTATGTGCCACATCTTTTAATCAGTCATGGTATCCAGGCCCCGTCATCCACAAATAATTATATAAAAATATATCGCGATAACAAGAACTATGTATGCAGAATACATTACACCCCGAACATTTTCACCACACGGCTAGATTGTTGGAAATTTGCACAAGAGATCCAGTAAAGCTCGGTGTACTAAAATACAGGATCTCTTAATTATTTGCTGAAGCATAGGTCCAACGCTGCAAAAAAGTAACAATGTTACGCTGTTAGATGTAGGCAACGTTTCCATATTTTACTCACAGCAATGATGGCGGAAACATAAATCGTGACCAGAACAAAGCAATTTATGATGTTGATAGTCGAATATGCCAATCGAATGGTGTTGATTAGCTAAGTGGTTCGCACTAGATTTATCATCGCATACCGTTCAGCTGAGCGAAAATTCACCAGAGCGCACCACATTACTCCTCGGAAGAGAGAAATATGCTATGCACGCTGCCTCGTCCCACATGCGACACAAGCCTTTGTTTTTTGCACAGGATTTAACCGTGCGATGCTGCAGAAATTCGCACGGGTGGAAGCTTTACCGGCAATTGCCTCTACGGACAGGCAAATTATTATCGGATTATACTGGTTCTACAGCACATAAAGTGTTTTCAGAACTCCGAGCGGCTTAAGTTACATTGCAACTGCGCTTGCAGCGGGCGAACCCCTGGTGTGATTACCAGTGACGGCTTTCAAAGGTCTGCAAAGTAAGCGTTGCTTGCCCATGCGTGGAAGCAATGTCATGTGCAACAGATACCAATGCAGCCAGAAGAACCTGAAATATATTCCAAATATACAAACACCTGGAGAAATTGTCTCCTCTTTTAGTTTCACACCAATTTCCTCCTAAAAATCAATGCAAGTACAAACAAATGTACCAGTGTGCTTACCTAGCAAGATAAAAAAGACCTAGATTGCCAGTTTTCTTCGAGATTTATGGATAGGGACATATGAGGTGTTTGTTGAGAATTAGCCCTGTGGGTTCACTCAGTGAGTAGGGAAAGGGACGTGAGGGGAGTAGGGGAGGTGAATGGAGGTGCCAATGACGGGCACAATTATCGGCATCATCAGACATTTTTCCCCATAGTATGATGGAGGTGCTGATTGAATGTCCTTTCCAACAGTTTGTGTCTAGAAGGATGAGGTGCTGATTCAGATGTCACCGGGGAGTTTGTATGGGTGGTGGAGGTGCTGATTCAGTGACGTCACCAGGAACTTGCGTCATGACAGGGTCAGGAGAAATGGTGGATCTAGAGAGGTGATCGATGACCCATGCATATCGTTGACCTTGTTTGACGGGTATCTGGGGCCGACTTCTAGGGATTTGTCAGGACGCCACTGGGGATTTGTCTCGAGGTCGCCTTACGAAGGCTCTCGCCGTCAGGGGAACACAACAATTTCACAAGTTCTCGCCGGCTGATGTTACGACTGTTTTGGTACATGTATTGTCGAACGATGAGGGACGTGCCGTGGAAGTGTCACAATAGGTGGACAAAGACAAGCTAGACACGAGACAGACAGATGAAAAATGGAAAACAGTCCTGAAAACCAGCTGCAGGTTCCGTGTTTGCACATGGGCAATGAGGGTGTGCTATTCCAACCAGGATAGGTGCCTCCGCCGGTAGCCTAAATATAATGTTGGCGCCTTTCCTGGCCGGATGGGCACCACCTTCCCATGGGGGCACATGCCCCCAGTACACCCACCTTTGTTTACGCCCCTGCACCGGGTGGGGAGGAATTATGTTGCAAAATTTATATCTTACTTGCTCCTACCCGGCCGCGATCTTCAGTTGGACTGTCTCATCGTACTCATCATACTACTATCCGTGACACCACGCGATTCCTGGGGCGCTCGACATGAATGCAGTCAGCGTGGGTCCAAGCGAAATGTCCTAGTGTTAGGGAAAATACGGCTCATATTCGCGGACAAGATTCTTGAAGTTTTCAAATGAACCCCATTTTGTTCAATTTCGATGGTATTTAACATCGGAAATATCGTGTGGAAAACACGGAGGTTTCGCTGTAGCGCCTACGGGACTGAGCAATTGCCCAGCCCATGTGACGTCACCGATTGCCAAACAATATTGGAGGGCCCCGACCTACACTGCGCTTGTTATGAAACGAAAACGTACTATATGGCGAAATGCGCGAGAGGCTAGCCTCTGCCGACTGGTCATAGAGCTGTTTGGAAGTTAAAATATAAACGGCGTAAATGTAAATGAACTTCAATTTTCACCATAATTATGAGTCACCAATTGCATATTTGTTTCCAGTTTTTCAAGTTTGCTATTCTCTAGTGGATGAAAGCATCATTTTTATGAAAACCACATACAAAAATACTTCTCACCTCTACTCAGGTGAGGCACTGCCTTAGTGCCTTACATTGGCCGACCGCCCCTGATCAAACCACATCTCGATTTTGAACGGAGAGACGGCCGAGTTCGTAGCTCAATCTTCGCAAGACTTCAACTATGGTAAAGTCTGCGCCCTCGAAATATAGATTCATAGAAGAAAAAAACACCTATTTGAATTTGCTATATCTCAAGCAAAAACATGATCCTTCCATCCTGTCAATTAAAAAAACAAAAATTGCATGGGAATTTAGGTCACGGGAGGTCACGTGACCCGCGGCCATAGGGCAACTCATGTATTATTCATCACATATTACAAATATTGGCATTACTCATGCTCTGTATATTTATATTTCGACTGATGATTTACTTAGTTATCGGGCATCAAGTATAGCCTTGAAGGGAGACCTTCTATAGATGTCCGAGGCGATACCTCCTGAACCGTTGACCGGATCCAAGTAAAATTTGTGCAGGTGGATTCAGGGCATCGGATAACCCTTGGCACCAATTTTGCTCAAATTCTGATGTATGAGAGTTCCGGGCCCTGGTCGATCTGTCGTGGCGCGATCCCCAGGTAAGTAAGCTGGTGAAAGTGCTTTCTATTTTGCACGACCAGACAGAAAGAACAGAAGGTGTCGCCGGTGTGACTGAAACGTTTTTGGCAGCCAAAGCCCTGCCTCAAATAAGACAACAAGATGCTCCATTTTGGGAACTTGCTTGGCAATGAGACTATTGCTGTTCGGTGCCCCGGTATACACAAAACTTCTTTACGGTTTCAAGACGTGCCACAAATTGCTATGACTTTCGCAAATCCCTCCATAGCCTGTCGCAAAGCAAACCGACTGTTCGCCGACAAGATCTAATCAAAACCTAACACAGTCTGCAGTGTGGGTCCAGTCTACAACGAATGACATTTGTAGTGACTACACCTAGTCGATGTTGTGCCAGCCTGCAGGTGTGCTATTTTCGGTTCTGGGGTGCAGTGCGGTGTGCTGTACGGTGGTGTGGTATGGTGAGGTGCTGTTTACTAAGGTGCAGCATATCTAAAAGGGGAACAACAAGAAAACGTTTTGGGAAAAGGAACAAGTAGCAAGGTGGTAAGCTTAATGTGGTAAGCTTAATGAAAATCAAGACATAGAGCAGCCACAGCATTGTTGAAGACAGTCCCAAATGGGAAACCCGCAGCCTGTTTGGGGCAGAACCTTTGCTGTTAAAAACATTTTGTTCAAGCCTGTGATGAAGACGCTTGAACAAGATGTTTACACCCTCTTTTGACCATGAAGGCAACAGAGGGTGTACCAAAAAATCAACAACTTTATTTTCAAAAGCTGATCAGATAATAGCTTACGTTAAAAAGGAGGCCTAAAATACTACTTGTATCATACGATATCTGAAGATTACTACAAAATTAAATTATGTACGATCTTCTCCCGACCAAATATATAGTTATCCACGAGGAGTTAGGTGTCTGAAATGCCCACATTGGATCGGCCGTCACTAGTCTTATCCTCTACCCCTTTCCTCACCTCAAAATCGTGCTTACGCCACTGTCTACATAAGCTGCTCACTCGGTGACACTTCTGGTCTTTACTGGTGATTACTTCTGCTGATTACTGGCACTACACAAGTGCACTTCCCATTTCTCCACTCTAGCTGTAGAACTAGGAACGTACATTACAACTAGCTTGCTGTTACAGTCGCCAGAAAGTTACAACTGGCATGTAATTCAAAGCTACGATGAATTAAATCTGCATTACTGATCTGTTTACGGACTTAACACTGGAGTGACAACACCACTATCGCCTAATGCGATACAAATAGGCAGAGAGGCAGCGTTTTTTATATCATAATTGTTCATTCTTCACGATAATACTATTCAGTACTGGTAAAGTGGCCATTCGGTGCCCACGTCGAAAGTTTTCACTGGAAGCGAATCGTCGCACAGGAATACACCATCCTTCATAAAGCAATATCCTTTACGGTCCGACCTATCTGCATGCATGCAGACAATAGCCACCGCCCGCAGTATGCGGGTCGCTAGAGATCGAACATTTATACAACTATACCGGAGTTGAGGTCCTCAGCTTCTTTACAAATGCATTCTTCTGACAGGTGTTTAGTTGATCGAATGCCGAATTGATCATGCCGCCGTTCCAAATCACCATGGAAACCAACGGTTTCTTCGTTCACCGAAGCGCCGTCCAGTTACATCCGCTGATGCTGATATTGCGAGCGATCACAAATGAAATACGACAGCATTATGCACAGCTTTATCTGCCACGCCATTACTTGATGACGGCAAAGTTGGCTGCTGTGTGAGTTATGCTCATGAATGGTCTACGTCGCAAACAGACGACTTTGACACCCTGGTGATGCATAATAGCTCCAACATGCATGAGCCGATGTTGATCCAACTGAGGTGGATTGATAGCCTGTTGATGGGGCGTTCACCAACAACCTGCTCACTTGGAACTTCGACTTTGATAGACGTCGGCATTACACCCGAAATATGGCTGCATATTTTTGGTCGCCGGGCTTTGATAAGTTTTAATAAGAATTTCTGGTTTACATTGGTTCTACGGGTTCTATGTTACATTGGTTCATTCCATAGGGTTCTATGTTAAAAGCTGGAATTATTGGTGGGGGGGGGGGGCGAAGCCAACATTGAGTGGGCTCCTACTCCCTGAAAGGTATTTAAAACAACGCCCATGCAGCAAAGCTACATGTTTATGGTGTCGTTAGAGACCACAGTCAGAATTATACCAAGTCGTCGAATTTATTTTGATCAACGCCGATTTATGAAGGCAGACCTAGTTGATAAGAATCGCTTACACTATCCCTGTATTACTTCCGTACAGAGGTGTTGTTTTGTATACTTTTTTAGGGGCATGTGCTCCCTCAATGTTCACTTTTGCCTCTCCGATAGTGAAATCCGATCCCCCTCCCCACAACAAAAAATTGGAAATGGGCATGTAGCAAAAAGCATAATGCTGGGGGTTGCGAGAGGAGCGGGAGCGCCAAAGGCCTCAAATGATGGCCCTGTCGATGGTCCCACCGATGGTCCCGCCATGGCCCTGTCGATGGTCCCGCCGATGGTCCCGCCGATGGTCCCGCCGATGGCCCCGCAAATTTCCCCGCCGGTGGTTCTGGAAATGGTGACGTCCGCCCGTTCATTCTGTTGACCTGCCACTTATGACGGTTTCCAGGCGACTGACCGCCACCGTTCACATCGCCACTACATGTGGTGTGGCCAGTGTACTGGTGTCCGGAGACACTGCACCGACCGGCACCGTCTGCGCTGCTGAGTATCCTGCCGCAACTGCTGACACCAGGCCTGAAGCCGAGGCTTCCAGAAATCTGTCAGCAGTCATGGGGTCACGAAACTGGACGTCTTGGCAGTGGCAATATCCGCACCTGCGTGGTGATCGACACAGAATGGCTTGCCACCAGCGGGTCGAGCTCGGTGCTGTCTTCTTGAATTCCAGCCACCCGAAACGCACAGTTCGTCTGCGTCGGCTAGAGGACTGTCTTCTTCAGAGAAAGGAGAAAACTGTGAACGCGGCCAGCTGCTGGCTCGCAGATGCAGGAGTCAGGGGCAGACACGGGGGGGGGGTAACTGGGGGAATGTTCCTCCATCCTATGCGCCTCCATCCAAAAGCGCCACGCCGAGATAAAAGGATATCTCTTCAGTGCGCTCGAATGGACCCCGCTCGAATTTTTCGCAAGAGGCTCCTCTCGGAATGAAAAGACATCCCACCGGGAAGGAGCGGGTTTAGAAATGGTGATGAAGGAAACTTGGTCCCTGGAGGGGTGCCTCTAGCTAAAAAAAAATGTGACGGGTGGGGTGCACTCGGGCCTCCCCTGAAGGACACCTTTGCCTCCCAGGGTGCGCAGCTTTATTTTATAAATTAATCCGAGTTTTTTTTGGTTTGTTTTGGGGCCAGGGTTTTAATGCTAAAGCAGAGCTTGCTGCGCGAACTGGCCCCCCCCCGATCCATGGACCCGTTAACGCAGAATTTAGACCGGGAGTTTAACGTGCCCCAAACACGTTGAATTGGCCCTCTTTTACCAGTACAGGATAGGCCAGCAGCCAACTGGCTGAAATTAAATACGTTGAATTGCTAAGAGTGCCTCTGGCTGAATACTTCGAGAGAGATGCTCACGAGCTCACAGAAAGCAAACCTTTTCCTCTGAGAGGGACTCCTCTGGCTGGAAAATTCGATGGGGATCGATGGGCCGAAGGAACGCCGACTTCCATGACTGAACATTTCCCCCAGTGCCACCACTGTGTCCACCCCTGCCTCCCAGTACTTTTGTACTAGCGCCCCTCCAAAGAATGTCACCCCTTCAGACAAGTGCCCCATAATAATTCCTGAATCCACCTCTGGCGGGAGTCCCTGGCGCTGACAGGGCCGTGGCGCCGCGGACAACAAAATGTTCGGTTTTCAAAATTCCTCTTTTGCACATCCTCGTCTTTTTCCCGGGGCTACAACAAGGTGTATTACCCATCATCCGATGCTCAAACTTCGGTGAATTCGACAGTTAGAAAGTGGCGCATATTTGACGCCTTGTGCTGCACTTACCTGCTGCTATTCAGCGCTTCGTGTTCGCAGAAACCACGCTGGCTCCGCATGTGGCAGGCTTTGTTCCCAGCATTATTTTTCCCCTGCCCATGTGTACCGGCCTCTTCCATAGATAGTTGTGCAGTCTCACACCCTCAATACGACTTCAACATTGATTGTCCACGTAGCAGGTGTGAGTACGTGGTAATACTGGCGTGCATCTGCAAAGTTTGTATTTGACGTCGGTGAACACGGCACAATTCAACACCTAAAACATTTGTTCTCCTACTTCTCTAAATCACCTCTACATCGCTCATGACGGCTGCTTCATTCCACCAGATGCATACCGTTACTAATAAGGCACTTATAACGGGGATGGGCTACAGGGGTGTTATATGATCGGTTGAAACCGATCAGATAACATATATATTGCCGATTTGGTACCCGGAAATTCCTACGTTTAATAACGGATTTCGATTTTGTGCTGCATAGGATGCGCATATGGGTTTCTTTTACGATGTCACATTTCGTTGCAATAACGCCGCCCGTTTCTGGGGGGGGGGGGGGGGGGGGGAGAGAGAGGGAGGGGGAGGGGGAGAGAGAGGGAGGGGGGGGGGGGGGGGGGGGGGGGGGGGGGGGGGGGGGGGGGGGGGAGAGAGAGGGAGGGGGGGGGGGGGAGAGGGGGGGGGGGAGTGGGGGATTGAGGTGCCTGGAGTGAAAATTTTTAAAATGTATAGTTTCATCTAGCGTAACTTTTTTAATATGTGAATTTTTGAATATTGGGTAGTAGTTTTAAAAAAAGGTTTGGGGGTTGGTTTGCGAAGGATAGGGAGTAAGTGGGGAAGAGGGGGAAAAAAGAAAGCAGTATTTGCCAAAATTTTTTTTCTTAAGGAAAATTTTAATATATATGTTTTTAGTATTTTGGTGGGTGCCAAGGGCGGAGAAGCCCCCTTCCCCCCCCCTCTTTTTTTTTTTTTTTTTTCTTTTTTTTATTCCTCTTTCCTTTTTTTTCTTCCTCTTCTTCTCCCCAAACCCACAAACATTTTTTTTTCCCCCCCCTTCATTTTTTTTTTTTTTTTTTTTTTTTTTTTCCCCCCCCTTTCTCCTTCATTTTTTTTTTTCCCTTTTTTTTCTTTTTTTCCCCCTTTTTTTTTTTTTTTTTTTTTTTTTTCTCCTTTTTTTTTTTTTTTTTTTTTTTTTTTTTTTTAATTATTATTTTTTTTTTTTTTTTTTTTTTTTTTTTTTTTTTTTTTTTTTTTTTTTTTTTTTTCCTTTTTTTTTTTTTCAATTTTTTTTATTTTTTTAAAAATTACTTCTTTCATTAATCATTTATTCTCCTTCCCCCCCCACACCCCTTTTTATTTTTTTTTTTTTTTTTTTTTTTTTTTTTTTTTCTCCTCTTTTTAATTTTTTTTTTAATTTTTTTTTTTTTTTTTATTTTTTTTTTTTTTTCCTTTTTTCCAATCTTTTTTTTTTTTTTTTTTTTTTTTTTTTTTTTTCTCCTTTTTTTTTTTTTTTTTTTTCTTTCTTTTTTTATTTTTTTAAAAAATTTTTTTTTTTTTTTTTTTTTTTTTTTTTTTTTTTTTTTTTTTTTTTTTTTTTTTTTTTTTTTTTTTTTTTTTTTTTTTTTTTTTTTTTTTTTTTTCTTTTTTTTTTTTTTTTTTTTTTTTTTTTTTTTTTTTTTTTTTTTTTTTTTTTTTTTTTTTTTTTTTTTTTTTTTTTTTTTTTTTTTTTTTTTATTTTATCTTTTTCTAATTATTCTTAAAACATTTTTTTTTTTTTTTTTTTTTTTTTTTTTTTTTTTTAAAATTTTTTTTTTAATTTTTTTTTAAAAACCCCCCTCCCCCCCAAACTGATCTTGCGATCCTACACCCATGTCAATTGGTGCATACCACTAGCATATGTCGCAGAAAGAAATCGTTTTTTTTTTACTTGACTGACTTGTGATAAATTGAGTTGCGGATCGAACAACTAGCCCTCTCCCGAGATAGTAAGCCAGCGGCCCAGGACCCAGGACCCAGGACCTAGGACCCAGGACCCGGGACCCAGGACTCAGGACCCAGGACCCAGGCCCCAGGACCCAGGACCCAGGCTTGGTTCACACGGCCGACCGGCAGTCACGCCGATCGCAACCACGCACGGGAGCGGATCCAGCCATCCTGATCGTGAGTGCTCGTCTGTCGAGAAAATTCCCCTGAAGAGGTGAGACTGACCAGCAAATAATCAAAAGAGTGTGCAGCTGAACATCCCAGCGGTTCCGATCAGGTTCGACCATCAAAGGAGGAGGGGCCAGTTCTTCAATTGAAGAGGGTAGGCCTTCAGTTCCTCCTACCCCCACCCTCACCCCCCAGAATCTCGTCAGTCATGATTTCTGGAGCAGTGGCACGCTCGTCCACATTGGAAGATACCAGATTGCAGTTTGAAAAAAAAACACTGCTTTGGTCGGCTGTAGTGATGTTTATGTTGCTTATTGACGGTTGCTTCATATACAATTTGTGGGCCTTTTCAGGTTCTATTTACTTATGTTCTAATGAGTTGGTCCAACATTAGCACATGACCTTCTGCTGGTATGGCATGGTATGAGTGAGTTCAATGTCAACTCCATATAAATATTGTCATGTATACCTTGAGGCTTGTGTAGTCCTACTGAAGTCTCCCCTACCTTCTGCGATATCCCGCATATTTCATCATGCATGCTCACCGTGGAGCAGCGCCCCCCCCCCCGACATGGAAACACACCCGGCCGTGCTGGGCACGGACGGGGCCGACAGCGAGATCGTAGCCAGCTGATGTGCGGCGGGGAGGCGCCAAGGCCCGGTGTGGTAGCCAGCTGATGTGCGGCGGGAGGCGCCATGGCCCGGTGTGGTAGCCAGCTGACGTGCGGCGGGGAGGCGCCAAGGCCCAGTGTGGTAGCCAGCTGACGTGGGGGTGTAGCCAGCTATGGGTAGCCAGCTGATTGCGGCGGAGAGGCGCCATGGCCCGCACTGGCGGAGGGGAGGTGCCAAGGCCCAGTGTGCCGCATCTGCATAACCAGCTGATGTGTAGGCGTGGGAGCGGCGCCAAGGCTCAGTGCAGTTCGCAATGGCCCTCCACCCCAGCATGCATTTTGTCATTATTTTTAAGCTGGTGAACGAATGGATCAATATGCGTATGTAAAAGCAGCGATGAGTGACTGGTCGAAGGAGGCGGCGAATGACGCTAGTTTTCACCAAAATTAAATGTTCGATGAAGGCACTGGTTAAATATTCGCATTCGTGCGAGCAGGTAAGCTTCTTTTTTAAGAGAGAGAGATAGAGAAAGAGAGAGAGAGGGAGAGAGAGAGAGAAAGACAGATAGAGAGAGAGAGAGGGTGAGAGAGAGAGAGAGAGAGATGGAGAGAGAGGCGATTATAATGAAGCAGGGTTCAAACATTGAAGTCGGCACCAGCCATGAGACAAGTGAGAAAATGTTATTCAATGGAAGAACAAAGGCTCACTGTAATCCCCATTTCGCTGCACTCCTCATTCAGTTGCACTTTATTGTCTGTATTTCCTGCTCGTGAAAGCAAACTTATACTCCGAAGGCGGCATGAAACGTCCTTAATAGCCTACGTGCGGCAGCAGTGAGACTCCATTAAAATATGGCCCATCCGAACCGTGGCAAAGCAGCGTAGGCACAATTGAGGCTAGATGAACGTGCAAGTAAGTGCAGGTATAAACATGCAGGTACCTGCGGTCCTATCACGTCATGTGAAGCTGACCGCCATTCACTGGTGGATCCAGGGGAAACTGGAAAAGGTGTCCCCCTCCCCCTCCTCCGATCGAGATTTGGCACTCCTCCAGAACGCTCGAGTGCACCCCCGCCCTCAGCTCAACGAGTTTTTCAGCCGAGAGCGCCCCTCAGAGTAGAACAGGTGCCTTCTTCGCAGGAATGGTGCTCTTCCAGAACAAAAGTTTTCCTCAATCGAAATTCAACTGCATGCGTTTTGGTGTGGCCGGGACGCATAACAGGAGAATATCCGTTAGCTACGAAGATGGACATTTTTGTTTTTCTCTAGCTATGTGTCAGCTCAAGTATGTTTTCCTCCTCTTCATGTATAATTGATGTGTTTCATACAGGGTTATATAATAGAAAGTTCATGTAACCTCTCAAAATTAAACGCTTTAGAAACTTCTGGCGGCACGTTCAGCCGCCTGCACAGGCGCGTTGTAACAGTCGGCTGAGCCGGAAGCGGATCAGATGTCAAGTGTGGGACTTGGGGACTCACGAGGCTTGCACCGGTGACATGAGCGGCCGTATAGTTGCTACAGCTGTGACTAGCAAAAGAGGTTCGGTGACTCGGAATTGGGAACGCAGATATTCGTTTGCGATTAAATAAACTCTGACGTCGTTCTCACTGTGCTCTCTGCACCTCTTTGCCGACTAACTGTCCGACCTGGAAGGGGATACAGGGTGCGTGTTCCCATCACGCGATGCCGACGTTTGCAGAAACTTTGCGCTAAAATGGTGTTTTCCTAAATAAAATAAAAACATATTAGGTGATTATTTTCCTAAGCCGACCCGACGGATATCAGATACTCAAATCGACCTTTTGAGAGATCGAAGTTAGTGTAGTTGCCCCCCTCCATTCCCCAAACCGGTCCAATACCAGGCTTCTGGATCCGCCCTTGTTTGACCAACCCCATCTGCTTGGTCAGCTTACTCCATCCAACGGGCAAGTTGAGAAACACAAGAGTTTTGAACAAATTACGATTTATTTCTGCAACTGAAACTGTTTTACGATTTTTCTTCGTGCATGCATAATTGCGCTGTTAGATAGAGTAGCATAATTATCTTTCTCTTCCCATAATCTCTCCAAGTGCTCTGAAAATAAAGTTGGTGCATCTTCCCTTACTTCGTTTGTTTTATTGGGTGCTTCACGATGTATTTTATGCACGATCGCGACTTATGTCTCGGCTAGCCGGCTAAACGGTGTGGGCCATGCACGGTTTTCACACAAAGAGTCAGGCCTGCATGACACGATCCATGCGAAGTGTCCACACGAAGCAACTGAGTGAGGTTGATAGCTGAAGATAGACGCCAGGTAATTCAATGAGGCAGGGAGAAATACCATGGCCATCTTAATTGTGGGAAAGAGAAAGGCGATCCAGATTTGATTAATGAGGGCTTGAATTTCACTGTCCAAGAGTTACTACCTGAATATTGACATGCATGGTACTTAACATGATCTTCCTTTGCATATAAGCGGACAATGTGTATTTATAGTGATCTGTTTATGACTACACCTTTGATTTTAGATCACCTCAATTTGCCTACGCAATACCTGAATCAAATAACGACCGCCTCATACTCTCTCATTCATTGAATTCAACTAGCGCCTAATGCTGGCAGCGGTGTTGCCACTGCCTGTATCTGAGCTGTGTTTATTCGGCGCGTTATCGCCCGCGAGAGGCACTCTGGTCGGTCGCCTATGGGCGGACCCCCGTAGATCCCCCTCCGGATCCCACGACATGAATAAATCCCGGCTGCTGGAGCGGCACCAAATATCCGGCCCAATAAGCGATGCCCAGCTCATCACCTCCCGCCTCGGAGCCAGCACCGGGTGGTGGTGCCAATCGTGCCAGCCCCACGCCACAGCGTCAAAGGCGCCGCCGCCGCCAGCACTCTCCCGCTAAATGATAATTCATTCATTTCGATTCAATACGAACTTCCGCCACGCCTGTTACTAAAACAATTAGGCGACCCAGTGGGCTCGGCGGGGCGGAGGGCGCCCCGCCGTCCGCAGAGGCGCCCCCGGCCGCCCTCATTCACCGGAGCCGCGCGCCCACTGTGCCTCCTGCCATTTCCATTTTTCTCATTATTGTCCGCCTTGTTGGAGACTGCGCCGCCGTGCCTGGATGCAGCGCCTGGCTGGCCAGCTGGCGAGGGCGGAGCCTACCTTACGCCACGCCTCCTTATTAATCATCCAGCGCACCCCGGCGATGAGCGGGCAAATGGTAGGCGGTCGGTTGCGCGTACGGCGACGGCGCGCGGCGGCGGCGGGCGGGAAGCAGGCCAATATCGTCCTTGTCGGCGCTACGGTCTTTAGAGAATCGTTAGTTTAATAATGTATCTCATTAAGCGGCTCACTAGCGCACCTACTGGACAACAGTGGAAGCAGGCGGGCGGCGGACCGACATCTCAATAGCGCCGGCCGGCCAGCACGTGAGCGGCAGAAGCGGCCGCCACCAGCGCACCGGTCGACAGTCGCCGTCAGTGTGCGGTTCCCGTCCGGCCGCCACACACCCGAACTCGGTGGCGCTGCACAGCGGCACACGGCGGCTCTGCACAGCGGCACACAGCAGCGTCCGGCCACTCCGCACAGCGATACCCCGGCAGAACGCCGCCGGCTTGCGTTAAAGACGTGAACACTCGAGCCACGCCGAGCCCCGCTTCGAACGGCGCATCTCAGAACAGAACGGAACGGTTCGCGCGAGGACAGTGTGCATCGCAACAGTGTCGACGGCCGGGTCAGGTCAGGTCAGGTCACGTGACACTGTGTGGCGACCTGCCGCCAGCATGGACCTCAGTCGGAAGGTGCCGGACCAGGCCGGGTCGCCAGCGGCCAACGGCCACGACGAGCCGAGCCCCACGTCGGCCGACGAGCCCGCCAGGGCCCACCCGTTCCCCATCAGTCGCCTGGTGGACCAGAAGACGGCCGACCAGGTCGAGAGGACGACCGACGCGCCCCAGGCGATCGTCGCGCCAGTTGGTGAGTGCACGCCACTCGGCCAGGCTTCTCGGCCTGGGTCGTGGGTTCGATCCTCACCACGCGGAGCTTTCACGGCAGCCGCATGCTGCCAGTGAGCGGCGTGGCGTGCTTACGGTGGCAACGCTGCTGCATGCACTGGTGGAGTATTGAGTGATAAGCGGCAATTTGACATAAAGAGTCCAGTGCTGCTCGCGTTCAGGAGGAACGTCGACTCCTAAACGATTTCTAAAACGATTTCTAAAACGATTTCTGACGCATTCCTAAAACGGCCTGAGACTGGAGACGTAGGGCTCGAATTTTAGGCAGTCTATGACTTCTCACAATGCCATGGATATGTAGGAACAGGCTGGGACTCGCGGCACACAGCTATCAGTTTTCAAAAACCTCAACCATTAAACTCACGACAGTTACTTGGAAGGACTCGAACAAGAAATTCACCTCCGTCGGATATTGTGGACGTTCGCAGCCATCCGCTCTTGCTCGGTGTTGCGACCAGATCCAGAGCTTACCATCCAGTGCTTTTTGACTAGGCGTCGCCTGTTTGTAGCATGCCGAGCTGATCGTATTTGTGTCATGTTGTATGCGTTGCCACTCCAGAGATTCCTATGGCAACAGCTGCTGACATTGCCAGTCGCCCTCGTCCTATCGCGATCGGATAAGAGGCGCACTGCACATGTGCCTCATCGCCTGTTCAGCGCTGGGAGCCTTTAGCTGGCGATGAGTGGGTACCCAGTTGGCAGCACTGGCTTATCTACCATGAGACTACCAGCTGAATATGTTTCACCGTTCTTTTGCGATTGAAACTGGCCTAGGGAATATCCTCGGGCACCTTTAAAGCCGCAACAAATTTCCTGAAACGGACGAAAAAAGAACGACCGGAACTTTATGCATTACTTCAGTGTTTTCTACAGTTAATCTTCAATATGATCAGTCATAGGTGAATCACAAAGGACGTGTTGTACTCATGTTCCAATGATACCTTACTGCGAGACAGTGAGTGGCCTGAAGGAGCGATCCAGTTGCCTGGGGCATCCCCACCACGTTATTCGAGTTCCTGACTTCAGTGTGCGCCCGTGACCCCATGTAAGAGCTCAGTCCCTGTGCATGGCCTTGGGATGGTTCAGAGTAGCAGCATTTGGTGACACCTCTGCAGACAGCGGTGGCGCGGTTGAATCAGAGACAACTGAGTTCCGATCAACCCCAGAAAGGACTCCTGTTTGATGGGACTGTTCCAGTTTCTGACGATTTTCCACAAAAAAAAACATTGCAGTTAATATTTGACACTTGAATGTATTTTTGACGGCAATGGAATGTGCATTTGAGGTCTGCAAGATACATAATTCACGTATCTGATTCTATTAATCGTTAGTCCACCCGATTTCGACACTGGAACGAACATCGGATCCAGCCTTATATCCGGGCATCGGATCCAGTGATCTGCTGAAGGAAGGCTGCATGATAGCCAACGCAGCACAGACAAATGGCAAGGAAGGCCGCAGAGACCGAGTACATCATAGGTACCGCACACCTATTAATACCTGAAATATATTTAAATATATATATATATATATATATATATATATATATATATATATATATATATATATATATATATATATATCGCACAGGCAAACCGAAGATCTCACCTTGTTCCATAACAACAAAGAGATTCGAATATATTCGATATTACCATCAATATGGCCGACGCTGCTGGGCGTCACTACGTTCACGCACAGCTGTTGCTGTTGTCACGGAAAGAAATCGCAAGCTGACACCGACAATACCGGCGAACGATAGCGGTACTGATAGTGAACTCGGGTAACCCGACAAGAATCCTGCCGCCATCCTGGTAACTGGGGTGGGCAATTTACCAGAAGAAGCAGAAGAAGCAGCAGAACCGAGCCGGCAACCCATAAGCGTACCGTTCGGAAGAGCGCGTAACTTCCTCCATATTTACACGTGTTCAGCTTGAATTTGACTCACCCACTGAGGAAGTACCTTCAAGTGAAGGCTGCCCAAGAAAGGGTAATGCTCGTGGTTGCGCAGGGATGTGCAGGGATGCTCAGGGATGCGCAGGGATGCAGACGCACCGGCTCGTTGTGCCGTACAGCCCTTCGCTATCCCGGACTACGGTTCCCGCCCTACTGGCATGGCAACAGTTCCCTCCAGACTAGACGTGCTCGGTGCGACCTCCAGCCTGTCGGTTTTGAGTGATGTCGCTTTCAAGCCAACTCTGGCGCCATCTGTGTCACTTGTGACACTCCCCCCCCCGCTGAGCTTGAGGCTGCTGCTGAGTGATTATGATGTAAATCACCGCTTCTAGATAGCTTAGCTGCTCTACAACCGCTTTTAGCTCCAGCACAATTCTTTTCAATATTCACCACGGATTGTGGTGCCCCCAATAATTTGTCTAATTCGACTTGGTAACACGTGTTTGTCCTTCTCACTTGTGAATGCCTCTTATGTATTTGAGTTATTAAGATGTTTCTGAGCCAAGCTCCTCTGTGCAAGATGTCGTCCTATCCATACAGTTGCGACGACCACGGAGAGATAAGTAAATCATGCATATATGCATTGGGTGATCTGTAAGTGCAGAGTGACAGCGGCAACGAGTATTCGCAATCAATATATCCTACACATAAGGTTCGATGCTCTATAACGAATTGCATTGCAATTGTCGTCCGAGGTGTGCTTAGTGTGCTTCGACTGGGCCGTTGCCCCTCAATGATTGATTCCTTTTCTCCTAGCTTCTTTTGGACTTAAGATGGGATCCTAGGGAGGTACTCCACAAGCACTCCCTGTCGTCATAGCTAATGACGTACACTGCATCACTAAAAGTATTTCCTAAGAAACCGCGCATGTTTTTATATGCCATACACCAGGGACGAAAAGTCGCCTGGAAGATCATTGCTGCAAACTATGCAATTGGCATTGCGAAATAAAAATAATCGGTGTTGCAACTTTGGCAAAACGACTCTAATCTGCACACATGCTGAAGACGGAGCTTCGTACACGAAATTCGCAATGTTAGAAGGGGCAAATAATGCGCTGTACGTTTTCGGAAATAAATACTACATCTAAAAGAGATTTTGAGCACCATAAAACAATCTCGAAAACCACGCATACTTTATGATGAAGCTATATTGCACGCAACTCATAAATCTGGAGTACCACAGCCTTGTTAGGTCTTCCAACGCAGTGAGCATGAATAAATTCCAGTCCCCTTGAGCTACTTGGCATTCTCAAATTGGTTCAGCAGTGCGAACTAGGCGGCTGCATATATCAGCGTCTATCTCTAGGCTCTGAATATCTGCAATATTCCGATGCAGGCAGCAGTGGGATTGAGCGTGTGGATGAAACTGAAGAGATTGAAATCCCGCCTGAACGTCTTCAACACTTTCAGACAGACTTTCTTCACCAACAGGGTAGTGGAACACTGGAACCAGCTGCCAGAAAACATTGTCAGTAGCAGCACATTGAACATCTTTAAAAACAGCATAGACAATCACAATACAAATAGAGGGCTTGCTTTTCAGTATTACAGGGAGGGCTGATTGACAGATTTGGTGGGCAACTGGTTCAGTGTACAGAGTGCAACCAAGAAGGGCCCTTGTGGCTCATAGTTGCACTAATCTTTTATGTCTTTATGTCTAACACATTATGAAAAGCCTCATCGCTGCATTTAGTGTTCCATTTCTGAAGTCCCGGTTGTCTCCACTGTGCCACAGAGCTGCACATCTGAGCCACATGGCCGGGAAACCGTCGATGAGGAAATGCTTCTGAAAGTGCCATGGCGTGCAGTCACCCCAACAAACTAACCCACATGTCATGAATCGGCCGCTAACGGCACTTTTTCTAGTTTTCGAAATCAATTATTTCATGGCATTTGTTCTCCGCACGACGAATTCATGCGTAAAGCAAGAGTGGTGACACGACACCAGCGTGGTGATTCATTGACAAACTTCTGAACTACCGTTCAAGGTCTGGTGAAGTCACCGTTGAAGGCCTGGTGCCCCCGGCTGCCCAGTGGTTCCGGGGGCGGCGAGACCACTGGGCAGCCGGGGGGGGGGGCTTGCACTCTCAAATGCCCAATATCAACATCAGCTAATTGGCTTTGACTGCAAATGGCTTAAAATGTACCGGGTGTCCCCACTGAAACCGAAGCGTTCCATTTTTACTGCATCGGGTAGATTTGTGTTGTAGCTAGGAGCCGAACAACTCCCCAGCGGTGCCATCTCTTGGCGCCGACACCGGCTGAGATGAGGAGGAACAGAGCACCGAGAGCTACGGCGAGCGCTGCACGCACCTTCGAACGCTGATGGCCCTTTGGAGGAGCTAACTGGACAGCGCGTAAGTTTTATTTTAAGTCACGGGAATATGTTCTATCCATTTATGTTTTTTTTAAATTGTAGCCACAAGATGAAGAATTCCGACAGTAAATAGTGTAGACTTGCCTTGGTGGTGTGAACGCCAACATGTCATGAGACTGTTGGTTTTGTCTGAGCTGATACTGATTTGGTTAGGCCCTGAGTCTAACCAAATCAATATACGACTAACTGACACACATAATCCACAATTGGATTCGGGAAGACAACACGACATTAATCACCAAAATTCAAGTTGCATCGCATCTATGATTTATCAAACCTGCTATCAGCAACTTCGCCTCTATCGATTGCTTATTGCTTTTGGAGAGCACAACACGCCTTTTTCTTCCTACAAAAGAAGGAAAGGTCTGCTGCTTAGTCACAAACACGGATAGCAAGTGCGAATATTTTCAGAAATGGGTTTCATGGATGGCGCATTTTCTACGCATTATTGAGCTCGTGCATCACTGTTCAACCGTTCGATACGGCTCTGTTTAAAAAAGCAAATTGGCAAAAAATGCGAGCATTTCCATGTTCAGGCATATGCTACATGAAATATGACCCTTGAAACATTTCCATGACACATATCGTCCTTTGTGATATTTCCAGGGAAAAATGTCATTTATGCTTGCCGTGAAGATTTAACAAGCTAAACTTCCCGCTCTGTTTCTTATTGGCATGATTTGCTCTCATATGTTTTGAAAACACGAACCTACCTACGCTACTGAGAAAGTCAACACCAAATTCGGTGACATCAAACTTAGAAGCCAATCAATTATTCGTGAAGAAATCAAGGCTTGACATTTATCGGAAAGACGCTCCACATTTTTAGAAACGAAGCAGTCGGGGTTGGCCAGGTCCCTCATATGAACTTCTGCCGTGTGTGCACGACAGAATAATCGTTCAGGACTCGCCCGCGCCAGTGAATGGGTTAATCATCTCATGCAGCTGCATGAACATCCGCATTTATATCTGCATGAACAACTAAGCCCGCGAGGACAGCAAGCACCACTCCCACTTAAACGCAGACACCCCTCTTTCCACACGGAAAAAAATGCACTAGCGATGGTGCTTTCTGAACAGCTGGAAGTGGGAACTACGTTCTTGGCACACCTGGATGTAGCAAGTCGATTGTGTGTAGCATAATGTGTCCTGTTTCCGATTGGCGCAGGATTTGCTACTCCGCCTTTATGGTCAAGTTCACTTAGCACACTCATAATGAACACGCTTCACTGTTGCCAACTAACCGATCCCGAGTTGAACCAAGAGCAAACCGGGGGCAAACGAGATATCGCCTTGTAGGAATATATGCTATTGTATGGGTGTTCAAGTGAACTTTGACCCCGTTTGACCAGCTCTGCCAAAAATGTGGGGTTGATAGTCAAGGCCATGCTTTGTCTCTTTGTAAGCGGGATGGTCCTCTTCCAAAAAAAACGTATAAAACGTATAACCAAGCACGTGGCAGTGACGCAGGAAAACGTGGAGTGGACGGAGCTGCAGCAACAACCTCGATCCCATCCTCACCGGGCAACCTTCGATGATCCTGAACAATAATCTTACGGAATTGTCCTGGCGATTTAGCGACTTCAACATTGACTTGCGTTCCCCTTCAACCCCGAAGTAGTTATGTCAATACAATTGCGATTGTGAAATAGTACCGTCACCCCTGAAATAGGTCGGTCAACCCTGAAATAGTTCCGTGAAATCTGAAATAGTTCCATAAACCTTTCAATAGTTCCGTCAACCTTGAAATAGTTCTGTCAACCTTGAAATAGTTATGTCAACCCTAAAATAATTTCGTTTACCCTGAAATGGTCCGGTCAACCCTGAAATAGCTCCACGCCTGTTGGACCCTGATACTAGGCTGCGCAGCTCCAGACCAACAGTAGCTGGCCATGTCGTCAGCGGCTGGGGATGGTGTCCGGTGTGTCTTGCCGCCGACTATCCTCGTCACGCCAAGTCGGTGTCACGACTCGGTCATCTCGAAGTCTCAGAGTCTCGGAGAGTCTCGGGGTCAGGGCGGAGCCCTGTGGACGGGCACGTGCCGTGCCGTGCCGTGCCGTGCCGTGCCGTGCCGTGCCGTGCCGTCCGCGCGCCGGACGAATCCGCATCCCGGTTTGGTGTTGCCACAATTAGAGCTTCCAGAGCTAATTTGGCGTCGAATGGCCCGGCACCATCACCAGAAACACGACTATTACGGCGCGGACGGATGTAGGTGCTCCCCAGACGACCTCAGGGTCGGCTGGGAAGAGCGAGGTCGGGGAGGTCGTGGCGCCACGCATACGGCAAGCGTGAGCGTTCCGGTGAATCCGCGGCATCTTTTGTCTGGAGTGGAATTATTGCCTGGGGTGTAGGAAGTAGAAATTAGATTGGGTAGTAAATCCTCCGCACGAATGAAACTTGGGCCATATTCTGGGTGGAGATTCCTATGATGTGTGAAATATACAGCCGTCGGAACCTTCAGGATTGCTCTGAAAATTTCAGTTCTAACATTAGCTTTATGGCGTTACATGTACAGAAAGAACCTAAAATTGGCATTGGCTTCCGGAACCTCTTGAACATTTTCTGACAAGACATGCCGGTGTGCAACTAAGAGCATGGGCTTAGAAATATGGGCGGTGCACGTGGTATTAATGTCCTATTTTCCCGGGACTCCTAATCATCAACTCTATGTTTCTGACTCATCAGGATCGACTCGAGTAGCTTTGCCTGGTCCCTTCACGATGCTCCCTTAATATAGAGTTCATTCGATTTGGTTGCATTGGCAGGTGTAGTAAGTGAGGTCATGGGCCACATACCTGATCAACCCTTCGATAATTTTTGCTGCTGACCATATGGGCACTGGACTGAAATAACCAACTTCAGAAGAGATGTCTGCCATGAGTATCGCCGGAGACGGAAGGCACATCCTACGGAGCTTCGAGAAATTCACCCTTACGCCTATGGCGGTGCACCGAAAGAATCCACCTAAATCCCTTGTCGTGCCCGCCTATTCTAGATCCATGGGGACGCCAATTCCCACTTTACAGACGATCCTACACCCTTTGACGCTTCCAGTTATGCTCAGAGTTCATTAGTCCTCACTGGTATACCACAGCCCTGAAAATACAACACTCCGAGTCTGCATAAGGTGTGCACGGCACCAGCAGGCGATGTTACTTCTTCCCGCCACCCTTTGGCGGGGTGTCGTGACTCCCGCCATATGGTATGGCGGGAGTCATGCTGCGTGCCAGCACTTCCGGAGAAGGCGGTTCCGGTCCAGGTCTATTGCGGACGATTAAGCAGCCCGCACAGCTGCGAAATAACCGCCCCGTGGATTGTTTTGCTAATCACTACCACGATAAGCTCATCACATTTGTGAAGTTTGACCGTGCAGCTATCCTATGTGACATCGTCAGCTGCACTGACACCAGGAGTGGATCAGAGGGTTTTCCTGGGAGCACAACGTCTCTGGATGTGTGCCTTTGGCTAAGAAATCTGTTCAGTGTGTGTGTGAGGAAGGAGGGTGCAATCGGGCATACTGAAGAGCGCCGATCCCGGTAGAAGAGCGACATTTTCCACCGACTGCTTTCCTGTCTTTCCAGCCATGCGCACAGCACTCATCTTCAAGTGAAAATGCATTCGGATACGGCAGACATACAGCTGCGATTATCGCTCAGCACGAATATTGCCGCGTGGACAGCCAATGCAGATGAGAACTCGAGCACACAAGTACGGGGGTGGACACTCCGCATTCGATCATGCACCATATCGGAACAGCTGCAACCACCAGAGATGACCACGGGCAGCAACGTCAATGCACAATGCACGCGTGTAACGCACTTCACTCAAACGGTCTCACATGCTGCGCCAAACGAGCACGAAACACCATGAAAACAAACAAACAAGCAGGTTGCAGCACGCTATTCGGGAAAAATCCCACCGCCGTAAATCCTTCCTAGTGATGCGTCCTGGCATTCTGATGGGCGGCTTTATAAGGTGGGCCCTCGAAGCGGGCTTTTCAGGGCCTCCCGGTACGATTAGACATTTTCGGGGATCGTCTCCTATTTTCGATAGGGGTCGAACAGAAAATCGATAATATCGATATCGAGCTGTTATAACGGTTGCTCAAGTGGTGCTAGTTGTTTAGCCTTGGACCGGGGTGACAGTGGTTAAACAAAAATATATACATTTTATGATTTGCAAGATGCTGTGTGTTGGGTGTAGTTCGCCAGATATCTTGGTAGCCCCTTCCCTGTCTTCAGATCTTGCACTTTTTGCCACTGGTATTAGCGCCTCATGCTGAGAAACCATGAAAGTGTTGGTAAGTCGCAACAATGTGTACCTCACCCTCATCATAGATACCCTACTCATCAAGTTATGTCTGAACGTTATGTCGATGGAGATAAAAAATCGTATTTTTACCGCAGCTAATAACATACATGCCTTTATCAGGTAATTAGAAGTGTATAACACACACACACACACACACACACACACACACACACACACAAACACACACACACGCGCAAATTCAGCCTCTTTATTTACAAAAAGCTCCATGAATATATATACATTCATGGAGCTTTTGTGCATAAAGGGCTGAATTCCGAAGAGTTTCGGAAAGTGGGGCCCTAGGTAGACAGGGGCCCTCTTCAGATGTTCGCCCCTCCCCCTCCTGGAACAAATCCTGGCTACGCCACTGATTAGCAGCTATGAAATTTGCTGAATCAAACTCAGAATTCTAGAAAACGAGAGTAATCTTGAGATGGGTGAGGGACATATCATGACTAATCGTGCAAACTATGTCAGTGATGTGTATTTGGAAATGGGCTAAGCATGAAATTTGAAACTAACTTAAGGCCAGAGAAAACGTGAAAGTTAGTTTTGTGATTTTCCACTGCTGTTGCCTGTTCACACTCCTGTTTGCCAAACAACTTGCTGATAACTCGCACACAATATGGGTGAACTGGATGATGTTCCAGGTAAAATGCTTTCTGTTTGTTTGTTGGTATGCTGTTTCCAACATGTTGCGAAGAACGGGCGCTGTTTTGTATCATTTTTGAGGTGCATATACCCACAATGTTAAAGTTTGCCCCTCCAATAGTGAATCCCACTCCCTCCCCACCCACCCCAAAATGAGAGAAAATAAATAGAAATGAGCGTACAGCAAAAAGCATACAGCCGCGGGGTGCGATCGGAGCCGGGGCACCCCACCCCCCACCCCCCACCCCCCACCACGCCGATGGTCCTACCGATGTCCCCGCCGATGGCACCACCAGTGGCCCTGTCGATGGTCCCGCCGATGGTCCCATGGATTGTGCCACCGATGATTCCACGGATGGCTCCGCGGATGGCTCCGCGGATGGCTCCACCGATGACTCCACCGATGGCCAGGCCCCCCGAGAAAGGCCATTTGGCCCCTTGGAAAGCTGCCGAATGTCTCTAGCCAAAATACCTGCCTGATGCCCGCCTGTGCCAAAGGTGCCCTTTGGCTAAAACCTTTTGCGATTTTTTACGCCCACCACCGGTCAACAAACCTTCCAGTGTGCCAAAGTGCCCTTTTGGAGCCGGTCAAGTGCCCTTTGGCCGGGCCCCTCCGGTCTGGCCCCCATGGAAAACCCTGGGTGCGCGCCTGGCTCCGCCGATGGCCCCGCCGATGAGCCATCGGCTATGAACCTATGCCGTCCGCCCGTTCACTCTAGTGACATGTCACCCAGGACGGTTCCCATTCGACTGACCGCCACCGTTAACTTCGCGACCATCCCCTGTGGTGTGGCCGGCGTACTGGCGCTCAGAGACGCCGCACCAGCCGGAACCGTCCTCGCTGCTGAGTATCCTGCCGCCATTGCTAACAACAGGCATGAAGCCGGGGCTTCCAGGAATTTGTCAGCTGCGGTGGCCAGCTGGCCCAGAGGGCTTTCTCTGATAACAGCGATACAGCTGCCCAAGCCGCCTGCGGCAGTCGTTCATTGCATGGTCTTATTATATGGTCATTATACAGCACGGACGTGTAGGGCATCTCCTGCTGTACACAGTTCGGAGTACATCCGCAAGAGCAGTAGAAACGGCTTCTGGTCTACGGGTTGCTGGCGGGGAACTGGGGTTTCCAGGAGGGCCGTTCGCGATTGCGCCAACCTACGCCCCGTGGCGTCAATATGGGCCACAAACCTGGGCGTCTGGGCAGTGGTAATATCTGCACCTGCGTGGTGATCGACGCAGAAAGGCTTGCTACCAGCAGGTTCAACTTGGTGCCGCCTTCTTGGATTCCAGCCACCCGAAGAGCACAGTCCGTTGGCTTGATGTCTGCCTTCTGCGGAGGTAGAAGAAAACTGATAGCCTGAACGTGACCAGCTGCTGGCTTGTAGACGCAGGAGTCAGGCGCAGATATAGGGAGAGGGAACTGGGGGAATGCGCCCGCCTCCCATGGAAAGTGACCACTCCGCCGGTCGCGAAAAGGCGCCCATCCGGGAAGGCTGGAGTCCATATATTTCAGAATGTCAGAATGTCATGTCAGAAGCGCCCCTCCGAGGGGAAAAGGCGCCTCTTCAGTGTGCTCCAGTGTACTCCCCTCAAATTTTTTTGCGAGAGGCTTCACTTGGAAGCAGAAAACACTCTTTCAGATAGGAGCGGGCTCAGAAATTGTCATGAGGGGAATTGATCTTTGGCTGAAAAAAAATCGAAGGGGATGCAATCGAGCTTTCCCGGAGTGGAAACTTTACCTGGTCGAAGGGGCGCCAATTTCCATGGGACATACGCCTTCAGTGCCACCCCTTTATCCACCTCTGTCTCCAAGTACTTTCGCAGTGACGTTCCTCCGAAGAAAGGACGACACATCAGACAAGTGCCCCCATGGCAGTTCCTGAATCCGTTCTGGCAGAAATCCCCGGCGCTGGCAGGGCCGCCGCGCTGCACACGTTAAAATACTGAAGTTTTTTGGGGGAGTATCCTGATCTTTTCTCGAGGCTAAAACATGGTGTATGACCCATCACCCGATGCCCGATCTTCATAATGGGGAATAATTACATATGATATGTCTTTGGCTACATGTGTGATGACATACCTTCTTTTATATTACCCGTGGCTTTATTGTAACGGTTGCTTTGCCTATTTCGCAGGAACGTACCTATTTGGGGAGTAGCGACGCACACGTACTCTACAATATAATACATATAGGACATATAAAATGGAGAAACATCATAAATGAAAACCTCTCATAATAGTTGTAGGGAACCACAAAATAGTACAGAACCAGCGATATATTGCACATGCAGTGCATTTAGAATATGACAAATTAAAACCATCTTATTTCCGTGATATCAGTGAAACAAACAGCTAGACAGAGAGTGGTATGAAGACATTTCATGCCTCATGCTGTACTTACCTGCCGTTATTCCGGCTTTTTCTTTCGCAGAAACCACGCTCGCTCGCATGTTGCCGGCATGGGTGCACGATTGCAACATCAGTTGGTGGGAGGGTTCTCAGCCATGGGTCGATCAACCTAGGGTACCCCCAAATATCAATTTCTCTCCGGATTTTGGGCGCATTATTTTGCCATCCTGAAAAAATAAACATTCATTTCATAAATAATATTTTTCTTTTTCCAATATTCCATGATCTTAGCCTATCCGGAATCAAAACATTCAGGAAATGGTTAATCGAATAACTACTACCTACCCAATATGAAAAACCCACTTAGTGCCGAAATGACTTCTTCCTCTTTCGCTCGCATTGTGACTAATTTCATTATTGTTTCATAATACTTATAAATGTTGCTTCAAATTTCTGTTCATCGAAACGGATTAAAAACAGTACGAAAAGAAACAACATGTAACAATCATAGCAGACTCCATATTGCGATCAGTGCTAAATAGCCAGTGTAATTATCGATTGGAGAAAACTTAGGATGGAATTGTGTGTACTAGTTCAATATATCAAAGAGGACAGTCACCATCAACACTAAATTATACTTCTACTTGCATTATTCCACCCCATGCATATCCTTACTAGTAGAGCACTGGTACTGGTAACGGGGTAGAGGTTACAGTGGTGTAATATGATCGGCTACAGGGGTGTGACATGGTCACACACGTGCATTTGTCCATCTTGGCGTTATAGTCTAGCTGTTGGTGGGAGACCGCACCAGGTGGCAAATGCCGGTGGCGTTCCGAAATACTTCTCAGTTGTGTGTTATGATATCATTAAAGTCAAATGCGTTGCATTGTTTTCTTCATTGGGGAATTTTGCAACAGCCACCACACCTTCATACTCTCATGAAAAGTCACCAGAATGTGAAGATCAGAAAGGGCCCGAATTGATAGGGATCTCCAGATATAGTGCCTAGCACATATTCGTCCGTCCATAGACGTTTCTCAGTCAGCGTTCACCTGAGGTGTTTACACTGGCTGTTCAGGAGTGAGCGAGCAATGCGAGCGAACGCAGTGATACAAATGCTAAAGCTCAATTAGTCTTCCTTGCTTTAATTTTGAAGATATCTGGAATTCGACCTCTTGCTAAGCGATATTGGGATGATATTGGGATGATGATGATATTGGGATGAATGATGGGGCATGATAAATATTGAGATTGATTAATATTAACATGAATAATATATTAATAGTTCGCCATCACACATGTGTGTGGGTGAGTTTGTACGTGGGAGTGGCCACGGTTTGAAAGTGGGGGGACAAACCAGGGAAGTCACGTCGAATGACACCCACATAATGCAAATTGAATTCGGAGCGACAAAACGCGAGTACTTAAAAATTAACCTTTGACCTTGAGGCTTGACCTAACATGTCCCGGGTTGAAACGCTACCCGTGGGTTGCCCAAGGGCTATCTCTTGATACCAAACATGGGGCTTTGGGAGAAAACGAAGAAAGGCGAGGCGACTGAAGAAATGAGCTCGCCCTTTGACTTTGCAAATTAATCTGATTGCTAAACGGTTTGTTAGAGTACCTCACGGCACGTTGAATGACATCCACTTGATGAAAATTGAAGACGTAGCGACAAGGTGCGAGAACTTCGAGCAATTTAAGCTAACATTCGATTTTATGGTTTTTGAGTGATCTGGCTTGGTGGCTCAAAAGTACTTTTAATAGATATTTTGTGTGTTCTAAATTTTGCGCATGGTAATTTTTGCTTTCGATATTTATCCACTGGATATTTTGCGCCTAGATAAATTGTCCGAAATCCTACCCCCGATGTCAAATTGCAGGAAGATCGGAAATGGTCCCGTAAATGTCACAAAAATGACATCTGTAAATCAAAGCGATAAAGTTGCCGAATAAAAACCACAAATGCAAATCGGTGTACCATTATCCATGCGTTGTCTTGACACGCAACGGCAATTTAAATCCGCTGCTACAGTTCGCCCCCATGGCTACAGTGGAGCCCCAAATATTGCACAGCACATGCCCCAGAAACTTGCCAGTTGGACGGTGTCAGAAGTGCGCCTAAGCTGGACAGGTCCCAGCTGTGTAGGTGGGTCCCAGCTGTGTAGGTGGGTCCCAGCTGTGTAGCTGGGTCCCAGCTGTGTAGGTGGGTCCCAGCTGTGTAGGTGGGTCCCAGCTGTGTAGGCGCGCCCCAGCTGTGTAGGTGGGTCCCAGCTGTGTAGGTGGGTCCCAGCTGTGTAGGTGGGTCCCAGCTGTGTAGGTGGGTCCCAGCTGTGTAGGTGGGTCCCAGCTGTGTAGGTGCGCCTCAGCTGTGTAGGTGGGTCCCAGCTGTGTAGGTGGGTCCCAGCTGTGTAGGTGGGTCCCAGCTGTGTAGGTGGGTCCCAGCTGTGTAGGTGGGTCCCAGCTGTGTAGGTGGGTCCCAGCTGTGTAGGTGGGTGGCCCAGCTGTGTATGGGTCCCAGCTGTGTAGGTGGGTCCCAGCTGTGTAGGTGGGTCCCAGCTGTGTAGGTGGGTCCCAGCTGTGTAGGTGGGTCCCAGCTGTGTAGGTGGGTCCCAGCTGTGTAGGTGGGTCCCAGCTGTTAGTGGGTCCAGCTGTGTAGGTGGGCCCAGCTGTGTAGCTGTGTAGGTGGGTCCCAGCTGTGTAGGTGGGTCCCCAGCTGTGTAGGTGGGTCCCAGCTGTGTAGGTGGGTCCCAGCTGTGTAGGTGGGTCCCAGCTGTGTAGGTGGGTCCCAGCTGTGTAGGTGGGTCCCAGCTGTGTAGGTGCGCCTCAGCTGTATAGGTGGGTCCCAGCTGTGTAGGTGCGCCTCAGCTGGCGGCAGGATCATCTGACGGCATATTTCGCCGCCACCTTTTCCGCAGCGTCCGGCAATGGGGGCCACTCAGGTGGCGTGTATACGATGAAGTCATTAGCAGTCAGTATGGCTTCCGTTAATGCAGCCTCTTCCATACAGCAATGTCATAAATCCTCGCCGCGTTATGGCTCACCCAATTACGGCAATTACGTGCGCCAGCATGGGGCTCGGGGCGACGCCGACGTTTGCCTGCAACGGGGGTGGGGGGGGGGGGCACTGCGCCACCCGCCGGCCGCGTCGTCACGTGACTCAGCGGCCGACTGGCCAACTGCTGGCGCTGGCACGCTGGTGCAGTTGTCACGTTCGCGGCCGTGCTGGACCGGCCTCGGCCGCCTGAGGGCAGTCGAAGTCGGAGTCGAAGGGACCAAAGGAGCCACTCGAACAGTGGCTATGGGGGAGGCACTCGTCCGAAGGGTCGCCACTTCTTCGGAGAGGCGCCTCTGCGAAAGTCTTTGGCGGAACAAAATCATGTTCAAGGAAGAAAAAAAGCGTGTTTGCCTTGCTCTCTGAGACGGGCGCTTTTCGATGAAAAGACCGCTGAGCGGCGGCGGAAGGTGCGCTCGAACCTTTCTGGATGGGCGCCTTTCCGGGTCATTGGGGCGCCATCTTTCCATGAGGGTGCATCCCTCTCCCCCAATGCCCCTTCCTCCTGTATCGGTCGCGTGTAAGACACCACCTCTTAAAAATACAGTTAGCAGCAATGAACTATGGCGATGCTGTACGCCCTTCCGGGTCATATGAATGTGGTTCCACACAGAGCAGTATCTTCACAAGAAATGCCACGGGACTGCGCCACGGTTGTTTTCCAAACTTGTATGTACACATCAGATTGTGTGGCATCACGCCATTTTATGACTGCCACGCTTTACAATGGTAGAATCGGGCACACAAATAGCCAATTTAATATTGTACATACTCCGTAAACTTGCGTCAGCTATCCATGAGAATATTGCAAAACGTTAATAACTTACGAGAGCATGGTTTGTCCACTTTGAATTGATTGGCTTTCTAGAATGCCTGCTGAAGATCACTGATCATCTCTTACCATCGGTGGGCACCAGGAAGGCTCGCCTTTAGTGGGGAAGGTCGAGGTACGTTGAGACAATTTTTGCTTAAAAAGGCCTTGAGTGCATGTGGTGATGCAAATTAAGCATATGTATGTGAATAAGTAAATGCCAGATTTTGAAAGGTCAGTTGATAAGATCTTTTGGGCACAAGTAACTCGCGTGCAATTTTTTTGAAACCGTTACGAAACAGCGATATTCTTGGTTGTTCTGAAGTTCTGAAGTAGTTGTATCGCCCTTGTCCCAAACTGCCCCAGGCGTGGGGAAGGTGCTCCTAGCGGTGGTGTAAGTTGATCACAAGCTGTATTTATGTGAGCAAATGTTGATACGACTGCCGGGAAGTGTTACTGTTGGTGTTGCAGTCTGTTTATGGCCACTTGTTGTCACCTCACGTGTTCTGGTGGAAAGGCGTGAAACAATCGGAAAATACAGCGTAATAGACCTATATTTGTGTCAGGTATTATCGCAGTGTAAGTCGTAACGTAATAAGCTGCTCAACGCCGATAGGCTGAACAACAATTGCATGCCAATTTACTTCCTGATCCATGAGAAAGAAAACACATCACCAGCATGCAACACGTTAATAGACCATACATGTAGACTCAGCTGTGTTTACCAGATAGACTCAACCGTGGCTCATCTTACCCCGGTGGCGATTACCCAACTAGTTATATACCTACTTTACATGAAACATGGCTGCTCATTTCTCGATCATCCCATGCCAGAGTAGCTTGGATGGATTTCAAAATTAAACAAATGCCTACAGTTGTGTGCTAGGTGCCGAAGTCTATCTGGTACGAAGTTAGGAAAATAATGACTTCAGACAAGGAAAAATGACTTCAGACCCTAAAGCACACATTTTTAATCATGGCTCACCAGATAGAGACCGCTCTCGGCCCCCATCAAACCGGAAAATACTTTGTTCGAAGTGTCGACAGGTGGCTTATAGGTCCTCACAACACCATAGGAGGTGAGATAATAGGGGTGGCCCAGCTTACCTGGAGGCCCAACTAACCTAACTTTTCCTTGCAGTTAAAGGTCAGTCGCCAAAGCTTGGTGACCACGAGCCCGAGCTCAGCACCAGACGCGTTTGGTCGAAAATTGATTTCCCGCCACCTTAATTGAACTAAATCTGGGCTACTTAAAACCTGAGCTACTTAAAGCCCTCGTAAATGGACACTGCCGTGAGTCAGCTTTTTTAATCAACAACATGAGCCGCCGTCGTCCCTGCGACACAATAAACTATTAATTCCAATTGGTCCATAAGTCTCGGTGGCACGGCCGAGCGCCGGCCACCCGGTGAAGGGTCCGCCCAGCCAATCATCCACAGACAACTGCCGCACTGAGGGCAGTCGAAGTCGGAGTCGAAGGGACCAAAGGAGCCACTCGAACAGTGGCTATGGGGAGGCACTCGTCCGAAGGGTCGCCACTTCTTCGGAGAGGCGCCTCTGCGAAAGTCTTTGGCGGAACACCATCATGTTCAAGAAAGAAGAAAAGCATGTTTGTCTTGTTCTCTGAGACAGGCGCTTTTCGATGAAAAGACCACTGAGCGGCGGTGGAAGGTGCGCTCGAACCTTTCTGGATGGGCGTCTTTCCGGGTCATTGGGGCGCTATTTTTCCATGAGGGTGCATCCCTCTCCCCCAATGCCCCCTCCTCCTGTATCGGTCGCGTGTAAGACACCACCTCATACAAATACGGTTAGCAGCAATGAACTATGGCTATGCTGTACGCCCTTCCGGGTCATATGAATGTGGTTCCACACAGAGCAGTATCTACACAAGAAGTGCCACGGGACTGCGCCACGGTTGTTTGCCAAACTTGCATGTACACATCAGATTGTGTGGCATCATGCCATTTTATGACTGCCACGCTTTACAATGGTAGAATCGGGCACACAAATAGCCAATTTAATATTGTACATACTCCGTAAACTTGCGTCAGCTATCCATGAGAATATTGCAAAACGTTAATAACTTACGAGAGCATGGTTTGTCCACTTTGAATTGATTGGCTTTCTAGAATGCCTGCTGAAGATCACTGATCATCTCTTACCATCGGTGGGCACCAGGAAGGCTCGCCTTTAGTGGGGAAGGTCGAGGTACGTTGAGACAATTTTTGCTTAAAAAGGCATTGAGTGCATGTGGCGATACAATTTAAACATATGTATGTGAATAAGTATGTGCCAGATTTTGACAGGTCAGTTGATAAGATTGTTGGGGGCACAAGTAACTCGCGTGCAATTTTTCTGAAACCGTTATAAAACAGCGATATTCTTGGTTGTTCTGAAGTTCTGAAGTAGTTGTATCGCCCTTGTCCCAAACTGCCCCAGGCGTGGGGAAGGTGATCCTAGTGGCGATGTAAGTTGATCACAAGCTGTATTTATGTGAGCAAATGTTGAGACGACTGCCGGGAAGTGTTACTGTTGGTGTTGCAGTCTGTTTATCGTCACTTGTCACCTCACGTGTTCTGGTGGAAAGGCGTGAAACAATCAGAAAATACAGCGCAATAGACCTATATTTGTGTCAGGTATTATCGCAGTGTAAGTCGTAACGTAATAAGCTGCTCAACGCCGATAGGCTGAACAACAATTGCATGCCAATTTATTTCCTGATCCATGAGAAAGAAAAAAGCATCACCAGCATGCAACACGTTAATAGACCATACATGTAGACTCAGCTGTGTTTACAGATAGACTCAACCGTGGCTCATCTTACCCCGGTAGCGATTACCCAACTAGTTATATACCTACCTTACTTGAAACATGGCTGTTCATGTCTCGATCATCCCACGCCAGAGTAGCTTGGATGGATTTCAAAATAAAACACATGCCTACAATTGTGTGCTAGGTGCCGAAGTCTATCTGGTACGAAGTTAGGAAAATAAAAATATTTCCAAGACAAGGAAAAATGACCCTAAAGCACACACTTTTAATCATGGCTCACCAGATAGAGACCGCTCTCGGCCCCCATCAAACCGAAAAAAAAACTTTCTTCGAAGTGTCGACAGGTGGCTTATAGGTCCTCACAACACCATAGGAGGTGAGATAATAGGGGTGGCCCAGCTTACCTGGAGGTCCAACTAACCTCACTTTTCCTTACAGTTAAAGGCCAATAGCCGGAGCTTGGTGGCCACGAGCCCGAGGTCAGCACCAGACGCGTTTGGTCGAAAATTGATTTCCCGCCACCTTAATTGAACTAAATCTGGGCTACTTAAAACCTGAGCTACTTAAAGCCCTCGTAAATGGACACTGCCGTGAGTCAGCTTTTTTAATCAACAACATGAGCCGCCGTCGTCCCTGCGACACAATAAACTATTAATTCCAATTGGTCCATAAGTCTCGGTGGCACGGCCGAGCGCCGGCCACCCGGTGAAGGGTCCGCCCAGCCAATCATCCACAGACAACTGCCGCACACAGCCGCCGCCAGTGCCGGCCGACAGCTCAGCGGCGATCTGTCACACCGAGACACCTGTCACACCCGAGACATCTGTCACACCCGATGCATCTGTCACACAGAGACATCTGTCACACACCGAGACATCTGTCACACCGAGACATCTGTCACACAGAGACATCTGTCACACACCGAGACATCTGTCGCACACGAGACATCTGTCACACCCGAGACATCTGTCACATCCGATACATCTGTCACACCATAGACAACCCCCGAGACATCTGTCACACTCGGGACATCTGTCACACCCGAGACATCTGTCATACCGAGACATCTGTCACACCCGGGACATCTGTCACACCCGATACATCTGTCACACAGAGACATCTGTCACACACGAGACATCTGTCACACCCGAGACATCTGTCACACCCGATACATCTGTCACACTCGAGACATCTGTCACACCCGATACATCTGTCACACCATAGACAACCCCAGAGACATCTGTCACACTCGGGACATCTGTCACACTCGAGACATCTGTCACACCCGATACATCTGTCACACCATAGACAACCCCAGAGACATCTGTCACACCCGAAACATCTGTCACACCCGAAACATCTGTTACACCCGGATATCTGTCACACCTGAGACATCTGTCACACCGAGACAACACCCGAGACATATGTCACACCCGAGACATCCGTCACACCCGAGACATAGGGGCCATGCTGGTGCATCTGTCACACCCGAGACGGCATCAGCTCAACACAAATAGTTGGCCGAAGAAGCAACACTATACCCATTGTGGTTGTCTGTAACTTTGGTAGTGCGTAACCTAACTATTGATATTAATATTCCAGTGAACTATTGTTGAAGGACGAAGGAAGGAAGGACCCATGCTTGAGCAAAGCAAGAGGGGCGTCGCAGCCGCGGAGCTTTAAAGAAATTATTGGGGGACACAGCAACGCTACAGCTGTTCATTTCGAAGTGCTCGTTGAACGGGGCCTGCCCATAGGGACGAAGGTTAAAACCTGCAAGCATTGAAGGGAGAGGGAGACGATCAAACGCGCCGGTGATGGACAGGGGTCAGTACCTCCAAACAGATAGGATGCTCCACCTATGGTTGCGGGTCATCAATGTTCACGTCGTGATTCGGCTACGCACATAGGTGCAACTCGTTAGTTGTCATGACGTGTGAGTGTTATCACGGAGTGAACGTTCTGCTTAATCTTCTGACATGGTGGTAGTGTGCACCACAATGGTGGCCAGTGTGCGTCTCGATCATGTCGAATATGCATACCAAGTGCGTACCACCGTTGCTGCTACCGCACTCTTTGAGTGTACCCTGAAGGCAAGGGAACTGTCTAGGCTTTTGCTTCATTTTGACTAACCGTTACAGCTGCGCAAAATAGTTGCATGAAATAACGCCACCCATTATCACATTAGGCCTCGATTGGCGAGTAATTTATGTGCAGCCTTCTATGCTTCAGCAAGTTTTAGCCAGTAAGTTGGTAATTTCGAACATTGGTGAGCTATGAGCTTTATGAGCTATGGCTAGTAATTGGCTGCCGGCAGTGGCAGGAGGTGGCAAGCAGAGACCATGGAAGCAGATCATACTTCTCGGGAATCGTTACCATTAATCGCATTGGCTTTGGACGTTCCCACATGCTGGACTAACCGGCAGGTAGATCCCCCTCCCCCATAAGAAAACAAGGATTACGCTGAATGTAGTTGAAAGTATCATACGTTTGGATAGGTATAGCAATATTTCGAGCAAAGCTACAAGACTCAAGTACAAAACGATAATTGTCTGTCCTCTGGTAGTCGCAGGAACCCTCTAGGGCATCCAGAGTCCCTTGGTGTCTGTAGAGGCCCGATGACATCAATCACGTAGGAAGCGGTTTCATAGGACGGAAGAGTCGATGGCAGCTGCCCCTTCCCTATAGCGATAGGGAACGAGGATAAGCAAGAAAAATGAACTTAACTTTAAAACAAGAAGAATGCAACCATCTGATGGGATTATGAAGTACAACAGTGAGGAGATTCAAAGTGTACAAGAAGTATGTGCATACCATTTTGGTCGTCGCTCTAACACCCTAGAATAAGCTATGAGCACGTGGTTTTGCATATAAATAACAGGGAAGAACAATAAATACAAACAACATTTCCATCTTCAGTACAACGTTCCTTTCCTCCTTTAATGGGCGCTAAATGACCTCGTAGTCGGTGCGCCCTTAAACCCAAATGATCAATCAATCAATTCCTCCTTTCGTCTCTCAGTTTTTGACAAAAGGGCGAAACTGAAGCCCAGTTCTAACCACAAAGCTGACAATGAAATGCATTCTTGTTCAACTACAAAATGTCACGTGTCTGTCCCTCTTGATGGCGTTTTTAATTCATCTGAAGCGATGGGCCTTGGATGAGGGATATTTCGATGCACTAATGAGGATCAACTAAAATTACAGATTGCAGAATTGCATGCCCAGTGAATGGGTGACGTCTCAAAACAGTGTGCACCAATACGCTGGATTACGCAGCATGACAAGTATCGAACATTGACGGGATCTCAATGACTTGCAATGCTCCTCGTATGGATATACGGGTGCTGGTCTAGGCACACATTGGGGGCACATGGACGCACACACACTTGAGACATTTACATTCAATGCGTGTATTAGGCCCCCAACATGCACTAAATTATCCTCTAATGAGCTTGCACACCGTTTTGATATAGGTGAGTACTTTGCAAACTGACCAGTATGCAGGTCCAATCATTGCATTTCAATGAGGTCTTCTTGAAGCCACCGTCATTTGCAGTTTGAGGTGTATCGACATGTGCACAAAAAATACCTAATTGCACCCAGACTGAAAGACGAGGTCGTACCTAAACCTAAAACACTTCAGGGTTTCAACCTAAAAATTTATGTCATCGGCCTCTCTGGATTTGCTTGAATCTTTGAAGACCTTCGCCCTTGCCCATGTGCTCCTTCACTATTGGCTGTCCATATGGCGAATGCCTAGGGTTTCATTGCTGAGCAGCAACCTGAGCCAGTGAACCATGACTCGCACTTTTGGATGTAGATTTGATTATTTCCCGTGATTTGCCATGTCATAGCATCAGATCCCTGCATGTGTCATTTTTTCATATTTCTGGTTGGAGCAAAGGAATTGAGTGTTGGAATGGAGTAGAATGGAATGCAGCACAGTGGAGTGAAGTAATTGTTTCTTGCTTGACGAGTGGAGGAGCGTGAAGTATTTTTATCGAGGACGAGTGGAGGTGAGTGAAGTGTCTTTATCAGGGACGAGTGGAGGCGCGTGAAGTGTCTTTATCGGGGACGAGTGGAGGCGCGTGAAGTGTCTATCGGGGACGAGTGGAGGTGAGTGAAGTGTCTTTATCGGGGACGAGTGGGGGTGAGTGAAGTGTCTATCAGGGACGAGTGGAGGCACGTGAAGTGTCTATAGCGGGGACAAATAGGGGTGAGTGAAGTGTCTATCGGGGACGAGTGGAGGCGCGTGAAGTGTCTCTATCGGGGACGAGTGGAGGTGAGTGAAGTGTCTATCAAGGACGAGTGGAGGCGCGTGAAGTGTCTATCAGGGACGAGTAAGGTTAGTGAAGTGTCTATCGAGGACGAGTGGAGGCGCGTGAAGTGTCTATCAGGGACGAGTGGAGGCGCGTGAAGTGTCTATCGGGGACGAGTGGAGGCGAGTGAAGTGTCTATCAGGGACGAGTGGAGGTGAGTGAAGTGTCTATCGAGGACGAGTGGAGGTGAGTGAAGTGTCTATCGGGGACGAGTGGAGGTGAGTGAAGTGTCTGTATCGGGGACGAGTGGAGGTGAGTGAAGTGTCTATCAGGGACGAGTGGAGGCGCGTGAAGTGTCTTTATCGGGGACGAGTGGAGGCGAGTGAAGTGTCTATCAGGGACGAGTGGATGCGCGTGAAGTGTCTATCAGGGACGAGTGGAGGCGAGTGAAGTGTCTATCAGGGACGAGTGGAGGCGAGTGAAGTGTCTATCAGGGACGAGTGGATGCGCGTGAAGTGTCTTTATCGGGGACGAGTGGGGGCGAGTGAACGGTTCGAGTACAGTTGAATAGAGTCGTTCTAGTAGAATGGCTCGAGGGGAATCGGGGATCCACGCTTCCCGTGTAGGGATGTGATTTGCTGTCTTGTGTGCTGGTGTGAGATCTGCGTTCCGGCTTTTGTCTCTCGTGAGATTAACGTGTGACTGGATTTGCAATGCCCAGGTGCTCCGTGTGGAGCCCCGTCCACGCGGAGCTGATCTGAAAGAACACTTGTGATTTGAAATGCCCAGGTGCAGTCCTCGATGTTTTATTTTGGGTTTTGTCAATAATAACAATACGTTCTTGCCGATGATGTCCTCTGTCATACGTGCCCCATTTCCCTTCCTCTCTGTAAAATCTCTTCGGAAATATTGGTGACCCACTACTCCAAATATCGTCGCTATGCCATCGCACTGCGTTGCAAATATCAACAGGCCGCAAATGTTTTGTAAACATGTAAATGACGACACAGAACATCGGTTTTGCTGAATCAGGCTACCTGTCGGAGTGAACCGACTTGTTCCAAACTCACTGCTGGCGTATGAATGACTGGCCGATGCAGAGAGCTGTGCCACGGCGCGATGAGGCGGCACCCCGCCAACAGACACAAACCCCTGCTCCCTGCCTCTGCTCCAGTACAGACCCGACAGCCTGGTCCGTCGTAATGTACAGGGCGAGCGGTGAGGCGACACCCCGCCGACAGACACAAACCCCTGCTCCCCGCCTCTGCCCCAGTACAGACCCGACAGCCTGGTCCGTCGTAATGTACAGGGCGAGCGGTGAGGCGGCACCCAGCCGACAGACACAGACCACTGCTCCCCGCCTCTGATCCAGTACAGACCCGACAGCCTGGTCCGTCGTAATGTACAGGGCGAGCGGTGAGGCGGCACCCAGCCGACAGACAAACCCCTGCTCCCCGCCTCTGATCCAGTACAGACCCGACAGCCTGGTCCGTCGTAATGTACAGGGCGAGCTGTGAGGCGACACCCAGCCGACAGACAAACCCCTGCTCCCCGCTTCTGATCCAGTACAGACCCGACAGTCTGGTCCGTCGTAATGTACAGGGCGAGCGGTGAGGCGACACCCAGCCGACAGGCAAACCCCTGCTCCCCGCCTCTGATCCAGTACAGACCCGACAGCCTGGTCCGTCGTAATGTACAGGGCGAGCGGTGAGGCGACACCCAGCCGACAGACAAACCCCTGCTCCCCGCCTCTGATCCAGTACAGACCCGACAGCCTGGTCCGTCGTAATGTACAGGGCGAGCGGTGAGGCGGCACCCAGCCGACAGACACAGACCACTGCTCCCCGCCTCTGATCCAGTACAGACCCGACAGCCTGGTCCGTCGTAATGTACAGGGCGAGCGGTGAGGCGACACCCAGCCGACAGACAAACCCCTGCTCCCCGCCTCTGCTCCAGTACAGACCCGACAGCCTGGTCCGTCGTAATGTACAGGGCGAGCGGTGAGGCGACACCCAGCCGACAGACAAACCCCTGCTCCCCGCCTCTGATCCAGTACAGACCCGACAGCCTGGTCCGTCGTAATGTACAGGGCGAGCGGTGAGGCGGCACCCAGCCGACAGACACAGACCACTGCTCCCCGCCTCTGATCCAGTACAGACCCGACAGCCTGGTCCGTCGTAATGTACAGGGCGAGCGGTGAGACCCCCACCCGACAAACAAAAACCCCTCCTCCCCGCCTCTGCCCCAGTACAGACCCGACAGTCTGGTCCGTCGTAATGTACAGGGCGAGCGGTGAGGCGACACCCAGCCGACAGACAAACCCCTGCTCCCCGCCTCTGATCCAGTACAGACCCGACAGCCTGGTCCGTCGTAATGTACAGGGCGAGCGGTGCGCTCGGTGTTGCCATTTCACCGAATGCCCTGTGCTGCGTTCCGCCGTAGATATCAGTCGATGGCGCTAACTTGCTCAAAGTGCAGGCCCTCGACACTGCCATCAACACTGACAATTATCATAGGTGGCCAATGAAACGCAGCGGTGTCATTCAGCGAATTCACTTCATCAACTATGGTAATAACGGACTGCAGTCTGTATCGCCCCCTTCTGAGCGATAGAAGACGCCGGTGGCCCGCATTGCCACTTTGTCCAACCACCCAATTCACTACATATCAAATGCACCAAGTTAATAGATGAACGTCCTCACGCGGTAGCGTGCTTCCATTGCAACAATGGACATAATATATCTTGGCTTTCTTGAGGAGTTAATGTGTAAACGCGAAGGCTAACACCCTCCGGGATACATTGTTTCATGCCCGACATGACACAGCTTATTACCCTGCCGCACTGTATCTTGCAGGCTTATTTCGTTGTCACTGAAATGCAAGCGAAACCATTTCGTGGCTCGCGGGATCTACTCGAGAAATCGCAGTGCAGCTTTTTCTTTTGGCACAGACAATCATCAAGAGAATGGACAACACGACTGATTGGCGCGAGCGTCCAGTGCTAACACACAGCCGGCGATGTACGCTGTTTCCTCGCGCGTCAGCTCGGTGCGGGTCTGGCGATATCCTGCTCGGCCGTCGCATTATCACAATGTTCGCCACAGCACACGAGCAGTGGGATCCTGACGAGGGAGGAACAGCTTCCGAGCGTTCCTGTGGGCGAGTCTGATGCACGCCTACGCCAGCTGACCAGCGAGCAATGTATCCCGACACAGTCCTGACACAGATCTGACACTCAGGGGCGTCGCCACCGGGGGAGAGGCAATTGCCCCCTGCCGTGAGACCGGGGGCGCCCCCCGAAATTTGAGGAGGCCCCCAGGACGAAAAGGAGGCCCCTAGACGAAAGCGAAACCCCCAGGACGAAAAGGAGGCCCTCAGGACGAAAACGAAACCCCCAGGACGAAAAGGAGGCGCTCAGGACGAAAAAGAGGCCCCCAGGACAAAAGAAGGTACGTCAGGGAAAAGGAGGCCCAGGCGAAAAGAAGGAGGCCAGCAAAAGCCACAAAACCCCAAGGAAAGAGGCCCCCAGACAAAAGGAGCCCTCTAGACGAAAAGGAGGCCCTCCAGCCCTCAGTTTCCCATTCCCGAACCATACTAAGGGCCTAAAAACAATAGGAGGCCCTAACACAATGGAGGCCCCTTTTCGGGGAGTAGGAGGCCCCCTTTCGATCTCGCCCCCCTGGAAGAATTTCGTGGCGACGCCACTGCTGACACTGGCACAGTCCTGACACAGATCTGACACTGGCACAGTCCTGACACAGATCTGACACTGACACATTTCCGATACAATCCTGACATTGTTCCGACAGTCCTGACACAGATCTGACACTGACATAGCCCTGACACAGATCTGACACGGACACAGCCCTGACACAGATGTGACACATGCACAGTCATGACACAGATCTGACACTGCCACGGTCCGGACTTCAGCGACGAGCGCAACCAACGGGGGGTCGCGGGAGACCCTCCTTTGTCCGTTGTCCACTGAGAGCACATTGTAGGTTTTCTCATTAACAGCCGGCCGGCATTACAGCTAGCCTCCGCCCCTCATTGCCGCTTACTTGCTCTTCAATTTGAAAAATACTGACTGCGCTTCTGACATGAGCTCAAGTTTGTTCCAGCATGACATGTGCAAATTCGCTGTCAGATATGGATTGACAAGTTTGAGAACACATTGTCATGCCCGCTTGATCACCTCAACAGGCTTCGGTTGACGTTATCTAGTGGGCCTGATCCGGTTCTCCTAATATGACACAGGGGTATGTCAAACGTTTACCAAGTACCAATGGTCCAAAGGCCTGCCAAATGTTTAACCATGACTTATGAGCCCGTGCCAGGCTTACTAAGCTTGCACCACATCTTGGAACCAGTTTCATCGAATTCAAGTTGAATGCTTATGTTCTGATAATTAATTCCGGAGTAAGTGGAGAATATTACCCCCATTACAAGTGTATCGCAGAGCAATACATATCACCGCCGGAGCCGTATCAACACTAGCACGTGCAGTAAGCACGCGCACATTTTATCCAAATATATTTGCATGGCAACTCGAAGGGAAGAGAACGACATGGGGCCAATTGGCATGCATGGCTGTGGCATGTGGCCGAGCCAGTTGGTTAAAAATATTGGTATTTTAATAAAGTTGGTTTTATGTGGCGAGCCACACTAATATTGGTTGGCTGGTTGGTTAGCTCTAGCCGTTACTGCGTTATAGGCTATTACGCACGTGCATGCGGACACCATAAAGTACACCCATAAACACTTGCATTTTTCAGAATGTGGATGTTCACAAAATATTATATATACAACTATTAACTGCCCATTTTATGTTGTGTGTAAGGACTCGGCATTGGATGTGGTGCGTCCGAGCTCGGAATTGGATATAGTATGTACGGACTCCGCGTGTAAGTTTGGAGAAGATCAAACGTTTCTTCAGAAAAACAACAAGCTGCTTGGAAAACTCGAAGGTGACATACGAGGCCCCAAAAAAATGGATGGGAACCGTAATTTGCTTGAGGAAATTATATCGAATTATTTAAAGAACATATGTATACATACATATATTAAACATATATATATATATATATATATATATATATATATATATATATATATATATATATATATATATGTGTACATGTAAATATATTCATATATATATATATATATATGTATATATATGTATGTGTTTGTATATATTTAGGGTACTATAGGCGGCAGATTATTGACGTCCGTCCAGATAGATCGGTTGTAAAGAGCTTGATCTGCCACATGAAGACAACGTTTCAGTCGAGTGGTAGACGGTTCAAATTAGCATAGGATATCTTTGATTGTATTAGTTTGAATATTAAGATGATATGATGATCCCATCAAATTATTGCCACGAAACTGTGTTCTGATCATAACATTAAAACGAATACAGACAAGGTCATCCTACGCTACTTTGAAGGCTTGCGCCTTTGCTCGCTCACCCACTTCCAATGCACCAATTAAGGTCTTCAACCCACTGGCACCGCACATCCAAAGGGTTATCGAAGTAACGACCTCAGGCTTCAATCACTCTGTAGCATTAGAATGAACACTCATATGGTAGCTCTACGCAGCAACAAGTCGTGCTTGCCGTAAAACATGTCCCGCTAGGGTACCGAAAAGCATTCGATTGTGAAAAGTAAAGCATATCCCGTCATGGTGCGCAATAACATTGGATAGAATAAGGTTGCTAGTAGTTGCATAGCAGCAGAGGAGCAATACTTGGACATATGAAAACGTGCTTAAGCAGGTGGCATGAACTGGCCTGCAGTCGTAGCAGGAACATGTTCAGTTTGAAAATGTCAGGAGGGAGATTTCCCATCGCAAATAGTTGTGCCTACAGCTAACACCGCGCATTTATCGCCCAGAGAAACCCTCCAGCCCTGTATTCTCCCCGTCACGTTCTGCTGTAAACATCCATGAACACAGAAATGTCGAGTAGGTGCTCATTCCCGCACCGAACATGAAAGCGATACTGTCGTGCCTTGTGAACAATTTTCCACCGTTAGCACTATCTGTAATGGAAGCACCACAGCAAATGCATTCGCAATAACTTTCCAATCTGATTCAGCACTTGGCTAACGCCACCTGAGTTGAACAAGAAGACCTGTTCAACGAACTGTAGGGCATTTATTTGACTGCTGATCCAAACTACAACACAGCAGTCCAATGGGCTCAGTGAGATTGGATGATAGCATCGTGACGTACATGACGTCTTAATCGCCGCTGGGCGCAAAATAACCCTGGCAGTGGACGCGCCCCTAAACCCCAATTCATCATCATCTTAATCGCCGACGATTTGTGCGGTGGACAGTGTTTCTGAAAGGCCAGCACTTTGTTGATCACAATGTACTTGTAGCGTCTCTGCCAGTTCGCGCCGGCTCCACGTCCTGAGCCACACACAGGAGGCAGTACACTGCTCCTGAGCCACCCACAGGAGGCAGTACTCTGCTCCTGAGCCACACACAGGAGGCAGTACTCTGCTCCTGAGCCACACACAGGAGGCAGTACTCTGCTCCTGAGCCACACACAGGAGGCAGTACTCTGCTCCTGAGCCACACACAGGAGGCAGTACTCTGCTCCTGAGCCACACACAGGAGGCAGTACTCTGCTCCTGAGCCACACACAGGAGGCAGTACTCTGCTCCTGAGCCACACACAGGAGGCAGTACTCTGCTCCTGAGCCACACACAGGAGGCAGTACTCTGCTCCTGAGCCACACACAGGAGGCAGTACTCTGCTCCTGAGCCACACACAGGAGGCAGTACTCTGCTCCTGAGCCACACACAGGAGGCAGTACTCTGCTCCTGAGCCACACACAGGAGGCAGTACTCTGCTCCTGAGCCACACACAGGAGGCAGTACTCTGTGCCTGAGCCACACACAGGAGGCAGTACTCTGCTCCTGAGCCACACAAGGAGTACTCTGCTCCGGGCACACACAGGAGGCAGTACTCCCCTGAGCCACACAGGAGGCAGTACTCTGCTCCTGAGCCACACACAGGAGGCAGTACTCTGCTCCTGAGCCACACACAGGAGGCGGTACTCTGCTCCTGAGCCACACACAGGAGGCAGTACTCTGCTCCTGAGCCACACACAGGAGGCAGTACTCTGCGCCTGAGCCACACACAGGAGGCAGTACTCTGCTCCTGAGCCACACACAGGAGGCAGTACTCTGCGCCTGAGCCACACACAGGGGGAATATACAAGATCTGCTCTCTGTGATGGATGTTGATTTGTTAAAGTGGCACTTAGTCACCAGGCTGGTTTGCCAGTCGTATTGAGGTCGTGCACGACCGCGACCTGTGACCTAGTTTGTAATTCTCATACAAGTGAAGTAAATTATTTGAGGGAAGTAATGCATGCCTGAGTAACGCTGTCCTCGAGCAAGTGGACTTACGCATGAGTTTTACCTAATAGTAATTGCCTGATGTTGCTATTAACAACCGGAAACAGGGCGAGCAACACAGCATGAGTTACAATTAGCATTCGCATTTGTGTGTCAATTGCGCACATATGCACATGCAACGGCATCGAGTGTTCACAAGAGGCGGTAATTTTAGGGACACCCAGAAACATGACTGTTGGTTGGTTATTTGGACGTTAGGCCGCTTGGACCAGACTCCATTCGCATTCGCATTCGCAGAAGCGTGTCGGTCAAGCGCACATAATATGGGTTCCGAAAAGCCATCACCAGTTACTGGCCTGGCACCTACATGCATGCACCCCGCTCTGCTCTTGCGTGCTACGCGCCCATTTCCTTGCCAATATATGTTACGTGGTCATCATTATCTGCACAGTACAGCAAACGGTGTGACAGTATGATGATCAGAGAGACAAAATATCGGCATAAACATCTGGTGTGAGTGTATTGCGAGTGAATACTGGCATCAGCATTATTAGGCGACCATGGATAGGGAGATTCCAAATTACTTTTAATGTTGGGCGGTATGCTGTGCCGCTGGGTAGCATTGGTCCCATATCACGGGCTAAGCCTCGTGGGCGGTATGTTGTACCGCTCGGTACCATTGGCCCCATGTCACGGGCTAAGCCTCGTGAGCGGTATGCTGTACCGCTCGGTACCATTAGCCCCATGTCACGGGCTAAGCCTCGTGAGCTACGGTACTACTGTACGGTGTAAGTCGTGGCGGTATGTTGTACCCTGGTATTTAGCCCCATGTCACGGGCTAAGCCTCGTGAGCGGTATGTTGTACCGCTCGGTACCATTAGCCCCATGTCACGGTGCTAAGCCTCGTGGACGGTATGTTGTACCGCTCGGTACCATTAGCCCCATGACACAGGGCTAAGTCGGATCACTACGTGCTCAATAAGGCGGCATTAAAATATCGAGAAAATCCCGTAAATCGAAGCACAATTATTCGAGCAGCGGCGACCATGCATTCCTTTTCACCACCTGAATATGTGAACTCCTCTGGCGCGTGTATGTGCACAACTGCCGGACCTGCCACCGCGTCTGGTACTATCCGCGCATCGTCTGCGCCCTCGGTACAGTTCCGACCGTCTGGTACTATCGGCGCATCGTCTGCGCCCTCGGTACAGTTCCGACCGTCTGGTACTATCCGCGCAACGTCTGCGCCCTCGGTACAGTTCCGACCGTCTGGTACTATCCGGCGCATCGTCTGCGCCCTCGATACAGTTCCGACCGTCTGGTACTATCGCGCATCGTCTGCGCCCTCGGTACAGTTCCGACCGTCTGGTACTATCCGCGCATCGTCTGCGCCCTCGGTACAGTTCCGACCGTCTGGTACTATCCGCGCAACGTCTGCGCCCTCGGTACAGTTCCGACCGTCTGGTACTATCCGCGCATCGTCTGCGCCCTCGGTACAGTTCCGACCGTCTGGTACTATCGGCGCAACGTCTGCGCCCGGTAATTCGACCGTCTGGTACTATCGCGCATCGTCTGCGCCCTCGGTACAGTTCCGACCGTCTGGTACTATCGGCGCAACGTCTGCGCCCTCGGTACAGTTCCGACCGTCTGGTACTATCCGCGCATCGTCTGCGCCCTCGGTACAGTTCCGACCGTCTGGTACTATCCGCGCATCGTCTGCGCCCTCGGTACAGTTCCGACCGTCTGGTACTATCCGCGCATCGTCTGCGCCCTCGGTACAGTTCCGACCGTCTGGTACTATCGGCGCATCGTCTGCGCCCTCGGTACAGTTCCGACCGTCTGGTACTATCGGCGCAACGTCTGCGCCCTCGATACAGTTCCGACGGTTTGATTGAGGATTTAAAGTATAGGTTGTCCGCCCTTGTCTTTGAATACACAGGCTGTGCAATAATTTTGCTACCAATGTTTCAAAGCTTAGTATTCACTAGGCGTTGCTTCATCAGATAACTCGCCTCCATGTTCTTTTTAAGCATGCGTATATCCTTGGTGCTATAGACATTTGCCAAGAGGAGCCACCAAAGCAGCGCTTAAAAGCCACCCAGCTGCTACCAGGCGTCTAAATGTTACCAGCCGCCAACAAGCTGCTACCAGCTGCCACCCATCTGCTACCAAGCGATCAGCTGTTACCAGCCGCCACCCAGCTGCTACCAAGCGTCCAGCTGTTATCAGCCTCCACCACGCTGCTACCTGCTGCCACCCATCTGCTACCAAGCGTCCAGCTGTTACCAAGCGTCAGTTGCTACCAGCCGCCACCCAGCTGCTACCAAGCGTCAAGCTGTTACCAGCCGCCACCCAGCTGCTACCAAGCGTCCAGCTTTTACCAGCCGCCACTCAGCTGCTACCAGCTGCTACCTGCTGCCTCCCAGCCGCTACCAAGCGTCCAGCTGTGACACGGCCACCGACGCGCGGTCGCCGCTGCCACGGAAGCGGCGCGGGTGCCGACGAGCCGAGCGGCGGCTATCTGCGCCGATATCGCGGTGCCGGCGCGCGGCGACAGCGCCAGAGACAGACGCCTGATGACGCGCGCCGGCGGCGCGACACGACAATCCGTCAACATTGCTGGGCGACGGGCCGACCGACCGTATCGGCGGCTCTGCTCGGCGCCGGCAGCCGCCGCTCGTCCATCATCTCACGGCGGAGCCCGGCCGGCCGGCTCGCTCCCACCGACCGGGGCGGCAGCCGGGCCTGGCTCCGTCACCGGCCGTCCACACCGGCGACGGCCACACACAGTCACGACGCTGCCGACTCAGCCCACCTGACCTGGGTCTGGTCTGCTGTATAACCACAGCCTGATGCGGCAATAGAGGCAGCTGGGCCTGCCTCCGCCACCGTCCACACACAGACGGTCTGGTCTGCTGTACACCCACAGCCTGAACCAGGGCCTGCCTCCGCCACCTGCTCCACACAGACGGTCTGGTCTGTTGTGTAACCACAGCCTGAACCAGGGCCTGCCTCCGCCACCGGCTATCCACACTGGCGACGGCGACACAAACCCACCACCTGGGTCTGGTCTTACACACCTAACCAGGCCTGCCTCCGCCACCTGCTCCACACAGACGACGCTACCGACCCAGCCCGCCTCACCTGGGTCTGGTCTGCTGTATACCCACAGCCTGAACCAGGGCCTGCCTCCGCCACCTGCTCCACACAGACGACGCTACCGACCCAGCCCGCCTCACCCGGGTCTGGTCTGCTGTATACCCACAGCCTGAACCAGGGCCTGCCTCCCCGCTCCACACAGCTACCGACTCACCCAGACCCGGTCTGGTCTGCTGTACCCACAGCCTGAACCAGGGCCTGCCTCCGCCACCTGCTCCACACAGACGACGACCCCCCCCCCTGGTCTGCTTAAACCACAGCCTGGCCTTTCCCCCCCCTCCTCCACACAGACGACGCTACCGACCCAGCCCACCTCACCCGGGTCTGGTCTGCTGTATACCCACAGCCTGAACCAGGGCCTGCCTCCGCCACCTGCTCCACACAGACGACGCTACCGACCCAGCCCGCCTCACCCGGGTCTGGTCTGCTGCATACCTACAGCCTGATGCGGAGATACATCGTGTTAATGTCGAATTGTGATTCGACTCGTTCCTTCCTTCACCGACAAATCCGTGGTGAAAGGTGTCCGTTGATTCGACCCAAAAACAGAGGACACTAGTGCAGAGAGTGCACTCTCATTTATCCCCTTCTGTGAGCGTGGTCGGATGATCTTCCAAGGGTTTCTCTTTATCTTAGGATACTCAACTCCTCTGGGGGTACGTCACTCGTTAAAATGAAGCCTTCGTGGACAGAGCACATTTTGCGAGACCTTTCCTTGGTGGTCTTTAGGGGTAACCCTTTGCTGATCCTTCGGCAAAAGCAACACCACATTGGGGGTGAGCTTGGGCACATTAAGCAAGTGCGGACAAGCAGCAGCATTGCGGAAACTGTTCTAGCGAAGGTACACAAGGAGTGGCACCTTTGCGAGCGTCGCAATCTGAGGAACGTTAGGTGTGACTTTGTCATGAGCCCTCCGAAAATGCATTGCACATGAATCCTGAAGATCTTGGTGAGGCTGTGAAAATGTTTATTTGTTTGGATAATCTGCTTTGGTGGATTTTGGGGAGCTCTTCCGCTTTTCTGTGCAATGCATCATCCTTGTCGGGGACGTTTTACCCACAACTAATACTGCACGCTGGTTTGAGCGTACTGGTCACATCTTTCTAATAGCAGATTTCAGTAAGCACGATAGTTTCGTCGGGGGACATTTTCAGCATTCCCTGAATGATACGTTTTTGGACGTGATAGCTGATCTTTAGCGTCGCCTGGTAAGTCTAAACCATGGTATCTTAGGCGTACTCAAGTCAAACAATACTCACATGCTATACGGTTCGTAATTTAGCTCGTTAATCTAGGGCTTAGTATGACAGTGTAGCAAGACTCAAGGTCTCTCACTAAGCCAGGAGAGTCCGGTTACATGATCGTCAGACTGAATAGGGAAACTGACAAATTATCATTAGCAGGACACCAGACCAATAGTGGTCCAGACCCCGACCAGCCAGAGACCTCCAGTCGTACAGTGTGGCATAGGAATAGTCGCATGCGCGTTTCAGCTTACCCGTGACCTTGGACAATGGATATTTTGAGAAAAAAAATACATGACTGCAGCTAGTAGGTAAACCGCACATTCTCACGACCTCGGAACTAAAAACCTGGCCAGCCCCACCCGCTCCAACGCCTCTCGACGTGCGTCCGTCGGCCGGCCCAGCTCTGTTCTCTGATACAGGAAGATTTCTGATGGATGTCGACCCTTCACCTCGCGCGTCCTTCCCGTGTGTGAGGCCCCGAACGTCTCCCCGAGATCCGCCGCGCTGTCCAGCCTGTCGCCAGCCCTCATCGCCATGCTAAAGACCCGCCCGTCCGCCGGGTAAATCCAATTAGACGGACCCCCACGCCGCGCCGACGCGCCGCCGGTTTCCAACAGATTCGTTCGATTGAGACGTATGGCCGGCCGCCGCCGCGGTAATTATAACTCGCGGGTGGCCTCGGTACGTTACACGCCGCGTGACCGGTGCGCGCACTCTCATTCATCGGCGCGCGCAACCCGGCTAATTGAATTTATGTTTATGAGAGTGTTGCCGAGGGGTAACCTGCTGTTGACCCGGTTCCGACCGCCTGCGGAGCCGGGTCTGGCCGGCCGTGTCATCGCCAGACAAATCTGGCCCGGCCCGCACTTTTATACGTAGCGTGATGCTCCCTAACGGCACATTCTTCTTCTGTGGCAATGGCTCGAATTTCGTCATACAACAAAGTTTCTGAGAAAGAGAAAGAGAGAGATGGGGAGAGAGAGGGAGCGAGAGAGTGAGAGGGAGGGAGGGAGAGAGAGAGAGGGAGCGAGAGAGCGAGAGAGAGAGGGAGGAGAGAGAGAGAGGGGCGAGAGAGAGAGAGAGAGAAAGGATAGGGAGCGAGAGAGGGAGAGGGAGTCACTAGGATGCATTGCCCAATGCTCTGCCGTTACTCCACAGACCTCCTGCAGCAAATATTGTGAGATTGTAGATTTTTACAAATTATTTTCACAAACACTGTTATGCGTGTCCTTCGCGCAACAAATAACCGTTTGTTCCTCTTTATCTGTCCGCCTGCCTCTCTGTCTGTCTGCCTGTCTGCCTGCGCACCTGATTTCCTGTCTTGTCTGTCTTGTCTGTCTTGAATACGCTCTCAGCAGCAGCGACCAGGAAATGTCGTGGGTCAGTATGCCACGTGGCATCATGATGTAAACATTTGAACCTGTGTTACACGCATCTTTGTTTCCACATTAACATGCTCATTAACAATTTCGTTATGGACCTTAAATGGAGCAGAAAGCGAACATCAAATTATGTGTCAAACTCGAGAAATCGACATCGGAGACCCTTGAAATGTTGCAGCAGGCCTACGGTAATTGAGCATTAAGCTAAGCGAGGTGTTCTGAGTGGCATTTGCGCTTCAAGAGGGGTGAAACGTCCCTGGAGGATGACGAGATGTCAAGGCGACCATCAATGAGCATATCCCCTAAAAATATCAACGAAATCTGACGAATTGTGCTTCAGAATCGTCGGATGTCAATGTCGGATGTCTGATGTCCGATGTCACTATCAATGAAGTTGCTGATATTGGCAATCTGGCATTTGTATCTATCTGCTCAGCAAATATTCAGGTCCGATTTAAACATGCACCGTGGCGCTGCTAAGTTGGTGCCCAGGCTCCCGACCGCCAAGCAGAAGCAGCACCGTGTCCAAGCCACCGAGAATTTCTTCCAACAGGTTCAGGTTGACCAAACCTTCATGCAGAGGATGATCACCGGTGACGAGAGTTGGGTCTACGGCCACGACACGGAGACCAAGCGGCAGTCTTCGCAGTGGAAGCGCCCGCTATCTCTGAGACCGAAGAAGACGAGGCAGAGCAGCGCGACTAAAACATGTTTGTCGTTTCTCGATAGTCGCGTGGCTGCGCACCGCGAGTTCGTCCCCCGGGGTCGGACTGTCAATGACAACTTCCACGGAACCGTTCTGAGGTGTCTGAGAGACACTCAGCGCGAACGACCTGAACTGTGGCGAGGTGGCAGTTGGGTGCTCCAACGTGACAGCGCGTCCGCTCACATCGCGTTCGAGACTTGTGCGGTTTTGGGCGCCATCAACACGATCGTCGTTCCCACCCGCCGTACTTGTCGGATTTGGATCCCTGTGACTTCCACTTTCCCCAAGATGAAGTTCAAGCTGAAGGGTGGCCGCCTTGACTTCGTGAAGCAGGTCCAGTGCGAATCGCAGATGGTGCTCGACGCGCTTTAAAAATAACGGAGATTCCATGGCGCGTTTCAAACGTGGCAGAAGCTCTGGGAGCAGTATATCGCTGCAAAAGGCCATTACTTCGAAGAGAGTGGTGGCCAAATCTGAATGAGGTTATTTTTTGCCTTTTATGGGTGTAGTCTCGGAGTATTTTTGTCGCGCCTCGTATATGGATATATATATATATATATATATATATATATATATATATATATATATATATATATATATATATATATATATATATATATATATATATATATATATATATATATATATATATATATATATATATATATATATATATATATATATATATATATATATATATATATATATATATATATATATATATATATATATATATATATATATATATATATACGCACGCATCGAACTTGCCGCACCAGATTCTAGATCCTGCACCCGCCTCATAAAGTGACCAAGGCGACAGTAAGCTCCAGGGCATCTGAAGCGGTAGCACGACCTTCGTGAGAGACGAACGACATCCCGGCTGCGCAATTTCATGTGATCCGGTAACCGAGTGAAACAGAAGAATGCACAGCCGCCCCATGCGGCAATGGTGGCCATAAATTGCCATAGCGCGCCGCAGAACGACATTTATGACTTTATCCGTGAAATGGTACGGCCGTCGGCCGCCATAATGCACTTCAATGATTCGCACCTGTAAAGAGGCGGCGGCTGCCGGTCGCCATTGCGGCGGTGCTTCTATGTGGCGTCTGCCGGTGGAAGCCGACAGCCGCGCAGAGTGGCTCTTTTTATGGACTTAATAGCGCTTGAAATTTTGCAATAAAGAAATGTGGCGTTGGTTCGGGCCATCTGATGGTGATTGTAGGCCAATAATGCACACCGACTGGCGGGGAGCCCACGCGCGTGCAATTCTGCCTACTCGGTCGCTGCACGCTACACTACTGGATGCACAGCTTTGTATGCTATTATTTCCAGCAGAGCAGGAGCATAAATGCGTTGACAATGATAATGATTGCATGTCAGCGCAACGTGCTTTGCGTTATGTGAGCTTGGTTCGCGCTCTTCGTACACTACAGCAAGACATGATGGTGATGATGGAAGTGATGGTGAAGATGATGGTGATGGTGATGACGATGATATTGGTGACGATGTGTATTTGTACATACGCTCATCACTACTTTCCGGCATCCACAATAGATGGGTGATAATGCGAGAAGGGGAGACGCGTAAAGAAGAAGGGGGAGGTAGTAAGAAGAAGAAATATAATGAAAAGGGATTAAAAGACAGGGACCGAGGAAAAGGGACAAAGAGAAGGAGGCAGAAAGAACGAGACTGATAGGATGACAAGTAATTACAGACCAATCTTAAGATGCGGGGCAAGAATCGTTGGTGACAAAAGCGAACGTTAATCCGGTCGGTGCCACAACCGGATGATCAGACGGCATGGAAATGTTTTCCAACACATTCACAGAGCCAATGTGTTCGTTCAAATGTGCATTGTCAGAACATGGAGCTGATTTCAAACCAATAAATGCAGATTAGGATTCCGGGTCGCGTGACATTATTCCGCCACGTCCTCTGACAACTGTACTCTACTCACTCGCTCGTGGTGGCTTAACGGTATGCGGTATACTTGGGAGAGTCATCACCGTCGAGCGTGGACGAGGCCGTGGTGGCACGCCTGAAGTGCTCGGTATGTGGCTGTACAGGTGTGTCAAGGAAGCCTGACGGACAGCCGTTACTGTCCTGCCGCATGGTAGCGCGTTCTGCGGTGGACGTGATGGACCACTCCAGAGCCATGTGAAGACATTTTTTGGAACCGGTAAACGAAGCCTGAGCTCGGCATACGTGCCAAAGCCACGCTGCATTCCCTCGTATGTCAGCATTCAGTCGGCAGTCTGATCAAGCCAGGCACGCTGTAGCAGGCAGGCATCCTCCATGCACCGCACAGTAGCAAATGTGAATTAATCTATTTCAATGCCACGGAATCCAGGTGTTGGTTCCCAGTTCAATCAAACACCTCACATCACACACCGAAGCCAGAGATAATCGGACTGTGGTTTATCGTGCACTAAACTGTAACACGTGTGTGCTATTTTGTTGGCTCTGCAGGTGGGCAATGCAATGTATGGTCCACATCAGCGAGGTGTGGACGTTGTGTGCCACACTTGTACCGATGCCATGCCCGCCATGGCCAGCGAAGCAACTGCCGTGCGGAGTTATCGGCACAGATATGATCAGTAGCGGTGGTCGGCGACCTAGCGGTAGCCTCTGTGTGCGTGCGCAAATATGCAGCCTAGGTTCTGCTCCAATTTGTGACTCAATTTGAGCCTTTATGGGTCTAATTATCGGACATTAGGAGAAGTGGCAAACGGTAAATTGCAAAGCAAAAGTCCGTTTTGGGTTTCATTGCCCTGCACTCGCGTCGTGAATAATTCAGCAACATTAAACTGTACGATCTGCAAAACGTGCATTGCCAGCTCACACCGGACTGCACGTGTTTCGGCTTGCGTGTGCGCGGCATTTTTGCTCAGTGAAGCGGTTTGGCTGGCACATTGTTGGAGTGTCCTGCGCGCTAACAGGGCCATTCGTAGGTAGTATTAGTGCGAGCAGCACATTCCAGCTGCGAAGTGGGTGTAGGCTGATTGGCGTGCCCAGCAGTGCACCCATCGTAGGAAGTGCACCGCACTGCGACATACTATAATGGTGTGCCTACAATCGCTGTTTGGATTTCATTATTTAAGGTAAAATCCTACACCTTTTATATATCAAAGGATGATCAGAATATTGTATCACTGCTCGGTGATGGCTAATTTTGATCGCCTGTTTCATCACACGGCCTCAAGCGTGTAGCTTCCCATATATTTTGTCGGCGGATAGCACGTGGGTACATTTGAACACAGCTGTGGTTTCAATTATTGCGGTTCGCTTTCCGGGAATTCACACTCAGCCGTGATGCATTTATGGGCACGTGAAGCAAGTTGAATATTTACTCCGTTCGCGTAGTTGCTCCGGCTGTACATTTTTTACAGTGCGCAAAGTCAAGCCGTCCGACGCGGGCAGCGCGCGGAGCTAGTGCGGACCGCTGCCACTCCGCCGCGGCTTCGGCTGTTGCCACTCCGCCGCAGTTTCGGCTGTTGCCACTCCGCCGCGGTTTCGGCTGTTGCCACTCCGCCGCGGCTTCGGCTGTTGCCACTCCGCCGCAGTTTCGGCTGTTGCCACTCCGCCGCAGTTTCGGCTGTTGCCACTCCGCCGCGGTTTCGGCTGTGTCTGCCGCGGTTGGCTGTTGACTGCCGCAGTTTCGGCTGTTGCCACCGCCGCGGTTTCGGCTGCCAGCCCGGTTTGGCGTTGCCCCGCGGTTCGCCCGCATGCCGCAGTTTGGCTGTGTGGCTGTTGCCACCGCGTTTCGGCTTTCCTCCGCCGCGGTTCGGCTGTTGCCACTCCGCCGCAGTTTCGGCTGCTGCCACTCCGCCGCGGCTTCGGCTGTTGCCACTCCGCCGCGGCTTCGGCTCCTTCGGCTGTTGCCACTCCGCCGCGGCTTCGGCTGTTGCCACTCCGCCGCAGTTTCGGCTGTTGCCACTCCGCCGCGGTTTCGGCTGTTGCCACTCCGCCGCAGTTTCGGCTGTTGCCACTCCGCCGCGGTTTCGGCTGTTGCCACTCCGCCGCAGTTTCGGCGCCGCCGCGGCTCGCCCTCCGCCGCGGTTTCGCTGCCACTCCGCCGCAGTTTCGGCTGTTGCCACTCCGCCGCAGTTTCGGCTGTTGCCACTCCGCCGCGGTTTCGGCTGTTGCCACTCCGCCGCAGTTTCGGCTGTTGCCACTCCGCCGCAGTTTCGGCTGTTGCCACTCCGCCGCGACCCGAGGCAACTTGTCGGAACCGACTCAATCTAGCGTACCCAGGGGTGCAGGGGAACAGCAGACACTGTTCTAACATTATAACTGAAAGGCATTGCGTCCTGTTGTAGGCTCACGCGATTTGTATCAAGGGAAAAATTGTGCCCTGTTAGTGCAAGCCGTAATGGCAGCCATCACATTGTCCCACCTAGCTTCCCAGACAATTGCCAGCACATTAGGACAAATGTAATTTCGTTGAGTGGAAGACAATTAAGAGCCGTCTATTTAGCAATGCGCTTTGTCCTTTGAACACCTGCTGAGCGGCGTTGGCAATAAGCATCCAATTTATCCAACGATGTCATGCTTCACTTAAGTGGTCGATGTCATAGGGTAAGCGCAGACCGGACATGGACGTTATTTGTATCATCATTTGTTGCATGTTTAAATGATCACGCCCTGTGTGATGTGAATATACGCCATGGTTCATGCCAGTTTTTTGCGAAGGTTGGTTTTATGGCTCGTGGACTGGAAGTTCATGTGCGGATAATGCACATGCCGATGGGGGATTTATTTCTACGAGTAGTATTGCAATTTCATTGGTATCGACTTCAGAGAACCTCAAAATGGGGTCACTTTATAAAATATCCTATAGGTGTCTTTATGAAGCCGATGCGGCATCAAAGGAATCGTCGGTTGTGTTGGTTGAATTTGAACCATGCACACATGATTATAGAGAAAGTCGACGTCTCTCTAGTGGTATGTTTATATTTTACCAACCCGACCAAGTTGGCTCTCAATTCGCTCACCTCAGCTATGCCAGCTGGGAGATAGATTTGATTGGGTTTCCCAGCTGACTTTCTCAGCAACAGCATCGCTATAGCAAAATCGTTAGCATGAGCCAATCAACTTGCGAGTTTTCCAGTCGCCATAACAACAACAGTAATTTGTGAACATTCCGCAGCAGTTATTTCTTCTTTAGTACTGAATCACCATATTTTCCGGTATCAGTGCCAGGCGGACTGGCGATAAATAAAGTGAGAGAGTGAAATATGGCTCTTCGGTGGCAATGTAGATGCATTTTCTGTTGATGTCATAAACTATTCCCAATGGCAAATATCTACTGAATGTGTTTCTGCGAAACGTTAGATTATAGGTGTTTTAATAGCACGATTTTTTCTCCATACGATGTGACAAACACGGAGTAGTTTTGCGGTTGCGCCGGCTCTCACTGCGGGAGGCATATCGGGCAGCCTGGCCGTGCCATATCGGACAGCATAGCACCCACGTGTCGGCCACACCACGTGTCGACCACACCACGTGTCGGCCACACCACGTGTCGGCCACAGCAGATGTCGGCCACACCACGTGTCGGCCACAACACCTGTCGACCACACCACGTGTCGGCCACACCAGGTGTCGGCCACACCACGTGTCGACCACAGCAGATGTCGGCCATAGCACGTATTGGCCATAATACGTGTCGGCCACAGCACGTGTCGGTCACAACACGTATCGACCACAGTACGTGTCGGCCACGGTACGTGTCGGCCACAACACGTGTCGGCCTCAACACGTGTCGGCCACAGCACGTGTCGCGACAAGGCCGGACCTCGACCACAGGGTGTACACCCAATGTCGGCCTCAATACGTGTCGCGTCAGGCGACCTGGTGCTGCGTGCGCAATGAACAGTGGAACCTGAGAGACGGAGGTTGTCCGCTGGACGCGTAACGTAACGGTCGAGGTGCGGCTCACTCGAGACACGATCGAGGGGTGGCTTGGTGTCACCCCTCCCCTCCCCTCCAGCCCACGTCACCGCACTACCGGCCCAGACAACATGATCGAGACAGCGGAAACCCGATTTATGGAGGGGAAACTGGGAAACCCACCTTCTCTCGGTCTCCTAATCCACCGCCACCAGTAGTTGGATCTCAGTCGGCATCAGCGCGAGGTGTTTTGGAAGGCAGTCATGCACTCCCATTTTGTACTGTATCGCCAAGGCTCAGTTGAGCACGCTTCACGGTCCTTTCCTACATTATCAGATGGTTTGTGGGTTTTCGGGCATTGGAGTCTTATAAATTTTGTGTGTTCTGAGAATTTGGATCTTAAAATAAATCGGTGGTTTAAAACATCGGTGATTTTGAAACACTGGCTTTGGAACTTTGCAGCTTTCAAACGTGAGGTTTTCAGACAGGGGTCCTGAGGGGTTCTGAATCCTCCTACCAGAGGGTGCCATCACCATTTTTCCTTGGGTATTGCGGCCATGCGAAATTAGAAATTCGGAGCATAGAGGAGTTTGGCTTTGTGAGGCTTGGGGTTCTGACATAGACTCCGTGTTGCCTACCTTGAACCGAATCTGGTGGTGCGCGCGCAATGATCCGGCTTCGTCGGCTTCTGAGCCGTGTTGTGTGATGTGCACATGGGTGCAGCATCTATTAATTCTGGGCAGAGCACATTTAGAAAGCCTTTGAAACGACGAAGGTGCTAAACACGTGTCTGACGACGGATTGGAGGTGCGCACACCGTCAGACTCGAGGTGTTACTAACATTATTATGCGGGTTGATGCGCTGGGGTATATATGGTACGGTTGCAGTCCTCCCGTGAAAAGCACTTCCTGCGTGTGGCCTTGTGAGTATCCGTCAGAAGAGCAATACTCCCAGACACTCGACATCATGATCGCTTCATTAACCATGATTAATTTGCATTTCATGTCCTTCGTCAAATATAATCTTTGGAAGTACAGTCTAAATGTACTTCCAAAGTCGAACTAAGGGCATTGTCCACTGAAATTGTTGACGCCGGGAGGAAGCTAAATGATGCTGTCGGCATGCGTCGGTGTTGTATTGGAAGAAATATAAATGATACTGCCGGTAAGCTTCGGTATTGCATTTAGAAAAAGCTAAGTGATACTGTCTGCATGTGTCGGTATTGTATGCACTCATTTGACTTCATTCTTACCTTCGGCAAGCTCTCATTTTCAATGGACTTCCACGAATTCATCCGCGCCAAGTTGAAGCTATGTAGCTCAAGTTCTGTAGCTATGTAGTCTTCTACCCACACAAGTAACTTGATGTACGTGTATCCACAAATCGCTGGACCCAGGGGCGTTGATTTCTGCAAATGATTCAGAGGGGGATACAATGCATGAAGGCAATTGGCGGACCCAAATGGATTGGCCAGCATACTCCACAATGATCGTGTGTTCAAAGTTGACATTGGGGGGGGGGGACGAAGTCAACGTTGAGGGGACACTTGCCCCCTCAAAAGTACGCAAAACACCATTTATGGCCGGACCTCAGGCAGACCCGAGAATGTACGTATTGGAGCCCAAACGCTTCTGAAGATCAATATCGCAAGAATGACATAAATACATAAAAGATTAGTGCAACTATGAGCCACAAGGGCCCTTCTTGGTTGCACTCTGTACACTGAACCAGTTGCCCACCAAATCTGTCAATCAGCCCTCCCTGTAATACTGAAAAGCAAGCCCTCTATTCTTATAATGATTGTCCATGCTGTTTTTAAAGATGTTCAATGTGCTGCTACTGACAATGTTTTATGGCAGCTGGTTCCAGTGTTCTACTACCCTGTTGGTGAAGAAAGTCTGCCTTAACCTTGTTCTGCTGTGGTTAACTTTAATTTTGAATTTATGACCCCTAATTGCATCATTTCTGTTCAATTCAATCATTTCCCCAAGATATCTCCCAAGAATGATTCACCTGTCGTTCAGCCTAGTAGTAGTTTAATTCATGCACGGATAAAATGACGATCGCTTTGCTGTGTATGTCCTTTTCGCCCACTTATCGTTGATATCAAGAGATAACACCAGCATCATGGTGAAGGACCGATTTTTTGCCTCCGTAAATGTCAATTGGTGGTGAAGGCTCCTGCGTCCCTGTCTAACAACTGGGTGATGTAGCCAGTCTCTGACTAACGTCTCAGATCTCAAAGGGTTTTCTATGGCAATGCATCTCCAGAGGGATTTATTCCGGAGCATACTTCCTAGTAAATCTTTTCGATGGCTGTTCTTGGATTCTGCTGTAATAAGAGTTTTTACCGAAGCGGAGGGTGTCTTTGAAAGTGGGACCCGAAGACTCAATATTAGAATGGATGCGCAAAGTGACAACGTAGAAGGAGGAAGGCAGAGGAAGGTAGAGGAAGGTCTATTATCAGCTGTACACTGCAATGTGTGAAGGAGGGGACGAAGACATGGTCACAGAACAAAGATGGTTCCTCATTAGAGCAGGCCAAGGTCATATATCGGGGAAGATTTCAGATAAAATAGACGTAAGGAGGCTCATTAAAGAAAAAGTTGGATTCTTGAATGTAACATTAATGTGTCGATGTTAAGGCTCCCCCTTCGCCACGACCAAAACTTCTGAGGGGATTTGGAGGGGATGGGTTCGTATCTTTCTACCTAGACCAAAGGCGTGGTGCATGGAAGCTAAGACCCGGCTGATCTGCTACGGTCAAGCCCTGTTGGTGACCGGACAAAATGCTCTGAAGTGTTGTCAACAAACCGGTTTTGTAATGCATGTTTTTGCGTGTATTACACTGTTATTTCTGTTCAGTTAAGGTTTTTATATTCAAGCAAGACCACATGGGTAAGTGACCTTGTTGGGTCTTGAAACATGAAATTAAGAAAGAGTCTTTGCAAGACTCTTTTTGCACTGCATTTTAAATCCAGCAATATTATAATTGTCAATAATTCTCCGAAAGCATATGTTCATCCTCCTTAGAAGCATCCAGCCCTGGGCAATAGCAATCAGCTGCTGGAGTGTTGTCTAGCTACATATGTGACGCATGCGGCTATTGTGATCGATATCGGTGACTTATCTTTGCGCGCGCCAAGTTCGCCAATTACAGTGAAGAATTGTTGTAACAATAGAAAGAATAGCTTTCGTGAAACCCAACTTTATACAACATAGCGTGAGACGAAATGTACGACCCTCGATATACCAGGAGGTGCTGAGTCTACATCAAAAGTAGCGTTAGGGATTATGCTATATTACTCAACGTTTCGGCCAGGGGCCATCGTCAGGAGTCAGGGGCCATCGTCACTCCTGACGATGGCCCCTGGCCGAAACGTTGAGTAATATAGCATAATCCCTAACGCTACTTTTGATGTAAACTCAGCACCTCCTGGTATATCGAGGGTCCTACATTTCGTCTCACGCAATGTCTAAAACCCATGAGCACTTAAGAGCCATTCTTCGTTGTATTAAACAATGGTTTATACAACATAGCTGTATTTATATTAACATACCAAATTCTTCCCACAGGAGCTTGGTTGGCGTGGCAACACGTGCGCCCTATATCATTTTCAATCAATGAATTTTCCTAAAGCAAACTCGCTGATCTATCGATGGATTTCGAAGGTGCTTCGGTGAAAACTACCTAGCCATTGTCACAAAAATGCTGCACTGTAATTGGTTCAATTGGTGCGCGTACAGATAAAAACTGATATCGATCACAATCGCCACACGGGTCATATATGTAGCCAAACGACACCCCAGCAGCTGACGCTAATGTCCAACCTGACTCGATAGACCTTGAGTACCATCATCAATATCAGGAAACGGAAAAAATGCGACTATCGTGCTTTGATTCATAGTGTCCAATAACCTACAAAACTTTGGCCATTTGTCAAATACTACCACATCACTACCAGATTCAGAGATCGAAACTGCAATATTATTCAGTCTTCAAACTTTACCCCATTTCACCATAAAATCATTCCTATTGTCCACCCTGTGAGTGTGGCACAAATTAACTTCGAAAAGCCACAGATATCAAAAACACTGCCAAAGTACACTCTGCACATCCACCACATGAATTGCTTAGTATCACTAAACAAGGATGATTGAATAGAAGGCAGCATACCAAGAGCTACCGGAATGAGTGGCAGCTGGTGCAGGCCTTGAGTTTTTCACGGTGATTCTGTTGTGCTGGCTTTCGCATGCATCCATTGAAATCGCTGATATAAATTTCAGCTAGTTCATAATTTTATGAACATAATTGTGACAAGTTGCATTCATCGTTGTTGAATTATCGTCCCCAGTCCCTTCATCTCAGGACGTCTCAGGCCGATTGATATCGCTCACGAAGCTGGAGGCCAGGACGGACGCCTGGAATACGGGCTCGGTTAGCTGGGCCGCTGGTAGTGCTCTGATGACCAATGGCGGAAGGACATGTATTGCTGGATAAACGATGGCCAACACGAAGTTTAATTGATTCGAACAAGTCAAGCTTGTATTGATAGTACATTTTTAAAAGTTATATTTAATACATTTTTGGTACGACTTTGCATTCCAAAATGACAGCCAGCACGATCACAGTTTCCCTGCTCCACTGCCTTTCCGATGACGCCATTTACAACAAGCTACAGCACAGCTGGAATCATCGCATGGGCGTGTCGAACTTGAAGACAGAGAACTGTTTGCCACCATAGTCACGGAGCCAAAACGGTCCAACTTCACTCAGCACGATTTTATATATAAATGTAAAAAAATAGTGTGGGATGACACGCCTTCCAATAGTCTTTTCAGATAACTTAAATTCATTCATGAAATTGTATGAAAAAAACGTACAGGAAATTCATATGGAAACCATTTTACAACTTCTGGCAACCACCCTTGTTTGGCTCATCCATGTTTGATATGTACGGTATCACCAAGGCCTATCGAGTCAGGTTGGACAATGGCGTCAGTGGCTGGGTTGTCGTTTAGCTACATACATGACGCGTGTGACGATTGTGATCGATATCAGTTTTTTTATCTGTGCACGCACAAATTGATCCAATTACAATGCAGCATTTGTGTGGCAATAGCCGAATAGCTTTCGCCAAGGCGCCTTCGAAGTGCATTGATCAATCGGCGAGTTTGCTTCAGACAAATTCACCGGCTGAAAATGATATAGGACACATGTGCTACCAGGCCAGCAACGCTCCTGCGGGAAGGATTTGATATGCGAATATAACGACAGCTGTGCTGTATAGAGTTGCGTCTCACGAAAGCTTTCTTTCTTATTGTCTCAACAATTCTGCACTGTAAATGGTGAACTTGGCTCGCGCGCAGATAAAACTGATATCGATCACAATCGCCACATGCATCACATACGTAGCTTACTGACACCCTAGCAGCTGATTGCTATTATCCAGGGCTGCGGCTTAACAAGCGGACTAGCCACCAAAAACCAAGTGTCAAAATTGTGGATTAATAGTGCTCCAATTAAACTGGAAATAAAACGTGATCGATATGGGTTCCGAAAGACCGAACATGGCGACAAACATCATTATACCTTTCCCATATTGGTTGCAGCCGTTGGCACAAGCCGACCTACCAAGTTAGTCACGAGATTATAGATGGTCGTGGTCACTGGCAAATTATTCTACCCGTGCACTTTAACTTAGCTGCACCATGAATTGCCCTTCGCATTTTTTGCGGTGGCTTGTCGCGTACCCGCCACTCAATCCAACATCCAGTGCTGCCCCCCCCCCCACCCCCTGCCGGTATGTCGGTGGACACATTTACTCACTGCATATGCTGCGAGCAGGTAATGACCATTTTACGTGGTATTCACTTCACGTGTGCCCTTTCAACCAAAGTAATAGTAAGCAATGCCGACTGCGCTTGCAGCTGCAATGCCATGCGATTTCTGGTGACTGACTCTGATAAGCAATTCAAACGGTGCACTGACGGTGTGCCGAGCAAGGACACCAGCGATAAAGCGTGTCAATTGTGCTCATTTTCCCCCGGGCAGGCATTTCAAGTTCCTTTGATCGCAATAGTCCGCATGCGGACAAAGAGCTGTCAGTGCTTTGTGGCGACGGTGTGTTCCACAAATGTAAGGCAGTGCTCTTCAAGTGTGTGCAACCATCAGGTTATATGCCAGACGACCCTCGTCGGCCGGTTCGACAGGAAATGTTTCCACTTGGAGGAGTAAACGTGTCATTAGCGAAACAAGTGTATTTTGTACATTTTACACATGCCTGTGTATGCAGACCTCCTTCATCATTATGCCAGAATGACATGTCGAATCTGCTTTAAAAAACGTCCATCTGGCCAATAAGGAGCATGGATTACGGCTGGGTGCTGTCGAACTCGCCCGACTTCAAATTTAGCTCTTCTCAATCATTGCGCGTAAATCTAACAATGACCCCCTTTCGAATCGATATCGCCCACTTTCCGGTATAGCTGGTCACACATGCGTATTGTATCTCTTGATGTAACAACCCAGCATCTCAAGTTTATGCACCGAGCTGTCGCGTCATTTCTGCAACCATGTCTACCATATTTTTGCTGACATTGTGATTCTTGATTGTTTTGGTGCTGTCAACTTTGACATGATTTTTGATGATGAGTATTTTTAGACACCCTCAGACCTGGTCAATTGTGGGCTGGATTGATGTCTTATGCATCTGGATTGAAGTCGTAAACACCTAGTTTAACGTCTTATACACCTGGCTTAATGCCTTGCGCTTTTATTTATGCGTCTGTAATTGTTGCAAACAAAATAATTCGTGCGACACTTGCAAGGGCAAATAAAGGCATTCACAGCGATTGAATTCCAACCGACTTAACTGCACTCAAAATAGGTGAAGGACATTCTCGCATCATAACTTCAAATTCAGCAACCATTTCACCTTTGCTATTTACTACTTGTGTAACGTCACTGGTCGTGTAGGTCAGGTTTCATGTAAACCGCAGAGGATGCAGCCTCAACTGACCCGTTCATGATGCACCCGACTCGTGGACATCACTTGTGACGTGCAGTGGAGAGGTCAGTGACGTGATCAGCCAAAGAGCGGGAGCAATGCCGGAGTCTCCAGTTCGGGTCCACCCCTCTCCGAAACTATGCTTGACAGACTCCCATCTTCAGCACTCCGACAGGCATCGCTTTGCTGGGATCAAGCCTAATAGCGCCCGCTCTGAATCTGCCGTTGGATAAGGCGCAATTTGTTTCGGAACTTTTCTAACTTTTTTAAGCGACCCAACAGGAACGGCAGACCCGTTGGAGCCTGACGCGCGCTTTAGGCCTGATCAGGCGTCTCGGGCGTCTCAGCCTGACCAGGCGTCTCAGCCTGACCAGGCGTCTCAGCTTGACCAGGCGTCTCAGCCGACAGTGGCGGCCGATGTCGCTGCGGACGCTGACGTGGGGCGAGCACTACCGACACCCGGCTCAATCAGGGATGCCTGAGCTCGTCCTACTGCACGACGATGTGGCCTTTGAGCGGTGGCTCATTGTGTCTATTCTCTCCCCTTCGCTCCACGGCATATATCAGCCCTCCATCCCGACGAAGCGCAGCATGTAGCGGTTATATCACTGCCACAGTTCTGTACCCCGACAAAACACAGCATGGAGGCATTATACCGCTGTCGCAGTTTTCCACCTTTGCATACGTTAACCCATAATTCGTCGAACCCCAACTCTTTAAACCCTTTAAACCCCAGCTCCTCGAAACCGTGGAAAACCTTTCCCCCGTGGTTGGCACATTCTCTTCCTGCTAAAAATACACTGAAGCAGTAGGGCAGCCGAGGAAGGGGCAAATAAAAAACTTCCTCTTGCTTGAAAACTTTTCCTTCTTCGACATTTTACTCAGCCAGTCATGAAATGTTTCCCCTATCTCCTTTAGGGATCACACCCCCTTTGATCAAGAAGCATTCATTGGACGTCTCAGCTGGCTTAACACAGGATCCCCGCCGTCGTGGAATGCCTGCCTATCCTTTCTCGTCTTTTACACAGCGTGAGAAGGCGTCGTCCTGTACACGCTCGCGCCGCCTGTGGGCAAACATACGCGTCGAGCGTGCTGCCCTGGACCGTTGGCGAGAGAACTGCATGCCTGCAGGCGGCGGGGCTGGTGACGACTGCAGGTGTCGGTCGGCGACGCTGCTCGTGCACGGTGTACAGTGTACAGTAAAGCGCCGCGTGATGTACGGTCGGAAGGTGAACGCCGGCCGCTGGTGTCTGGAGGAGCGGACGTCACGCCATCACAGCCGCCGACTCGTGTAATTGATGGTGGATTGGCTTGTTCAACTACCAGCGCTTTCTGCATTCGCCTGTCGAACAGAACCGCGAAGTGTATCATTCATCGGTGCAGCTTGGCAATAAAATCAGCACCAACAATGGGGTGATAATGCGAAGGCATTACATCACTTTGCTGCCGCCAACCCGATTAAGACAGCATTGTTTGGAGCTGGCGGTGGACACCCCTTCCCCAGCCGAGACAAAGGCTGGCGGACGCTCGACCACAAAAGACGGCCACCATTATTGCGAGGCGTCCGAAATTTGCACCTATTATTACCCCGCCATTGTAGTCTAATCACAGCATCATGCAGTCGGTCCGGTGCGCTAATTGCTTTATCACTCGCCCGCGACGCCGCAGCCCTCGGCCCCACTGCCGGCTCATCCGGAGCGTGAATGCGCCGCTCGCCGCTGCCGGCTCGTGCAGACGCGCTGGTGGGCCGGCCGGCGCCGATCCGCCTGATAGACGCGACGAATGATCGAACGGCCGGCAATTTCCCCGGCGGGAAATCGCCGGAACCGGCGGCCGCGCGCCGCCAAAAACGCGCGCGCACCGGCCGAGCGTGCGGTCACACCGCCCAGCCGGCGATTTATTACAGAGCGAAGAGCGTCGAGCCCGGGACCGAATTAGACGAGAATGACTTGTAATTGCCAGGTTGGCACCAGCCGACCTATTGCATTGGCCGACTGATTGCGGTGCGGGCCGCAGCGTGCATTGAACGTCCACTTTCGGACGTGTAACCAGCTGCTCACGTGCTGTTCGTCGCGTACGGCACCTCCGCCACGGAGATACAGCCGGCGATAAAAACGGCGTCGACCGCGCCGACCGCGGCCGGCGACAAAACCGGCCTCCAGATGCGCCGCCGGACCGGCGGACAGGCCATTTTTCGCGAGCGTTCCGCGACGGTTCCGCCGCGGCGGCGCACAAAGCGGCGCGGCACGGCGGACGACGCGGCGATCGCGGCGTTTTTGTGCGCCGCGCCGCGACGATCACACCGCCTTTCAGCCGCTGATTGCCGCCATGCGTCCGGCACGGAAGCTTGGCGACGACAAACAATCGGCGACGATTTCACGTCAAATCTAATATTTTTAGTCGGATTAACGGCCGTTTTTCGGCTCAGTCGCGTCACGAAGGTAAACAAGGGCGACGCGCCGCCGGCCACCGCCATTGTTTGCCGCACGCACCCTGTCGGCGCTGGGAGCGTCGTGATGCGGCGAATGCGCCGAGCTTGTCGGGCCGTGTTGGTCGCTCTGCGGCCGCCACAGACAATGGGGCCGTGACGTATTGTCGACGCGGGCAGCCGACGACCGGTTTCCAATGGAGGCGTTTTGTCGCGCCCGTTCATTGTTGTCTTGCCGCGACGTCGTTTGTGGATTTGGTGCGGACACGGCTGTGCGGACACGGCTGCGCGCCGCCGTGTCCGTACTGTCCGCACGCCGACTGTGTGGGGGCGACTCCACACGGTCGGCGAAGTTGTGCAGCACGCACTGTTCGCCTAATGGGACATGAGGTGTTCGAAGGTGGTCCGAACGGCACTCCCTCGGCTCAGTTGGTGGCACAACTCGGCACTGCAGGTCGGCCCGCGGCCATTCGTGTTGAAAATCATCCGCTGCTAACTGGGCTGGTGGGCCGGCCATCACCACTTGACCATAACCATCAGCAATTTGTAGTGGGGATAGCTCAACTCGCTATGCAAGTCGAGCGTCTGCCAGATTTTACAGCACGTTAACCGCCGTTAACGCAAATTCGCGCAACTGCCAGCATTCCTTGTATCGATATCCACGGCCGGCGTTTCTCCCGTGCGGAGGAGGCCTATGCGACAGCGGCGATCGTGGTGGTTGGTGGCGAGTCGCCCCGGGACAGAGGCCACCTCGGTGCAACTATACTGGCCCGCGCTATCGCTCGATCTGCACCAAGGTGTTCCAATCGACGCTGAAATACAGCTGGTGAGATGCAATAAAATCAGAAAATTATGACGTCGCCGGGGATAAGATCGCCGATGATCGTTAAGATAGTACTATTGACGTGTCTGCACCACACACCCATACTTTCTGCAATTACACGACGACCCAGTCCGGCCGGAATGTTTTCTCAGTGATTATATTTTAATCGCAGGATGGAGCCAAGTGTTAACGATATTATCGTTTTGCACGGCGTCAATTGGGCCGTAACTCACGGCCAGATAGCGCTGAGTGGGCAATGATGGCCCACCAGCCACCTCTGGCCCGAACCGGGCGCCCTCTGGGAGCGGTGTGGCCGCCGCCGCACGGCCTGCTCACCTCGCGCCTGTATCACTTGCACCAGCCATTATGCCCGAGCCTTGACGAACCTCGTTACGTACAAAATATGCCCGGGCGGCGCGCGAGAGATGCTGACAGATAGTCCGGCGCCGGCCAGCTCTTGTTTGCGCAGATGGAGCAGCGCCCCGCGGCGGGAGCTGTTTATCTGATGTGGCCGATGTGCCATTTGGCTGGTAATTTCGTTCCCTTCCGGGCACAGATCACGGCGCTGGATATTAGCGTCCTGCAATGGCGCCGGTGGGTGGCAGTTGCCTCGTTCTGCAAACTGGGCGCAAACGTCGGGTCTGGTCGCCGCCCGTGAAGCCGGCTGGGCGATTTTCGTCACGGTTGGGGCGTTGGGCGGACTCGACTGGTCATGATTCCGGCCTAGGCCTTGGCGAGTGTGAACGATGTTGTCTGCATTATATTGGCGTGTGGCGATAATATCCGGCGCCGCAATGAATGCAAATGGGAAACATGCTGTGCAAATCAGGGCATGGTATCGCAATATGCTTGGGTGACTTTTGAGCATGGGTAGACTCTGAGGTAAGTGCACGCTACATAATTGTTCACTGTGCCTGTGAATGTTGTACATCTCCTTGCATAAATAGACAGTCTCTGCAAATGCAAACTCGAAGAAAAGCATTAGCGGCGCACATTATTTGTAGCTCTAAATTACATCACTACGAAACTGTCCACGAATTGTATCGGGTTCTCTAGACAGGTTTGTTGGATGGAGCGTATGTCCTAAGATTGTCGTATGTGCCTAGAATATCGCTGGCGATGTCCTCGTTTCATCTAATCAATTGGTGTAAAAAAAATATACAAGCTATTGTCTAGCATTAGGTGCTAACTGTTGCTCTATTCATTCTTTCCCAAACTGTTTAGAGTAGGATGCGGAACGTTAACGAAACTTTGCTATTAAATACCCTGGGATGAATGACAATTATTGATGATTTAATGTAGTCCGTGAGTGACAATGTCAGGCACAATATCTGAAGACAAGGTGAATAAACAACATAAGCTGATAAATGCCGAATATGCGATCATGTTCAATGAAATATGACTGGTTGAAGGATTGCTTCCAAGGTGATCCGAAAACGGCACTGCAGACGACGTTTGGCCGAAGAACAATTAAAGTAAGAGGAAGGACATGTAAAGAAACTCAAAGAAGAATCAATGGATCTGAGGAAAGAGTTCATAGCTTTAGACATCGAGCATGCATGAGCAAGTGAAGTTCATCACGTGCTTCATGGTGACCACAAATATAACAAATTGTCCACGTTGCCAAGCTCGTTTTGGTGAATGATTTCGACCAAAGCCTCCTGTGCGCTGTTCAAAGTGGTGTGCTGCTGCTGGGGCTTCAGGGCTACGCCCTCGAGAGGCCTCTGGCGAATGTAAACTGGATACGTTCCTCTGCAGATGTCGACAGCCTTCGATTACGAATGCTATACGGTGTCTGCTGTTGGCGTGCTTGAAAGTCCATGTTGGCAATCAGTCATACACATCGGTGAGCATTCTCAGCACGGATTTCGAAGCGCGCGATATACGTGTGTGAACTCGTATCGCGAATCATATACACCTCCAGTTACCGGTCAACGCGACCTATACATTATGCTCCCTCTGGAATTTGACCTGATTTTCTGTGAGTGTTGCTTATCACGTCTCCGTGTGTTTCCGCTGAGGAAGGGGAGGAATGAGAACGTGTTGAGGCTGATCCTTTCTATACACCGCCACAGGAGCATGATTTTGATTGCTTTTAAGTCGATTATTTATGTGCACCGACACAGGAGCAGTCTTGAATGCCAACAAATATACTTTTCGACCTACTTCATCCCCATTTTGACGCCGTCGTACTGCCAGGCCTACGGTCGGCTTCCCCATCACATCCCGCTCCTCCCACCCAAACAGCAGCGATCGGCGCCGTCGTTTCGGGGCTGCGGTAGCTCAGTTGGTAGGGCGTCAGATTCTTGATCGCAAGCCTGTGGGCTCGAATCTCACACCCGACGGCATTTACCGAGTCCACCTGCGACCAATACGCGTGAGAGGTTGGCGACGCTATATGACCTAGCGGTTGCATGCGTCGTAAAAGAACCGAAGGTTCTTCATCTTCTTCTTCTTCGCGCCGTCGTTTTGCCTGGACGCGCCCAGAGGCGACCGACACCCTGTGCGGAGGGGTGGGGGTGGGGGCACCGAGTTGTGGGGCACACAGATCACGCACCATGCCACGCCGGGTCCAGTCCAGCACGTCCATGCCACATAAAATCAGCCGACTGGGACAGCGTGTGGCCGAACCGTCCGAACTGAACTGAACTAATCGCAACGTTCAGCCTGAACGTTGCGGCGTTCAGGCTGAACCGCCTGAGCCTGAACGCGTTCTCAGGCTGGAAAGCAGTCAGCTGTGTGGATTCCCACAACCGCCCACCCCACAATGTTTGCGGGTAGTTCGTTGGCCTATTCCGCTCGCGATATTGTCTGTGCTTTAAATAGACGAGAGGCTAATCCCCAGCCTTCACCGGTGCGAGTGGTAACTCTACAAATACGTCCGCTAGCAATGTTGTTTATTGCATAAACCTTCACCTTCTGCCAGGGGTGCAAAATCACTTGGAGGTGGAGCTCAGACCTGGGTCGATCGACACAGGTACACCTAAATATCAATTTCTCTCCAGGATGTGGGCCACTTAATTTTGCCATCTTGAACGAAAAAAAGAAAAAAGATTAGTTTCATCAATAATACTTCCATTTTTCAGTTTTCCATGAACTTAGTCAATCCCGGAATAAAATAATCAGGAAATGGTTAATCGAAGAACTACTACCGAATATGGAAAATCCACTTAGTGCCCAAACCACCGCTTCACTTTTCTCTTCACATTGTGCGCAACTTCATTATTGTATTTATGATGTATATATATATATCATTTATATATAATTTATATATCAAATCAAATCAATCAAATTTCGTGGATCAAAACGGATTGAAAACAATATGAAAAAAGCAACATGCAACCATCAAAACAAGCTCCACATTATGATCAGTGCCAAAGAACCAGTGTGATTATCGATTTGAGAAAACGTGAATTATGATTGCTTATACTATTTCAATTTATCAAAGAGGATAGTCACCGCCAATACTGAAGAGTACATAGAAGAACCGCGAGAATATCGCTGCCGCTCATTATAAACTTTGGCCCAATCTCACACCAACCTAGGTTGAACACGAGTAGGATGGTTTGTGACATTTACGCAGCATTGCTTGATTTGTTAATGGGTTTGACTTCCAAAGTTGATGGGTGCTGGCTGCCAAGTTGGGAGAGGGCTGAGCTACAAGTTAGGGGGGCTGGAGCCTTCCCAACTGAATAGGTTTACATCGCTGCTTTCTGCCACAGTTCATTCAAGATAGTTATTGGGCGTGTTGGTCGAGGTGAATATGGAAATGTACAACAGCGAAATACAGCTAAAAAGTAATACACATCTCACCAGTAGATGATGGATGTTCAGGAACTTAAAATCCTCACCTAAAAATGCAAGATGTCTTTTATTGTGAAGGTAACAAGAACTTCCCATACTGATCAAAAACTATAAAAATAACTTTGAAATGCAGCAACTATCTATTCCGAAGGTACGTATGTTTGGCGTATGTTTGGTATGAAGGTATGGACGTATGTTTGGCGGCGACACGTTCTCCACCTATTTGTATTATAAACACAATTTGTCGTACCAAATCAAGTGATGTCACGAGAGCACACAGGTGTGTACCGTGCTGTCTTGCCTTTAACTCATGCACGGCTTCATTCCCCTCCGAATCCCCAAGGTTGTCACGAGACAACTCCCCTTGTTGGCGCACGTCTGCCCCAGGGTAGTTGTACCGAAGAAGATGCATTATCCCTGCGGCGTTGTAAGGAGTTCGCTGGCTCATTCGCTCACAATATTTTTGTAGGTATATCTTACATACACAAGGACTAATTCCTAGCTTCACTGGTGTCAACGTCAGAGAGAGACCCAAAAGGACCGCCGGGGGAGGCCAATGCAGATATCTGATTTCGAGAAGAAAAATCTTCCAATTTGAAGAGTGCACTCTTCGAGTTTGGTTACGACAATTTTGATGTGGCAAAACGTCTTTAGATTTGAGAAAGCGCCATTTTTGGTCGGCAAATTTCGGCCAAAAGTCGTCCTCTTGGGGAGGGGCGCATGGCCCCTGTGACCCTTCCCCTTTACGTCGGCCGGTGGCCAACGCTAGCTCTATAGACACGTCACCCTATCACGTGACACGCACAGTTAGGCCAGCACACCAATTGTATCGATAATGAAGCGACGCGTCTATCTGTGACTGGCGGCTGTGTTGCGCGTGAGAAGCTGTGGGTGAGCTGTGGGTGAGCTGTGGGTGAGCTGTGGGTGAGCTGTGGGTGAGCTGTGGGTGAGCTGTGGGTGAGCTGTGGGTGAGCTGTGGGTGAGCTGTGGGTGAGCTGTGGGTGAGCTGTGGGTGAGCTGTGGGTGAGCTGTGGGTGAGCTGTGGGTGAGCTGTGGGTGAGCTGTGGGTGAGCTGTGGGTGAGCTGTGGGTGAGCTGTGGGTGAGCTGTGGGTGAACTGTGGGTGAGCTGTGGGTGAGCTGTGGGTGAACTGTGGGTGAGCTGTGGAGCTGTGGGTGAGCTGTGGGTGAGCTGTGGGTGAACTGTGGGTGAGCTGTGGGTGAACTGTGGGTGAGCTGTGGGTGAGCTGTGGGTGAGCTGTGGGCGAGCTGTGGGTGAGCTGTGGGTGAGCTGTGGGTGAGCTGTGGGTGAGTTGTGGGTGAGCTGTTGGTGAGCTGTGGGTGAGCTGTGGGTGAGCTGTGGGTGAGCTGTGGGTGAGCTGTGGGTGAGCTGTGGGTGAGCTGTGGGTGAGCTGTGGGTGAGCTGTGGGTGAGCTGTGGGTGAGCTGTGGGTGAGCTGTGGGTGAGCTGTGGGTGAGCTGTGGGTGAGCTGTGGGTGAGCTGTGGGTGAGCTGTGGGTGAGCTGTGGGTGAGCTGTGGGTGAACTGTGGGTGAGCTGTGGGTGAGCTGTGGGTGAGCTGTGGGTGAGCTGTGGGTGAGCTGTGGGAGCTGTGGGTGAGCTGTGGGAGCTGTGGGTACGTGGCTGCGGGACTGTGGGACTGTGGGTGAGCTGTGGGTGAACTGTGGGTGAGCTGTGGGTGAGTTGTGGGGCCGGCGGCTGCGCCTGATGGAGCCGTCGTCCTGTTTTTGCCGACGTCCCGACAGACCACCCCCGTCCTCACTGCCGACTGCGGCAGCCTACAACCGGCTCCATAAATCTTACACAACGGCCATATTAATTACTGGTAAGTTAATTACCCGGGGCACGGCGGGGAGCGAGTGCGGGGCGAGCGCCATGTCTGTGCGCTGGCCGCTCGCAGCTCGGCGTACGCCCCTCCCACCGGCCGCCGTCTGTGCATTGTTTTCCCGAGCGGTCCCATGGTGGCCGCCGACGAAACCGCCACTTCCGGCGCCACCAACAAATAGCGAACCGTTAATGCGCTTAGCCGAGGCGTTCGCGTTTTTTTGTGGCGGCGACGGAAACTGGCCGCCGTGCGGTGCGGTGCGGTGCGGTGCGGTGTGGTGCGGTGCGGTGCGGTGCGGTGCGGTGCGGTGCGGTGCGGTGCGGTGCGGTGCGGTGCGGTGCGGTGCGGTGTGGTGCGGTGTGGTGCGGTGCGGTGCGGTGCGGTGCGGTGCGGTGCGGTGCGGTGCGGTGGTGCGGTGCGGTGCGGTGTGGTGCGGTGCGGTGGTGCGGTGCGGTGCGGTGTGGTGCGGTGCGGTGCGGTGCGGTGCGGTGCGGTGCGGTGCGGTGCGGTGCGGTGCGGTGCGGTGCGGTGCGGACCGGTGCACCTTGAGACGGTGCCGTGTTCCCTCCGCGCAGTGGGCCGGAGTCAATCGACCCGCCCGACGGCGACGCGTCACGAACGCAAGAGAGCCGTCGCCTGAGCCGACGAGCGGACAAGTTCGACATCGATCACATCGGCCGTAAATTACGACTATGAGGTCGCGCGCATGACGTTCACTCGCAGACCGGAACCGAGCGCCACGGCCGCCGCCCGTTATCAGTCTTTCCTGTTTAATCAGTGTAACACGCGACGCATCGACATTGGCATCACTTAGTGCATCGTTTCGCCATCGGCAGGAAATTGAGCGCGCTGGGGTTATTCGGTTATGGTTCTCCACTACACGGCCCCATGGCATATATCACATAATTTCGGACGTGTCTGCTAATTAAGAGCCTCGGCGATGTCCGCTGTCATGGCGTTCACGTGCTGGGAGCATAGTGCTGGAAATTAAACTTTTGTGGTGAAAGGATCATCTTTATAAATGATGGGATTTACCAGAAAAGCAGCGGGCGTTCCGAACAACCTTACTTATGAGTGATAGCGGCCTGACCATCCTGTCAACCAGTGGGTGCACCACGGACTTTGGTAAGCTGGAGGGGATGATATAATCTTGCTTTTGGTCAATCACTTCCCTGCAACGCCTATATAGACATAATACTAAGTTTTACGACGTTTTTGGAACATGTCCACCGCCCCCATAACCACCAGCGTGATGTCGATGCTGACGCTTATGAATAACTACAGCGCTAATTCCGTATACAAGCGAGAGGAAGTCAGCTGATCACCAAAGCCCTATAGTCTACCTCATTCAATCACAATCCAATGGTAGTCAGCTGTATAAAACACATTCCACCAGAGCCGAAATTGTCTGGAACCCTGCCGAGATCCGGCTCATCTGCCCAATATGGTGTACGTATCCTACACTTCAGTAGGGTATGGCGAGCTAAGTGCTACGCTACCTAAGTTACAATTTGTCTTAGTCTTTCCTCTCAGTTTATTCCGCGGGCATCTATCGGTTCAGCGGGATACACTCCTCCGAGCTGACTGGAGCCACCAGAGGCACAGCCAGGACTTCCTTAAGAGGGGTCCGACGAAAAAAAATATGGAAGGAAGACCACTTTCGGCGAAGCGCGCCAATAATTTCTGATTTACCGAGATAAAAAAAAATATGGGAAAATGGTTTGATCTAGCGTAAATTTGGTTGCTAGAGGGGGATACGAATCCCCTTGGCTGCGCTTCCGGCAACCACGCAAGTCGCAGAGGCTGGCCTGCCCAGGTCGATGGCGGCTGAGCCAGCACCGACCTAGGGTGCGTTCTTCGTCACATCCCGGCAGCGGATTCCGTGGTGTGTGACGTCATACGTCGTTCTTTGTTCACCTATCACGAAATCACGTCAAGATTTTGTGGATTCTGCGAGGAACGCGACTGTCACAAGCTATCCGTGACCTGTCCTGTGTGATTTCGTGCAAGATGGCAACGCCCATGGGATATGGTGAGCAGACCATAATAAATATGGAAAATGATGAGGGAGTTTTGTGAGGTGGACACAAGTGAGCTGAGTTCTACAACAGTAAAAACAAAATCCGCGCACAAACATGCAACTTCACATACAGTGGAATCCGAGGAAGACTGGCGTCAAAGAATGCTTCTCAAGTTCCGTCATCTAATATTTTCTTTGAACGGAATGTGTGTGATACAGATAATATTGTATTGAAAACGTCTGTAGATCAGACGTAAGATAATTGGCCCAATTCTGAGTTGTGTTATCAGAACTTGAAACTCAGCAACACAAAACTATCCGTTAGACTCTTCGTGGCTTCATTCTTGATCGTAATTATCAGACGTAAATCCCTGTGAATGCTATTAATCCACTGTGTAAATCAGGTGTATTCCCCGTACTTCCTTTCTGCGTCCAATATAGACTATCACAGACCGATTATGCAGGCGCAAGCCGACTTTCCAGACCTCACCCGGCCGCACATTATCTTATGCCAGGGGGCTCGTGACGTGTTCGTTGCTTAGCAACGAAGTTACGCCAAATTTGCAACATGCGGTTTCACGCGTGCACTATCGGGAAGTAATCGTCATGACACCCTAATGACGAGGCCAGGCCATAAGAATTACGTTGATCTGAAAGCTTTACAACCGGATTTTGGGCCAATGTATTATGCGAATATACAGAGCAGTTTCAGTTACCTAATATGACAAGTTTGGTTTGTCTAGTAGCAGCTTGCTTATGCACAAACCCTGAAAATGCACACCTACATCCGCGCCTGAGACGTTATCTAGTTGGAAATCTGAAAGTTAGACCAAGTGAGTCTGACTTCGGAAGTAAACTCGATGACAACAGCTGTTTGTCGAATTCAGTGGTCTTCAAATGCTAGATTTTCCGAGCACCCGATCACCCTGATCAATATCGCCAGCCAGCTTCAACCGCGGTAAGTGATTGGCCTTTTATGATAGCTATGACGAATTATAATCCACGTTTAAAAAGGGCGTCATTATTTGTGCTCTGATTGCATTATTACTGCCGAAATATGTCTATTTACTGCTGAAATATGTCAGGCAAGCCAACGAGCAAGTTTGTCTCAAATGGCATATTTCGGACGTGCTGCGGTCTTTGGGGTGCTGGAAATAATTCATTATTTGTTCTTTCTTGCGAATATGATATTCAAAGACAGGGATCAATTGCCCCCACCCAGAATGGGTTATTCAGGTAGGAGAGACATTTAAAACTGAGCCTGGTATGGTGCGGTACAGTGGACGCCACTGCAACTGTAAGCAACCGCCTGTGAGGGGACGAGTGGCCTAGGGGTAAATTGCTCGTCTCACAATCGAAAGGTTGTGGGTTCGAGTCTCACCTGTCGCTACTCTTCGCCCGCAACCAATCGGCGTGAGAGATTGGCGACGCTACATGACTTAACGGTCGATGTGTCATAAACCAATAACCAACAAACAAAAAACAACCGCCTGTATAGTACGGCGGCCGTCTCCTCGGCCAGGAGACGGTCGTGTGGCGGCCGTCTCTCGGCCAGGAGACGGTCGTGTGGCGGCCGTCTCCTCGGCCAGGAGACGGTCGTGTGGCGGCCGTCTCTCGGCCAGGAGACGGTCGTGTGGCGGCCGTCTCCTCGGCCAGGAGACGGTCGTGTGGCGGCCGTCTCCTCGGCCAGGAGACGGTCGTGTGGCGGCCGTCTCCTCGGCCAGGAGACGGTCGTGCGGCGGCCGTCTCTCGGCCAGGAGACGGTCGTGTGGCGGCCGTCTCTCGGCCAGGAGACGGTCGTGTGGCGGCCGTCTCCTCGGCCAGGAGACGGTCGTGTGGCGGCCGCGAGACAGTGGTCACGCGCCGCGCTGAACACATGTCTCTAATTGGGCTGTAATGGCATGTACGGAACCGTACGCGGTAGGAAAATTTGCATGTGATCCATTATTGAGGCTGCTAATCGTCCCAGGTCGCCCTTGGCAGTGCGGGTGCCGCATCTGTTTCTTTTTCCTGCGGCGAGTCTCCAGACACTGCCCGTGTCATTACACAGAGTGTCGTGTCAACGGAGTCAACAAGACCACGATGTGGCATCAGAGTCCGCGCAATATTAGTCAGTTGAGGTCGAAAATGTTAAGCGCGACCGGAGCGTGCTTGTCGTTGCAAATTTGAGCTGAAACTTAGTGGAAAAGGTGAATTGGACTTCTGCAACGATGCCTTCGGCAGCTTTTTATCCAATCGATGATCTAGGTTCTTTTCATATTTTTTTATCATAATTCCACCAATAAAGTCTGCGACGATGTATTCGTCTGCAACATCAGTAGCAGGACCAATGTGTATGCGAACATAGTGCAGAGTAACCTAACTCATGGAAAGTGTTGAGATGAAGTGAAAATGTTACCTGACTGGGACTGAGACATACTGACTAGTGATGATAATTGATTGTCACATATGGTGTTTTGAATGTTATCAGCTTAATTTTGTGCAGAATGCACTACAGCCAGCAATTCGTGGAGATGGCTGGTGCAAGGATGGAACTCCAAAAATTATGGTTGCAAAGTGGCAATCTGGGAATACAACAGTTAGTTAAGTCGTGACAAGTCGACGACTGTATTGCATGTGACTTGTGTGGTGTACAATACGTACAGAATAAATAGTGCACTTCTGTTAGAGAGCGCAGCGTAGACCAGGGGACAATGTGAACACCGCCACCGTCGTTTTGAACGTTTCGAAATACATGCAGCAAAACGTTTCATCTCTTGCACATTGGTCAAGCCAAAACGTGTTGATGAGTGAAATTAGCTACTGTTTTGTACTTGATATGCCAGGCCATCACATGTGACCACGTGACATTATCGAAAGCAGCAATGTGCTTCCACCACAGGTCATCCAGGACACAATAGATCAAAAGGTGAAGGGCCTGATTCAAAGTCTGATGCACTTTCCGAAAAGCAAAAAGGTGGAACCTAATTGCTTTTCGGATGCAAGTATGTGACCTGACAATCTGAGTAATTTGCTGTCGGGCCAAACCGGGTCGGGACACAGTCAATGAGAAGCCAGTGTCGAACACCCTGCAGAACACCTCGAGGCCAATGGGTGAAGTTGGACAATAACCGGTGTGAAACAGCAGCATATGCTGAATATCGCATAAAATTTCACTGCGTGATTTTCTCAGCGTACTCGTTGAACTGGCCTCTTGGAGGAGATGGCTCTTCTTGGAACTATTGCCATGAGTTGTTATGGCCTTTACCGTGAGTTTGAGTGGCTCGGATGCGCCCGCTGCTTTGACAATTATGATCGACAATGCGCAGTATGATGATTAGCATGATCCCAATTCGGTGAAATGGTGTTTCTGGTGGGCCAAAATACGCAAATGAACACACGACGGTTTCATTGGCTTCCATGATGGAAAATTGCTTCCATTGTTGTGTTCCAAGATGTTGGTGTTAATATACTTTGTATCATTCATAATGTGCGCCAGTTTTGTTTTCAGCCGAGTAAGCGCCTCTACAGTACAGCACTTGCCATGGGCTGCGCACAGTTTGGCATAAAAAGCTTCACATAATTTACCGGCAGACAGGGTAGTAACACCATTTTTGACCCATTACAGAAACAAATGAGTTATTATATGGCTGTGGCGTCATGTTCCAGTACTTAATTGCTGCAGACCACAATAACTCTACTTAACGCGGTTGTGACGGCGAGTGATTTGACGACGTGAGGCAAGAACTCCCGCGCATAACGCTAATCGACTACCATGAAGCGCAGTCATCGTGTGTCCAAGTACAGCAAACCTGATCCGGACAGCACTGCTACAACGGCTAGGTGGTTTCTTTTAATTGAAGCCATAAATCAAGTCAACACCGTCTGAGAAAATTTAACACGGCTAACTGCTCCTTAATTTTACCCTATTTTGGCAACAACGCATTTAAATATATAATAGAAAAGTGTATCAGAAGGGGATTTTGCTGCAATTTTTACTAAACAGTTTGCACGAGAACGAAGGTCGAATGCGTTTTTTTTTGTAGAACGAGACAGCAAAATTACATTTTCAGCACAAGTTTAGTGAGGCATTTATCATGCCGTCGCTTGCGCAACTGCAGTGGATGAACTGCAGAGACCTAGCTTTTTCTTCCGCTACTGATTTTTCAGCGACTTGGTTGATGATGATAATCCTGATGCCCTTGTTCAAAATCGGTGACATTACTTTCACAACAGGGGAAGGCAACGCAAAAAAAAAAAAATATTGGTTTGACCGATTGACACCTGAAGCGGAAAAAAACCTTGGTTTCAAAGAAGCTATTTCTGCGGATGAATCCTAATACTCTGAAGGTAGTACTTAATGAGGGTTCGTAGTTCTAAATTGAGCAGTACTGTTGTATATCAGATAGAAAGGCAAGCATGTGTTCACAATTATTTAAATGTATTCATGTGAAGTATCTACCATGAATTAAATATATTTCGCCCACTGGACTTCTTCGGTGTAAGTAGGTACACGCTTAACAAACGCAATCCTAACACAAACTCGGTCAAAAAATAAATGCGTTTGTCAGTAATCGCTTGCTTCTTGGCATTTGCATAGTTTGAATAGTACTTCTGCATGGCCGATTGCCAAGTCGTAAGTATTGAGGATTTATAGCCCCAAAGCGTGCAATGTTTTTGTGCGTCCGATATAAAATATAACCGCATGTTCTAAGTAATAATGCAACTATTTAATACCATAACTGAATACATTTCCCCCACTGGGCTTCCTCAGTCCAAGCACTCATTTAATGAACGAAATCATAAAATGATCTCGATCAAGAAAGCAATGTGATTATCAGTAATTGCTTATTTTGCGGCACTTTTTTCAAGTTTTCATTAACCTGTAGAAAGGTAGTACTGTCGAATATGTTGTTGTACATAAAGCGCGAGAATGAGATGCAATTAATGGACAATATAATTGAAGCGCCTTACGGGAGGATACCGAGCAAAAGTGCAGAATTACATTATTCCACACTCTTTTATGCATCCTATAATAGGAAATTAGCACTCTATACTGACGGTATGAAAATCACTGGAACCAGACAGCCACATTGTACGGCGGCCAAATTCCTAGAGCCGCATAGTAGCTATAGCTTCGTGTTTGACAAAGCGGAGTGGTCGGCATGACATTTGCCAAAGTAGATGACCTATGAAGTGTTTACTGCACATATCACGTGATGCACATTTGCGTCATTATTGCTTCGATATTGACGTAAAGGAGATGGAAGGTTTCCATTGCACATCCGAAGGAGAACGTGCACCGAGCTTTTGACGTTGGAGATGCAAGAAGCGGTCCGTTTTATTAATGCATTCAAGATGAAATGAGGAGTTTGGCTCGGCATATGCTGGTCCACTTTTGTTCTTTTTGCCAATTTTGAGACCATTGAAGGATCAAGTTGACGGTTGAAAAGGGACACACAAGGACAATTGAGTGAGCTAAGCCACGTGGCAGCACCCGTTTCCGATAATTCGCCTAAAACAATAAAACCTGATGTCCTTGTAGTAGATCAACACACGGATACTTATCAAATTCGTGATGTAGTTCAGAACTGTAGTTTCATAGCTGGGCCACGCTTGCGACTTTTTGTTTGTCACAAGCATGGTTATGGGTGTGAACAAGCGGGCACTAGTCCATAACTGAACCTCTCATCTCTCATAAGCTTCGTTCGGCTATTTAATATCGCGGGTGAAAAACGCCACATCACCCTTTAAGGTGCCGTCGAAACGGCGGACGTGCCCGGGTACCTGGTCCAGCTGGCGCCATCTGCAAAGCCCGTACTTAAAGCCGCTCGGCTTTGGATGGTGCATACCACCAACTGATAACAGAGTAGAAATAATACAAGACCTCGCTCTGAACGAATACGCAACAAAACCACAACAGCATCGATGCTCCTCAAGGTCCACTTTGCTGTTCAGAGGCCGATCAAGCCCACTGGGTGGCCCTCTTGGTTATAAACGTAGGATAGAGTAGCGTGTGACCATTCATTGTGGGTGTAGCCACGGTTTTGAAATTGAGGAGGGGGTGCAAACCAGGGACGCGATAAGTTTGGGCATATAGAGAGGTATGCCCCACCCTCCACTCCCCACCCCTCTAAAAAAACTGATTGCAGACATTGCATTTTCAAGGTCTGGTTTTCAGATTTCCCATTGTTCAAAACTGTATTTGTGGCGCAAAAAAAAATGAAAAAAACAAAACTGTATTTGTGGCACGCGATAGGTTTCTACGGGATAGAGGAGGCGGCGCCTCCCTTTCCCTACGTTCCCCTCCCCCCAAAAATAAAATGATTTCAGCCATTACGTTTTTAATGTCTAGTCTTCAGAATTACGATTGCTAAAGATGACATTTTGGGGACAAAAGGTTACGCCAAAATTAGCAAGTTTTACTCCTTATCACTGCCTATGGACATTTAGCTTTATGTCGTATGTCCTGGGCCAAATTTTACAATAACCATAGAGCAATGTTGTAGCTAGGTTAAACGTTTCCCTCTTGTAGGAGGAAAAACAGAAAATATTTGGCGGTAGATCTATTGTAGTAAATATGGGCATATAGCCTTTCCCATACTTTCCTCTTATACGGGGACACATTTCGATTCAATGACAGCCAGGGCGGATAAAGGATGTGGCACTGAGGTGCACATGCCTCCCCCACCCACACATGGAAGGTAGCGTCCCTCCGCCCAGGATAAGGCCCCCCTCTGAAAAGGTTCCAGTGTACCCGCTGGAATGTTTCAGCCAGAAGTACCCCTATGAAAGAAAAATGCAACCCCTGGGAACGAAAGGCGCCCCTTCGGGAGGTCCAAGTGCATCCAGCCTCCTCTAATTTTTCATCCAGATAAAAAAACGTAATTTGTTTGCCCCCACCCCAGGTCCTTTCGCAGTGACGCCGCTCCAAAAATAGCACCCCTCCAGACAAGTGTCCCCCTCCCATGACAATTCCTGGATCCACCCCAATTACAACATTGCTGTCTCCCTGTTGTGAACTCCGGCAGGTTATAAAATCGTGTGCATTCACGTGGGGCTTCTCTTGGAAACTTGACAACTTCTCTTGAACCATAAAGAGGAAAGCGAACAATTCGAAATCACGATATATTTTATATGTCCGGAACAGCACTGTGACAGTGTAAATTATATAAACTGGAGATGAGAGCGCCGTCCGAGTAGGTTATGACGGATGTTTTGGGGGGATCTTCTAGTCATATAGGATATGAGCATGGATAAAACGGTTTTCCGTTCGGTGTGAGATGTCGAAACCAGCACAGTAGTATGTCGAAATTTTCCATGGAATTACTGTCATATAAAATGATTTTGATGTCTTTCAAACTCAAACTTGAGCCCATGGTCAATAGGTGCTCATTGCTGTACCTTTATCATTAGTTTTAAAATATACAACTTAGGAAGAGACCTTAAATTGCGTTGCGAAGTTTTCGTGTATCCACATTCCTTGTCGAGAGAGAGAGAAAGGGGGTGATGTTTTGGGCGTGCCGGATCATAGAGGTAATTTGAGCCGTCTTTAAAATGAGTGTGTTTTGTAAGCAAAGGACAGGCAAGTGTACATTATTATTGAGAGTATGAACATGACACATATAAGCGAGATACTGTTAGAAAGGATGCACGAAGACTTCATAAGCATACATTAAGGAGTAGGATGTTTATTCTTCTTCGAGAAGGATGTCGATTAAGTGTTCAGAAAGAGATATATTCAACCCAATTTCACGAATAATTTACCACTGGATATGGGTACCTGCTATCACAACGGTTGCAAATAAAAAGATATTTGATCATCCTATTCCTACTGCACTCAATCATTTTACACAAATCGAACTTCGAACCATCGAAGTTATTTCGAGATATCAACATTCCGATACCGTAAGGCAAGCCACGTCGAATGACATCCACATAATGCAAAGTGAAGCCATAGTGACGTAACGCGAGGACTTTGACAAATTTAAGCAAACCTTTTGCCTTGAGGCTTGACCTGATATTTGCCTGGTTGAAATGTTACTCGAGGGTTGCCCACCGGCTATCTCTTGACATCCACTTGCGTATAGTTGAAGACACAGCGACGGGGCGCGAGGACTTGGAGCAAAATAAGCTAACTTTCGATCTTATGGTTTGACATTGACATGTCCCGGTTTGAAATGTTGCTCGAGCGTTAACCACTGGCTATCGCTTGACACCAGATTTGGATAGGCTTGAACGAAAACGAAAGAAGAGTTAGGTGACCGAAGGATCACCTTGGCTTTTGCCCTTGAAAAAAAATTGATTGCTCAGATTGCTAATACCGCAGAAGCCACGTTATGTAACGCCCATTTGATGGAAATTGAAGCGATAGCAACCGAACCTCGCGTTCGGTCAATGTCGCATCAATATCGCCATCTAATAAATCAAGTTAACCTTTGACTTTGAAGTCTGAAGTTTAATACGAATACGAATACGAATAGGACGTTAATTTGACGTACGTGCTTAAGACTGCCCATGGCTCCCCTCCATGGTCTTGAAGATACCTAAGGACCCACAGAGTCACGTTGATTTATCGACATATGCGTAGGGGAATGCAACCCAAAACGTATAAGGGCTTGCGATAATGCAATGTGTTGCCTCGCAAGGCACAATTTTCCACCCAAGCGAAAATACAAGATGGTCAAGATTCATGTTATTTAAGAATGGCCTAGAAGCAGAAATTTATAACGTGTGCTGATTTAGCACAAGGAAATTGTTGTGATGACAAGTAGCCTGTGAAGCCCGTTGTTCGGCTAGATCGGCTTCTAGTATTTGTTGGTGATTCTCTTGTATATATTTGTATCACTTTATTAATGATCAAATTGAATTTTGCGGCCATCATACTGAAGCAGCTGATGCTTTGGGGCACACGAAAAAAAATACTGAGGGGGACATATCGTCCCTTTTCAGAAATCGGGCGGACATGTACCCCACCCCCGGTGGATACACCCATGATTCATCAAGCCAGTGAATATGAGACACCCAAGCTGCTTTTAGACGAGCATTCATCATTCGGTGAACGAGTGTTGTTCATCGGAAGATGAAATCCTTACTCACCCAAGTGACCAGTGAGCCAAGCGTTCTGCACATGAGCTTTGGACTTCCGATACAGTTTGGAGACCGACGTACCCGAGACATTACTAAGACCCATCGATACCTGACGATGGCACTAAGCACTGGACAGACAGACGTCAATGTCTTCAGAACCGGCACCACAGCTGTTTGACAAAGCTCCCAACGAAGCGTCCGCCCAGCATGTTCCCACGCGCCGAGCTCTGCAGCAGAGAAGCGAGAGCGCAGCTGAAGGCTCCAGCGAAGATGACCTCCGATTCGGCTGTGTCATGCACGCAGCAGGGCGCGCGCGGACGGCTACAGCACCGCTCTGCCGGCCCATTGTTCCAGCACACGTGTGTAATCATATGTAACGTGAATGAGACACTGTCTGAGTTCAGAGGCCGTACGTCTTTGCCGCCCGCCGTGGCGTGCCAGTGTTCGGCATTGGCCGGTTATTATGTGATCGGAACTGTGGCATGCGTCATGAGCATCACTCATGCAATAATTACATATATTTCAACTGCGAAAGCGACACGTGTCAGGCTGCTCGAGATATCATGCAGGGCGCGCTGTCCTTAATTGGCACAAACAGGGAAGACGTCTCGAGCTCGATTTCGATCTTGAAGTTCTCCGAGCTACACTCGCTCGGGCAGGGCTGAGCAGCTCATGTGAAGCTGAAAACCACTGGATCGTATCCGGGGTGTGCTGCCACATAATTTGAACATGTTGTATGATTCGAGATTATCGTACAAACAGCTGATGATGAGTGTAGCATGTGTGAGCATGCGTACAAGGCAGACGCTTAATACACATGATGTGATTATACACTCGGTGTAGGTGTCATAGCGTGAATAATCAGCGAAAGCTTACTGCGTTCGTGTTATTAGCATTCAAGTGCCGCGGCTGTTCGAATCAGCGCCGCTCTATCGGACCAACCGGAAACTGTGGCGCGCGGGCCGACGCTCGCCGTCCACACTCCATGTCACCATGTCAGCACCATGTCGGTGGCTCGGCAGCCATGTTAGCCGGGTGCCGGCGCCCGGCCTGAGCTCGGCCGCGCGGGCACGGCTCCGGAGACCTCCCACGCGCTGGCCGGCGGCCCTGGCACGGCCCCGACGGGGCGATTGGCCGGGTGGCCGATGGTTTTTCTCCGAGCTGTGAGCACCGGCGACCGGCAGTCACAGCGGCCCCGGTCGCGACGCGGACGCACATTCGTCCGACACGGAATTAATTATGGGTAATTAGCTCCCATTAGCATTGTAATTAATGGCGCTCAATGGTTTTGTAACTATGGAGACGGCTGGCGTAACGGAGACCCCGATAATTAGTGCGATAAGTCCATTACTTTTGATGGATGGCACCGGGCCGAGTGATTAGGTCTGGATTTATGAAGTGGTTGGTCCTGTGTTGGGCTGCGAGCGGGATACATCACTGGCCGGTGGTCCCGGTGGCGGATTAGATGCAGCGCCTCCCTCCGAGAGGGCAGATTGGCTGGCCGCGGCCGCAGCCGACCCGCGCTCAGATGGATTTCCGCCGCCGTCGCTGCCGACGGCGAACACCCTGGCTCTTGGGTGAAGCTGCTTTCCGGCCCAATTAGAGTCCCTCGGAACGGCCTGAAATGCAAGATGGTCCGATGGTTGTCATGTAAATTGATAGTCTAATAATGCTGACGCACCAGTAATGAGTCAATTAATTTTCGAATTCTTCTGTGACAGCCTCGGTGGTGGGCGATTCCGACAGCTGTTATGCTTATGTCGGACAGTTTATCAAATATTTTCTTCGTTTTATCAGACCATGCACCTCTTACCTGGTCAAAGGCGAATCGTAAGTCGCTGGTGTTGCCATAATTCATCGTCCCAGGAGCGAAAGGAACACGAACCACACCCATATAATTGCGAATAATTTTCTAGTCTACGTGGTCCAACACTAATAGCGTTGGACCAGCACTAATCGCACGATTATATGTAAAGCTGCATGTTGCACGACATACATAACTATTCTTGCTCACACCACCAAAGCACTATTGCGTGTTAAATGGCCGATTACCTTCCTGTAAGACTTCGTTTTGTCACCGACGGTTGCTCACACGCCTACCCCAATGGACAAGCTTCACGTAATGTTTTTTGGCTGAAAAACGGTTGTAATAACTCATGAACAAAACTGAAGTATTTTGCTCAAAGGTCGAACATTTACGGCATAATTTAATGCTTCCAGTTAAGGATCGCCGTCGTTTCAAAAACCTTCTCATAGCGATGGCGTCACACATGAGGGGACTCGAAGCGGCCAAGCCTGAAACGCACGGGGAACCATCGCTGGATTTACCCACGTTAAGTTTTTCAACAAACTCGCGTCATGGATAATAAGGCGAGGGCTTGTGATATTGGAGTGCTACCAATGTTCACGAAGATATTAATCACGAAAGGATAGGTAATCTATTATGGTGGTGGTGCAGCAGTTAACATTTATCTTTCAAATCAGGCGCAATGCGGTGTGGGTACAAACAGCAAAAGCTTGTACAATGTTTATTGGTAAAATGAGTAAAATAATGGAGCAGACAATGACATAAATCATGCTTGCCTTAGCTGAACAAACACCATGGCTTTCCCTACAGTAAAACAGAAGCTGGGGAACTAGGGATCGAATTAGATTAATTTAATTTTCGCAGCGCAAGTCTATCATGTGGCAGCAATTAACAAACCGTAGGAGGTCTAGCGGAAACCGTAGCGTCGCAGGGTGCGCGGCGAATGCGCAGAATTTGTCAGATGAGTGTGCATGTGCACGAACGTTGGCGTCGTGGCGACCGGACGCTATGAACTGGAATGCCTGAAATTGGGAAATATTGCATTTTAAAGTTATTTGTGTAGGCGTAATTTCAGCAGTGCGTGGTGACTTATCAAGCGATACCAAAAGAAAGCGTGAGACGAAATGTACGACCCTCAAGATACCAGGATGTGCTGAGTTTACATCAAAAGTAACGTTAGGGATTATGCTATATTACTCAACGTTTCGGCCAGGGGCCATCGTCAGGAGTGATATAAAAATGGTTGGGTTAACAATTGAAGAAGAAAAAAGCGCTGGAAAAAAGCGTGCAAAAATACACATGAATCACAGAAAAGCATTCTCATTGGTGCAGACACTTCAAGAAACTCCAAACCAGAAATCAACTAGGTGAAGATAGAATCCTCTGAGGACGCCCGAGGCGATGGTCCATATACATATAGACACATACATGCACGCACATATATAGACATATGTCCAATATAACGCGTAATACATGAAGTATAATTTATAAAAACGTCGTTTATAAAATAACGTGCAACCGCTGTCTTGGAATATTTTATGTCGGAGAAACCAAGCGTAGCATCAGGGATAGGTACAATGAGCACTTGGGAGATGCCAGACTTCGGAGAGAATACACACCTTTAGGCGAACACATGATCGACAAACATTCTAACATAGAACACAGCGACACTAACACAAACTTCAAAGTAGAAATTCTAGCAACAGCCAGGGACAACGCTGATCTGAAGGTCCTCGAATCTCTACACATACGTAATCTACGGCCGCAACTAAACACGCAAAAGACGTCTTGGTATATCACATAAAATTACATAAACATAAATTATACTTTATGTATTACGTGTTATATAGGATATATGTCTATATATGTGCGTGCATGTATGTGTCGATATGTATATGGACCATCGGCTCGGGCTTCCTCAGAGGATTCTATCTTGACCTAGTTGATTTCTGGTTTGGAGTTTCTTGAAGTGTCTGCACCAATGAGGATGCTTTTCTGTGATTCACGTGTATTTCTGCACGCTTTTTTCCCGCGTTTTTTCAATTGTTAACCCTCCCATTTTTATCTCACTCCTGACGATGGCCCATGGCCGAAACGTTGATTAATATAGCATAATCCCTAACGTTACTTTTGATGTAAACTCAGCACCTCCTGGTATATTGAGGGTCGTACATTTCGTCTCACGCAATGTCTAAAACCCAGGAGCACTTAAGAGCCATTTTTCGTTGTATTAACCAAAAGAAAGCATTCGAACAGGGTGGAGGAGTTAGGGATGAAAGCCGACGAATTAGTATGACTAGTGATTTGTACTTACGATAGACTAGGAGAATGGGATAATGGAGAGAATAGGACAATGAATAATGGATAACATGATAGTAGATAATAGGAGAATGGAGAGAAACATGTCAAGAAAAATAGAGGTGGACAAAAAGGAAAGGCTCGTGTTCAATACATTCCGATCAAACCCAGCACTCTGGTGTGCTGGCTCCGTATCGGAAACCGACAATTTGAAAAGCTGAATACCGGAGTAGAAATCTCACTGATTTCGAAATATTTCTTTGACAAAATTGGTGAGGAAAACATGCTTTTCGGTGAATGTTTTTCGGGGAATCAAAAAGACTACATTCTCCCATCTCCGCAAGTAGCCACCGCATGCAGACTGTTAGAGTAGAAATCGTCATGGTCGAAATGAGCAAATTTGGAAAACTATTCGCGTTCCACATCGTGGAGGATTTGAAGCAGCCGTGCATGCTGAGAAACGCTTTTCTGATTATGGAGCAAACTTGGATTTTGAAGAAAAAGCTCTCTGCATTGAAGGCAACATGATTCCACTCCGACTGCAAGGTCATTTGAGTGAACACGTGAGCTCATTGGTTCGTGTAAAAGGACGAATTCGTATTCCGGCCAGCACAGTTATTGAATGTCAAGATTGTATGAAGCATGTACAACTTGTGGGTCAGAACTGTTAAATTCGTTCACTGTACAATATGTCGCTTCTTTCCGAAGAACCTGGCCGTTTTTGTTGTAGAGGTAGTAGGAAAGCCGGACCGGCATAAACGCATACCAGTCCGAAAAGGCAACGTACCGCTCCAGTACAATGAGAATCGTGTGGATTTGTTCTAGTGACGGCCAAAAGTCAATCCGTTGTCCTGTAGCATTGAGTACTGGGCTACATCTCGTGCTGTGAACTTGGCTGAAAAAAGCAGGTTGGCGGGCCCAACGTCATCGCTGATTAGCGTATTTCCTCTGCTCCACGTAGAGGCGGAACGGAACCACTCCTCGCAAAACATTTTTTTAAATGACAAGTATCGCTTTGGGGTCGTGTTAAAATCCTCCACTAGTCCCCTCAGATAACTGTAGGAGCTGCGTCTGATCAGGCGTTAAAAGAAGTCGCCCTTCTCCGTAAAATCGTGACGAATTACATGTTTACTCGGGTTCCTTTTCATCCGACTATACTTACATTCTTTCGCGGCTAGCGCGCGCCTGGCATCATCATCGAACCAAGGGGGGAGCCTCTGGCGAGGAGTCACGATAGGCACATTGTCACATTGTCACATTGTGGCACATTGTCACGAACAGTGGCTTCGATTAACGAGTAAAATATTGCCACAGCATTGCCAACATCTAAGACACCCAGCACCTTTCATGGTAAAAGTTTCAGACAGCGTCGCAGTGAGTAAAAATCTGCTCTCTGGTAGTCGATTTGGATACATGTATTATTTCTAGTACGATAATGAATGAATAAAGTCACCTACATTCAAACCGGCATAGCTAACGAGCCAATGAACCGATGGACACGAAACCAACCTCTCAATGTAGTCACAACAGGGCATCCGCTCAGTGAAAGTATTTTCTAAACCTCCAATGCTCATCAACTTCAATCTAGCGCAGCCTCCAAGGTGGCATAGCTTCTAGTGGACATAGCATCCAATCCGTCATAGCGTCTAATGGTCATAATCTCCAATATATCATAACAGCCAATGTTTCATGACCTCCGATGCATCATAACCTGCAATTTACCGTAACGACCAAGGTATTACAAAATCCCATATGATAAAACTGTACCGAATCATGGTCATGGTTTGGTTGGTTTGGTACGTTAGTTTAGATTAGTTTTCAGCCCCGTTATAACCAGGAATAGCTCGCAAACCAAGCAAACCAAAAAGCTACGACAATTACCATTTTTTCGTTCAGCTAAGCGAGCAGTTAGTTAGTTATTAGGGCTTTAGGGCGCATCGACTACATTGGTCATGTAGCGCCCAGCTAAGCGAGCAGGCTTGCGTGTATAGTTATATTTGTGAAGCTGCAGTGGGTATCACGGATAGCATTGCCACGTGACACGCGTCACGCTACAGTGATTGCCACGTGGATGAGTGTACTTAGTGCATGTACATTTGCTGCATAGTTGTGCCAAGTGTCACGACTGGCATACCTCCAGTTTGAATTGACTATTGGGGACGTATCATCACGGCATTGCACAATGGGAAGCTCAATCGACCGTCCCAACGATCGCAACGTAGGACAATTTAATCTGCTGAGCACAGTAGAACCCCTTCTCCCTCTAAAAATAAATTTCACAAAAAACTTCCCCAATTCCCAATGTTCAAACAATACAGAAGAGGTTATAATTGTATATGCAGTGAGTCCACAGGTCCGAAATATGCACAAATTACATGAACATTGTTGCAGCTGCAAAATAAACAGCAGTGTCTTCTTGTGCGGCACCGCCAGTTTCAAATTAAGCCCCAGTTTCACCGTGCCGGCTAAATATACTGACTATGCGATCGTCATGACAACAACTGACGTCAGACGCGAGCAAGTAGCGAGTTGCTGCAATGGGAAATTGCCCGGGAAGGCATGCCAGGAGTGCTGAAGTCGTCCACTCGCTCTAGTCAGCCAGCCGCCCGCCACACTTTTCATTTATCTCGGCTCACCGACGAAGCTCATAATTCTGCATAAATCTAATCAGTCGAGCAATTTGTACGGCTGTAAGCACTCGGGCCGGCGCCCGCGCCTCCGGCCATACCTGCTAATTGCCCTATCTATGATGTGTTTATCTGTTGGTTTTGAATGTTAATGCTCTGCTGGGTGGCCGGCCGGGAGATACGCGACGACTCCTCACGGCGGAGGCGCCCATCGCGCTCTGGGCACGTGCCAGCCGCTGGCTGGGGGGGACGGCGAGATGGGGCGCGACCGTCGGACTTTGAGAGCTGCATCTCGTGTTTGGAAAGTGCGTGCCATTGTTCATGCTCAGCTGGGAAAGTTCATCGGTTCCAACACAAACTAGTCTGACGACAGATGGCGGTGGTTCTCAGATGGGACGGAGATCGACGATGCTTTTGTAATGGCTTCACGATGGAAGGGAGGATCATATGTTCGGTGGGGGAGGCGGGCTAGGCGGGTCCGTGTACGCAGGCGGTACAGGCGACGAAGTGTATCAGTGATCCAGAGGGAGTGAACGAGTGTTTAGTTTACATCTTTACCATCTGCGGGGGCGAAGTGACGCGCCCGTTGGAAGGGACACGAGGGCGGCGAGTACACCATGCGCATTGTGTAAATGCACGAGCGGAAGTCTGACCCACACCCGGCCAGGAGCGAGAACATTTCGCTTCTCACTAGTGCCTAGTGTAGCATGTCAACCGCGTAGGATATCCTCTTAACTCAGTAAGCGTTATCGCTCCCGGCATATGTGAAGTAGAATTTGGAGCCACTTATGTTCTTTTGTGTGGTCAGTGTTTTCCTCTTGACAGCCACCTTAACCGGGGCCTCGTCCAAACAGTTCTGACTAATGGCCCCTACAATCGACACCCGTGGGGCCAAATCCCAGCCTTTCGAGGCCCCCACCCCCTCCCTTAACAGTGCATACACAGTGGAAAATGCTATTTGACTGTTGGGAGGCAGTCACTTGTGTGGAGAGGGCGCATATTCCTCACAGTGGGAGACCCGGCCTTAACTCAATTAATTAATTTAGTTCCATGCAGTTGAGCACACTGGCCCAAGTCCCATTCTGAGGGACAAGCATGCCACTTTCGAACTGCGTAGCTTGTATTTCACACAGTTTTGACTACAGCACTGAAACTTATTTTAATCCGGTAGTCACTAGTGCATTCTCCCAATGCACTAGACGCGTGCGGCTTTTTGGCCCCCTACTTACTTCAAAGCCGTAGGACGGATCGGAGTGGAATCAGGTGCAATGGGTAGCCCGCCTAACCGGACGTGGTCAGAAGTGTCATGTCGGTGCCATGTGCCATGTGCCATGTGCCATGTCGGTTTCATTGATGGCGTCACAGAGCAGGTCAGATGAAACAATGCCGAATATATCCGGAACATTACTTGCCTCTAAAAATGTATCTGAAAGCAGTTCGTAAGAAAGAAAAGCACTGCCATGTGGACATGTCGCATGCATGTTTATAAATTAGGTCCAGATTGAAAGAGGACATGTGAAGTCACTGCGAATTTGAAGGCAAGTTCGTTTCGCCTGGCATTGATAGTCTAGTGGTGTGCCTCTCGTTTGTGCGGTAACTGATTCTCAAATCCAACAAGTTCTCAAATCCAAGAGTCGTTAATGCCCTGGTATCAACCGAGCTGATAAGTAAGTAATAAGTTAATACGTTTACTTCCATTTTTACGTTAATAACAACGTTAGCATACAAGTAATACGTTAACGTTATTATTTAGTCGATAACTTGCACAGCGGTTTCAGCAACAATAACACTACCACGTGCCTTTTCGAAATCCGTGACTCCAAGTCCCTCGGAACTCGTGACGGACAACCGTCGGTTTCCCCCCCCCCCAACTCCCCCCAACCCCAGTATAGGAATCTGGCTAAAATAGCCACACGGTGTAGGGCTACTTTGTTATTTTTTTCAAACGAGAAATTAACGTTACATGCCTTCAACACGTAGAAATCAAAGCATTTTGAATGCAATGTGCTGCTTGCACTTATCGTGTTTACGTTGCCACCACTGATTGATGTTCCGTACAATGTTCATCGCTCCCCACCCGATTTTACTTTTTCCCCGACTACTTCAGCCTGACCAGCGCAGCTATAGTAAGGTAACAAATGGACATCTTGAGCAGTGCTATGCGAAACACCAGGATTCAAACCAGCATATGTCGTACCTTAAATTATTTATTAATTCAATTATTGATCGAAACTTCTTGGTGACTTATGCCCGTTGTTAGCATGTTTTATGATCACATTAACACCGCCTAATTACCAAAGAGACAAGGTGAAAATAATGGCTTTCGCTTCAACTTTACCAGAACCACTGTGATCTGACGCTGTTCACTCAGAAGTGCTCAGTGGTGGAACCTTAAGCTAATTTTTGTCATTTTATCCATAGCCCAAAGACATAAAATGATCCAGTTTTTAATGCGAACCCTTTGATACTTGCACTTCTTAGAAACAAGAAGTATAATGGTGTGTTTTGGCGATGGGTTTCTGGAGGCAGCACGCACCACATCACCTGATTAGAGCAGAATGGTCTCATCGCCCGTTATTGGACGGTTTTTGTGTTTGTTTTTCGCCACACTGATCGCCCAACGCCCGCCGCAATCATGCCGCCGATGCCTGGCGGTGGCCTGTCGTTGTATTAGTTATGGATTTCTGCGACGGTAACCGGCCGAGCACGGCCGTCGGGAGCCACATAAATAGGATATACGCCGACATTCACAGACGGGTCTGCAATCTGCGGACATCAAATCCGCACCGGCGGCCGTCGAGTCGCATTGATCACGGCGCTGGTCCCGCGTCCCGGCAGGGCGTGGCTCGGCCGCCACCCGCCAGGACCACTGGCAGTCTGTCGTGCGTAATCGGCAGCCGTGGCCTGCCGCACGACGGCGGGTGATTCCGTCTTTACGGGCGCGCCCGGTTTCGCGCGGCATTTTGCGTGCCCCGAGGCGCTGACGTCTGCCGATGGGCGCCGACCGACGGAAGCGCGGCCGCGTAACTCACCGGGCCCGCCGCCGAGGTGTGGTCGATTTGTCATTCCTGGCCGTGTTAACGGCCGCGCTCGCCACCGAAACGGCGGCCGCGGCATCCGGCCGCTTATCGACGGACAAAAATGCCCGCGGGTGGCACCAATTTGAGCGGCCCGGCCGATTTAATTACCAGCCGAAAGTTAATCCAAAATCAATCCCGGGCAATCATTGGTTTATTATCGTTATACCATTTATATTTTACCGCGTGCGGCCGTAACTTTTTGTCCGTGCGTCCATTTGCGACGTCTTTATCGCGCCTTAATGCCACCGTCCCGTCACTAATTACAACTGGAGCCGTGGGCCTTGTGGGTTTAATATACCTTTGTTTCCTTACCAAGAAGCGCTGTTTTCAGGTGTGTGGACCACACCAATCAGGGTGTTTGGAGGCCCGAGTCGGTTTGGTGGTGCGTCGCCATGCCGTGACGTCACCATCCGGAAGTACGCCGACAACAGTGGGCCGACATACTGCTAACTTACATCGGCTCCGTCCAGTTTCCCGCTCTTGTCTTCGACAATCAACCACGCGACGATCGTATCGCCGAACGCGACGCCGCCGCGCCAGGAAATCGCGCCGCGCTGCCCGTGGTGCCGAGGCGACAGAATCGACGCCAAATTGTCGGATTGGCCGTAACCTGGCCATCCGCTCGGCGCCGAGTTAAACTCCCGGTAATTGATGGCACTGCGACAGAGTAAACACCGGACGTGGTCGCATTAGCGGCGCACGTGCTACCACAGCGCACAAAGAAAAGACGGGCACGAACTGCACTGGTGTCGATCCGAGACATTAGCTGCGTGGTCACTGGCTGATGGAGAAACGTCCGGAAGTGTGAAGTGGACATTACTTCACAAGAGCTGTGATATGGATGGGAAACACAGGCCCGTTATGACGACTGGGCAAATGAGCGCATCGACTGGGAGTCGAGAGACGGCTAGGGCATGTATGGAGTGTGAGGAGGACGTTGGCGGGGATGTCATCCGGGCACCGAGAGGCTGAAGGCGAGGCCGGGAGCGAAACCCGCGAGGTCGCATCGAAGAGCCGGCCAATAGTCGAGGACGGGGAAGTGCTGGTGTCGGTCGCTTCTGGAGTGAAAATGAATCCGGTTCATTTGTGATAATCTTACATCAGCTTCCCACCCTCAGCCCTCTCTCCCGCCCCATTTGCGCTCCTGGGTGAGGTCATGGTTCGGTCGTGAGAAGGATAGGTGATGAAATCATCAGAGCCATAGAGCATAATGGTGAGGTTATGGTCCGGGCTTGAGAAGGGCAGGAAATGATATTACCCGAGTCACATGCCATAATAGACATGGGATGTGGCGTCGAGATTCGAATACAAGAAGGGTGAGGCTTCAGCTAAGTACCGGGACACTGATGGTGAGCAAGACACATACTTAACCACAGATAACAACCTAATAGCAACATTACGTTGTGTCATGTCAAAATCCTTCAGAAATCATAAGAAGCAGGACATGATTATGGAAGCGTAGCGCCTTGCCAAGCTTGCCAGCTGTGATAAGAAAGTTGCACCTTGAAAGGCTTCGGGGCCTGAGTATGCTGTGATATATGAGCAATGTTCACAAGTTGCACATGCATGTGCCAGCTGTAAGCGTATCTCGACCAAAAGGACAAAATAAATCGTGTTAGGATTCCATTTTAGAGCCATAGCCGGCAATGTGCCTGGTCTCCCGGAGATTGGAACACGCGTGTGGGAGGTATGGCAACTGTGACGCGCCGCGTGTCCGAACACTGCGACGTGGTCTGGTGGTTGGCACCTCCAGCTGCCGGGCTACACGCGGGAATGGGGCTTGTCTCAGCAGCATTTCCGACTGGAGGGCGCGGCGAGGAGCGCGTTCTTGGTGTTATCACCAATTATTCCGATCGGAATTGAAACTAGAAATGGGTTCAAAGCAGACGTTTGCATTGCGGAATATGGAATTTTCAACGATACGAATTTACCAAACAACGTGCAGCCAACAAGACGGGATGTGATGAGCCTCGTGAAACTGGAAATCAAGAACAAAGGGTGTCTATGAGCAAAGCGTGAGAAAACAACTATGGGGAGGGATGGACAAAGACAGCGCCGGGAGGTGACCCACAAAGTGGATAGAACTATCGGAAAACGAAGGGACACCAGTCGTCAGCGTCGCGCGTGCTTTGCTGCGTGTCATGCGAGTGTGTGCTGAAGAACGCAACGAAAAAGAAAACATGGTGCGCGGCAGACTTGAAAAAGTGACTGTAAATGGGCACCGAAGACGTCCAGCCCTGCTCAACGAGGCGCTCGATGTAAAACAAATTCAGCCCTACGTCCGAGGAGACAAGCGTTGGGTAAGTGGACTTTGTTCGAGATCAGCGCGGCCTGCGTAAGCTAAGTATAGCTGGCCTGAGTAAAACTGAAACTAGAGGAAGAAAACTCGAGCATGCCAGGAGGAGACAATGGAGACTAGGGGGAGCCGACGCTGGCCGACCTACTTCAACTGCTCAGCTGGGACCATCTGGGCTCCAGACACCATTTACATAATTTGCGTCTGCAGTCAACACCAGCGTACATACCGTCACCGACGACTTCGCCACATCAACGATCTTCTCGGAGCGATGCGGCGGATAATGACACGGTATAGTTCCGTACTGTATCCCTTCGATGTCATTCCTTCCTTCCTTCAATTTGCATGATGTTTATTGCCGTCAGATTTCCACTGTCGGATGGCGACTTTAGTCGCATTACGGGTAGCACATGCTTTAATTGAGATCCCGTATCATTCTGCTACCAGGGCTGTCTGGTATAGCATGCATCAGCCGGGAAATGAAATGGACCACGGACAATATAAATCTGGTGGCAGTAGACGGCATGAGGTTTTAAGGAAAGGAAAGGAAATATGTTGGGACTCCAGTGAAGATTTGACTCCTTGCAGAGCATACAATAAATGTAAAATGGACCCTTGATAATCAATTGAAGATATTCCTGGGACTTTTGCAATTCGGGGGTAGGTATTTAGTGTTTTGGGCGTTGAGCGAGCCGCTCGACCGTGTGAGCCGCCCTCCTCCACATTTCTTGGTTACGCCCCTGATTTACCGGTGTCATATCCACCCAAACCTCAAATGCGCAAGGTGCGGGTGTTTCAGTCATGTCTCTTAATAACCTGAGATTCCTGCTTTAAGCAAAATGATCTGTTAGAAGTGAGGACATTTTAAGAACTATGGCCTGTGATTATTCGGCCTATGTGTACGTCATTTCACTTACTGATAGCGTCCACAATAAGCCTTCGCTGACCTTGTGCGAGCGAGTTCTACTAGTCCAGCCTACTCTGAGAATGTAGCGCTGCTGCATTATTGTCATCCAATATGTTAAACTCTTCTGCGTGTCAGAACCTCAAGCCTCCCGTGAAATGTCAAGGATATCCTTGAAGGACTATAGGCCAGGTTTTGTTGACTACACCCCCCCTTTTTTTCTTTCCTTATCCTATATTTTTTTTCTTTTCCCTCCTTCTCCCCCTCTTTTTTTTTTTTTTTTTTTTTTTTTTTTTTTTTTTTTTTTTTTTTTTTTTTTTTTTTTTTTTTTTTTTTTTTTTTTTTAATTCTATTAAAAAAATTTAATTTTTTTTTTTTTTTTTTTTTTTTTTTTTTTTATTTTTTTTTTTTTTTTTTTTTTTTTTTTTTTTTTTTTTTTTTTTTTTTTTTTTTTTTTGTTTTTTTTTTTTTTTTTTTTTTTTTTTATTAATTTTTGTTTTTTTTTGGAAATAATTTTCCAACCCCAAATGTTACCTATTTTTTTTGTTCTTCTTTTAAATTTTTTTTCCTTTGAGCCGGGGGGGGAGGTTTTGTTTTTTTTTCCCCCCCCATTCCCTTTTTCCCCCCCCCCCCCCCTTTCCCCTCCATTTCCCTCCCCCCTTGTTTTTTTTTTTTTTTTTTTTTTTTTTTTATTTTTTTTTTTTTTTTTTTTTTTTTTCTCCCCCCCTTTTTTTTTTTTTTTTTTTTTTCCTTCCCCTTCCTTTTCTTTCCCTTTATTTTTTTTTTTTTTTTAATTTCCTTTTCCCTCCCCCCCCCCCCACCCCCATCGCCAAAACAAATGTTGGTGGGGGGGTTTGTTTTTTTTTTTTTTTTTTTTTTTTTTTTAATTCTTTCCCCCTTTTTTTTTTTCACCATGTTTTTTCTAAAACGGGAACCTTCTTTCCGAAAAAAATTTTTTTTTTTTTTCTTGAAGGGAAATTTTTTTGGGCCCCCCCCCTTCGGTCCTTCCCCCCCACCCATACATGTGCGCCGAACGGTGCGGTTGGAGATTGCGAGCGTGGCGGGATGATTATGTTTTGTTCCGAAAATGGTACCTAACTAGTTGGGAGTGTTCTGCGGTGTTGTAGACTAGGGAGGTGGACCTCAGCCCGGAGACTGGTGGACCTCAGCCGATGGGCGTGGTGCAGTGTGCTTCGGTGATGATGCGCAGGGTGCGATTTTGTATGCGTTCAAGTGATGTGATATGTGAGAGATATGATCGAAGATCAACGCATTGCATTCTAGGTCTGAGCGAATCAGGGCAAAGTACATTTTGGTGATGGTAGCCCTGTCTGCACCCCAGTCTCGACCGGAGATGCAGCGCAGACGATTTGGTCGCCTAGCGCAGCACTGTTTAAGATAAGCAATGTGGAAGCCGAAAATAGTTCTTTGTCTCCGACTATGCCAAGATAGGTGAAGGTGGACTGTTGAGGGATAATTTGGGGGCGAGTGGAGTGCGACAGAGGGCTGGTGCAGGAGGAAGGGTGAAGGGCCGGGGAGAAGGGTAAGGGGCGAGCGACTGCCTCGGCTGTGGTCGGCCAGAGGGGTTGGAGAAGGGGCGGGTCCAGGCGGAGGGCTGTCTCTGCGTCGCGGGACAGGGCTGTGAGGAGGCGGACAAACGTTGGTGCTGCCGCTCCTTCGCGGCCAGCCAAACAGGGCAGCGGGGGTGGGGGCAGGGCGCGAACCCGCGCAGGCTGGACAGCAGGGGTGGGGGCAGGGTACGGGCCCGCGCAGGCTGGACAGCAGGGGTGGGGGCAGGGTGCGGGCCCGCGCAGGCTGGACAGCAGGGTGGGGGCAGGGTGCGGGCCCGCGCAGGCTGGACAGCAGGGTGGGGGCAGGGCGCGGGCCCACGCAGGCTGGACAGCAGGGTGGGGGGGGGCCCGCGCAGGCTGGAGCAGGGTAGAGGCAGGGCGCGAATCCGCGCAGGCTGGACAGCAGGGTGGGGGCAGGGCGCGAACCCGCGCAGGCTGGACAGCAGGGGTGGGGGGCAGGGCGCGGGCCCGCGCAGGCTGGACAGCAGGGGTGGGGGGCAGGGCGCGAACCCGCGCAGGCTGGACAGCAGGGCTGGGGCAGGGTGCGGGCCCACGCAGGCTGGGCAGCAAGGGTGGGGGCAGGGCGTGGGCCCGCGCAGGCTGGACAGCAGGGTGGGGCAGGGTGCGGGCCCACGCAGGCTGGGCAGCAGGGTGGGGAAGGGTGCGGCCCGCGCAGGCTCGGCAGCAGGGTAGAGGCAGGGCGCGAGCCGCGCAGGCTGGACAGCAGGGTGGGGGCAGGGCGCGAACCCGCGCAGGCTGGACAGCAGGGGTGGGGGCAGGGCGCGGGCTCCGCGCAGGCTGGACAGCAGGGGTGGGGACAGGGGTGCGGGCCCACGCAAGCTGGACAGCAGGGGTGGGAGGCTGGACAGCAGGGGTGGGGGCAGGGTGCGGGCCCACGCAGGCTGGACAGCAGGGGTGGGGCAGGGCGCGGGCCCCGCAGGCTGGACAGCCAGGGTGGGGGCAGGGCGCGAACCCGCGCAGGCTCGGCAGCAGGGGTCGGGGCAGGGTACGGACTCGCGCAGGCTGGACAGCAGGGTGGGGGCAGGGTGCGGGCCCACGCAGGCTGGACAGCAGGGTGGGGGCAGGGTACGGACCCGCGCAGGCTGGACAGCAGGGTGGGGGCAGGGTGCGGGCCCGCGCAGGCTGGACAGCAGGGTGGGGGCAGGGTGCGGGCCCGCGCAGGCTGGACAGCAGGGTGGGGGCAGGGCGCGAACCCGCGCAGGCTGGACAGCAGGGTGGGGGCAGGGTGCGAACCCGCGCAAGCTAGACAGCAGGGGTAGGGGCAGGGCGCGAACCCGCGCAGGCTGGACAGCAGGGGTGGGGGGCAGGGTGGGGGCCCGCGCAGGCTGGACAGCAGGGGTGGGGGCAGGGGCGCGAACCCGCGCAGGCTGGACAGCAGGGTGGGGGCAGGGTGCGGACCCGCGCAGGCTGGACAGCAGGGGTGGGACAGGGTGCGGGCCCGCGCAGGCTGGACAGCAGGGTGGGGGCAGGGTGCGAACCCGCGGCTGACAGCAGGGGTGGGAGGCCCGCGCAGGCTGGACAGCAGGGTGGGGGCAGGGTGCGAACCCGCGCAGGCTGGACAGCAGGGGTGGGACAGGGTGCGGGCCCGCGCAGGCTGGACAGCAGGGTGGGGGCAGGGTGCGAACCCGCGCAGGCTGGACAGCAGGGGGGGGGCAGGGTGCGGGCCCGCGCAGGCTGGACAGCAGGGTGGGGGCAGGGTGCGGACCCGCGCAGGCTGGACAGCAGGGTGGGGGCAGGGTGCGAACCCGCGCAGGCTGGACAGCAGGGTAGGGGCAGGGCGCGAACCCACGCGGGCTCGGCAGCAGGGATGGGCGGTGTCGTACCGCGCTGTGGGACGGCTTTGTACGCAGTTACCGACGCTGTGTGCGTTGGTAAAAGCCACAGCGCGTGGGCGGCGGGTCCAGGGGCGGCAGAAATATCGGAAGTGCCCGGCGGAGCCAGCGTCAGGAAGCCCAGCTAGCTTGGGGAGCGGCTCGGGGACGTGGCGGAGCGGCGTCCGGCGCGAATGACCCCACAGACTGCCTGTGGGGTCAGTTTCTCCAGTTCTTCCTCCGAGAGGATGAACTGCTTATTTACCTGGATAAATACAGAGCCTATTCCAGAGAACTATTCCATGGAAGTTCATCCAAGGTACCCTGCCAATCATGGTCAGGAATGCACCTGTAGGTGGTATGTGGCCCGCTGCATGCGATAATTAACAGTATCTACATAGACTTTGGGCGTCAATGTGAGTGCAGTCATTTGAGTAGCATATGGGTCAGATGATGGCTAGAAATTGATAAAATAGTGGTATGAACAAAATGCACGGAGGCTAGAACCGACGTGAACAATACAGAACGGTGCATAGAACAATCCTGAGGCGGATTCGTCTGTCGATCTAATAAGACGCTACGGGTAACCTGATAATTGCCTGAGTATTATAAGTCATCGTATTCTAAGTCACAAAGTATGTCCAGCAGTGTTCCGTACGTTTCCGTGCCGGTTTATGCAGACCTGCCACAGTAGGAGATCAATGCAGCACACAACGAGTCGCGGGAGAATTCCTTGGCCCACCGGAGCATATGCAATCGATGTAGTATGTGCCACTGGAGTAAAACTACCAAATAATACTACAAGCATTTCTTGTGCGATTTCTTCGACACAAACATCTTTATCGTGACAGAGACTGCCATTATTATAGAGTTCTCGGCAGAGGGCACTCGTGGACTGGGGCGCAAATAAATCTAAACATCCAGATAAAATGCTATGTTTCATCGACACTTCATCGACATCCAGATAAAATGCTAGAGCACTGCGAAGCCCACACTGTGGGATCGCATGTACTCACCTTGACTGTACCGATATCACGCCGAACACGGTACTCATCCCGCTATCTAATGCGATTTATACATATATCCGCCGTCTAATGCGACCTTGCGAAGTGCTGATTTATGTATCAGATTACATGGAACTTCACTATTCGGTCAGAGAGGTCGCAGCCACCCAAGGCGCTCAAACGGACACCACGCCAACATCCACCGTCTGGGTGGTGTGAACACCACACACCGCGAACATCACACCGCCACCCAAGGCGCTCAAACGGACACCACGCCAACATCCACCGTCTGGGTGGTGTGAACACCACACACCGCGAACATCACACCGCCACCCAAGGCGCTCAAACGGACACCACGCCAACATCCACCGTCTGGGTGGTGTGAACACCACACACCGCGAACACCACACCGCCACCCAAGGCGCTCAAACGGACACCACGCCAACATCCACCGTCTGGGTGGTGTGAACACCACACACCGCGAACATCACACCGCCACCCAAGGCGCTCAAACGGACACCACGCCAACATCCACCGTCTGGGTGGTGTGAACACCACACACCGCCACCCAAGGCGCTCAAACGGACACCACGCCAACATCCACCGTCTGGGTAGTGTGAACACCACACACCGCCACCCACCCACGCGCTCAAACGGACACCACGCCAACATCCACCGTCTGGGTGGTGTGAACACCACACACCGCCACCCAAGGCGCTCAAACGGACACACGCCAACATCCACCGTCTGGGTGGTGTGAACACCACACACCGCCACCCAAGGCGCTCAAACGGACACCACGCCAACATCCACCGTCTGGGTAGTGTGAACACCACACACACCCCAAGGCGCCAACCCCCGCCACATCCACCGTCTGGGTGGAACACCACACCGCCACCCAAGGCGCTCAAACGGACACCACGCCAACATCCACCGTCTGGGTGGTGTGAACACCACACACCGCGAACACCACACCGCCACCCAAGGCGCTCAAACGGACACCACGCCAACATCCACCGTCTGGGTGGTGTGAACACCACACACCGCGAACATCACACCGCCACCCAAGGCGCTCACACGGACACCACACGAACATCCACCGTCTGGGTGGTGTGAACACCACACACCGCGAACACCACACCGCCACCCAAGGCGCTCACACGGACACCACGCCAACATCCACCGTCTGGGTGGTGTGAACACCACACACCGCGAACATCACACCGCCACCCAAGGCGCTCAAACGGACACCACACGAACATCCACCGTCTGGGTGGTGTGAACACCACGCGCGACATCACACGCACCCAAGGTCAAACGGACCACGCGAAATCCACCGTTGTGTGTTCACTTATTGTGCCACGGTAGGTACAGACACCTAATTGCGACATCCACGTCTGATGACAGTAGGTACAGAACACTACATGCATTTACCGGCAAATGTATCATACCAGACGTAAGTCACCATTATTACGGACATAATATGAACACTTATATTAACCCTCCCTGTCTTTCCGGCTATATCCTCACACCGCGTCTCGGAGGGGGTTGATACAATTACTCTAATCTTCAAACTAAGCGTCGCACGAAAACGAAAGAAGTGTCATCGGAAAGCGCCCGACGAGTAGGTCCTGAAACCACCCACGAAATGTATCCCCAAAAGTGACATAACTAGGGGGCCTAGATTTCCACGACTTACATCATTTTTTGGGCTCTGGGGGAGTTCATTTTGGGGACGATTTGAAGAAAAAATATTTGGAATCAGAAGAGGAAAGCAAAATCGGCCATGGCATGGACCATGGAAAAGATAGGCCAAACTTCGGGGCGTTGCTGCGCGACGTTCTTTCATTATCCGCGGAAAACCTTAGGGGGGCGCATATCAACCCCCCTCCGAGACGGCGCGGATTAAGACGCATCATCTTGCATCAACACACGCAATGCTGACCAGACGTGCGTCGTGTATTAGGAAAATGAAGCTCCCGTCTCTGTCTGAGGATTATCAATTGCAACATCTCCCAGTAAGTGCACATTTCACAACGGAACTATTTTGACGTCCGCCTTTTTCTCCGAGCGTTTCACACCCGACCGGGAGCCATTTCCGAAGCTGCGCCGCAACACCGCCGCTCCGGAGCGGCCGACCGACCAGCCGCCGGACGCGGCGGTCGTCGGGCCACCAGCGGCGGGGCCGGGGTGCCCGCGGTTGCCCCCCGTCGCTAATTGCCGTGATTTATTCCATGCCGCCATGTCTGCGGCGGCGCGGTGGTCCCCACGGGCCGGCGCGATTTGCATGCCGAGTAATGCGATTATCTCTGGTGTGGGGCGGCGGCGCGGCGCGCTGCGCCGCCGCCAGCCTCGATGGAGACGTCAGGCGCCGGCCTGGCAGCGCGATGCCAGACCGGCGGGCGGCCGCCGCCCCGCTCGGCGGCGATAATTCCACAGTAAAAACTTATTTATTGGTTTGCTTAGCCGGCTCCTTATCGCTCCGGTCTGCACACGAGCGCACTGGGGCCAATATACCTTCATCAATGTTCTAATTATGTTGTGATTAAAGCTTCGTATCGAAGTGCGCACTGGAACGTACGACTCAATAGATTGTTGTGTAATGCATGCATTAATGATTATATTTACATTCGAAATGAATGGCGCCATTCGTGATGTTGGTGTAGTAAGTATAGCGTTGAGGTGCCATGCATCGCAGTGGACAATCGACATCGGCGTCCATCACGAGTGCATTGGCTTCTGGTGACAAGTACGCATTTGCCGAACACCGTTCTCTCCTTACGTTCGGTGTCCGCAGTCCGCGCCGCGCACGGTGTCCGCTGTGGTGATGTGTCCGCTGTGGTGATGTGTCCGCTGTGGTGATGTGTCCGCTGTGGTGATGTGTCCGCTGTGGTGATGTGTCCGCTGTGGTGATGTGTCCGCTGTGGTGATGTGTCGGTGTGTGTCACGTGACGGCCCCACGCCGTGTCACGCGGTGTCACGACGCCGACACGGTGTCACTGTGCCCCCGGGCGGCGACGGCGTCGCTCACGACTGTGTCCTGTGTTTCCAGGTAAGCCTCGCCGAGCGACGTCGGCGTTGTCCGTGCGACCGCAGCCCGCGTGAGTGTATTACGCGAACCAGGCCACCGCGGCGGCGGGTGGCCGCCGGCGTCGCCCACACCGGGCGACCCCTGCGGCGGCGGCGGCGGCGGCGGCGGCGCATTTCCGCCGCCGCCGGAGCGGCGACGGCCCGGCCGACAGCGCAGTGTCCAGCCTCCGCCGGGCGACCAATTGATTTGCATAACCGGCGACGACAACTCAAAACACGCCCGCCGCACTAACGACTCTGTTTGTCCAGGTCGGGCGACGGCGCCGCGACGTGTCGCCGCCCGGCCGTTGTCGACCCGGCGACGGCACGGCAGTCGGGCCGGCCGCCCGGCCAGTCGGCGCATTTGTCAATTGGCGGCGCGGGTCGGGCGCGGCGGCGGCGGCGGCGGCGCCCGCCCGGCTCTCCGTGCAGGCGCAGATATGGGCGGCGGCCGCGCCGGCGCGCCTGCATTATTCACCCGCATCGACTGTGGAAACTCGCCGACAGATGGCGTTTTTGTGGCGTGCGCCCGGGTCGGCGCACAAAAACACTGCCGATGATAAATGGATTAAAGAGCCCAGTGAGATACGGTCAGTCACACACGGCTCCGGTGTGCCTGTGTTGTAAGCACCGGGAAGGTAATAGCCGTCGTGTCGATCACTATCAGCCAGCCAGCTCGCCCCGTCGGCTTCCAGGCTCGATTTTCATGGGTGCAGCTCGGCCCCTGGCAGTAGCGCACGGCAAATAACCTCCTAACAGTCGGCATAACACCAAGCAGTTGCACAATGCGCCTTTGGTTTGGTCATTTGGACTATATTGCGCACGAATTGCATTCTCTACATAGTTGTTATAGGCACAATGTTCAGGCTCAAGTCACATAGCCAGGTCGAGGAAAGATATCCAGAAGAAGGGTGCAGTGTGCACATGTGTTAGTAGTTCTCGGTGCAAAGAAGAGCAGTCCTTGGAGCGAAGATGAGTACTCCTTTTTGCTTTCGTAAAAGGGACAAAAACGGCAATTTGTGTTGATTTCTAGGTTAGCTAGCCTAGAAATCAACACAAATTGTCGTTTTGGTCCCTTACGAAAGCAAAAAGGAGTACTCATTTTCGCTTCACAACAAGGATTGCTCTGATGTCGTTTGGCACCTTTTCTCTTTCGATCAGCGGCTGTCTTACGGGACATCGGGCTATCCACTTTCTCAGTTCAGTTCCGCGGCCAATTTCGGATCAACAGCAAAAGGTCGTCTTTGGCGCTGCTTCGTCTTTCTCCGGCCATGGACTCCGGTCGACATTGACTGCCATTCCTTGTGATGCTAGGACCCTGCGGCATCTTTGATGGTCGTATGAGATGGCGTCGTTCCAGGTCGTGCCATGGCCAAGTCATCCTGCATGGCCGATTTGTTAGGCTTACCTTAATTGATCCGGAATGAGCAAATTAAGCAAACTCGGCGAACTGATGCTTAACATTGTCTTCATCCGCCGCTCTGAAACACCGAAAGGCGTGCCGTTAGTCTGCATAGTTTCAGAAAGTTTCTGATGAAAGTCTCCTCACCGCCCTCCTCATCGCCACGGACCCTCGAGCAAGGGGGAGGGTGGCGATCCTTGGCTGCGCCTCTGAATCCTAGTCTACACGCGTATATACACGTAGCGTTCATCATTGTGCCTAGAGAATGTTCTACAAAGCATCTTCAGGAAGGGAAAACCAGGATGGACGCTGTGATCACATGATGGTAAACGTATATTTGGCATTGAGACAAATTATTTGACAAAGAGAGCTTCTTCCCATTTAGAAAATATTATTTTAACTTTCCCATGTTTAATGGTTTCATGCCATCTCTTGAGCTTATTGTCCTGATTGTGTGACGCACACCGCAATGTTACACCCATGGTGTAGTGAACCACACCTGAAGCTTGTGGTCACCCTTCAGCGAGACAAAACCTGGAAAACACATGCCTTGTGCAAGCTCGACATTTGGACCCGAAACGCATTAGATTATTGACTTGGAATGCCCAGCTGTCATTTCATTAATGGCCATGTCAGTTGCAGTTGATTGCTCACTTCGACAAATTGTTCCAGAAAAGACTACCAGTGCACCATTAGGCGACACAAACACTGTAATGGGCTTTTTCATGGGTCAAGTCACTTCAAATCTCGCATTAAAGGCCATCGAGGTGGACCAACACGCTGATTAAGACTGCGTACGACGCAGGCATTCACTGAGCTGCGAGCAAACCCAATGCCTCTGTTTTGACGATCATTCGAGCGGCAGCCGCGTTAGGCTGTAGGTTACTTTCATTAAATGCGCTGCCCTGTGTCGGACGTTTGACAACTGTTTAGGCGTTCTCGGCTACCTTGCCGTCGCCAGGCCAGTCCCATCACGGCTACATCTGGCCGCTTGTAGCGTTCTCGGCTACCTTGCCGTCGCCAGCCCAGTCCCACCACGGCTACATCTGGCCGCTTGTAGCGTTCTCGGCTACCTTGCCGTCGCCAGCCCGGTCCCACCACGGCTACATCTGGCCGCTTGTAGCGTTCCCCCCGTCGCCAGCCCGTCCACCACGGCTACATCGGCCCTTTGTAGCGTTCTCGGCTACCTTGCCGTCGCCAGCCCGGTCCCACCACGGCTACATCTGGCCGCTTGTAGCGTTCTCGGCTACCTTGCCGTCGCCAGCCCGGTCCCACCACGGCTCATCTGGCCGCTTGTAGCGTTCTCGGCTGCCGTCGCCAGCCCGGTCCCACCACGGCTACATCTGGTTGTAGGTTCTCGGCTCCTTGCCGTCGCCAGCCCGGTCCCACCACGGCTACATCTGGCCGCTTGTAGCGTTCTCGGCTACCTTGCCGTCGCCAGCCCGGTCCCACCACGGCTACATCTGGCCGCTTGTAGCGTTCTCGGCTACCTTGCCGTCGCCAGCCCAGTCCCACCACGGCTACATCTGGCCGCTTGTAGCGTTCTCGGCTACCTTGCCGTCGCCAGTCCGGTCCCACTATGGCTACATCCGGCCGCTTCCATGGCGTTGCTGGGTAATAGGGCAGAATAAGGTGCGTACAATGCAAGTTAAACCGGTGTTGATTTTAAAGGTAAATCAGCAGTAGTGCAACGAAAGGTCGAAAACTCAACGTTTATTCAAGCTTCAAATTAGTTGGCAAAACACCTTTGGTGGTAGTGTTGGCGACGTTTCTGTATAGCAGTACAAATGTTCTACCTGCTGCAACTTGTCCTCTATATTTTATGTTTGTTATTACGTGCGGATACCAGAATCCAAAAGAAAGCTGAAGTCCTCAAGGGAGTTACTTTGGGTTTTTACTAGCTTAACGCAGCTAAAATGCTAGTCAGGTATAGAATTCCTTCAATATAAATGAACCATACTTACTGAAGTACAATATATAATAATACATAAGTACAAAATGCACTACTAAGTCACGGGGATTTACAAAGAAAAGGAATGTCCATGGTATGTTCGAAACCGTCATTTTTGCCGTTTTTCAGAAAGGCTTCTATACGCACATGGTCGTTCACTTGCTTGCATTCAACTCGGAAAATTGCAACATGTGGCTGTCGTCATTGAAGATGCGATGATGTGGTTGGGCGGCTGTCATTTCAATGACAGTGACGCCGTCAATGAGTCAATGACAGTGATGCAGCTCTGCCATCAGTTGGCGATTTGCTATCCGTTTCGGTGCCAGATTTATCCGTACTGGAAGCAGTACTCGAGTTTTGGTTACCCACCATTTACACCGCTCCCTACACATGTGGGTTGTCAAACAGTCGTTTGAATTATGCCAATTGCCCGCTTTTTGTTATTAAATACCAGTTTCGGTCTCCAAATATCGATTGATTCATGTAATATTCGCTTTGGTAATGGAGTTCCGGCTTAGGTTATATTATGCAACATCGGTCGCCAATAATATTACAAATGAAATTACTTTCCACCACGGTCAAGATAACATCAGTGTAACGTACGCAGGCCAGAGAACAACATCAGTGTGAACTACACAAATGAGAAAACATCATTGTGACGTACACGGGCGAGATAATATCAGTGTGACTTACACGAACGAGACCAAGCGGAACGTCAGGAAGTCATTTCATGCGCACTAGAAGACCTCGTGAGCAGCATCAGCAGTACGCCAAGCACTAAGGGACTAAGGGACTGGGCACAGCACAAGTGTACTCATCAGCTCGTCTGCATTCAGAACACAAATATTAAGCACATGCAAAGGCGGCGTCGAGACAATGATTGTGATGTGTACTAGAGATTAGAAACATCCGGCCAGTGCTCAAGGCACAGTCATCGTTATGGACACGCCTGCCATCGGTATGTTGCCGCGTTTTCCCACAATGGCTAACAACAGCATGCGGACACCAAGAGCACAGGTTGCTGATCGCACTACCACAACGTATAGCTACTCACTCAGGAGTACAGGCTGCTGATCACACCATGACAACGCGTAGCTTCTCACTCAGAAGCACAGGCTGCTGATCACACCGGGATAGCGCGTAGCTACTCACTCAGCACAGGCTGATCACACCTGGACAACGCGTAGCTCAGGACAACGCGTAGCTCAGGACAACGCGTAGCTCAGGACAACGCGTAGCTCAGGACAACGCGTAGCTCAGGACAACGCGTAGCTACTCCCTCGCGTAGCGTCCGCCGTAACAGACGGATCGGTGTCTCGTGCCGCGGGCTACTACACTACTGATGCTTTGTGTATCGTGTATGTTCATAGTGTGTCTGTGAATGCTGTAAATAGCCTCAGCACCACTTCATTACCACTTCAGTCTGGCTCCCCCGAGTGAGTACGAGATCGGTAATTTCGTGTTAGAGTCCATGATGCGACATATGCCAGGCCATGTCCAGTTGCTTCCATTCGTTCCGAAACTGTTGTTGACGTCATCGGCATAGACAGCTTAACTTTCGTATAATATATTTATTTCCCTTATAATGGGCAGAAAATCAATTTGCACCTACTCGTAATATAACTAAAGACTCGTCTCATGTGTAATTTCGAGTTGTGTGGAAGAAAACTCTTGCTTTTCTTAAGAGCCCTAATATATTTTCCTTTCCAATATCATGCTAAGAATAAAAGGCAAGACGCCTTCAATACAACTCGCAAATGAAAAGAGAAATTTGACCAGCAAATCCGTATTCCCGATGCAGTGGACGCTGAGTATTATCTGTCATTTCCAGCAGGGAGCGAAGACGCCGCCAACAAAATGGCCACCCGCTGCCCAATTGTGCCCTGTCCGCCGGGTTTTTGCCGGCGCCGCCGCTCCGGCATCACGGACTCGTCGTCCGGAAGCCAATTTGTGGCACAAAGCTGACCGATTAGTACCTTTTTGTTTGTCTGCGTGTGGTGCGGGCGCAGAACGACCGCAGAAGGGGAAGCGGTGACGGTGGGCCGACCACCGCCACGCGCATTACGCTAACCAACCACCTAATGGGCGGCGTTTAGCAGGCCGTCCGCCGGCCCTGCGCTCGTTCGGATACCGCTGGGAGGCGCCGTCGACGCTGGTGGCTCTGGTACGCAGCGCTGAAAAAAAAACCCGCTGATCCTGTTTCCACCCATCCGTCTCATCTGAGTCTGTTTGTGTTTAGTTGTTTGTGTATTTATTTTAGTTTAAATTGAGACACCCACTGCAGATGTCAGCGTATGCATGTGGTACGAAGGGGCACGCGGGGCTTCGTCTTAATGCCTCTCGCAGGCAAGCACATGTTACATTGCACCATGCATGTGCAGTGCACACACACATGCATAGCTACGATCGCCCTCCGACCGCCAACAAGGAGTGCCACCCCCAGCTGAACCCACAGCTAACCCATCGACCCACAAGACCTCAACGTTTTCACCCTATCTGAACCCACAGCTAACCCATCGGCCCACAAGACCTCAGCATTTTCACCCCATCCGTACCCACAGCTAGCCCATAGGCCCACAAGACATCAGCATTGCCACCTTTTTGGTTGCAATTTTGCTTTAACCCGCGCCGTCTTTCCGGTCAAATCCTCACACCCCGTCTCTGGGGGAGGGGCGGTTGAAGACCCCCCTCTAAAATCCAAACTAAGCATCACACGAAAACGAAAGAGGTGTCATCGGAAAGCGCTTGAGGAGTAGGGTCCGGGTCTACCCCCAAAACAATTCCCCCCCCCCCCAAAGTGATGTCACCAGGGGGCTAGATTTGCACGACTTTTCACGACTTACATTATGTTTTTGGCTCTGGGGAGTCAATTTTGGGGATATATGAGAGAGAAAAATATTTGGAATGAGAAAAGGACAGCGAAATCGACCAGGGCTTTAAGTTTTTTGCGCCCCAAAAATAAAAATTGTATTTTTCTTTAAATTTCAAAATTTTGAGTTTTCAAGTTTTTTATTTCCCTTTTCCAATGGGTAGAGCAGACCGAAAAACGTTGTTGGAAGTCAACTTTCCCTAATAAAGAATGCTTACTTTAGCCAGAATCCTCGATTTGAACTGCAATTTGGCAAATACGAAAAATGTCCATGTAGTCAAAAACGAAAAAAAAATTACACTTGTACGTTTTGTTGCATCCCTAAAGATAAGCAAACGCTGAAAGTTTCATTAAAATATTTGTATCCGTTAAAACGTTACGACTGGTTGAACGTCTTTGGAGGTGACCTCACTTGACCCTGACTCGTTGGCCCTGACTTAAATTGTATTATATATATAAATGTATTATATAATTTATACCTGACTTAAAATTTTTTGAAACATTGTGCCAAATTGACGTCGGAAAAGGTATGCCAAATTTGGGCGCGCTGCCCCGCGCCCTTCGTCCACTATCCGCGAAAAGCCTGAGGGGGCGGTTGAAGACCCCCCCCCCCGCGAGACGGGACGGGTTAACTATGGCTCTCTGGGTCAGTCTTTGCTAGTCTGGAAAGCGCTTGTGTTCAAGGTAAGTGTTTGGAGTGATGATAAACGCTTGTAGCAATATAGTTCTGTATAATGTAATCCATGTGGAACTATGTTGCTAGCCAGCGCGTTCCACGACACCAAAAACAATAAACTTTTATAGCCGCCAAATTCGTATTTGGACCACAATTGTTGTACAGGGCCGTATTGTGCTCTGCACGGGCCTGCACAAGTCTTAGCCCGATCCGACTGACGGTTTCGGAGTTATAGTTTACGGAACTATTATAAGGTCACACAACAAAGTTATCTTTGGCGATGAATATCTCATCGATAATGAAGAGAAAGTATGACATATTATGCATCTTTGAGAAGGAAAATGATAAAAGAAAACATCAGTGGTAAAATATAAACATTCATTGCGTTTGACCTAGTGACCCCATGACCTCGTGACCCCGGAACCTTCTGTGACTCCTGGCGTATTTAAATTGATAAATTTGACGACAGAAATATATATGGGCATGCTTTGTGTGCCGGATGACACGAATATTTTCATTTTAATTATCCCATATAGGCGGCCGTTCTCTATGGTTCCGAAGATTTTCCGATTTTCAGAACGAACGGATTTCGAGTAAGTTGACTCCATTGAGAAACTACGCGGGATCGTGCAATGAGATAAAGAAGGGTGATATAAAAGCGTTTGCTTTACAAAAATGTTTAAAACTTATTGATGGAAGGCTTATAGTTTGCCTTAATAAACTTCAAGTTCTAGTCACCCATTACCGACAGGCTGGTTATTGGAGTTCACTGGCATATCGATTGGGTCGGTTATGCAGCGCCCATATCATCGTCAGTCAAACAATGGTATGTGCACGAAGGTCAGTTGACGAGACAACTGGATATATGTGTGACGACGAGCATGTGAAGGGTTGATATATGTGTGATGTCATGCCGTGCTACGCTCCTCATTTTGTCAGGTGTAAAAGCAAGTTAATGAGGGGCATACATCACAGAAAACTTCATTTCTGATAGGAGGCGGAAGAGCCGTCCCGGTTGCACACTATCGAAGCAGTTCGACATGTGGGCATATCATGTTCTGAACAAAAGTGCAATGTGTTATATTTTCCGATCGGTTAAAATAGCTCTCAAAACTCCCGTGGTGCCATTTTTCTAGGTTCCACTGGCCCAATATAAAGCTGACGGCGAAAATGAAGAAAAATAGCCGACATCACCACCAGGTGGCAGGCTGGCCAAACACAGCGACACACAGTGAAGAAAGTCATTCCCCGGGTCTGCGAGTCCATCGCTGAGCCAACATCATCAACATCATTTCCCGGCTCCACAACAAATCCACCACTTGGCCAACATCATCCTCTGTAATAACCTGGAACGGGTGACCTTTTGCGCGCTGCCCCCACGACACCCCCACCCCCACCCCCACCCGCCGCACACACCTGTCGCCGTCGGTGGCCGACAGGAATGACATCGGCCGGCGCGCTGACCTCCCCTGCCCGGGGTTGACTGCGGGCCGACACGAACAAGGGGCCATTTTGTAATCCAGTTAAATGGAACTTAATTCCATCAGGGAGTGGGCTGGCGGCGCTGGCGCTAACGCCGTGCTAAGCGCTGGACTGTCGCCATAATTAAGCGGTCGTGCCACGGACGGGATCGGCGCGCCTCGCACTCGTCCGCGATTGTTTTTCCAGTTGGTCCAGCCGGCGGAATGTCAAGTGATTTCCAGTACTGGCGTCTGAATGCTCCATGCCCCCGGTGTGGGTGACACCGCTGACAGGCGCGGCGCCGCTGTGCTTGACCACGGGCGAGGCGGCGTCGTTTGCCGACGCGTCTGATGGACTTCTGACGGATTCCCAAAGGCGACGTTTTAGCACGGTGAATACTGAGCTGAAACGGCTACCCGAGAATCGACGCGAATTATTCACAAACTGTGCACAAACCGTGCGCACGACGAACAACAAGCCGCATGGGCATTGCACCAAACCAGGTCGTAAGGCCAGCGCCTCGGTCTTGTAGTGGACGAGCATTCATGACGGCAGTTGCGCTCGCCACCGCATTTGATTTCTCTCTAATTGCTCGCGACAGCCGACCTAGAAGTGGATTAAACAGTACGCGACGGCAATGTTTCCAGCAATCTGGGTGTCAACTGGATAGTATACTGCGGTGTCAGGCCCGTGGAGCACATAGCGCATGTCGCAGTGAAGCGGTGAATGAAATGAGTTTCAATGTAGTTCGCCCCACAGTTCAAACATGACACGCGTGGCGTGGCTTGGCAAAGTAATGGCAATGGCAATGGCAGTAGTGTGGAAGGGCGAATAAAGTATGGTGAGTGACTGATAATTTGAGTAAAGTGCTCCGTATCACAAAGTTGGAATCACACCTAGATTTAGCTTCTTTATGTGATTTGATAATGGATCATAGATGTGATTATGATGACAGGTAGATAGATAGGTGGTGATTATAGTTTTATCATCCCGATTTATTATTATCTAGCTTCCAATTTGATAATAAGCTTCCAATTACAGTGGAAGGCAAACATGCTTTCAATATTAAAGTGAAAGAAGAATTTAATCGTCAGATTCTGCATTTTCCAAACTGTATTTCGTAACTTTGGTAGATTAGGTAAAAATTGCAAAGCGAAATGGGCCAGTTCAGTCAAAATATAATCGGTAACTTAAACAGGCTCCGTGATATTTGGCTTTACAAAGCGGATCATTTTGAGCACCCACCTTCTCCCGCACAAATCGGCTGGGACACAAAGCAACACCACTGGAAAGTTGAGATGATTGCTGGTATATTATGCACGCCGCCCCCTCTGACGTCATTGCGATCTGAACTGGACGTTATCGATATACTACTACGGCATACAGAGGAGCACATGTGCAAATATTATTCCCAATATACATCTCGTTGGTTGATTATTTGGGCTTTCGGGCGCATCGACTGCGTTGGTCATACAGCGCCCATATATACATCTCGTTACGAATGAAGTCGGTAAATGTGAGCCTCAATGCACATGCTAACTGAATACATATAACCCGCCCTTCCCCAAATGCAAATAGTTTGCCTATACCCTGTCCTGCAGCAATATTTCACACCGGGCCGGACATGCTAGGCTAGATATTAACATGAAGCGTCCATGCTTAATTATAATCTCCGGTATCTGAAAATCCGAGGGTCTAAAATGCTGAAACTGGCATCTAAAAGCTTTCGTTTTCCTTGCGCATGAAAAGAAAATATGGCAAATATTACACTCGGGTGCCTATCACGGCAGGCACATACTCCTACCACATATGGCAACTATAGCGCTGAGTGTCTGTCGTGGAAGGTGCATATTCTTACCACACGGCGCAGACAGCGCCAATATTGTATGTTCTTCAGTGGTATAAGAAAATGAATAGCAAGGGCTAAGCGTGGTGAAAAAAATCCCATCTGTCACTTGTGACCGATATTTTCACGACGAGGTCAAACTTGCCGCCGGCGCGCGTGGCCCAGCCAGCCGTCCATCCATCGTCTTACCTCCGCGCTCGACGTGATCCCGGCGGTCGGTTACCGTTCTGTGCCGAGATGCAGTCTCTCGCGCATCTTGGCTACGAGTGCAGTGGAGAGGCACATTCGACCGAGTTACGTTCCTGTTCCGGCCGAGCGCATTTAAGTCGCCGCGTTTGGTCGGGTTTGTGGAGTTGGGTGTTCACTCTCCGGTCTCCATGGGGATCAGACTCTGGTCTAAGTGGAGGTCAGATTCTGGTCTCCGTGGAGGTCAGACTGTCGATCTCCGTGGAGATCCGACTCTGGCCCCGTGGAGATCAGACTGTCGATCTCCGTAGAGATCCGACTCTGGCTTGGTGGAGATCAGACTCCGGTCTCCGTGGAGATCAGACTCCGGTCTCCGTGGAGACCAGACTATTGGTCTCCACGGAGATCTGACTCCGGCTCCGTGGATATCAGACTGTCGATCTCCACGGAGATCAGACTGCGGTCTCCGTGGAGACCAGACTGTGGTCTCCGTAGAGTTCAGACTGCGGTCTCCGTGGAGGTGAGATCAGACTGTCGATGTGCGTGGTGGAGCCGGCGCCGACCGCCAGCCCCGCTGCCAGATCGGGTCACCGATACCCCATCTGGTACCGACTCGGCCCGGTTAGAGCGCCCTCTCTTTCCTATGCGCGCGCACACCTGTAATTATCCGTTTGACGTCGTAATTACCGGGCTTTTTGTTTGGATGGTGTTACCAAATTGAAAGTGGGCAACGTCCGCTCTCCTTAAGCTGTTGGGAGCTATTATTACCGTTCGTGTACGCTCCAAACGGCCGTTTGGTGAGGATGGCACCCAGTGTATCGCGGCCGGGCAACGTCTGGCTTCCCGTGCGTGTTCCAAGTGGAAGTGGGGGAGCAGTGAGTGGGGAGGGGTGAGAGTGGGAGCCTTGCGCCAACCGCCAGCTGCCGGAACTCGCTCATGTTCACCGCTGACCTACGATGCCGATGATGGGCTTTTGTGGTGGCCTGAAAGCCCATCCACAACCATTATTGTTATAATGGGCGAGTTATTTATCGGTGATGCGTGGTGCTAAATTTTGACTGCATTATCGCCGACTTAGTTCGAATGTCGTAAATAATTCCGGATTTCAGCGGAAGCTGTGACCTCATGCAGACAATTTGAGCTCCAACATTCCTAAGCACGCACCATCACCCATTCACAGCAGCGTTATTTGAGTGGAGCTGATTTACATGTACCAGTGAGTGTTGACTTCCCCTTCCACGGTATGAATATTATAATCGTCAGCCCTTCCCTCCAGAAAATTATGACAATAATGATTATCGATACGCTTGGACACAATGGCAGTACCTTGCAGGCACTGCTTGAATCGGAATGAACGCAGGGAACACCAACTTATAATTCGTTCATTTATCAAACGCTTGCTTTAACAAACAAAGCATCCAGTCTTATTCAACCGTTCGGTAGTCCTACAGGTCCGGATGTTCATTCTTGATACGCTTGGTCGTTCTCATCATGCATCTGACCTGGTAAGAAGCAACCGGAACAATTAAACCTAGCCTGCACCTCCGCCAGGATTGGTAGCTGGCGGCACCCATTCCACCACACCGTACTCGGCACCCCCGGGGGAGGGTGTGTGACTGGGGCTCCAGTCGCACAGTAGCCGCACCATAGCGAGCACCCTCGCCACACCCGCCGCCAGTTGTCTGGCGATGCACACACCGGCCTGGTCCGCCGTCACTCCCGCCATCCCCGCCGCCACGCAGACGAACCGCTCCGCTGGTGCACGTTCGCGCCACTCGGCGCCGGTTTGCCGCGGCAGGATGGCCGCCGCCGGCGGTCGCCGCCGGCCAGTGGCCAGTCCGGCAGGATTGCGCGCCAGTCCGGCAGGATTGCGCGCCAGTCTGGCAGGATTGCGCGCCAGTCCGGCAGGATTGCGCGCCAGTCCGGCAGGATTGCGCGCCAGTCCGGCAGGATTGCGCGCCAGTCCGGCAGGATTGCGCGCCAGTCCGGCAGGATTGCGCGCCAGTCCGGCAGGATTGCGCGCCAGTCCGGCAGGATTGCGCGCCAGTCTGGGAGGATTGTGCGCCAGTCTGGCAGGATTGCGCTCCAGTCCGGGAGGATTGCGCGCCAGTCCGGCAGGATTGCGCGCCAGTCTGGCAGGATTGCGCGCCAGTCCGGCAGGATTGCGCGCCAGTGGCGAGCCGCCCTGCTGGCAGCGCGTCGCGTCCGTCGGTAGGGACGAGCAGCACGCCGCGTGACCTGGCTCCGACAGTGACCTGACTCCGACAGTGACCTGACTCCGACAGTGACCTGACTCCGACAGTGACCTGACTCCGACAGTGACCTGGCTCCGACAGTGACCTGGCTCCGACAGTGACCTGACTCCGACAGTGACCTGGCTCCGACAGTGACCTGACTCCGACAGTGACCTGACTCCGACAGTGACCTGGCTCCGACAGTGACCTGACTCCGACAGGTGCCGATTCAGATTGCGCCCGCGAACCGCCCACACGTCGGCCACGACCCGCGTCCCGGCACCTCTCGTCGCAGTGTGTCGACTGAGTCGTTGTTTGCGGACCGGAAGAAGGAAGAGCAGATCGAGATGAAGGCGGCAGCGGATGTGCACAGGCTGTCCGGCGGCAGTGTCGTGTTCGCCGGCCGTGTGGCACAGCCAGCTGGTCTGGTAATTGCACTTGCACGGCCTTGTTGCGGTATCGTGCGATCGTGTTCATTGCCGTCGGCTGACACCGCCATACCTACCGCAGCAACTATACATATAGTTTAGTTATATATTTCGTCCATAAAGCACAGCCTAAGATGCTGATGAGCGCTCTGAGCTTAGGCGTATACAAGAGCGGTGACTTTTTGCAAAGAAAACAACAAGCACGACGATGCGTTGTGTGTAGGAGTCATGTTATAAGGCATGATTTGCGAAGAATATTGCGTTGCAGGTGTGCAAACGGCATCAGCTTTTACAGATGTAGCACCAACTTTCTCGAAATTAGCATTGTTGTCCACTTTGCGTTCCTAAGTGTTCCCTCATTATGTCGGGCAATATATATTTGGAAATTCGCGGTGTGAACTTTACTGGTGATCTTTCAGCTATCACTTGACGTGTTTTCCATCCAGTAAAAGGACAGATCTGAATCCATTCCTGGTGAAAAATTAAACAAAATATTCATTAAACGCGCTGTGGTGACAGGAAGCCATAAATGAGTTTTGCTTACGACAGCTCACAATAAAATAGCGTGTTGCCACGTGAATAATGCTCCCCAAACCTTACGAACTAAACTTTTAGCAGGAGTCGAAGACGGCGGATATTGCACGCTTAGAAGAGTATTTTAATTCCACTCCTCATTAAAAACTCAGCATTGGATCATCGGAAAGCTAAGAGTGCATGCCATCTTCATGCCAATTAGCGTTGTACATAGCCAGATTACTATGTCAGAATCTGCGACAACCCCCACCCCCACCCCCCCCCCCACCCACGCCCACCCAACCTCGCCCCCTTACACAGACCCGTGCCGAGCTGACCGTCTTGTGAGTGATCTACAACAGCCGGTTGACTGGCATGATCGCCTCCGCCTCGGCGCCCGGCCAGACAGAGCGGGGGAGGGGGTCCGGTCGGACAGAGCGGGGGAGGGGTTCGGTCGGACAGAGCGGGGGAGGGTCCGGTCGGAGAGCGGGGGGGTCCGGTCGCACAGAACGGGGGATGGTCCGGTCGGACAGAGCGGGGGAGGGTCCGGTCGGACAGAGCGGGGAGGGTCCGGTCGGACAGAGCGGGGGAGGGTCCGGTCGGACAGAGCGGGGAGGGTCCGGTCGGACAGAGCGGGGAGGGTCCGGTCGGACAGAGCGGGGGAGGTCCGGTCGGACAGAGCGGGGGGGGGTCAGGTCGGACAGAGCAGGGGAGTGGTCCGGTCGGACAGAGCGGGGGAGGGGGTCAGATCGGACAGAGCGGGGGAGGGTCCGGTCGGACAGAGCGGGGAGGGGCTCCGGTCGGACAGAGCGGGGGAGGGGGTCCGGTCGGACAGGGCGGGGGAGGGGGTCCGGTCGGACAGAGCGGGGAGGTCCGGCGACAGAGCGGGGGGGTCAGGTCGGACAGAGCGGGGAGGGTCCGGTCGGACAGAGCGGGGGAGGGGGTCCGGTCGGACAGAGCGGGGGATGGTCCGGTCGGACAGAGCGGGGGGGTCAGGTCGGACAGAGCGGGGGAGGGTCCGGTCGGACAGAGCGGGGGAGGGGGTCCGGTCGGACAGAGCGGGGGAGGGTCCGGTCGGACAGAGCGGGGGAGGGGTCCGGTCGGACAGAGCGGGGAGGGGTCCGGTCGGACAGAGCGGGGAGGGGTCCGGTCGGACAGAGCGGGAGGGTCGGACAGAGCGGGGAGGGTCCGGTGGACAGAGCGGAGGGTCAGGTCGGACAGAGCGGGGTAGGCAGGGGGTGGTCGGACAGAGCGCGGGAGGGTCAGGTCGGACAGAGCGGGGCGGTCGGACAGAGCGGCCCGGCCGGGCAGAGTGTGGCGGGCGCGGCGGCAGCGCCGCGGCCCGGCCGCCGCTCGCCACACTCCAATACATTTACTGGCGCCGTGCGGCATAATTCTGTTTGTTCGCGGTGGCGCCCCGCACGCCGGGTCACAATGCACCATTATTGTTTATAAATGACGGCAATGATGCGGTGCGGGCCGGCCGCCGGGTCGGCCGCCGCCGCACCCCGTCGCTCGCCGCACACTGTATCGGCCTTTTTGTGCGCCGATTATCATCCAGATGAAACGGAGATAGCCGCCACCAAGACGGCGCGTGATGTGGAGCGTGTGAGGCTGCTGATGGTGATGTGGAGCGTTGTTGGAGCTTGAGGCTGCTGACGGTGAGGTGGGTGAGGCTGCTGATGGTGACGTGTGAGGCTGCTGACGGTGATGTGGACGTGTGAGGCTGCTGATGGTGAGGTACGGTGAGGTGGACGTGTGACGCTGCTGACGGTGATGTGGACCGTGTAACGCTGCTGACGGTGATGTGGAGCGTGCTGAGAACGCTGCTGACGGTGATGTGGACCGTGTGAGGCTGCTGACGGTGATGTGGAGCGTGTGACGGCTGCTGACGGTGATGTGGAGGACGTGAGTGAGGGCTGCTGACGGTGATGTGGGCGTGAGCTGCTGATGGTGATGTGAGCGTGTGAGGCTGTGATGGGTGTATGTGGAGCGTGTGAGGCTGCTGACGGTGATGTGGAGCGTGTGAGGCTGCTGATGGTGATGTGGAGCGTGTGAGGCTGCTGACGGTGATGTGGAGCGTGTAACGCTGCTGACGGTGATGTGGAGCGTGTGACGCTGCTGACGGTGATGTGGAGCGTGTGAGGCTGCTGATGGTGAGGTGGAGCGTGTGAGGCTGCTGACGGTGATGTGGAGCGTGTGAGGCTGCTGATGGTGATGTGGAGCGTGTGACGCTGCTGACGGTGATGTGGAGCGTGTAACGCTGCTGACGGTGATGTGGAGCGTGTGAGGCTGCTGACGGTGAGGTGGAGCGTGTAACGCTGCTGATGGTGAGGTGGACCGTATAACGCTGCTGACGGTGAGGTGGGCCTGTGACGCTGCTGACGGTGAGGTGGACCGTGTAACGCTGCTGACGGTGAGGTGGGCCTGTGACGCTGCTGACGGTGAGGTGGGCCGTGTAACGCTGCTGACGGTGAGGTGGACCGTGACGCTGCACGGTGAGTGGGCGTAAGCTGCGACGTGAGGTGGGCCTGTAACGCTGCTGACGGTGAGGTGGACCTGTACGCTGCTGATGGTGAGGTGGACCTGTAACACTGCTGACGGTGAGGTGGACCGTATAACGCTGCTGACGGTGAGGTGGACCGTGTAACGCTGCTGACGGTGAGGTGGAGCGTGTAACGCTGCTGACGGTGAGGTGGACCGTGTAACGCTGCTGACGGTGAGGTGGAGCGTGTAACGCTGCTGACGGTGATGTGGAGCGTGTGAGGCTGCTGACGGTGAGGTGGACCGTGTAACGCTGCTGACGGTGAGGTGGACCTGTGACGCTGCTGACGGTGAGGTGGACCGTGTAACGCTGCTGACGGTGAGGTGGACCGTATAACGCTGCTGACGGTGAGGTGGACCGTGTAACGCTGCTGACGGTGAGGTGGACCGTGTAACGCTGCTGACGGTGATGTAGAGCGTGTGAGGCTGCTGACGGTGAGGTGGACCGTGTAACGCTGCTGATGGTGAGGTGGACCGTGTAACGCTGCTGATGGTGAGGTGGACCGTGTAACGCTGCTGACGGTGAGGTGGACCGTATAACGCTGCTGATGGTGAGGTGGACCTGTGACGCTGCTGACGGTGAGGTGGACCTGTGACGCTACTGACGGTGATGTGGAGCGTGTAACGCTGCTGACGGTGAGGTGGACCGTATAACGCTGCTGACGGTGAGGTGGACCGTATAACGCTGCTGACGGTGAGGTGGACCGTGTAACGCTGCTGACGGTGAGGTGGACCGTATAACGCTGCTGACGGTGAGGTGGACCGTATAACGCTGCTGACGGTGAGGTGGACCGTGTAACGCTGCTGACGGTGAGGTGGACCTGTGACGCTGCTGACGGTGAGGTCGACCTGCGGTGCTACTAACGGTTCGGGTGGGGAGGAAAACGCAGCCCACAGACGATGACCAACAGTGTGAACGGGGACGATGGCCGGGGAATTTATCAGAAATACACCATTCAACCAATCGACTCCGATTGACCTAGGATTCTGAAAATTATTTTATTGGAGGGGGCACTATGCGTGAAGGCAATGTACTTTCCCAGTTATCGCGGGGCACAGGTAACATCGGGGACGGGCAAGTGCCCTTCCAAAAGTATACAAAGCCATATCCCTGCCATTCAGCATAATTTTCAGTGTTTCATTGCAGGTGACCACATAATATTTAGTGTGCTTGGTTCATATGAAAACGTTTGTGAAATGTGTGACCATGAGTGCGGTTTGCATCAACATTTCCCGCCCGGGCTTAAAATTGTTGTATTGTCTCACCTTTTTTGGAATGTTTACTAGCAAGAAACCAATATTATCACAACGTGTAACCTGAATGTAACGTTTTGCTTTCTGAACTTTCTGAGATAGTATGCTACCTTGTTCGCGAATGCTCTTGCCATTTCTAGCTATAGCCGGCATGGCGTACAATCATTTACTAACCTATTACTACATTGCATCGTAGCACTGAAGTCTGCAACTATATTACATAGCTATGTCAACTTCATGCTCTTAACAAATGCGTTTTGACGAAAGCCTTGATAGAACAGACATTGCTGTGGTGCATGCGACTCATCGGCGAGGAATTGACTAGCGACTCACGGTCGTTTTCTAGAAGCCAGGCACTTCCCCGTGTCCTCCTGAATCGCGCCATAGTGCAGTCGTATTGGACGCCACACACGAACAACATGGCACCACGCACGAACAATATGGTGCCACGCACGAACAATATGGCGCCACGCACGAACAGCATGGCGCCACGCACGAACAATATGGCGCCACGCACGAACAATATGGCGCCACGCACGAACAATATGGTGCCACGCACGAACAATATGGTGCCACGCACGAACAATATGGCGCCACGCACGAACAATATGGCGCCACGCACGAACAATATGGCGCCACGCACGAACAATATGGTGCCACGCACGAACAGCATGCACATACGCTGCGTTGAGCCCACCACAATGAGCTTCATTGATAAAAGGTAATGCAGAATACAGTCGCTACATTGCAGACCCATCTCTCGCGAGGATGGTGCGGCAGCGGTTCGTGCGCAGTGGTATTGGCCGGCTGTGTTTGGTCAGTGCAGGGGTGTCAGGTGCAGAGTACGTGGCCCGATGGCTGTGAAGAGGACGCGCTCTGCCGGCGTCACACCGCAGTCCGCTGAGTGGATTCCCCTGTTCGCCAGATGGGATGGCATTGTCCATCGGATCGCCTTGTAACTGATCGTGGTCGCCGAGACGGAGAAGAGCACCGTCGCATTATCACGAACGAGCTTCCCAGCGACTAGATGGATCCGTCCCTAGTGTGTGGGAACATGCTACAGTATTGTATGTGTTCACAAGCGCACGCCTAAACCAGGTGGCCGCTGTTCCTGTGGCCGCACCCCTGGGCCTGGACCGGGGCCAGCCACTGCCGCCATCTGCCGGGCTGCAGGCTGCAGTGAGATGTGCATCGCACTCTGTGCACGCCCTGAGTGCACTGGTGCACGACTTGGCACGGCCGTCGAGTGTACTACATGGTCGGATGGCAGCTACTGGACGATCCACCGGAACTCTGCGTGGGACAGATGCTGTCGAATGGAGCCGCTTTGCACTTCGCCTGTCCTGTTCACCTTTGCTTTGTGGTGGAGCAATTTTGCCTGATTTTGCCCGATCGATAATGGCCGAAGTTAGCCGGCAAACGCCTGTCGCCAGTTGCCCATCGGCAGCTGCCCATCGGCAGCTGCCCATCGGCAGCTGCCCATCGGCAGTTGCCATCGGCAGTTGTCCATCAGCAGTTGTCCATCAGCAATTGTCCATCGGCAGTTGCCTGTCGACAGTTGTCCATCGGCAGTTGCCTAGCAACAGAGCTGCCGACTCCACGGATTGAAAGCGACACGCATAGGTATGCGCATCGCCCCCAGCCCGTGGAATCGATCGGAGCCAATCAGCCAATCACAGCCGTCACTGGCAACTGCCGAGTGGCATTTGGCGCCAGATGGGGCAAGGTGTGCTGAGTGTCCGGCCGACGTGGTATTCTGCGAAGCTTGGTCGCACGGCATCGCTGCGTCGGCACGAGCTGTTGTCGAAGTGGCTCGGCGCTGTCGTCTGTCCGCAGAGTGACGTCATCTTCGAGCCCAGCTGGACGCCTGGTCTGATCGCGAAACATCCAGCCGCGTGCCCGCACCAGGTGTAGGACATTGCGCGAAGGTGAACCACAGCCTGTGCTGTTGCGCCTCGCCGTCGCATCCTGCCTGTGCCTACTCCTACCGCAGGAATCGTTCACCGTCCGTCCGAAGACGAGTCGGATGGTCAGCTGGTCTGTCGGTCGGCAGCCGCTGGCGTCGCGTCCGACTGGCCACGCACGACGCAGCGCCTGCCGTCCGACGGCAGGGTGATCGGCGCCGACGTGACACCTCTGCAGCGGCGCGCGTGACGCGCTCTGATGTCACCAGCCTGTCACCAATCAGCGTCCAGCCGCGTCAGCCGAGTAATGAGCCGGTGCCGCGACACGACCACCACCACACCGACCCCCGCTAATAAATAACGGCCCGCTAACGTGCCCGTCCACACTTGCAACATAAAATGGCGCGCCAAATTGCAGCCCACTGCACGGGGTTCGTGCCGCGCGCAAATACGCGCCGAAACTGTAATGGAATCGCCTCGACAAAGAGCTGCAGCCGGGGGTAATTAGATCAGAATTATGGATTATTAACAAGACGGATGTACACGATGGTGGTATTGATTGCCGGCGAGGACAGAGGTGGCCGCGTGCACGGCCACCAGCAGACCGGCCCGGGGGCCTGGCGCGGCCGCCGGGCCGACGCAACACCCCATCGGAGAGGCCGTGGCGCCGGCGCGGCCGCCGCCGGCCGCACGCAGACGCCGGCGGCCGGCGACGGCCACCTTTACGAGCCGTAAGTGGGAGCTGGTTAGCAGGGCGGCCGGCCTGTGGCGTCGCATGCCGGCCGCTCGCTCCGGTTTATTCGGTTTTCATGCCTCACCGGCCGCTAATGTCTTCATCTGGAGCGGTGCGGCTGCCGCGGCGGCGCCGGCAGCGACAGCTGCCAGCGCCTCCCGTCTCCGGAACGCGCCGATGGCCGGCGGCGGTCGCTGACGAATTGTGGCCGCATCCGGCCGTGCCCCAGCCCTTCCTTCCTTCGTGGTCAAGTTGAGCGCAATCGGTGCCTTTCGAGAGGCGAACACATCGGTGACGAACATTTGTTTGAATGCACTACATGGACTGAGCTGACTAAAATATGCCATGTTGTTCCATATCCAAGCCAATTGATTCTTCTCTTCATTCGCCCGGGCCAACCGTCTCCTGTTCTCCGCGAACGGTTCTTGGACCCTTTCAACCCAAGTGCAGGTAATGCCGGCACGGCGTTTTAGCCACGAGCTTCTGCCCCTCCCCGAGAGGTGTGCGGAAACTGTGGAGCCGCCGTGGTAACACAGTCGACAGACCGGGCGTTTGAGCGGCCCCGTTTTGATGGCTTATCGCCCCATTACTGTGCAGATGAGCTATGCGGGGAACGGGCAATACAACACAGGAACAATGCCCATACAAAATGGTGTGTAGACAAAATTACTTCCGACACCGATCAGCACTGATCTAGACATAATCAGAAATACGCTTATAAATAGCCATCGGCCCATGGTTTCTTGGAGCCAGTTGCTGCCCGACCCCAATTATCTCTTGTTCTGACAAAAGGACATCGGATTGCCGCCTGCAGAGTCCGAAGTGATTGGCAGTGGAAGGAACACCAGCTCGCGTGCTTATGCACAACTGACTATGGTACAAAGTTCCATTGCGACGTCAGCTACGCTCCTTCAGTGGCTCAGGTGACCAATCCAGCCGTAAGCGAAGAATGGGTCATCGCAGTGCCTATTGTACCCATAGGCCATCGTTCCATATGGCCATTGCTTGGTGATGAGCCAATAACAGGGAAAGTAGTCCCTCCGCAATCGTTACCATGTTCATGTTCCTGTGAGCATTACAAAGCACAACGGTATGCAGGATAACACCTCGTATAACTGTGATGCTTCAAGTAACCGACAACCTCATGAATTGCTACGCATTAACAGAAGCATAAGCATTATCCAGCAGTTAAAAATTGCGTACTTTATCAGGAGAACATGCAATCAATCAGCGTTTCCCAATACGGTCTTCAATGCCTAAAGTAACAGTTTTCAGTAGCAGTCTGCATTAAAAGAAGTTCAACTAATGTCGATCATCCAGGTACACACCATATATTGTCAAAAGTTAACGTATCTCCGAAAAGTAACCCCGCCGCTACTTCTGAGCAAACGTTCATTAACTACTGAGCAAAGGTACCATACGACTGTTCCTGAGCACAAGTTCAAATCTTCGACTTGCTTAATGTTCATTCGGTACTTCAGTCCGGCAACAGCATACCGGATGCAGGAAACAGCGACTGTAGGATCGAAAACGTGCTCACACACGGAAAAGGCCAATGTGACCTCTCCATTGATGCCCTGGTCTGCGGGTTCATTCACAACCGACTGCAATACTCCTGCGCTTCCCGGTGTGCGAGGCGAAGCTCATGTCCGACAAAAAGCTGACCACATGCTGGGCTGGTCAATGCGGTAACGGTCCGGGCGCCATCCCGGCGCCCCGAGCCCAACACGACCGGCACAGGTGCTCCGTTTTTTGACACGAGGTCAATGACTGGATCGAAGCGGTCGGGCGGCCGTTCATTCATTCGCGCTCCGTCTCTGATTGAGTTATTGATGGAATACCTCGTGTAAAATGGCTGAGGATTGAAGTGTGTGGTTCAGGCGCTGACAACCACCGGACACAGTCTATGCTCGCTGCAGAATGCCCCGCTAAAAGCACCCAGGGCGGAAGCAGGTAACGTTCCGTGAATTGTATGTTTCGTGCACTCGCAGGGCAGCGAGTTTCGCTGAGTAGTGACCTCAGTGGGGCAGACCAATGGCGGTATTCAAGGTCGTGGTTTGCCAGGCCTGAAGGTAGTCGATCTCGCCTGTGCTAATAGTGTACAGGCATCGGTAAATGAATGGTCGTTCAGTAAGTCTGGTGCGATGTCCGGGACGGCACCGAGGTGCCAATACGGTGTCAGCAAAGTGTCGAGTGAGGGCAGGAAGCGGGAACGCTTCAGATGTTGAATGATGTCGATTAAGCGGTGTGACAATGACGTTTGATATTTCATGCTGTCTTCCAGCATCTGAGTGAAACTCACTGGGAAGCAAATTGCGAACGCCCCTAGTGGGTGTTTGAGTGCCCCCCCCCCCCGAACAAAATACAGAGAAGGGGATCCCATACCCTTATGACTGACTTCACCACTTCTTAAATCCTGTCAAACCGTTCTCAGCCTGTAAATTGTAGGAACGAATTCTCTTTGTGCGCCCTTACGGAGCCGCTAACTCACCAGCGGAAAAATATAAGTGATACATATGAATGTGAGAGGGGCAAACAAGAAAAGACGATTAAAGCCATTCTCTCTCCGGGTAGTTAATTCGCCCTTTCTCAGATCGTAGTGTATTTTTGAACCCCTTGGAATAGAGGAGATGCGCCACGTGTCCGTACATGCAATTGACGAAATTGGGACGGGAGTCTACACCTACATTTCGTAGGGGGGCTTGAATGACCCCCGAGACGGGGTGTGAAAACTGTACCGGGACGACCTGGCGAGTTAACATAGGACACTATGGGGTGGGCCCCGCCTTCCAAATTGACAGCACACATTGCCTTTATGCACTGGGCCCCTCAAATATACCTCTTGCCTGCCTGGTGAACCACTCGCCAATGCCACATTACTGATCTCTTGTCCAGGGGTGCATCCTGCTAGACTAATGAACCCAGCTCTTTTTTATATACAATCGAGTGGTCTCATCGGGAGGAAGAGCAACAGTAGCCAGATGGTGCCATGACAACGCAGCATGGTTACGTCACAAATTAGCATTCAAGTGTAGGGTACACCGTGACCGCAATCCTTGACCACAAAGCAAAGGTGCCTTGATGGCAGGTCACATATTAAGATAAATAATACCAGTTTAGACATTGGAGATGTCCAAATTAATGCCGATGCAAAAATTAAATATGGGCCTCGGTTTTATAGATACAGCACACACTTGGTCCTCGAAATACAGGATAATCTGTGCATTTCACACAGCTGGACCCCTGTTGTCACTTGGACCTCGAAGTACAACCCTTCATAAAACACATACTTTCTAATTTATCGTGTTAAACACTTGGTAACGGTCGAGCACCATGCGGCAACGATGTGCTTTCGTCATAGCGTTCCATCACGCTTAGAAATGGTGGTCCTCGATTGTGACCGTACGGTCATGTGGCTCACTTTTCACGGCTCACAAGACTGCGTGCGTGTGTTTGTGTATTGAACCACTTTATATGTTTTCTATGCTTTCTATGCTTTCTATGCCATGCTTTCTGTGCTGCATATAGCATGATATTGATCAATGCTAATAGCGATGGAATACTACTTCGACATTCAACAAACTTGACCTTTGATTCAATGAAGAATGCTAATTTCTGTAAGTATTCTGCAATACGACAGGAAATCATCCCTCAGTCAAATATTGCACACTGGGAAAACACGTTTTTCTCAGTTCAACGCTTTTAAGGCACGTATTTTGTGATCCGCGTCGGCGCCAAACCGAGGTTGTATAGCGTAGGCTCTGAAAGCATAAGACAAATCGTGCCAATCCAGGTTAACATGTTACTCGTGTCCCGAATTTAGCGTGTCATCAATGCCCCGACATGGTGGTCCGACTAACCATGGACCTCCTTGGCCTGTTACCGGCCCACCCTCGCCGGGTCACATGATAAGCGCCGGATGCGTGTGAGAAACCGAACACTCTTTCCCGTGACCTGTTCAATTCCATGGTGATGATGTTGAGAAAGGTGCATTGTTCTGTGTATAATAGTTACGAATTGTTAGCCTATGAAAAGCGATGTGGCTTGCAGGTGCCGAATCAATCCAGGGCGGCAATTCTCGCCATGCGTACTTGCATGGCCTAAATTTATCGCGTAAAATCAGTGGATCTATCCATTCAAGAATGGTTTGAGACCCACCACAAATCTGCCGAGCTTTCGCATGGAGCCTTTGGTTGGTTGGTTATGGTTGGTTATTGGCTTTACGACACATAGACCGTTGAGTCATGTAGCGTCGCCAATCTCTCACGCCGATTAGTCGCGGGCGAAGAGTAGCGACAGGTGAGACTCGAACCCACAACCGTTCGATTGTGAGACGAACAACTTACCCCTGGGCTACTCGTCCCTGCATGGAGCCTTTGGGCATTGTCTGGTAAGAATTACGTCAAAAAGCCTTTGAACCAATCGCTCACGTCCAACATTTGTCATCATCTCCACCCATGCATAGGACGCCACCTTTGTAATTGGAAGTAAATATCTGAGGCTTCCATGGGATACTCATCCTAGACGGAATTCTACGCAGCATCATCACACGTCACGGTTCGTTGGAAAGGCTCAGACTGCACAACAATGTACAATAATGTGCAAATAAGCATTGAAATCCGGAAGATGTCCAAGCTACGAAGAGCCAGTAAAATTTCTAAGCATATTGCATGCATTTAAATGTCATGCAATTATGCTTGCAAAGTGATACCGGCTAAAATATATACTCTCTTCAACAATTGCAGCATCTTCCTCTGGAGTGGTTTTCCCCTTGCGGCCAGACCCGTCCCTTGTCCTCGTACGTAACTCGCCTTCGGCCTGATGGCAGTTCCACCACATCGCCACCAGCAGTCTGTGCGCTCCTTCCAATTCTTCTGTCGCATTCACTGTTACTGAATCATAACTCCTTGAAGTTTACTAGTTTTCCCTTCTCAAAATATCTTAAGTGGTAGCCCATGACTGCGTTATGAACAATCCAATGCTGTCGGTGCGACTGAGGCGCAAATGCAGCAACATCACTGGCCTGCCTGTCCTTTTAAAGGCTCCAGAGCAAATGGTCACGGGATTATCGAAGAGGCAGATTCCCATCCATGGACACTGGCCCATTATGGCGGCTCATACTTTTTGTTTTTTGTAAATCATTTGCGAGGGGTGCTAAAAGAATGTAGTTTAGTGTGTAGAACAGAAATCTTACTTTAATTCACAATTTTGATAACCCTAACCTACCTCAATTTGCAGTTCAATACTGTACAATTTGGAATTATCTTATTATTTTTCCAAAATGGGTTCAATTTGATTTCTTGTCCCATATAGCTAAGCAACAATCATGGTATGGGTCTTTTAAGGAGGTTTATCGAGTGAACATCGAAGTTTATATGATTTCGCCTGTAGAAGATATCAAGTTCTCATTTGAGTAATCGTTTTGGCATTGGGTGGATGCTGTTCGTATCTGAACCGCCAACTGGGAGGGATATCCTCTGGTATGGCGTCTTCTTGAGGGAGGCACTTGAAGGTGAAGATGACAGGAGAACCACCCAGTAGACCAGGATGTGAGTGACATGTGCCTGGTCTGATTTGTCAGTGGGGCAAAGCTAATGCTCTTTTCAGGCCACCTGTTTTCAATGCAAATGTGATCGTCATGTCCAGGTTCACTCAGGTCTGGAATTCGGCAGTGTAGTGTTCTCATGGGAAGGGCAAACTTGATGCCAAAGAGAGGTCCGTGGTCAAGTTGAGCATGGTATTTTATATTTTGACTTGCAAGTGTCTACCTATCAGTTGTGTCATACAAGTCGACATTAACTGCTCCTGTAGCGGAGAGAAAAGTTTCCTGTGCGATATCTTGCCTTCATCAAGGGGCAAAAGGAGAAGGTTGGAGGTAAAGGATCCCACCAAATTGGACGCCCTGATCTGTTAAGGCTGGGGTTTGTGTTTGGAGAGAATTGGTGTTGAGGATGGCTTTATCCCTGAAGTTGGGCTCTTCCTTGAAATTGTCCGTGAGCCTGCAGCGAAGGTACAGAACAACCGTGATGAGATTCCAACCCTGCATCCTCATTAATGGGCGAATTGATCTGACAAGTGTGGTGATGGATTTGATGGAAGGTGAAGGCAGTGACCAATCTTTTCCTGCATAGATCAGAGGAGAACACTATGGTGTTGCTAGTGAACCTGGCAGCTACTATCTGTTCCACTTTATCTCGGAGAAAGGAACTAAAGAGGAGGCACATGCTGAGTAGATTGCCAAGGTCCTGTTTTCCTGCCTGAAAGACATATTTTTATAAGACCTTGTGGGCCATTGGAGGAGACCCAACAAAGGTGAACACTGGTGTGAGTGCTGAGGTAATGCGGAAGCTGGAGCTGAACCTGGTGAAAAAGCTGATCTGGTTGGTGTGCAGCCTGCACAGTGTTGAACTTCCCTTGCACCGCCTCGTTGTTGACCTTGACGACCATGCTCTGTGAAACAACACATTTTCCTAGCCAATAAATAGGAAAGTTTCTTTCTTGAGTCTGCTACATACTTGGATATCAATCCAAACTTCCCCGGATCTCTGCTGGCCCTTCACTGATCAAGCTGCCTAACAAGGTTCAAGATCTCTCAACTGATCAACACCATGGCTCTAAAATTGTCTGTGCAGTCAGGAATAGAGTGCTTCCTGTACAGTTGGCCCTGTTAAAGATTTGACCAGTGAACCACAGCAGTTGGTTCGTTACAACGAGCAGACTTCTCCGGCTCTGGGTGACAAACCACGGACTTAATGGAAGGAACTTCAAGAATCTGCAATTTCTCGTGCAATTCATCATTGGGCTGCACAATCCATGTTCGTTCATTATGAAGTTCAAGCACTACTGGATCGAAGGGTTTGGACACATCCTGTTTCAGCCGGACTGCCTCAAGTCCCAAGGGAAGAAGGTGCTGGGCCTTATGATGCCGACTGTGAGAGTATCTGCTTGGCATGTCCACAGTGAAGCCATAATCCAAACACTGCTCTGAGGATCGAAAGGAGAGGATTAAGGGCGTGCAGAGAGTCGCCATCGGGGGAAAGGAACACTCAACTGATGGACCTCTGTGTCAGAACCGGAAGGGGACCTGACATCAATCGTGATGCTTCCAGCATTGTGGACTTGATCAGCTGGTCAGATTGTGCGTCAGAGCCGCCCATCATTTGCTCCCCAACCAACTCAGAGATGAAGAACTTCATCAACGCCCCCAGGGCGGTGCTCAGCTAGCCTTGCCACAAACGACTTATTGATGTACGTTACCCATTGCCATCATTATCCAGGACCTGGGTATTCAAATAAATTGTCTAGTTCCATAGGTGTCTAGTCTTCTTGCAGAAGCAAGGTTGGAGCTTCAGGGAAATTATACGGAAAGCCAGACAAGTGGAAGATAATTAATTCAAAGTGCATTGAGGAGTAGAGAAGGTAATATTGTAGGCAGGGGTATTGTATATACTTTTCAGAGGGTAAAGTTCAAAGTGCCCCTCAATGCTGATTTTTTCCTTTCCCTACACAATAAGTCAACTTTTCACGTGGGACCCTACGGAGTGTGCCTCCATCCAATCCAATTTGGCCCGCCCATTGTTTTCATGCATTTCCCCCAATGATTTTCAGAAATCAACGCCCGTGATGTATTACAAACGTAACACGAGCATTCACCAGCGCAAAGGGTTGGATTGTCAATTTCAATATTTATTTTTGAATGAGGAAGGCAAGTCTTCAAACAATGCTACAAAAAGAAGTTGTTGGCCATTTTAAATGACGGTGACGGTGACGGTGACGATAAGGTCTAGCTCGGCCGGGTTGGATCGCTAAGACAGGCTTTTTATCATATTCTTCACCACGAATTATTTCAGCATGTTCCCTGTTCTTGAACCGCGCAACTCGTCTTCGTCGGTAGCAAAGAAAACGCTATGTTTCCATACATTATCTTTAATACCTTCCCAAAGTAAATTGGAAATAATTTCCACCTTCAATTTCCAATAGCAATCCAGTACAATGCCAACACCATCCAGAATGCATCAATCTGCAACTATTTGTAATATAGATATAAAGTCTGAGGCGTATCGAGTAATGAAGCCAACTTTTGTGGAGTAAAAATAAGTCCACAGATGCATTATTTTTTGTTTGTAGTTGGTTCTTTCACTGCTAAGTACCGCCACCGCGACTTAAATCGCTAGAATCATCATCGAAATGTAGGTATAGAATGGATCAGCTGCAGAGCGCAAATATTGCGCTATTCTATGCAAAATATGAGAGAAAATGTATTCTGTATAAAGTCATGCTATATCGTTCTGAAATTGCAAAATTAAGATGTAGAACACCTAATGATTAAGGCATGCTCTCAATGCCAATGGACCCTGTAAAACGGACGCTGATTGGGGCGATCGGCCGTGACGTCACGTGCTTGTTCGGCGGCCGGCTCAAGTCAAGGCTCCTGATGCATAATAGAGTAAGGGGCGACTGCAGCGGATGACTTTTTCAACCATCATCGGTCGTTGGTACGATGCGCTGAAGATGGAGTACGGTGCGTGTGTTCCGGCCAGAGGATAGAGCCACAGGAGATGGGAAGGAAGCATCGGTGGTGTTTGCGCCTATCCATCAGAACACAGAACTTCACACCGCAAAGGATGTTCGCGACCATGTCGTGATACAAGCGCACGACAAAGCAGTGGCGGGACGAATGGAGGAAATGGCGGAGGAATATCAAATCCCAACGTGCACTTGGCACTGCTGTGAATGTTATTTCCCTGAAGTTGCAGTTAAATGTTAAATTCATAGTAGCTGTTCATCAGGTAGATTTCACATGACTTTCAAGTCAACTTGACATAAACTAATCTACGTTTTATACATTTTGCTAAACTACCTTTTTCTGACATTGTCTTACCTTGCGTTGACATTGGTTTCCAACCTATTAGTAGCCAATAATACAAGGCTGTTGGTAGAAATAGCACTTTAGCATCATGCATTGCTTGTGATGATGCAAAACGTGTGGAATCATTTGCTTAATGGTCCTACTACCACGTGATTATATGTGGGGATCGTACACTTATTGACTTCCGATCAACTGCAAAACAATTAGATGTTTCAAATATAATTTGTAAGCGCTCAACAAGAAGCTTGATGGAAGCTAACCTCTGGAAAATGGGTCTTGTCATGCTAAATTACCCGTAAAATATGGCTTCTGACATCAGGCAACACAGTGTTCAGACACAGGACAATCCGCAAAGCAAGGCAATCCCAGCAAGACCTTGTCTCGGTGCAATGAGTCGACAGCAAGTGAGCAAATGGCGATTTGTGTACTGCCAGTGGCGACCGGCGCAACTTTATTCAACAGATGTGAATCACATCTGTGAAACAGATGATGTGAAAGAAAGCATCTGTGATCTCTTTTGCCGCAAAACGTGTTGTTCAGTTGGCAGCTGACCCGATAAGGCCGGGGACGAGCTACCGGGCGGCCGTGTCGGTGCATTGACGGCACGTTAAACTTTCGGTCTAAATTCTGCCGTTGAACTGTAATGCATGGATCGGGTGGTGTGGCCTGGGTTCACGCAACAGCCTCTGCTTAGCAAAAGAGCCCTGGTTCATAAGGCCACCCCAGCAAGAATTAGGATGAAATTTATTTGTTTGAATCAGTCATAGTTGGTGGTGGTCAAATTGCACTGACTCTCACCTTTGCGGTTCAGCACAAGGCGACCTGAAAAGAGAGGAAAGAAATTACTGGATGTTATTTTCGCCTGTCTGACATGTCATTATCTCTGTTCAGTATGCCATCAGTAAATCTATATATATATATATATATATATATATATATATATATATATATATATATATATATATATATATATATATATATATATATATATATATATATATATATATATATATATATATATATATATATATATTCATCTGCTTGGCTCCATAGTTTTGTCTGTTTGATGCTCTGGTGCCAATCGTCAAAGTAAGAGGTGGCCCGCATCGACGGACATGCTTCATAGACCGGAAAACGGCAGGTGTCCAACATTGCTTGTCGTCGATTATTTTGTAATGTAGTACTTCTTCAGTTAGGTCAGGCTGTGGTATGTTCAGTTGAAACTTGGTGTTTTAAGTGGGAGCATAATGCATCATAACAATGCCTATCTCCATTGCTCATGGATAACTTCAGGAACGTATCTCAACTTGTTAGTACGTGATAATGGTGGACTCGTCTGGTAGATGCGTTTAATAAACGTGTTGATGGAGATTACGGCATCGGCCTAGTTAGCCATTGTTTTCCAATTGCGGAACTTTAGCATGCTCCAGTATGTAACTACATAGCTGTACCAAACACCCAATCCTATTGTTTCGTCTCAATCGAAATTTAAGCACCCAAAATGAATCACATTTGATACCTTGGTGCATTGGAGTTTAGGGGCGCGTCGACATCAAGGGTCATTTTGCGCCCATACATTTGATACCTTACCGCGCCAACGTGATCATCCATCTCGTTTCCGTGTCTTCAGTTACCTCTACTTTACACAGAAATATCTAACGAATGTAAACATCCACAGGCCAAACCACCTTGACCTGCTGAGAGACAGTGCTTAGTTATTTGGGCTTAGGGGCGCTTCGACTGCTTCGGTCATACAGCGCCCATTGAGAGGCAGTGCCAGTCGGCGGCATATCCCTCGGCATTCCGATAGTATCCGTGTCGGCACCAATGCGAGCAATAAGCACGTAACGTCATCACTGCGATGGCCAGCGCGGTCGCCGCCTTTAGCAGCGGCCCAGCGGCGCCGGCTGCAGGGCCTCCTGAATATCTAAAAAGTGTGCGAACAAAAGTAAATCATTTGGTGTCAGAAAAATACAGAGATTCAATTTCAAACACTTTTCCCTCTACCAACAGCCAGTCCATTCTGTTTTCCTATTTGTGGTAGTCTATGGGGAAAGCACCGACTGAAAAGCACCACTAGCGAAAGTAGAACAAGCGAGCAGAAAACCATCGGCCGAAAAAGCACAAGCAAACGCATCATGTTCCAATTTTTCAAGACATTAAATAAGCAGCCAGCGCAAGTGGCCCTATGTTAGCTTGCGTGTGTTAGTCGCTGAACTCCAAGCCACTGAAGTACCTCAGTGTTTAATTACCATTGCTCCGTTTAGTCTGCTCGCTACCAGTACCCTTGCTTGATTAGTGTCTCATATGGCACGTCAAATAAACAATCGTTTCGCCATCAGGACTAGTGCCGTTAAAAATGGACTCAATTTGTTCTCACCCTTTTGCTGTTGTTGGTAAATTGTGATCGTCACTGCGTGTCCTGGCTTATCTCAATGGATATATTGCAAGTGATTTCATTGGCCGATAAACCCGAGACGCTCATACAAGATGATGCAATAATGACGGTCCCACGTCAGAGTTGAAGGCACAATACAAACAACGCAGACCTTTGGTTCTGTGTTGTTCGAGGAACTGCGCTTTGGCTGACAGGACACAGCCGCCCGAATTGCGCCTCTGCTGTATTTAAATCACCACTCGGGAAGAAGCTCACCACTTCGCACCTCGCATCGTTGCAAGCTTTCGTCACACGAGGTGACGACGCCCCCTGCGTCGACCATCCACCCTGACATTTAAATAGTCGTGAATTAACGGGAAGCAGGTTGACGGCTGTACCTTGTCATCAACACGGGAAGCCTTCTGGACAACCAGCCATTCTTCGCTCCTGGATATCGTCTGCATCTGAGCAGCTCGCGCATCGCAGGGGGCGGGGCTTACTGTTCGTTGGCGTGGAGTAGCTCCGCCTTGCCCTCAACGATTGGCGTCTGACTGCTAGCTCCGCCTCCGAACGCGCCGAGCGTGGTGCTGCCATCTGTGAGACGTGTGTGGAGGCGAGGGGCCTTCAGTCGGTGCTTGGGTGTCGGGACGAGCGTCCGCTGTGTCAGTGACGGTGCTAAAATCAGCCGAAAATCGCAACAATTGGTGCGTATGGCTACAGTTTTTCGCATATTTCGCATGGTTTTGGTTTCGCAGGGCAGCAAGTTGGTGGTGCTTTGTTCGGGTGGCATTGTGAGTGTGGCTTACTTGCTCTCGAAGGTGGTTCTTGCGATGGTACAACGCGAGGATCACTGGCATCTCATCTACACATTTCTTGTTCACCTAGTTTGTTATTTGCAATCTTATGTGTTCCCATTCGTCATGGAGAACGAAGACTAATCATGTGAAATTCAGGTAGAAGGTGGTAAGATCATGTAAAATGTCACATTGAAGTTTCCATTATGGAGTGTGAAAGTCTGGCTTCAAGCATTAATTCCTGCACCCTATGCTCCATCGATGGTGTAGCGTAAAGAACTACTCAAAGGCATCTCGCAATATTTGCCAGATTTAAATGCTGGCGTTACCTATGGCTCTGAAACGTGTATCCATTATTTCCCGGGCTGATTTGAGCAGTTTAAATTTGCCGAAACCAAAAGTTAACTTAGATGGTTTCATTCCATGGCGTATCTATCATAGGTCTAATGTTAAATCTCGTAAATGTTGGTAGGGGTTCGTTTCGGCCGTACTCGGAGCGGTCCGGTTCTTGTTCGGCCCGTTCAGAACAGCCTAACTCTGCCGACTCGTTTTGTCGGGCGAGATCCGAGACCCAAGATCTGTCAATCACATCCGTGCGAATTTCTACGGAGCCAAAAGCCCTCTATAGACGAGCATTCTGCCTGCATGCATGATGAGCCTCGTTGTCTGCTCAGCGCACGATTCGCATTGCTTTCGGTTGCGGTTCAGTTGGGTGTTCGGTTGGTTGGTTCGGTTGGTTGGTCGGTTGTTTTCGGTGACGGTTGTTTTGTAGTGTCAACAACTTCACGATGTGCAAATGAAAACGTTGCCCCACCTCAGGCTCGTTGCACTGAATGTAGAAAATACCTCGGGGAAAAGCCGAGTCGGATCGTTCCAGTGCAGAAACATAGCAACTTTGAGCTATACTTGGCACATCCGTGGCCGATCGAGCCGGCCCAGCCAGCGGTAGCTCGTGATGCACGACCACTATGTCTGTCGCGAAACGTAGCCAGTTCATCGGTCCTTCGTCCCGTACCAGCAAGCACAGGCTAACGGCACCTGTCGTGGGCGTGTCTATGGGTTTAGGAGGACAAACAATGTCAACGGGATCAAACAATCACGAGGTCCCTTGAATGTCCGAGAAATCCATGAACTTGACAGACACATCTGCAGTGTTATCCCCGTGTGCCGACAGTTTCTGTGTTAGCCGATGGGCAGATAAACCAGTAGCAACTGCAGGTAAACACAATAACCTTCAACGAGGGTTTGGTCAATTACTTACTTACACCCCATCCCTCAGAACGTAAAACTTAGCCGACATAAAACTGATCATCAGGATACTGTGTTACTGTGGATACTGTGATCATCAGGTACACTGTGTTATGTAGTAGACTCCATCGGTGCTGCACATTGAAACCCCGCACCTAATTACGTGACACTAGAACATCTTAGTGTATGCGGCCCGTATGACAGTATTTAGTACACATACACATGAACGACCTGTCTGCCGTTCTCTTTGCGACAAATACGGCCTACGAGCTGCGAGGAAGCGTGCTCTTATGCAGAGGGTTTCTGTACGGCACGCCTTGTGTGTGGGACCGCGCGAACCCGTTGCAATAGAAGAGCTGGCATTGATCATCGCATCGATGAAGTAATTGGCACAGAGTTAGTGACTAAGCCGAAGCGCCGGAGCCTGCCGCCATCATATTCAATAATTGAACATTCCTCCAATTTCCAAGGATAAAGGAAATGCTTCGTCCGTGTTAATTACCTGAAACTCAGTCGGAATGTGGGGAGACATTCGTCGCCAACCTCCCTGCACCACTGCCTGAAGACCCCACCACCGTGAGGATATTCGATCAAAGCATCATCCAAGATCAAATCACTCCCGAGTACTTTGCAGTACCGAATGCTACCTTCCAGTCCCCATGTGTGAAGAAGCCATCCTGATGCTGCTTAATCAAAAGAGGTCCACATGTTTATTGTCTCATTGTACTTAGGTGCGGCAGAGAACGGTCGCGAGTACGCCTATGCTAGTACGCTTTGATAGCGCGATCATTCCCTAAAGCCCTAATAAATAAATAGCGCGATCATTGCATTTCCATGGCGAGCATGATGATAGTGGCACGGGTGATGTGCTAAGAAATCGACTAGAGGGGTGGAGAAGCACATGTTAGTTGTGGGCTTCCTACGCATTGCGAGAAGGAGAAACTCAATTGGATTCCATATCAAATCAATGTGTCTTGGAACAAATAACAATGCGATGGAAATGGCCTCCTAGCATGAATATAATATGGCATCCCTAGAACGGAAGCGGAAATGTATGTAAAGAAATTGTTCGTGGGCGAGCTCGTGACTCTCCAAAGGGATACGAAGATAAACTTATTGATGAGGATGAACCTATGGGTTTATCGATAGACCTATCTCCCGAAAAAAAAATGTTGAGTCGTAATGTCATTTCCAGTGAAATGTTGAGCCATGCAGCAATTTCAGAATTAAGTAACTTCCGCCATTTTGACCCATCCGGCGAGGCGTACTCATATTCTGGATGCGCGCTCGATGTTTGGGAGAGGGGCCAACTGCGGAAAATAAGTAATTCATGTTCAGCATACGGACGTTGAGGAAAACGCCAATCTACTTCGGCCAAAATTGGTTGCAATCTTGCCAAAAGTCAGCCTATCAGCCAAATATGGTATCTTAAACGTGAACGCACTATGTCGAATTTTTTGAATTAGCATAGGTGCCGGACTGTATTGCTGTCCTTTTATCCAGCTGACTTCTCGCTCAGCTTACGACACGTACAGCCGTTCAGCGCGGCACACTCCGTCGGACTGACAGCAGCAATGCGGTCGCCCGGCCTCGGGCATGCGGCATGACGACGTAACCACGTGGCCGGCGAGCGCTCAGTAGGCGACAGTCAGCTGACTCCGGGCAGCTGCCGCCAGAGAACGTGCTCTTTGAACAAAACTTCACGCACTTCAGAGCTGACGGTGTAGTAAAAACTGCTAAAACCATAGTTCAGAGATCGGGTCTAATTCTGAGTGAAAGAACAAGAACTGGAAACTCTGCCACACGACGTTGTTAAGGTGATCAGAAGTGCGACGTTGTTGAGGTGTTCAGAAGTGGGACGTTATTAAGACGTTCAGAGTGGGACGTTATTAGGGTGTTCAGAAGTGGTACGTTATTAAGGTGTTCATAAGTGAGACGTTGTTAAGATGTTCAGAAGTGGGACGATCCGGCTGAGTTCTGCCGAGTCCCTCAGAAGAACTTCCCAGTGGACGATTGTTCGTCGTACTGTGCCTCCGTTCCAGTATGCCAGACCAGATCATGTATGGTCGTACCCATCCAGGGAGGACTGCCCTGGACCCCACGTACGGGTCAAGTCCGGTCGTCTGGTGACTGCTGCGTTGACATGCGCTTAGAATCCGGGTCACTCGTGCACCGGCAGATCTACAGCTTCACCGTGGCCAGAGGTCCAGCCGTAGGTAGTTTGTAGAGGTCATTGCGTGGTGGGTTTCATGCACTATGCACTACTCGACTCCAATGGATAGCACATTAGGGATAAAGCATGGGCATAAGAGCAGGGGCGGAGACAGATGGACAGTTGTCGATTAACAAATTTGGAAACAGGGGCCACGTCCTGTGTTAAATTGGTGCAGTGAACATTTATATTAGAGGTTTTGAGTTAAAGATGGTACTGCTGCCTGACCTTCGGCCTCGTTCTTCAGATATGACTTGTAGGATCCACTTCAAAGACAACAAAAACCTTATCCCTTGTTTATGCTAAATATGCACCCCCACCCAATATCCAATCAAATGACCGGTTGTCAAAAGTTTGAAGGAAGAAGCTTACCATCTGCGCACCCCCTCTCCTCTGCAGGGATGGGTCCGGAGTCTGGAAGACATGGGAAATGCGTTCGAGGAGGGATTTTCATGTGAATCTTCAATCATATGCGATCCTCTGAAGGAATTCCCCGGAGCTCCAGTAGGGGGGGGGGGCGAAGTGAGGCTCCGGGAGCACTTTTGAACACAACAGCACCAGCGGCACCGCTGCTCTTATGTAAATACGAGCATAGCAAGAATCAAAATGTCTGCCTCCTGTTTCAGAAGAGACAATTATTCTCAGCCCAGACTGATATCCCCCAGTGGCCGAATCCTACCCACATTGAGCACTTCTTGATGAGTTGTCTCCATCCGGGTTGGATCACCTGGATTCTGGTCCAACGGTGTCTCGCGTCGTTTTCGGGGTGGGGAAGGGGCGGGGCTCCGTGCACGTGCATAAGACCTTTTGAAGGCGCTCTGAGTACAAAATCGGTTCGACTGGTGATACGAGGAAGCGGATTCAGCTCGGTCGTTTGCAATAACTTTTCTCGTGAAAATTGTGTCGTCAATGCACTCGTCGACGAGGAGGGACTATTTTCGTGTCAGTTTCGGCTCAAATTAATGAACTAAGTTGATTCAGACATAAACAAGGAGCCAATTTGGTGGGCATGGGTGGCAAACACGGCATGTACCCGAACGATGGCGGCTCGAACTTTGGAACGCCTCTGCTCGATCTGGTCAGGGGGTAATGCGACGGTTTGTAGCCGCTCAGAGAGGGTTCATGTTGGCCCAACAATTTGGCCTAAGACCTCATAAGCGCAGTGTTGGTTTAACTATTCAGTATTGAAGTTGGAGTGCATAATACGTGGACTTGCAACATCACGGCAGGCGTAATATCTGGTAGGCATAGGCAATGAGTGGGTACATTTTTGCATGACTACTCTTTTGTAAGAGGTGTACCTTCTACATGCGGGGCGGGGATGGTCGAGTGGTTAAGGTGTCGGGCTATGGGTACCAAAAGTCCCGGGTTCGACTCTGACGCCACTCAGGACATTTCCAAATCCCGCGACCCACCGGCGAAACAGTGTGGGCGACGCCATTATCCGTGGATGTGCATAAAGTGTGTCGTCAACCAACCAATAAACAAACAAAAACAAACCTTCTACATGCGTTACAGAAGTGTATATCTTCCTTCAAAAGATTGATTAGGACTTGACCAAACTTGCGCCCAAAGTTTGATCAGTGTATCTCGGTGTGCAATGTGCAGCAACCCGGTGGGTCGCGCTGACTGGCTTCCATGAAGCGCTTCCCTCCCCACAATCACATGGTTTGATAAAGGCATTGTATGCATTTTTCCTGTTATATTGGCACATGACTGTTGGTGCCAATGATTCTGAAACAATATACGTCACGGGATAAAATTAAATGCAATGAGTTTCGTTGATATGGGATTTAATTCGTGTTGCGAACTCCATATGAAGGAACCAGTGAATATTTTGGAGTAATGAAGCCAGCGTTCATGCGTACATTTTGTCTCCCATATTTTACTTGTGTTGCTTTACTTTCGTCAACCATGCCAAACCGAACATTTTCTTTTATTGTGGTTGGTGCAAAACATCTCAATAATGATAAAACCTTACGAAAAGACGCTATATATTGCCTTTCATGGTGCTATTTTGAAAAGCTTCAATCGGAGTAGGTTCTGCGAAAGGCTGATTTTATCAACTCCAAGAAGCGGCGAACTTCGCGCCGATCTGAGAGTGTGGTAGTTTCATTCATTAAACAAAGATTACTCCGTACTTGGAATTTTGAAGCACAGAGGTGCTATCCTTATGACAGCATCAATGTGAGTACGGTTCGAGACATACGGGTTTCAGTTGTTGCTTCCAAATGCAGTAAATGCGAGTTGCCTGGTGGGATGCATTTGGATAACTGAAGTACTTGAATTACTAATTGAATTAGATAACTACTTCCTTCGATTGATATGAACGCTGTTCTACCGAAGCAGTCGATACGCCCCTAAAGCCAAATAACCAACTCCTTCGATTGGTGATTTAATTATGGATAATAGATATTCTTTTTTGCGCATTGTCCGGCCAGTATCCACTGAAATCCCTTTCTCCCAATTAGCACCTCATCTTTGGGAGAACGATGGGCCTACTGTGTCCATCCAACGCACCTCTGCGTCCACATAGCCACTCTAATGCATTGGTGTGGCAGGATGCAATGCAACGCATCCATCCACCCTCTTCACAACCTCCGCCCATCTAACCTCGCACCCCCCTCCCACCACCACCACCCCATCCCCACTCCCCCTACATCCACCAGCCGGTCAGACACAGCCGAGAGCCAGTCCCGCCTCGGAGCGACAGCGCGGCTGCACCGTACGGCCGGCTGCCGGCGCGTGGACGACTGCCCAGTGCAAGTTCCACACCGCCGCCGACCGCAGCGCGGCTCCTACATCTGGCCCGGCGAGCAGCGAGACAAAACCGGCGCTGAGCCGATTACCGGTCAGCGATGGTGGCGCCGGCCGCGACAGAGGCTGCGGCCGGTTGTCGTCTGCCCCCTCCGTCCGGGCCGGTTGTCGCCTGCCCCCTCCGCCCGGGCCGGTTGTCGTCTGCCCCCTCCGCCCGGGCCGGTTGTCGCCTGCCCCCTCCGCCCGGGCCGGTTGTCGCCTGCCCCCTCCGCCCGGGCCGGTTGTCGTCTGCCCCCTCCGTCCGGGCCGGTTGTCGCCTGCCCCCTCCGCCCGGGCCGGTTGTCGCCTGCCCTCTCCGCCCGGGCCGGTTGTCGCCTGCCCCCTCCGCCCGGGCCGGTTGTCGCCTGCCCCCTCCGCCCGGGCCGGTTGTCGTCTGCCCCCTCCGCCCGGGCCGGTTGTCGTCTGCCCCCTCCGCCCGGGCCGGTTGTCGTCTGCCCCCTCCGCCCGGGCCGGTTGTCGCCTGCCCCCTCCGCCCGGGCCGGTTGTCGTCTGCCCCCTCCGCCCGGGCCGGTTGTCGCCTGCCCCCTCCGCCCGGGCCCGCTCGGCGCCCACCGTCGCGTCGGCGGCCAGGCCGGCGGCCGGCACGGAGCGCGCGCCCGGCCGCCGACGTGTGACCGACCCGCGACACGGCGCGCGGCGGGAGAGCGTCGCTCGAGTGGCGCCGCGTGCTGTGCGGCGGCTGTCGCAGGATCGTATCGGCGCCGCTGACAACCGCTGGCCGCCGGCTTACACTGCTGCAGATGAAGAGGGCCAGCGTCCATCAGAAAAGTGTGAGACGGACGCTACTCTTGGCGGCAGCTGATTGGCCGCTGGGTGAATCAGCTGCCGCCCCGGCTGTTGACGTGCTAATCCGCACTTGCTTTTCTGGTGGGTTTCGTCCATGTCAAGAACGCCCAAACACAGATCGTCGCCCGCTTAAGTTGTCTGTACACGTGACCAGGGTGTTCGTTTGTGCTATACTGGTGCGCGCAGCAGTGAGCGCTTCTGGTGCAACACCAGTGGTGCGCTTCTATTTCTATTTCATAGAGTTCATGAAAGAGATGAAGTAGCCAAAGCTGGCAGCAACATCCTGTGGCCGAAATATGTGGTGCCTTCTCCCGAAGCATGACTGGGTGAAGCATCAAATGCATAGTGAATCGCAATGCAGGCACAATGAAGCATCAAAGGATTTCCATTGATGGACACAATCACTTTTGATGCCCTCTCTTAGCGGAAAAATTGTGTCCGTTTCATATGTTATTATTGATCTACGACCAATATGGGCCTGGACGTAGCCAGCGAAATGCCGTTTCGTTTTCGCAGACTTGGCCTTGAGATATTTAGGCTGGAAAATGTACTGAAGCAATAATTAATCTAGAAGCATTCCTCCGTTATCGTGTTTGCTTTCCTTTGTTTTATCGTGAAGAGGCGTAAAAGGTCCGTTAAGTTCTTCTCAAATCTTCTTCATGGGTTAGGCAGGCTTAGACACTTCTGGAAAATCTCGGCTTTCGCCGCAAAACCCCTAAAACTGGTCGCATGGAAGCAAAAGATTGCGTTGCCTGGCTACTGGTACATTGAGGATGGATGATATTTCAGTCATTTTGATTGTAGGTGTCGTCTTACTACCTGTACTTCCAGGCAAACCAACGGGAAGCTTCCACGACAGTATTAAGGAGCAATTACTTCACATCAGAAATATGTCCACAATAGCATTCTCCCAGTCTATCGAATGGGCCGCGGTAGCTCAGCTGGTAGATCGTCTGACTCTTGATCGCAAGATTGTGGGTTCGAATCTCACAACCGGCGGCTTTGCCGAGTCCACCCGTGACCAATCGGCGTGAAAGGTTGGCGTCGTAAAATAACCCAATTTTCTCCTAAAGCCGGGTTGCATACCAGCCTCCGAAACCTCCCTCGACTAGAAAATTGGTCCCAGGAGGCTTCTCGCCGTTTGTGATGACTCGACGCAGCCCAAGGACAGACAGCTGCAAGTGCTTTTCGCAGTTATAGGCGTCGTGAAGCCGAATCTCTGGCATTTTTGTTTGCGAAGCTCACGCAACTGTCAGCTTACCTGGAAGTTTACACGTAAGGGTAGATGTCAGATGATATGATGTGGTGTAATATATGCCTGCTTCTAAACGCACCCACGTTTCCCGTAGGCACTCCGTATTATACAGACGGACATGAAGAAATTGATCGCCCGAACAGCACGGACTTCGGACCTAGAATGTTTCACTCCAAGGCATGGCAGCCGGTCGGTGCGCGCTCCATGGGCTGCAGCAAGGGCATCGCTATAAGGAAAGCTCGCAGCAAGGTGGTACGGGATTACTGGTAATTCGGTAACTGGAAATCGAGGAGAAGTTAATGGCGTTTGACAGCGTAAACTACACAATAGAGCACACGCAGTGATGAATGCTGATGTGATTGTTTGGGGTTGCTTTGTGCTTCGCTGTCGAGGTTTCCTGGCTTGTGTTTTTTATATCGTTCTTAGCTGAACTTGCGCTGCGTTGTTTCACTATATTTGGGATGTTTTATAAGAAGATGCTGGCACCTCTTCACAACGGCGGTATATGTCCTGTCCCATTGCAATTGCAAATCACTGCATTGGAAAATCGATTGTTTTCTGTCATCTGATCATTTTTTGTCATTAAATGTCATTTTTAGTGCTGGTTTCTTATATTTTTCATGGTGTTTTCGATGTTCACATCACCATCAAGGTAAAGTTTGGCTACGTGACAAATCCAAGGTGATAAATATTCCCCTGAATGTCAATTGTCTATGCTTTTTTCAAACTTGGAAAAAGGCACCGGCAGCATTCGTCCTTCACGGGTAACTCAGAAACATGGTCAGAATTTCAAAGGTGTTTGAAAAGAACAACAGATTTTCGTCTTTTGCTCATATTGATGTCTCATTTTGTGTTTTTACTAACTGAAGCAACGATTTCACCCTCATATCTTCGATTTTACTTCTCGATGTTCTCGATAGGTATGTGTATATCAGGCAGCTTTGCATTGACCTTCATAGCTCACGGCACGGCACTGGTCAACCAATGCTGGGATTCGTCGCTCATGAAAAATGATGGGGATAATTTTTCCTCATAAACGAATACGAGGAGGGGAAATGTGGTTTCCTTCAAACCGGGAGGTGGTCGGATTCAGGAATTACGATTTGGGACAGGCATGTCCACAGAGGTGCATAGCACCCCTGTAGGCTTGGACGAGGAAAAAGAACCTAAACCCTCTGGCCTCCGGACCAAAACCCGGTGGCGTCGCTTCTCCACCGGACGCCACAGTTCCCAGATAACAATTCCCTGAGAACACTAAGCTTCTCGCCTGAGTAATAGCAAATAGTCGCCAACGCCAGCTGCTACGGTACCGCCAAAAAAGTATCTTTGCGAAACAAATCATCAAACTTTCGGGTCAAGAAACGGGCATCAACCATTCTTTTCAAAATAGCTCACATTGCTTTCTTTACGCACCGATTAGATTAGATTAGATTAGATAGAAACGGTATTCATCACTTAAAGGGCTAAAAATGCCAGGTCTATGACGGCTCATTCCAAAATTATCCTCAATTATGGCACCCAATGTGCTTGACATAGTGCACTGAAATGTTAAAATTTGAGTCGAGCCCAACACTTAATGACAATTGTTTTTAGAGCACTTCCTTTTGACATCATTAAATGCTTTTTTCACAGGATATAAGCGAGCTTTGAGTCTTTGAAAGAGTATATTGTTTCTGGCAGCACCACTGCCGACTGGTAAAGGGTTGGCTATTGGTTTTGCGACACAGCGACCATCGAGTCATGTAGCGTCGCCAATCTCTCACGCCGATTGGTCGCGGGCGAAGAGTAGCGACAGGTGAGACTCGAACCTACAACCTTTCGACTGTGAGACGAGCAACTTACCCCTAGACTACTCGTCCCCCGACTGGTAAAGGGAGCAAATGCTGCACTGACACCATCTCACCAAACAACCAACATAGGTCATAGAAAGTAACTCATCAATAGACATTATCCATGTAAAGTTGCGCATTTTTTAACACGAGTTGGCATTTCTCAAATCACCTTCATTCCTCTTCACAACGTAACTAATCAACTCTGGAAAAATCGCTTCACATGTCTTCATGCTGCGCAGCAGGACGTTCATTGGTGTACAAAAAGGTCAGCCAGTAAACAATCATAATTTTAGCGACATGGTCTGTAGGTGGCTTACAGGCCTGTCTCCCTAGTACAGTTTTGCATATCCCTCGATGAGCCATAGAGTCGTCCAACTTAGTGATCAACTGTCAAACTCGCCCGATTTGACTGATTTTCGCACACATCGTACTTCTCTATACGCTCAACCAGGCAGTACATTTTTTCCTTTACAATTGTGTGTATGGCCTATTGGAGTGTCCAAAATGCGTGGTCATTATCAGCGGCTGACATATTTCCATCCATGCTCTCCTATTTAGTCTTCTCCATTCGTTTGGCAGGACGTTGCGCTTTGTATATATTTTCCGTTTACACTTGCAACCTAAAAGGGCTAAGGAACTAGTTCAATGATCATACTCAGCCGACTTTGTTAAAAGTGGCACTGGTCCTACTTCTTCCTTCCGTAGGTCAGGCATACTATTTAGATTTCCCTTCAAATTGTGGAATTTGTGACCTATGGCAATCATGATGTGTCTTAAGTGGCCTGAATTATATGACGGCAAAGTTGTATTCGGTGTGTCCAGAAATATCGACTTGAAACAGGCACTCTTCTAAACTCCAACCTCCTGGTCGCCATGAGGTCACCGGCTAAGGCGCAACCCCACAATGAGCTGACCTACCAAGGGCTATAAAGCTCACTGAGTTCAAATATTCAGATCAACCTGAAGACATAAAGACATAAAAGATTAGCGCGACTATGAGCCACAAGGGCCCTTCTTGGTTGCAATCTGTGCACTCAACCAGTTGCCCACCAAATCTGTCAATCAGCACTCCCTGTAATACTTAAAAGCAAGCCCTCTATTCTTATAATGATTGTCTATGCTGTTTTTAAAGATGTTCAATGTGCTGCTACTGACAATGGTTTCTGGCAGCTGGTTCAAGTGTTCTACTACCCTGTCGGTGAAGAAAGTCTGTCTTAACCTTGTTCTGTTGTGGTTAACTTTAATTTTGAATTGATGACCTCTAATTGCATCATTTCTGTTAAATTCAAACATTTCCCCAAGATATCCCCTCTCCAGACCATGGACACATTTAAGGACCTCGATGAGATCTCCTCTCAGCCTTCTATATCTAAGTGAAAACATAGTCAATTTCTTCGATCTTCCTCATATGCCAAGTTGCTTATGCCATTAACCATTTTTTGTAGCCCGCTTTTGTACTCTCTCTAAAAGCCAACAATCTTTTTCATAGCTAGGAGACCAAGCTTGCATGCAGTATTCCAAATGTGGCCTGACATATGCACAGTAAAGCTTCCTGATGACCTCCTCACTTCTGTATGATACATTCCTATTTATTGCCCCAAGCATTCTCAGTGCCTTCTTCCTGGCTTCTTTGGTCTGTTCTGATGCCCCCAATTTTGTGTTTAGAATAACACCTAAATTCTTCTCCTGTTGAGTCACTGATAGCACTTGGCCACCCATCAAGTATAGAGCCTTGATATGCTGCTTACCTACATGCATGATTTTGCACTTATCAAAATTAAACTTCATTTGCCATTCTTCGGTTGGTCCACGGCTAATTCCATGGTAGCTGCAAGGACACATATCTCTACCACGGCATAGTTATCCACTATGGACACAGAAGCCACAAGCCGTGTATAAGTTAATCGAGGAATAAATACATTTCCGTTCTGGTCAGATTACTCAAAGTTACCGGGAATCTAGGCCACAGCCAATTGCTGATGTGCTAATTTTTATCAGCACAAAAGATGGGAAGCGTTCGCCATGATGAACAAGAGGCTAAGGACTACCTCTACGCCAGTGTTTTGGTCAGCTTGAGCAGCTCGACCTCGGGGCATGAATGATGACGTCCCAGGTTCTGCCGTCATGCTGACCCGGTCGCAGTACACCAGCGATCGGATCCAAATTCATTTCCACGAAAATATCGCATGCCAATCCGATTTGGCACTCTGGTCGATATTGGAGGCTCTTCATGTGTACAGGCAGCTGCATGACCACGGCAGTCGATGCGCCACTCCCCCGCCCCCTCCATGTGTACAGGCGGCATGACAGGTCGATATTGGAGGCTCTTCATGTGTACAGGCGGCATGACAGGTCAATTGGAGGCTTTCCGTGGTACAGGCGATGACAGGTCGATATTGGAGGCTTTCCGTGAAGGCGGCATGACAGGTCGATATTGAGGCTTTCCGGTACAGGCGGCATGACAGGTCGATATTGGCTCTTCATGAACAGGCGGCATGACAGGTCGATATTGGAGGCTTTCCGTGCGCACAGGCGGCATGACAGGTCGATATTGGAGGCTCTTCATGTGTACAGGCGGCATGACAGGTCGATATTGGAGGCTCTTCATGTGTACAGGCGGCATGACAGGTCGATATTGGAGGCTCTTCATGTGTACAGGCGGCATGACAGGTCGATATTGGAGGCTCTTCATGCGCACAGGCGGCATGACAGGTCGATATTGGAGGCTCTTCATGTGTACAGGCGGCATGACAGACACTGCATCTCCAACCATCATCTGCATATGAACGTTCTGCTCAACGTGGGCCTACCGATGACCACTTTGTCAAAAACGGTCTTCTATGACATTCAGGCAAATATAGGACGTCCGACCTCATGACTCTCTGAGAATCCAATGTCAACCCGAACATGAAGATCAACATGTTGCTTGTTTGGCAAATGCAAGCTTCCACGCTAAGCTGTGGCGTCTGGCACCTTGACGTCCAGATTTGACTCCCTAACTTGACGCCTTGACTTGACTCCCTAAACTTGACGTCCAGACTTGACTCCATAACTGTGACGTCCTAGACTCGACTCCCTAACTTTGACGTCCTGACTTAATTTGCTGAAATTTCAGTGCTCACCGGTAGCGAGCGTAAGCTTTCAGCACACGGCAGCAGCAACAGCAGCAACATCGCAACAGCAACAGCAGCACACCAGCTACGGCCATGTGCTGTGGTTGGCGTAGCAAAAACAATGCATTCAAAGACAAGGGTGTAGCCACTGCAAAACACATCTACAAACGAAAGTGGAACTTGCGGGTAACTACAAACGACATTACCTTAGCCAGGCAGGGGTATTTCACTTATTTGTGAAATAATTGCGAATGATTGCGGAACAACGTGACGATGTGACGACCTGCCGCTTGGCATGTCTGTCGCAGAATCCATGCCTGGTGTACACAGTCACGCGCCACCAGCAATTGGCAGTTGTGTTGTGCGGAGATCTGCAGCTGAACTAGCGCTGCTTCACACGTCGTGGCGCCACGATCACTGTCTCCGCGCTACCAGAGGTACGCGCAGACAAAGCCAGCCTGGAGAAAAAGTCAAGGTGTACTGTGAAAGAATGATACCGACATCACGTAGTACGAATACCCAGAAAAGCTAACTCAACAGACACGCAATTTAAGACGATCAATAGTTAAACAAACAACTTCGAGAAACTGTATATAATTTTCTTTAAAAAGTCGCCCTGGTTTCGCGCACGATCGAGTATACAAAGAGAATGACAATGTAATCTTGAATTATAAGCACATTAGTGGGACTTGGCTGGTCAGGTGACTGAATTGAGGGGCTAATACAAGGGAAGACACAGACAGGTGTTTTTATCCCGGATAGCACTTGAAAACATTTTGATGTCCTGCCGCACAATTTTATGATGAACTTGGGCTAGTCAGGTTTTGATACATTGAGCTCAGTTGATTATATACGTGGCATGTGGAGCTAGTATATGTACATATATATATATATATGACTACATCTATCCATAGACCAGATGAGCTCCTGCTAGTCTACCGCGCGGAATAAAAAAAAAAATTTTTTTTTATAAATACGACTCCACCCTCCAGACCGCCGCGGACGCCGTGCTACCTGCCCGGTCGCCGGTACGGCCCGGTCGCCGGTACGGCCCGGTCGCCGGTACGGCCCGGTCCTCGGTACGGCCCGGTCGCCGGTACGGCCCGGTCCTCGGTACGGCCCGGTCCTCGGTACGGCCCGGTCCTCGGTACGGCCCGGTCGCCGGTACGGCCCGGTCCTCGGTACGGCCCGGTCGCCGGTACGGCCCGGTCCTCGGTACGACCCGGTCCTCGGTACGGTCCGGTCGCCGGTACGGCCCGGTCCCCGGTACGGCCCGGTCGCTCGGTACGACCCGGTCGCCGGTACGGCCCGGTCGCCGGTACGGACCCGGTCGCCGCCGCTAACAGCCACTGACACGCCTGGTGTGTTTCCGCCGTCTTTCCGCTCACTCCACCGTCCCTGCCCGCGGCCACAGGACACCGTGTCGTCGCCAGCCGACTGAATGTGATCCGCCGTGCTGGCCACTGCCGTCAGCCGCGCCCGGCAGGTGGGTCCGATCCGCCCCCTCCCCCCCCCCGTCCGTGGACAGGGGCTGTTCGGTCGGTGGCCACCGCAGTCGGTGTGTGATACAACACAATGCAGCTAACGACCCACCGCCGCGCTGCGCCCAACAATGGCGCATTACGCGGAAGCGGCGTCACAATAGTCGACAGCCACTAGACAGTGGTTCAAATCATTCGCCGCATTGTGTCGGAGATGTGCCGAGCCGCCGTGGCGAGAGTCGCCACCACGCCACCCGCTGGCCGATCTCAGCGCGCCCACGGTGACCAAGTCCAGGCGGTGATATGACCTGCGCTGTGGTCAAGTTCAGGTCGTGACATGACCGACCCCTGTGACCAAGTCCAGATCGTGACGACCTCCGCTGTGACCAAGTCCAGGTCGCTATATGACCTGCGCTGTGACGAAGTTCTGGTCGTGACCTGACCGACCCCTGTGACCAAGTTCAGGTCGTGATATGACCGACCCCTGTGACCAAGTCCAGGTCGTGATATGACCTCCGCTATTACCAAGTCCAGGTCATGACATGACCGCCTAACACGAAGCAGACCGGCTATCTTCTCGTGGCTGCTGGCGGTTCCTCGGAGCCGGTTCGGTGACCACCTCACACATTCATCAACTCGCCCTGATGTACAGCTGAGTGTACAATCACGCACGTCCAGTCGGTTCCGCACCAGCCCGCACCAGCCGAGCAGGGGACCTGGTGCCGGCGGCCCGCGGCTGGCACCCTGTACGATATACACACACACACACACACACACACACACATATATATATATATATATATATATATATATATATATATATATATATATATATATATATATATATATATATATATATATGTATGTATATATGTATGTTTGTATGTATGTATATGCTACCTTCTGTATTCCCTCTCGGAAAGAGCCCATTCGTTGACATAGATACTACACCACAAAAGCAGGACGAGGGGGAAAGCCCCAAATATTGAAAGAGATTAACGTAACGTCTGCGGGTACCGGATGCTCAAATTTAGCCGAAATATTGCCGTCCGACGACTGATTTACCACGACGCCCCCGCCACGCCCTACCTGGGCGCGTGACCACCGTCCGGCTGTTGCCCATACGTGGCTGTGTACGTGGCTATGTACGTGGCTATGTACGTGGCTGTGCTGCGCACGTTTCTCAGGGAACACTGGGATCTGTGCGACGCTCGGCCGGGTCATAAAGCGGCGTCTGTGATCTGCGGCGGCGCGGCGTCAGATCCCACCGGCGTCCCCATCCGGGCCCCGGCTCTGACCCCGGGTCCCACTCCAAGCCCCCAGCTCCGGCTCTAGTTCCCACTCCAAGCCCCCGGCTCCGACACGGGGTCCCACTCCAAGTCCCCAGATCCGGCTCTTATTCCCGCTCTAGCTCCTCGCTCCCGCTCTAACTCTCACTCAAGCTCCCGGCACTCCGCCCGGCCTTAGTTCCCATTTAAGCTCCCCGCTTCAGCCGCGGCTCTGAGACTCTAGCTCTGGTTCTGGCTCCGGTTCCGGCTCCTCGCTTCAGTTGCAGCTCTAGCCTCTGCTTTGACTATAGCCGTCTCTGAGTCCGACTCCAGCTCCTGTTCTGGCTCATCATCTTGGGCTTGGGCTCTTAATACCTCTTTTACACCCATTTTGTTGCTTTTATATTATTTTGTATTTCCCTACTTAATGATTTATGTTGCGACCACACTCACCTAGTCATGCACCCGCTATGTATGCGGCAGAGGTTCCATTTTCCAACACCCTTTCAAAACGGCCTGTTCACTGGCTTGGTCTGGAGCTTCCCACCGTAGTAGGTTGTGCACAGCATTATCATCCCGTTCTGTCTCGGAGTTCCCCGCCGTGGTAGGTTGTGCACAGCATTAAAATCCCGTTCTGTCTCGGAGTTCCCCGCCGTAGTAGGTTGTGCACAGCATTATCATCCCGTTCTGTCTCGGAGTTCCCCGCCGTGGTAGGCTGTGCACACTACGCGGCTGTCCCGGGTTATAGACTCAGTGAACAGGGAGCTGTTCCGGTGACATGGTGACACGAGGCGAGGTCGTGCCCTCGGGGCGCGCCACCGGACCCGGTAATGTGTTCGGGTCATGGCAGGTCATGGCAGGTCATGTATGTGAAGACGATGCCGCGGGCACTGGTCGGTCAGCGTTCACATAATGGCACAGGCCAACACTCCCCAGATGCTGCAATGTCCTGGGTAAGAGCCGATTAGAAACAGTATGCCCGTGGTCAGACCTCAATCAATGGCCTCCGACGCTCAAAAGGAACGCATTAGCCGACCGCGCCATCGAGGCACCAAAGAAACCGACGTTCATACTGCTTCCAGCAGGAACCCAGCTATTGTTGTGCAGCCAGCTACACATGCTGAACTGAAAACGATGAGGGCAAAAATAACATCAAGGAAAATATTGAACCTTCTGAAATGTAGACTATGCCGTAATTTGTACTGAACTGTATGGCTTTTCGCGCCAGTACACCTGTCATTTCATTCCAACTCCAGCCGATGTTGCGCTGCACTGATCTCTCGCCAACTCCTATGCACCAACATGGCTGCAAATAGATTTCGGCGTCAGCAAAACGCACAAGCTATACAATATTGGAGGACGGTTGTTCTTTTCTCTTGCAACACTAAAGCACCCTTTTTGTGGGGCACATGAAGTGTGATTTGTAGCTATTCGGTTCGAATTTTATATTGAAAATACACGGATAATGAAATACGCGTACCCGTTTATGGTATTTTCTGTCCCAGAGCCATGGGCAACAGGGACGTTGATGGCTCACGGCCTACGGCGAGTGCTACCGTGCTCGGCAGAGGTGTGATGATTGTGGGCAGCAGAGGTGTGATGATTGTGGGCAGCAGAGGTGTGATGATTGTGGGCAGCAGGGGTGTGATGATTTGTGCTCGGCAGATGTGTGATGATTGTGCGAGGCAGAGGTGTGACGATTGTGCTCGGCAGATGTGTGATGATTGTGCTCGGCAGGGGTGTGATGATTGTGCTCGGCAGGGGTGTGATGATTGTGCTCGGCAGGGGTGTGATGATTGTGTTCGGCAGAGGTGTGATTATTGTGCTCGGCAGGGGTGTGATGATTGTGCTCGGCAGATGTGTGACGACTGTGCTCGGCAGGGGTGTGATGATTGTGCTCGGCAGATGTGTGATGATTGTGCTCGGCAGAGGTGTGATGATTGTGCTCGGCAGGGGTGTGATGATTGTGCTCGGCAGATGTGTGATGATTGTGCTCGGCAGAGGTGTGATGATTGTGCTCGGCAGATGTGTGATGATTGTGCTCGGCAGGGGTGTGATGATTGTGCTCGGCAGGGGTGTGATGATTGTGCTCGGCAGGGGTGTGATGATTGTGCTCGGCAGGGGTGTGATGATTGTGCTCGGCAGATGTGTGACGATTGTGCTCGGCAGAGGTGTGATGATTGTGCTCGGCAGAGGTGTGATGATTGTGCTCGGCAGATGTGTGATGATTGTGGGCAGCAGAAGTGTGATGATTGTGCTCGCGCGGGGATGCCACTTGGCGTACCAGCTTCGGCTGGCTCTGGTGGGCGCCACATGACCGACGTAGTCGATGCGCCCATAAACTCCAATAACCAACCAATCGGCTGGCTCTAGCTGACGAACGAGAAGTCTCACCATTGCATATGCATGTCACGTGACAGACCGGCTGGCGGTCCACCGACGTCTCCCCTCTCGACGTGTCACAGCTGGAGACTCTCAACTCCTCAGACTTCCTCATTTGGACCTGCACGTCCTCAATCACCAACTAGCCCCTATAGAGAATGGCTCGTTGATCGTAAACAAGAGCGCGCCAGATAAAGAGAGAACAAGTGATCGCGGCGATTGTGGCACCGATGATGGATGACTGGCGCAGCGCTGAGCGGCGCGGGGCGGGCCTAAGTCCACAAGGCGGAGTCATCTGCCGCTTTCATCGTGATTGATTTTGTCAGCGATACAGCAACAGCGCTCTACACCTAGCCTAATGACTGCGGTTTGGGTGTGACGTCATCACCGGTGCACGGCTCTGATTGGCTGAGAAGCCGCGCGTCGAGTTTGCCGCCTCAGGCGGTTCTGTCGGTTTCTGGTGCCCCAAGTTCCGGCTCCAGTATGGCAGCCGCGCTGGCACATGCTTGTCAGGCCCCGGGCTGTGACACTTTATGATTCCTAGGTGGTGTGGCTCCATCGCATGGTCGTTTTCTGCCCGATGTTTTGATGTCACACCGTAGCGCACCTCGGCGGAGCCACACCTCGGCCTGAAGATTCAACTCATCATTAGCTTGACGAAGAGATGGCAAGCCCTGGAACATGGCGTTGTAGGCTAAAATTGTGTATTTTAAGAATAGATCCGCAGATAACCATAGCTTCCGCGTTCGCATCCACACATCGGCAGGGGATATTAAATAATATTTATATTTAAGCACTTGTTTGATGGGACGCTGGAACGGTGAGACGAAAGCTAGTGCGAAAATTGTCATCATTAAAAGAAGCTGAGGAAAAGGGCGATAGTTTCGATTTTTCGCGAATCGGCCATGGATTGAGTCGATAATTTCGATCAGATTACCAGCGCGGTGCTTTTCCTGGGCGAGAAAAGCCACTCTGAAAGGGAGAACATTTTGTTATTTTCAAGATAGACTCAGATTCGTCCATTGACCATGCGCTCAAAGATTTTTCAAGCACAACTAGTGAGAGAGATGGGGCTGAAAGTACCGTCAGTCCATATTTGATTTAGCGCCGAAAGGAGGCTATCTTTACCGGAGTCAGAGGGATTTTGAAAGAAGGGGCATGCAAATTGATTAGGGCCAACAGCAGTGTTGGTTACCTTTGAGAGGGGTAAGTTCAGTTCATAGGGGGTAAAGGAGGCGTTGTAGGGTTCAGAGTTGGCGGAGCCAGTCACAGTTGTGGGTTTAAGAAGGGGTAGGTAAGAGTGTTGCGAAGAAATGTGGCGGCTTCCTGTGAGTACTGGGTGTTGGAGGAGATGTCACAGTAATAAGTGGTGAAGTGTTCCACAACGGCTGCGGGCTCTGTGATGTGGCGTTGGTTACTGGTGACTTAGTGGAATGCGCGGTGGAAAACATGGAGAATGGAGCCATTGGAGATGAATCGAATTTGTGTCCAAACTTGGCCGATGGGGGTGAATTGGTTGAAAGAATTGGAATATTGTTGCCAGCACAGCTTATATTAGCAATCGAATATGTTTTGTATTGCGAGCTATTTCCGAAATTTTCGTATGCCGTCGCCCTACAGCGTGCCGTCGCCCTACAGCGTGCCGTCGCCCTACAGCGTGCCGCCGTAGGGCGACGGCACGCTGACATTTGTCGTTCCACCACGGCACATGTCTATTGCCGGCGGGGGAGACGAGTATGGTGGACGTGTTTTTCTCACGCGAGTGACATTGTATCGAGAAATGCCGAAATTCGGGTGGGGGTGGGAAGTGAGACTGGAGAGGGATGGCAGCATCAATTTTCCGGGTGAAAGTCTATCTTTTTCATTGCGGACGTTCCAGCGGGACATAAATGAATAATCAGTAGCGTGGGAGGTGTGTTTAAGTGAGATGTGAATTGGGAAATGATCGCTAGAAAATGGGTCAGGTTGGACGTCCCATGACAGGAGGGGGACACTGAAGCCGAAACGGAGAAAGAGAAAGAGAGAAAGAAAGAAAGAAAGAAAGAAAGATAGAGAAATAGAGAGAGAGAGAGAAAAGGAAGGGAGAGAGAGAGCTACAAAAAATAGAAGGGAGAGAATGAGAGGCATGTGACGTGACTGTTTATATTTCACTTGGGTTCAAAGGTGACGACCAGCACGTACCCATGTGCAGTCTTTATTTATTAATTCATTTAAGTTTCGCCTCGTACATAAGTGAACAGCACCAACATCCACCTCTGTCTCAGGAACGAATATTTGAGACTATATGATCGTCTGACGCCTTGCAACACAGGAGGGGTTAATGCTAGGTAAAATACATATATATATATATGTATGTATATAAAAGTTCCTTCGCTAGCAAAACATCGCAATGTGGCTGCCAGGATTTGTATGCATGGTTGCAAAATATAGTTCTAAAAATTAGCATACTACGACATGGCCGTCACTAAAATTACGTAGATTACGGTGATGACACAAAGAAAAAGATGTCAACAACTGCGAACGATCTCGCTCGCAGTGTCGCAGGCTCAAGTCGCGTTTGAGCAGCAACGCTTAAGCGTCACGGTTGTGCATGAACAGCAACGTTTGAGAGGCACGGTTGTGTATGAACAATAACGTTTAAGAGTCAAAATTAAAATAGCACTTACTCTAGATATGATGCACATGCAATGTATTATAAAATGCCAAGAACGCGAATAAATTTGTCAGTAACAAAACAGCACCAGAAGAAAAACCAAGGAAATGGATAACTACTCATAGAGCGGTGTTAGGCACACCATTATTTAATTACACTGCTGCGAGACCACGTGACCGTCCGTGTTCTCCTCGCTTGGACTTAGCCCCACCGGGCGCCAGTATTTTCTCCACCTTACTACCCGGTGCGCTTCTCAACACGACTCTCTGGCCTCTGGACTGCCCCTGAGTCCATCCCCTGACCGACTCTTGTCTGCACGGCACGTGCCTGCTTTTTCACTTCAACTTTGTCTCTTCTAATCTGTCTCACCCCGCTGTCAGGTGCGCCGAGGTATGTTCTTCCTTCTCCTCCGGTCTTGCACGTCCACCTCCTGGAATGGCACCGCCGACAGAGTAAATTCCATTGACAAGTCAGTACTTCGATCCTGTATCGTGGCATCCAACATATATAGTTGGCCATCGGGTTTTACGACACGTCGACCGTTGAGTCATGTAGCGTCGTCAATCTCTCACGCCGATTGGCCGCGGGAGAAGAGTAGCGACAGGTGAGACTCGAACCCACAATCTTTCGATTGTGAGACGGGCAGCTTACCCCTACACTACTTGTCCTCAACATATAAATAAGTTGAGATTCCATGATATGATAGTGGCTTTACAGAAATAAGCCAACACTACCATATTCTTTTTTGTGTGACTACTCCCTGCTTCCTGGTCGACCGGTGTTTCCTGCCATACGCCTGGTGTCGTCACTAGGCGCCCCCTCGGCAGCCTGCGCTGAGCGCGCCCCTGCGTGGCTGATGGACTCACCATCGGGCGCCCCCTCGGCGGCCTGCGCTGAGCGCGCCCCTGCGTGGCTGATGGACTCACCATCGGGCGCCCCCTCGACGGCCTGCGCTGAGCGCGCCCCTGCGTGGCTGATGGACTCACCATCGGGCGCCCCCTCGACGGCCTGCGCTGAGCGCGCCCCTGCGTGGCTGATGGACTCACCATCGGGCGCCCCCTCGGCGGCCTGCGCTGAGCGCGCCCCTGCCTGGCTGATGGACTCACCATCGGGCGCCCCCTCGACGGCCTGCGCTGAGCGCGCCCCTGCGTGGCTGATGGACTCACCATCGGGCGCCCCTCGGCGGCCTGCGCTGAGCGCGCCCCTGCTGGCTGATGGACTCACCATCGGGCGCCCCTCGACGGCCTGCGCTGAGCGCGCCCTGCGTGGCTGATGGACTCACCATCGGGCGCCCCTCGACGGCCTGCGCTGAGCGCGCCCCTGCGTGGCTGATGGACTCACCATCGGGCGCCCCCTCGACGGCCTGCGCTGAGCGCGCCTGCCTGATGGACTCACCATCGGGCGCCTCGACGGCCTGCGCTGAGCGCGCCCCTGCGTGGCTGATGGACTCACCATCGGGCGCCCCCTCGGCAGCCTGCGCTGAGCGCGCCCCTGCGTGGCTGATGGACTCACCATCGGGCGCGCACATTAATCAGCCGGTAACTGGCGACGACAATTAGCTGCCCGGCGTTATCGGTCCGTGCCGCACTCATCAGATCTTGTATCAGGACGATGTCGCTCCCGTGTCGCGCTCTCGCCCGCACCTGTGTCCCCTCCCCCTCGCCCTCCACCCCCCGCCCCGTCCGACCCACCCTCCCCGAGCCAGCCCGTGCTGGACACGCAAACACTGGTGCCAACGGTACACGGTACACAAACTGACGCCAGCGAACATAGATATGTGTGAATTGTGGATCCTCGCAAACGTTTCATGTTGCATCAGTAGGACTCGGCCTGCTCGATTTAGCGGTTTGCATCGGATGAATTATATTAAATGTATCGAGTATGAGGTGACATCTACCGCTTCCGGGGAAATAGTAAGGGCTTCGCCAGCGTCCAAAAGTTCTCTGATAAAAAGCAAGAAACTCCACAGCGCTTCTGCATCCGCGAGAAATCTTGCACAGGATGACTTACGGACCACTACTTCATGCATATCTCTTGGGCTCTGGGCTTACTCTCCCCATTTGTTATGACGGATGCGCACACACAGCAGACCGTATCAGAAGTGGCTGGTGGGAACTCCTGCCCAAGAGGTGCAAGAGGCGATTGTCGCGACTTGTGTGTCGATCAAACAGACGAAGGTCCACCTGGGGCCCTTCCTGATGGCGTATGCTGTAGGGGGGCGTTCCATCTGTTCTAGCGAATGTAAAGCATTTTTCAAGACCATGTGTGTGCACTAATTCATTTCGTTATGTACTCTAGGTCGCTAGTTATCTGCATATTGTGGACATCGGAGACCATAGACACCTTCGATGTAACTGTGCGCTGTTTGTTTAGTACTGCAGGGGGAGAAGAACACTCTAAATACCTCCTGACTTGAAGAAACAGCAGCTGAAGGCACCGTGCATGGACTGTCACAGCCATGCAAATACATATGTTAATGAGTCCACCAGAGTTGTTCCATTCCGATCGCTCACTCCGAATCTGACTCCCCAGCCCTCCGGCTACAGTGGGGGCCGCAGGTCGCACTGATCATGACGAAAGTTTCCATACGCACAATTGGGGTCCAACACCCTGAAAACCCGTCGGCGGCGGTGCAAGCAAAAGATGTGATATATGGAACGGCCCTCCTCGCTCCTTGATAACAAACCAGAGCGAGAGAGGGAGAGAGAGAAAGAGGAGAGGGAGAATGCTGCTGCGGGCCTTGTCCAGCCCCGTGGATATTCACATGTCACTTCACGAGGGGAGTTCTGTTAGTGTGGAGACGGTACCTCGTACTTGCTAACAGGGGTGTGGTACGTACCCATGCGTTTTGTCTCAAAGCCGGCCTTACGCTGCTTGGAGCAGACTTCCCAACTTATCATTTCATGCATAGCGAAAGTATTTGCTCGCTTGACTATGTACGGCTTGAGTGAAGGTAAGTTAATACCGTCATGCACTACACTACTCCAGTCAACGATCGTCGTGAGAGCGGAACATTTGCTTTCGCCCGGCGTCACAAGTCGCGAAAACACCCAGCCCCAGCCGGGCACCGGACCCACAACGCTCCCTCAGGCCGCCGCTGCCGTGCCGGGCCGCCTCTCGGACGCGCCAGCTGACGCGAGACTGTGGGTTCTGGCCGCCCGGTCGGCGGTCACCTGTCGCGCGGCCCGTGTGCCGGCATATCCGGCCACTGCCGCGGCGCCGGCAGGCGGCCCGGCCGCGGCACGCCCCTCCCCCGACGCGACCCCGACAAAAACTCGGCCGACAAAAACCCGCCGACACGCCGATGCACCGATATACCTAATTGAATACACCGGTCGGCCGGGCCGACAACCGCGCCAAAAACGCCGCCTATCGCCGGCGCGCCGTCACCGTCGCGTCTGCGGCGTCGGCGCTGGCGCCGGCGCGACACTGCGCCAGACATCGCCGCCGGCGCGACACTGCGCCAGGCATTGCCGCCAGCGGGGCTCGCGAACAGGGGGCCCCGGCAGTCCTGAGGGAGTGTTGAGCAGTCACGAGCAGCCGGCGGCTGGGTCCGAACAACTGTCGAGCAGAGGTCGGCACGGGAGCCGGCGAGAGGTCGTGCCCCGGGACAGCCGCGGGGCAGTCCCGGGCACGACCAGGTCGGGGCGCTTCCCTGCGGGTGGACCACAGTCGCCAGGTGAAGCTGTGACAGCACATATTTGCCTGAGGAGAACGAGTAGTCTAGGGGTAAGTTGCCCGTCTCATAATCGAAAGGTTGTAGGTTCGAGTCTTACATGTGGCTATTCTTCGCCCGCGACCAACCGGCGTGAGAGATTGGCGACGCCAATCCAACCAACAACAACCAACAACAACCAACGTCCTAAAACCAACAACCGCCACATATATGCCTGCCATTCAGCGTCTGTGCACTGAGCTCCGACATCCATCACGGCTGGATGAAGAAGCCAATCAAGTGAAACACGTGTTTTGTGACACGTTGTTCAGCTGACTCGGCTTCTTCAATGCCCAGGATCCTGATTTAACTTCATGCACCGACACCAGCAGCTTGACTTTGTACGTTGGCGATGCAAGCGGCATGTGCGTGTCTACACGTTTGCAAAAATGGCATCTAAATATAAGCCAGATTGGTGCTCCAAGTATATCTGGAGAGCAGGAAAGCGGAAATATTACTCAAGGTGTGGCCACGGTTATGGAGTTCAAGCATCCCTTAACGCCATGTTCATGTTTATGCCAATACGTTTTGGATGCAATGCTCGACATTTCAATATGCAGAGTGTGTAGCTGCCATCTGTCAGCACCTGAACCTGAAACAAGTCCACCCTCTCCAACATCTCAGGCTCTCCAAATGCACTTCAAGCATTAATGCAGCAAACATGCTCCAGCAATTATGTACAATACCACAGTGACTAGAAGGTACTTGAACATAATGAACGGGAAATGCTACGAATCCCGAATTGTTTTACACAGATTCACCAATAGCATTGCGGACACAGCTGAGTTGACGCAAACGGAGCTGAGCATGAAGTAGCATTTCGAACGCGTTTGGTCGCTTGCTATGTTATCCCTGATTAGTACAATAGTGCCTGGTCAGGACGATTACTCATCATCTGGGCGGTCGCCATCCCTTGTTTGAAAGGCGGATCTACCTAATCTAGACTTTCAACGTTCATGATCTGATTTATTTATTTATTTTTGGGGAGTTTAAAGGCGCGCCGACTGCAGGGTCATTTGGCGCCCATAACTTTCATGATCTGAAGGTTAAATGGCCCCACTATGGGTAAAACGTTGCATTCTTTTGGGATGCGCGTGCATATCCATTTCGGAAGTGTGCAGTCCAACTTCGTGGTGCACACCAAGCTTATTTTGGTAAAATTAAAACGTCCAGCCTGATGATGCCATTGCAAATGGAGACTTCGAGGCTCAGAAACTACGCAAAGCTTTAAACCTCAGGGAATTCGTTTTGAACGTGGCAACTTCTGCCAGCAGTTGCGGTAGCCGTTGTCGGAGTGTGCTCATCGCCACGTTCGCTAAACATCTTCGAGCGTTGTCGCTTCCGCTGTGGCTACAAACCCCAAACCTTCCGGTACTGCGCACCACACGCAATCAGCCGGTGCAGCCAAGAGAACGTGAAGGGGTGCCGACAGAATTGCGACATGTGCTCGCTGGATTCAGCATGGTGGTTCGGAATCTCGCGTCTCTCGAGGAAAACGAATCTACCCGAGCTGTTGAGCCCATCACGATTCGCCAAACTCGACCACCAAGTCCCCGCACACCCGTCCAGAGTCGCGCGCAGAACGGTGTGCACGCAGCGCCCCGCACGCACCACGGCACTGGGGGGGGGGAGGGTGCGGCGTGTCTGGCCGTGTCGGTCACCGGCCGGCCAGCGCGTGTCTCAGCCCGGCCATGGCCGCGGGCGACCGTAAAGGGAGATGCGGCGGCCGCGCCGGCGGGCACCGATTAATGCCCACGCTGCGACCGTAATTAAAGTCTGATTTAATAACAATCAGCGGCGTGAGTGGGCGCAACTGCGTGCAGTGACTACTGTGGCCGGATAATTGGCGCATGTTCGCCTGGACACAGCCGGGCGCGGCTACTGCTGCACACAGCGGCTACTACCTGTGGCGCCAGGTCGGCCGTCGTCGGCAGGTCGGCCGTCGTCGGCAGGTCGGCCGTCGTCGGTAGGTCGGCAGGTCGGCCGTCGTCGGCAGGTCAGCCGTCGTCGGCAGGTCGGCCACCGTCGGCAGGTCGGCAGGGCCACCGTCGGCAGGTCGGCAGGTCAGCCACCGTCGGCAGGTCAGCCACCGTCGGCAGGTCGGCCACCGTCGGCAGGTCGGCAGGTTAGCCACCGTCGGCAGGTCAGCCACTGTCGCAGGTCAGCCACCGTCGGCAGGTCAGCCACCGTCGGCAGGTCGGCCACCGTCGGCAGGTCGGCCGTTGTCGGCAGGTCGGCCACTGTCGGCAGGTCGGCAGGTCAGCCACTGTCGGCAGGTCGGCCACCGTCGGCAGGTCGGCAGGTCAGCCACTGTCGGCAGGTCGGCCACCGTCGGCAGGTCGGCAGGTCGGCCACCGTCGGCAGGTCGGCAGGTCGGCAGGTCGGCCACTGTCGGCCATTGTCGGCAGGTCGGCCACCGTCGGCAGGTCGACCATCGTAGTCGCTGTTCGCCCCGTTACCGGTCGACATCGATGTCCTGTGCGTCGTCCGGTTTGCTGTGCCGGATTGACAGCGCCGCATGCGGGCCCGCCGAGTGAACGCGGCTCCGTCCACGTGACTGGTGACTGGGACTGGCGCACGGCACCACTGGTGCCCTGGAAGAGCGCACCACCCCGCTGGCCGTCTGATTCTCCCGGCCGGTACACCCCTTGTACGGCCGGTTCGCCTGTCCCCCGAGCACACGCCGACTGTGTCGACCTTTCGGTGGAGCGTCTGCGCAATCATGAGGCCAATTCAAGGGCGCCCGGGCCCAGCAAAAACTCCAGACCCGTGAGAGCCCACTCTAAGTTATATAGTCATTACGTTCATCACGATATCTCCTGGCTGTGCTATAAATTCGTTTTCTTTTCAATTATCTGGCCTGGCGAGGGTAATTATCTGTTCACACCGGCGTGCCGCCGGTGTGTGCTATCCCAGGGACATGAGCACAAGAACGGAAACATACCTAATGAGAGCCGCGATAATGTCCAGATACCGTTGGGGTAGTTCTGCGCACTCTCCACTGTGCTCAGATATAGGGCTCGCGGTTTGGATCCACGTGAGGCAGCTGACCTCCGCAGTGTAATTCAGCTTCAAAATGGCATCCCCTCCTTTGCCCCGTGAGCCGACAATGTTTTACCCAGCAGAGATCCATCCTTATTGCTGAACTCCATGCCGCTTTGGAAGCTGTTCATTTGTGGCCGCGTTAGTTCAGTTTGAAGAGCGTCGGACTCTTGATCGCAAGATTGTGAGTTCGAATCTCACAACCGACGGCAAGTCCACCCGCGACCAATCGGTGTGAGAGGTTGGCGACGCTATATAACCTAGCGGTTGAATGCGTCGTAAAAGAACCCAAGGTTCTTCCTCTCTTCTTCGGAAGCTGTTCGTTTTATCCAGGGCAATCATACGATGAACCGCACTGTTTTCACTGACACCCTGAGTAGTCTTTGGGAAACGCAATCGCTCAACCCGGCTAATCGACTTGTTCGCAAGATTATATGAGTTGTAAAACCATTCAGTGGAACGGGCAAGACTATTACCGTATGCTGGATTCCCAGTCACGCCGAACTGACTGGGAATGACGCTGCTGACATAGATGCTAGAACCGTATGAACGATGAACGGTGGTCGCGTCTGCCCTTTATCACTCCCTTCAGCTTGTTTATCTCACTCCATATCGTCATTTATACGATTAGAATGAGAACGAGTCTGCGGCACGAAACGTGGTAAGCTATGAGTCCTGAAGTTAGCACTAGGCCCATGACGGTCCTCCCACTGAGTCATGCGACAGGAGAGAGCTACACTGCGCCATTTGAGGATGGACCATGCCCTGGCCACAAGCGGCTACATACGAACTGGAGGTGACGCATCCAGACACAGATACAGATACAGACTTGTATTGAGGTAATCCGCAATGAACTTGTGGCTGTTGCAACCTCTCGCTAATGTGATAAAACAGCGGAGCAGAAAAGGTCAAATTCACAGAACAGCTAAACAGATAGCCATGCATGTCCTAATAAAATACATCAGGGCGAGCAAGAAATCCGTCCGGCTTGGGCGCCACGTCAGACAGGTGCCGCCGTAGGTGGCGACCGAAGATCGGCAAGGAAGTCGCATCCGGCCTCCACATTCACGCCGTTCTGCCCTGGTACTGTGCACCATTCTATGGTAGCCGCCGTAGGTGGCGACCGAAGATCGGCACGGAAGCCGCATCAGACCTTCACATTCACGCCGTTCTGCCCTGGTACTGTGCACCATTCTATGTCAGTAGTGTCTTCGCCGCTGGGATCTCTGCATCGTGAGAATTTCGACGAGCGAACACTGGCTGCTCCTTGCGTATGCTGCTCGACGACGACTTGGACGTCGTGCAGTCCGGTAGCTTTACATTCCTTCGACAAGAAAACCCCGATGTCGTATATCATTCTCTTTGGGAACAGATATTCAACTTCAACCAATATCTAACTGTAGGAACATCACTTTAGATTATCTGCAAACATAATTAGGGGCGCAAAACGACCTCGCTGACGACGCATCCGTGAACATCAGTTCGTGGTCATCATCGCTGCTCCTGCTGACGCTGCGGGAGCAGTTCAGTTCATGGCCATCATCGCTGCTCTTGCTGACACTGGCATTGCGGAAGTAGCTTGGGTGAGCAATGGGACCAGAACGAGTCCCCTCACGAAACCCTGAAAGATATTGGTCAGGACATGATTATGTTTTCCAGTCACCTGGGACTGTCTGTCATTCGCTCCTGAAGGCGTCTGAGGAGGGGAGGAGTGGAGGAGAAGTAGGAAGAGGAGGAAGCAGAGGCGGTGGCGAAGATGGAGGCGGTGTCGGAGGCAGAGGCGGAGGCGGATGGGAAAGAGGAGGGGAGGGAGGAGGAGGAGGGGGGATAATATACAGGTTATGAAGGCAGCAGGGACATGAGGGTCAGCCCTGTTTCCAGCGTGAACCACGTGATGATCTGATGGCCAGGTAGGGTCTATGCCAGGGTCTGATAGTATACCAAGCTTCGGAGAGTGAACCACGGGGTGGTCTCATGGTCAGGTTGGGTCTGTTCGAAGAACGGGGAATCGACTAGGGTCTGATCTGGTAGCTTGGGTCATGGTATCAGGTGGTGGCCTGAGCCGTCCGACCCTCGGCCGGGGTCTGAGGGTCGGCCAGGGTATCAGGTGGTGGCCGGAGCCGCCCGACCCTCGGCCGGGGTCTGAGGGTCGGCCAGGGTATCAGGTGGTGGCCTGAGCCGTCCGACCCTCGGCCGGGGTCTGAGGGTCGGCCAGGGTATCAGGTGGTGGCCGGAGCCGTGCGACCCTCGGCCGGGGTCTGAGGGTCGGCCAGGGTATCAGGTGGTGGCCGGAGCCGCCCGACCCTCGGCCAGGGTCTGAGGGTCGGCCAGGGTATCAGGTGGTGGCCGGAGCCGCCCGACCCTCGGCCGGGGTCTGAGGGTCGGCCAGGGTATCAGGTGGTGGCCGAGCCGCCCCCGGCCGGGGTCTGAGGGTCGGCCAGGGTATCAGGTGGTGGCCTGAGCCGTCCGACCCTCGGGCGGGGTCTGAGGGTCGGCCAGGGTATCAGGTGGTGGCCGGAGCCGTGCGACCCTCGGCCAGGGTCTGAGGGTCGGCCAGGGTATCAGGTGGTGGCCGGAGCCGTCCGACCCTCGGCCGGGGTCTGAGGGTCGGCCAGGGTATCAGGTGGTGGCCGGAGCCGTGCGACCCTCGGCCGTGGTCTGAGGGTCGGCCAGGGTATCAGGTGGTGGCCGGAGCCGCCCGACCCTCGGCCGTGGTCTCAGGGTCGGCCAGGGTATCAGGTGGTGGCCGGAGCCGTGCGACCCTCGGCCGGGGTCTGAGGGTCGGCCAGGGTATCAGGTGGTGGCCGGAGCCGTGCGACCCTCGGCCAGGGTCTGAGGGTCGGCCAGGGTATCAGGTGGTGGCCGGAGCCGTGCGACCCTCGGCCGGGGTCTCAGGGTCGGCCAGGGTATCAGGTGGTGGCTTGTGCCGTGCGACCCTCGGCCGGGGTCTGAGGGTCGGCCAGGGTGTCAGGTGGTGGCCGGAGCCGCCCGACCCTCGGCCGGGGTCTGAGGGTCGGCCAGGGTATCAGGTGGTGGCCGGAGCCAGCCTGACGCCCCGCTTCCTCTGACTGGGGTACCTGGCGGTGGACCGCTATCAGCGGCCTCCTGTGTGGTGGCGGCTTAGACCGTCCAATAGCGGCGAGCCGCCGAGATAGTGGCGGCCGGTCATCATAAAAGCGCAAAGTTAAATCCTTCAGCTGCATTCTTATCTTAATTAGTCCACGCCGCCCATGCAATTTCACGATAAACCGTGCATAAGCGTAGCGAGGACCCGCGGGCGGGGGTTTTCTGTCGGTGGACGCTGTGCTGGACAAGGTTTGAACCGGGGGATTCGTGGTTGGTTGGTGAAGACGGGCGGTGCGGTCAGGACTGACGCGATCTCGGCGCCGTGCCGGCGGCGGTTTTCAGAGCCCAGTCGGACGGCGGATGCACGGCGCAGCGTGTCTGGAACGTGGGCTGCCGTGCGCCTCCGCCTGCCAGTCGGACGCCGCACCAGAGCTCCGGTCGGCGTGTTGTGGCCAGACTGGCCACGCGGGCGCCTGTGCGGCCAGGCTCTCTGGGGCTGTCCACTGGCCACGGTGGCCTGTGCGGCCAGGCTCTCTGGGGCTGTCCACTGGCCACGGTGGCCTGTGCGGTACTGTCCGCCGGCCACGATGGCCTATGGGGTGCTGTTCGCTGGCCACGGTGGCCTGTGCGGCACTGTCCGCCGGCCACGATGGCCTATGGGGTGCTGTTCGCTGGCCACGGTGGCTGGGCTAAATAGAGGTCACGTGACGCCAGCCATGCCGACAAAGTGGACTGGGTTGCGTGCCTCAACGGTGAAATGCGCGTTTTTCCTCGGCTTCCTCCTCACAACACGTCCAAATTGCACTCTGATTATCCTTTGTTTGTAACAAGCAATTTAGCGCAGCGCCACCGAGGCGTTCCGCTGAAAACCGAAATAAAAGGAGGTTATCGCGTATGTTCAGTGTCGATGACTGACTCCCCACGCCACTGTTGTTAGCCAAATCCCAGCAGAAAGGCTGACAGCGCGTATTTCACGTGTTACATCGAATGGTCTGCGTGTGATTGTTTACACTGCAATTTGTTGGGAACGGGCAGGTCGATGTGATGCTAACTCAATCAAATGTCATCTGATTTCTCCGAATGTCGTCAACATGCGTGCTTGGAGTTAATAATTAGCCTGGCAGCAGTAGCCAACTGGTCATGCTATTTGTCATCGCAAAACATCGCCGGCATAAATCGCACGTTCCCACGATTTTCTTACCGTGAAATGTCCATCATAGCTCTAAATTCGGGTTCGACTGACGTCTACAAATCAGCAGGTCTGCGATTTCCTCACTCGTAATTGGGGGCGCATTAGTTGGTAGCAACCCAAGGTTGTGATCGTTGCTTCACAGTGGTTCTCGTTACAGCGTGACATCGGGCTGTTCTTGCCTGTCACCAACTATGTCCAGTTATCTATACATTCCAGAACTGGTGCTATTCCATAACTGGTAGCCTGCATTCGTGCATTCAGTCTACACTGCATTCATCCTATCTTAGCTTGCAAATCGCACACACAATAATCCCGCTCATTGCCAACTCAACCGAAGTGTTCTCGACCAAACTAATTACGGCATCTAGTGAGTGCTAATTGTGTCATAAACAGTCAACTCATTCTGCAACTGCACTGGTGCAGATTGGTGTGTATACCGATTAGCAGCAACAGCAGCAGACAAAGCAGCAGTTGAATTGGAAAATAACCAGGGTGAAAATGCAGTGCAGTCGGACGTGGAACAGGTGGGAGTCGGCACATTGGTTAGTCCCGAGGAAGTCCCATGTGGGACAGATGGGAGAGTCGGCACGTTGGCTAGTACTGAGGAGGTCCCATGTGTGTCACGACATCACCTGTGTGTCACATCACCTGTACGTCACGACATCACATGTTTGCTGCGATATCACATGTTTGCCACGACGTCATCTGTGTCTATCACAACATGAGTCAGGCCCGAAATACTGCGAGGGAAATCAGGTTGCTATGCTTCCTCTCTCGTCTCTTTACCAGCATTCTCGATTCATTACAGGCTGCATACATGTGCATATATATATATATATATATATATATATATATATATATATATATATATATATATATATATATATATATATATATATATATGTGCGATTGAGTTCGGCAATTGGTAATCAATTTAATGCCTCGACCGCGTTTTGTTGGCCAGCATGATGCAGCATGCACGAGCCAGCTATTCAGGACGCACACCGCTATTCGCGGTCTGTTCGGTCAGGTTCGGCGTCACTAAAGTCGTCACGCAGGACCCTTTTGTGGCTGGCCCGTTTTGTTCGCCGGTGCCCAGTTTGGCTATGTGTGATATTTCATGTGCCGGGTTCATCGAGTCTTAGGGAATACCGCATCGGCACTAAAGACCGTAAATAGTTGTTTTTTCCTTGCACACAGGCTGTGACACACAGCACATGGAGACAGAATTTCCTGGTGCGCTGTACACTGTGTGCAGTCATTAAGGTAAATTTAGAGTATGGGTGTTCTTTTATATACTTCTGAGGCGGCAAGTGCCCACTGAATGTTTGATTTGTGGCTCCCATCCTCCAATAATTTCGGCTTTTAACATGGCACCCTGTGGAGTGTGCCCCCTCAATCCATTTGGGCTTGCCCATTGCCTTGATATATTGTATCCCCTTACCCCACACCCAGTAATTTCCAGAAATTATCGCCCCTGACCTCGAGTGACCAGAAACGGGTTTTATGGAACCTGCTGCTGTTAGCGCTGTCGGGCTGTATGGTCCCTTCTGCTACCCTCAGGGCTGTTGGCCTTTATGGTCGGTCTCTGCTGCTGCCGCCAGGGCTATATGTTATATGTTAGCGTGCATGCAGACAGCAGGTGTGATGCCTTCGTATCATCTGTGTCTAACATGATTCATCAAAATAGCCAACTTCCGACCATCCAGCTGACTGTTGCTTCATATGTAGCGCATGAGAACACAACCCTGACTGTCTACCCGGTCATTTCAAACACGGTAATCTCGATTTATGGTGTGCGCAGTGCCTTTCTCGTGGTCTTTTAACATCCAATAGGCAATTGCAAGCATTCTGCACCACAGACAGAGACAGAGACAGACACTCTGGGCCATTTCAACCACCTTACCGATTGTCCGGACTATTCCACCCGTCACGAATTACCAGGACCATTCCACCCGTCACTATTCACCCGGGACATTCCATCCAGCACTAAAGTCCCGGATCATTCCACCGTCACCAAATATCCGGACCATTCCACCCGTCACCAATTACCCGGACCATTCCACCCGTCGCCAAAAACCCGGACCATTCCACCCGCCACCAATTTCCCGAACCATTCCGCCCGTCACTATTTACTCTGGCCATTCCATCCATCACAGAGTGCTTGTGGCATTCCACACGACACCGGTCGGCCGGGCCAGTCCACACCACACCGACGGTCGGGGGCAGTCCACAGTGGATCTGTGGCTGGACCGCCGCGTGCTCGGCAGACCCATGTCCGCTGAAGTCACAAATGAAGACCGGCCGGTGACGTGGTGGCACGCTGACCACGCAGGCGGTGTCGTCTGCGGCCGTGGCCGCACCAGTTTATCGCCGATAAAGCGCCGCGCAGCGCCGAGCTCGTCTCGCCTCACAGCATCACTGGGCACAAGAGTCCGAGCGAGTGCGGGACAGCGGACGGTGCGGTTCCACCCGAGGGCCTGGCAGTGGGAAATGGTGGACAGTGTAGTTCTACCTGCGGGCCTGGCGGTGGAGAATGGTGGACAGTGTAGTTCCACCCGAGGGCCTGGCAGTGGGAAATGGTGGACAGTGTAGTTCTACCTGCGGGCCTGGCGGTGGAGAATGGTGGACAGTGTAGTTCTACCTGCGGGCCTGGCGGTGGAGAATGGTGGACAGTGTAGTTCTACCCCCTGAGCCTGGCGGTGGGGAAGGGTGGTAGTGTGTGGCCACCGGCGCGCCGTGTTCCTGTCCGTGTTCCCGGCCGTGTTCCTGGCTGTGTTCCTGGCCGTGTTCCCGGCCGTGTTCCGGCCGTGTTCCTGGCTGTGTTCCGGGCCGTGTTCCGGGCCGTGTTCCTGGCCGTGTTCCCGGCCGTGTTCCGGCCGTGTTCCTGGCTGTGTTCCGGGCCGTGTTCCGGGCCGTGCTACGGCCGTGCTCCGGGCCGTGCTACGGCCGTGTTCCGGGCCGTGTTCCGGCCGTGTTCCCGGCCGTGTTCCTGGCTGTGTTCCGGCCGTGTTCCCGGCCGTGTTCCGGGCCGTGTTCCGGGCCGTGTTCCCGGCCGTGTTCCCGGCCGTGTTCCGGGCCGTGTTCCGGGCCGTGTTCCCGGCCGTGTCCCGGCCGTGTTCCGGCCGTTTCGGCCGTGTTCCGGCCGTGTTCCGGCCGTGTTCCGGCTGGTTCCCGGCCGTGTTCCGCCGGCCGCCGTGTTCGCTGGCCGTGTTCCGGGCCGTGTTTCCGGCCGTGCTACGGTCGTGCGGATTCCGCCGCGAGTCGGCGTGCTCGGGCCGTGCGCACTGGAGCACGAGGCGGGCGACGCCACGGCCGCCACCACCGCCCAGGTGTGCCGGGCGTCACCGCCCAGGTGTGACGCGAGCGCCACCGCTCCAGGTGTGACGCGAGCGTTACCGCTCCAGGTGTGACGCGAGCGTCACCGCTCCAGGTGTGACGCGAGCGTCACCGCTCCAGATGTGACGCGAGCGTCACCGCTCCAGGTGTGACACGAGCGTCACCGCTCCAGGTGTGACGCGAGCGTCACCGCTCCAGATGTGACGCGAGCGTCACCGCTCCAGGTGTGACGCAAGCGTCACCGCTCCAGGTGTGACGCGAGCGCCACCGCTCCAGGTGTGACGCGAGCGTCACCGCTCCAGGTGTGACGCGAGCGTCACCGCTCCAGGTGTGACGCGAGCGTCACCGCTCCAGGTGTGACGCGAGCGTCACCGCTCCAGGTGTGACGCGAGCGTGTCGTGCCTCTGACGCGCCGCCCGCCGCCAGAAGCGCGCGCCGGCGAGCCGCCACCACGCGGCCGCCGCAGTCGGCGCGTCACCGCGTCACGCGTCACCGCGTCACGCGTCACCGTGCCGCGGCGCCGCGCCGATGGATCACGTCGACTGACGCGCTGTTTTCTCACATGACCGCGATACGATCTCGCTGGCCGGCCGTCGCCTCCTTAGAATGCAGGCGGGCGCGGCGAGTTTTGACAAAGTGGCCGCCCGACAAACCTGCCTGTCGCCGCCCGCAGATTGACAGGCGAAATTTACGTTGCGACCGAATACAGATTTGCCCGACCAGGTGATAAGGGGTGAACTTTTAAAGTGCGAACGCCTGCACGGCAGCTTTGTAGTGGCCGGCGCGCGGCGGCCGGCGGGTGACGCGAGGGACGCCGCTGGCAGGACAATGGGTGCACGCGCCCAGACTAGGCAGCCGATCGGCGAATTTAGTGGCCGATGATATCGCGTCATCGGCGGCGCGGCGCGGCAGACGGCGCGGCCGAGCCTGCAGCCCGTGTCGCCGACAGGCCGACACCATCCGGGGCAACCCGTGCTCGACCACCGCCTCGGGGAGTCGGCGTCGGTGGGCTGACCGCCTCGGGGAGTTGACGTCGGCGGGCTGACCGCCTCGGGGAGTCGACGTCGGTGGGCTGACCGCCTCGGGGAGTCGACGTCGGCGGGCTGACCGCCTCGGGGAGTCGACGTCGGCGCGGTGAGGGCACACGCCGGCCCAGCGGCCGCCGGCGCGTGAGTGTGCCGTCGCGTCTCGTGCGCTGACGACAGATAGCGCGGGTGGAGCCGACACGCGATACGGCGTATTTGTAAACAGTACAAATTGCGGCCGGTGCCGCCTGCGATGGCGGCGATACGGGCCACTTCAGAGCGGCGGCGGCGGCGTCGCGCGCACGGCCGCCGCCGCCGCCGCCGCCGCCGCTGATGATATCGTCGCCGCCGCCCGCGCCCTTCGAGCGGTGATCGGCGGCGCGCCCACCTGTCGTCGCGCCGCCGCCGCCGCCGCCGCCGTCGCCGCCGCCGCCGCCGCCGTCGCCGCCGCCGCCCGTGTTGACGACAGAGGCGCGCCAGCTCGCGCCAACCTCGCCAATCGCGGGATGACTGGCGCAAGCTCCGCCCCGCGACACCCCGGCGCGAGCCGTTCGGGCTGTTGATGCGGCGAGGTCGCACGGCTGGCGGCTGACACCGCCACAGGTGGCGGCGGCGGCGCGGCGGCCCGCTGCCAGCTCATGAAGCCGCCATGTTGCCACCCCCTCCCCACTCTTATAACCTGCTGACGGCTCGACCGGCCGGAAGCCATTCGCCGCTAGCGGCGCCTGGGAAATAAAACCATCGGTTCCGCCAGGAGAAAACGCAATTGTTGTAATTGTTGTAATTGTTTTAGAGCATTGCCCGGCTGATGGCGACACTAAGCTGTTTAGAGGGCTGTCACGCGCCGACGACAGATGTTTTCCAAACCAGTGATGATGGTCAGCTGTCTGTGAAAATATTGACGGCACCCAGTCACCTGTTACACAGGTGGTGATACCTGGCTGCTTTTCACAATAGTAGTGATGCTCAGACGTTGGTCCGGGTGGTGGTGATGCTCAGACGTTGGTCAGGGTGGTGGTGATGCTCAGACGTTGGTCCGGGTGGTGATGATGCTCAGACGTTGGTCCGGGTGGTGGTAATGCTCAGACGTTAGTCAGGGGTGGTGATGATGCTCAGACATTGGTCCGGGTGGTGGCGATGCTCAGACGTTGGTCAGGGTGATGGCGATGCTCAGACGTTGGTCAGGGGTGGTGATGCCCAGACGTTGGTCAGGGTGGTGGTGATGCTCAGACGTTGGTCAGGGTGGTGGTGATGCTCAGACGTTGGTCAGGGTGGTGGTGATGCTCAGACGTTGGTCAGGGTGGTGGTGATGCTCAGACGTTGGTCAGGGTGGTGGTGATACTCAGACGTTGGTCGGGTGGGGATTGGTCAGGGTGGTGGTGATGCTCAGACGTTGGTCCGGGTGGTGGTGATGCTCAGACGTTGGTCAGGGTGGTGGTGATGCTCAGACGTTGGTCCGGGTGGTGGTGATGCTCAGACGTTGGTCAGGGTGGTGGTGATGCTCAGACGTTGGTCCGGGTGGTGGTGATGCTCAGACGTTGGTCCGGGTGGTGATGATGCTCAGACGTTGGTCCGGGTGGTGGTGATGCTCAGACGTTGGTCAGGGTGGTGATGATGCTCAGACGTTGGTCAGGGTGGTGGTGATGCTCAGACGTTGGTCAGGGTGGTGGTGATGCTCAGACGTTGGTCAGGGTGATGGCGATGCTCAGACGTTGGTCAGGGTGGTGGTGATGCTCAGACGTTGGTCAGGGTGATGGTGATGCTCAGACGTTGGTCAGGGTGGTGGTGATGCTCAGACGTTGGTCAGGGTGATGGCGATGCTCAGACGTTGGTCCGGGGTGGTGGTGATGCTCAGACGTTGGCCAGGGTGGTTGTGATGCCCAGACGTTGGTCAGGGTGGTGGTGATGCTCAGACGTTGGTCAGGGTGATGGCGATGCTCAGACGTTGGTCAGGGGTGGTGATGCCCAGACGTTGGTCAGGGTGGTGGTGATGCTCAGACGTTAGTCAGGGGTGGTGGTGATGCCCAGACGTTGGTCCGGGTGGTGGTGATGCTCAGACGTTGGTCAGGGGTGGTGATGCCCAGACGTTGGTCAGGATGGCGGTGATGCTCAGACGTTGGTCAGGGTGGTGGTGATGCCGTTGGCAGGTGATGGCGATGCCCAGACGTTGGTCAGGGTGGTGGTGATGCTCGGTTGCATGAGTGGAACTGAATCAGATGAATTTGAACCGCTACAAGCGTCGACTGGGCAGTTGTATGGCATTGCGAAGCCTGACACTTCCTGTGGGCTTCCTGTGAAGTCGCAGAACACACAGGCCAGCCTCTTTTGGTGGAGTGCTGTCCGTCTGCAGACAGACGGCAAACCCAGCAGGGGCTCAGCCGTTTCCCGAAATATCGGTGAGAGCATGAGTGTCTTCGATGAATTGATTGGGCACGGTGGCCATGACCTTCTTGATGGTCAAAGCTGCCTCGAAAGCCATTTTATCTAGCATACGCCCTTAGGCTAATGGTTCAGCTTTGATCTGATTGGATAGGACAACTCAATTATTCAGGGGACCAGTGTCCCCCCTCCCTAAGCGTATGCAATGGCACCTAAGGGTGAGAGTCGATAAAGATGAAAGTCGAAATTATGAATGGGAGAGTCCGATAAGGATGAGAGTCGATATGAGGGATGGGAGAGTCGGGTGAGATCCGAGATAAGGATGAGAGAGTCGACAATGGTGAGAGTCGAGATAAGGATGAGAGAGTCGACAATGGTGAGAGTCGAGATAAGGATGAGAGAATCGGTAGGGGTGAGAGTCGAGATAAGGATGAGAGAGTCGACAAGGGTGTGAGTCGATAAACCGTGGAGATGTCACTAAATGCTGGCAACCGTTCTTTATGACGATCTCGGCATCTCGGTTAATGATAAAAGTTTTATATGCGCGCAGCAACATCACACCTTCAAGTAATACATTACCTGATTAGCAGTTACCAGTGAGGCTGCCGAAAGACAATTAGGCTGACTAATAGTTCCGAATGAAGCCATTGCACGCTATTTGCTCCATTTGTTTTCAAATCAGAAGTAAATTACTCATTCCCGCACGCTATCTGAGATTCTATCGCCCAACTGCCATGAAGGCGGGATGGCGGTTCCCAGAGATAGCAGGCTGCCTTGGCCTCGGCCACTGTATGGAAATATACCACCATCATCATCATCATCATCACACCTCATCCAGCTCAACAAAAGCAGAGTGAAAGCAAATGGGTGGTCTGCTTTAAGAGTGGGTGGAAATAATTGCCGGCATGCACCACGAACGATACATGTCTCAATAATGAACTGTAAACTCATCTTCCTGTAACTGGAAACTAGATTATGTGAACGGGCATAAAGAGAAAGGAGAAATGCGAGTCTTTCCCACGGTCTGACGACAATGGGACAACACGTGCGAGCGGCTGATGTAGTCGAGTGCACGATTGCACGTGCGTACGTGTGTACGACTGCATGGGTGTCTTACATCACCATATTACGAGCACCGTTTTAGCTTATTTCATTAACTGCAGGTTATCTTAACTTTGCGGCATGGATGTCACTTTGTGAAATTCATTGGGGGGGAAAATTGGTGGTCTTGGTGTCATTTTTCTGCGGAGGGACGCCATCGGCTGAAAAACAGTTCGTGAAGTGGGCGAAGTATAAACTAGAGCGTTCTGGAAGGACGCCTATATGGGCTCAATGATTAAGCTTCGGTCTAAGTTTGGGGAGTAAAATCACTGATTTTGGGGGAAGGGGTGAAGATTAATGAATGGGGACAGTTTCACCCCTTAGCGCATACAAAGTATCACCCGTTATTTGCGGTACCTTGCATAGCAGTCTTTTTTAAATATTGGTCAAATTATCTTGTTCGCATCACTTATCAGTGGTTACCAGGTAAGCACATGGTCAAGACCTTTTCATATTAATGAGGTCAAGTACTAGACTCGATCACAGTAGCTGATGCAGGATTCCTTTTTTAAATATTGGTCAAATTATCTTGTTCGCATTACTTCTCAGTGGTTACCAGGTAAGCACATGGTCAAGACCTTTTCATATTAATGAGGTCAAGTGCTAGACTCGATCACAGTAGCTGATGCAGTATTCCTTTCGCATGGTGCATGCTGTTATGCAGGTCAATGTTTCGTCACATAATCGAATCGGTGCAAATGGGCTGGAGCCGTACATACTCAAGAACCAATGACCTGACCTAGCCTGACTTCATGGCTACCCCGGCCACAGTCTACGGCACACCTGTGGTACATGTGATCTCGCGCGAGCTCAGGTGATTTCATACGATCTCATGTGACCTCATGTGATCTCATGTGACTTCTTCACCGGGCTCACTCTCCACCAGCGCCCAGATGACTACCAACCGTGCCATGAATGAATGGTATGGGAGGCGGAGAGCATGACTCTCTTAAAATGCTGGGTCGCTCCATCAAAATGAAAGCTTTAGCCTTTTCCAATCAGAATTTGATGGCAAAACCGTGCGATTTTGGTGAGCAGTAGTTTCCTTTATCTTCACTTGTTTTGATTGCACGTTGCACTATGCTTTTCACGTTAGTTTCGGAGATTTTATGGCCCTCCCAAATTAATTCAACTGCTCAACATTGTTGTGCATAGCTTAGCAGCCCGTCGCGTTGCGTGGCACACGACATCGCCTCACTAACGCCACGCCCCTTCCCTCCGCAGTGTGTGGTTCCGTGACGGCACGGTGACCTGACCTCGCCGCGCTCTCCGGCAGATTACTCGGCGGCGCGGACTGCCGCCAGTCCGGACTTCGCCGGCCGTCCACCCAGCCGACCGGCCCCCCGCTCCCCGATGGGCGTGTCAGAGCGGCCGGCCGCGCCCCAGGCCCTCGACGCATCGCCGCCGCCCAAGGACGCGTCGCAGCCGATGCGCGTGCGCGCCGACATGACCCCGGCGGCCGAGGCGACCGACGCCGAGCGTGACCTGCGCGGCGACCTGCGCGGCGACCTGCGCGAGTCGGCCGCCAGCGACGAGGACAGGCCGATCGACGTGGAGGGCGAGGGCGACGAGGAGGAGGAGACGGCGGCGAGCGCCGAGGGCGCCGAGGGCGCCACCGGCGCCGGCGACGTCGAGATGGACGCCGAGTTCCCGCCCAAGCGGAAACAACGCCGCTACCGCACCACCTTCACGAGCTTCCAGCTGGAGGAGCTGGAGAAGGCCTTCTCCCGGACACACTACCCAGACGTGTTTACCAGGTGAGCGGTGGTGACCCCAGCGGATGTTTTTTGTTTCCACTGGCGGTGAAAATTGCCAGGTCAGGCCAATGTGCAGCATTAGGTGCTACGGAGAACAGGCCATACGCCAATAACTTCACTAAATGTGACATTAACATATAGCATGCACGGGAAGCGACGTTCTGAAGCGACCTTCATACTTCGTGACTCCCAGGACGCCTCTCGTTAAAGCAGCGGACAGTCTAGAGGTCTCAAATCAACGTCTGATAAGTATAGCTCACGGTCACCTACCTATCCCGCACCGGATCAATGCATCACATAGGTTACAGCTGAGAACTGGGCCAGGTCAGATGGTGGGATAAATGGGCAGTGTTCAAGGCGGTCAGCGAAGGACATAATGGGACGTGGGACGTGGACGCTTGAAATGATCAGTCCTATTGATGTATCTCGTGCACAAAATCATCCGTAAATGAATGCTCTCTTGTCTTGATCATAGCGAGCCCACAGATGACCTCGTAATGTCAGAGGTCACATCTTATGAAAGGTGTCAAGTATTTCAGGCGAGATAATTAACGTCATCATTCCTGCAGTCATGCCCTGCAATGCCATTCATTCTGCTGGAATTAATTCACGCTTCATCGAAACAAACCCGCGCCTGGGTTCGGCTACAATCAGAACAATGCGGCCTTCAGAGCCCTTCGCTTCACACATGTGGTTCTGAGCGCACATCAGCCGCAGGGGTAGGTCAGAGTCAGACGGGAGGTGCACCACCTGCACCCGCTCTCACCACGTGACACACCGCCGGGCGCTCTCACCGCGTGACACACCGGTGAGCGTTCTTACCACGTGACACACCGGTGGGCGTCTCTCACCGTGTGGCACACCGGTGGGCGTTCTTACCACGTGACACACCGGTGGGCGTTCCACCGTGTGACACACCGGTGGGCGCTCTCACCGGTGGCCACACCGGTGGGCGTCTCACCGTGTGACACACCGGTGGGCGTTCTTACCACGTGACACATTGGTGGGCGCTCTCACCGTGTGGCACACCGGTGGGCGTTCTTACCGTGTGGCACACCGGTGGGCGTTCTCACCGCGTGACACACCGGTGGGCGTTCTCACCGTGTGGCACACCGGTGGGCGCTCTCACCGTGTGACACACCGGTGGGCGCTCTTACCACGTGACACATTGGTGGGCGTTCTCACCGCGTGACACACCAATGGGTTCTCTCACCGCGTGACACACCGGTGGGCGCTCTCACCGCGTGACACACCGGTGAGCGTTCTCACCGCGTGACACACCGGTGGGCGTTCTCACCGTGTGACACACCGGTGGGCGTTCTCACCGCGTGACACACCGGTGGAAGGCAGTCATCGCTACACTTGTGTCGTGTCCCGACCGATGTCTCGTGCATTGACGCAGATGAGTGATCCCCGTGATCCTTGATCTCCCGTCGTCCGTGATCTCTGAATTGTCTGGAGTCCGTCATCTGTGATTTGTGTAGCATCTGACATCTGTCATCCGAGATCTTTGTGTCATCTCACATTCGCCATCCGTGCTGTTTATGACATCCGCTATCCATGCTCGCGACACATGATGTTCGTCGTCCGTGATATCCGTGACGCATTATCTCACGTCGTCCGTGACATCCGTGACGCATTATCTCACGTCGTCCGTGATATCCGTGACGCATTATCTCACGTCGTCCGTGATATCCGTGACGCATTATCTCACGACGTCCGTGATATCCGTGACGCATTATCTCACGTCGTCCGTGATATCCGTGACGCGCCATCTCATGTCGTCCGTGATCCTCGTGCTGCATGACGTCCGTGAGGTCAGAGGTTGGATCCTCAGTCGGCTGACCACTGGCGACGCCGTTTCAGGGAGGAGCTGGCCATGAAAGTCGGACTCACCGAGGCTCGCATCCAGGTACGTACCGGCTCGGCTCCGGCCGGCCACGACACGGACCTGCCGCCGCCGCTGGCGCGCGGGGAACAGCTCCATTTACACCGGACGGCCGACCGTGCACGGTTCCCACACAAACGGCCTGCTTAGCGGCCATCCCGCCGCGCGCACAATGGCTCTCCGAATCTAATTTAATTTTTATTTGAGCATCGGTCCTTTTAATGCGCGTTCTCGGCAGTAAAGCGATTATATGCCGTATACCAATTTCAGGCGCTGTTTGTAGCTTTAGGCTTTAGAGCACTATAAAGTGGACGTCTGGTGGAGGGCCACGAGTCTTCCGCGCTGCGCCTGCTTGTCCACTTCGCGAAATAGTTAACTATTCTAGAAATAAGCTCTAACTGCTGGCCGCAATATGCGGTCCTTAACTAGACCATTTGCTAGGAATAACAGTGCGCCCGTGGTCATGAACCCACCCCAATTTGCACGCCAGCGGCACTAATGTGCATTTTTCACGAACCCTTGAAAAGTCCCACATTAAGCGACGTGTATCACGTCATGTTGGCAATTTTCTCCTCGTCGCCATGACGACCGACTGATTAAAACCGAAAACAGCCGCCCGCCGTTGGGCTCCGTTCGACGCAACTCGATGACTCGTCATGGTCCACCCCAACCCGGCCAGGCCTGGTCTGGTCCGGCCCAGCCTGGGCCAGCCTGGCCCAGTCCAGCCCAGCCCAGCCCATCACAGTCCAGCCCGGCCCAGCCTGGCCCAGTCCAACCCAGCCTGGCCCAGTCCAACCCAGCCTGGCCCAGTCCAGCCCAGCCTGGCCCAGTCCAGCCCAGCCTGGCCCAGTCCAGCCCAGCCTGGCCCAGTCCAGCCCAGCTCAGCCCACCCCGCCCCAGCCTGCAGCCCAGCCCAGCCTAGCCTAGCCTAGCCTAGCCTAGGCCGGCCTAGCCTAGCCTGACCTAGCCTGACCCAGCCCGGCCCAGCCCAGTCCAGCCCAGCCTAGCCCAGCCCGGCTCGGCCCGGCTCGGCCCGTCCCGTCCCGGCTCGGCCCGGCCCGGCCCGTCCCGTCCCGTCCCGTCCCGTCCCGTCCCGTCCCGTCCCGTCCCGTCCCGTCCCGTCCCGTCCCGTCCCGTCCCGTCCCGTCCCGTCCCGTCCCGTCCCGTCCCGTCCCGTCCCGTCCCGTCCCGTCCCGTCCCGTCCCGTCCCGTCCCGTCCCGTCCCGTCCCGTCCCGGCTCGGCTCGGCCGATCTTCACGACTGCGGCGCCCGTGCTGTCTAAATGGCTGCCGCATGTTGACGCCGGGACGCGCGCGATAGGCGGCGCCCTTGTCGCCTCACCAGATACGCCGCGGCGGGCTTGTCGCCTCGCCAGACACGCCGCGACGGGCTCCCGGCCGCGCCACGTTCGCTCCTGCGCCGCCTCGATTCGTGTCATCACACGATCCCGTCATTACGCCGTGCGGCGCGCCGCTATCTCATCAGTCATACTGTTTGCCTAATGTATGCCTGTTGTCGTCCGCGCACCGCCCCCAGTTAGTCGGTGGACAAAGACGGCGCACGCAAGCGCCGCCGCCCGTGACGCGCGCGCTACCTTATCGGAGCCGCGGGGTCCGCCTGACCGGCGGCGGCCGAGCTGCCAGACAGCGGCGGCCGAGCTGCCAGACAGCGGCGGCCGAGCTGCCAGTGAGCGGCGGCCGAGCTGCCAGACAGCGGCGGCTGAGCTGCCAGAGAGCGGCGGCTGAGCTGCCAGAGAGCTGCCAGACAGCGGCGGCCGAGCTGCCAGAGAGCTGCCAGCGAGCGGCGGCTGAGCTGCCAGTGAGCGGCGGCTGAGCTGCCAGTGAGCGGCGGCCGAGCTGCTGAGCGGCGGCCGAGCTGCCAGACGCGGCGCTAGCTGCCAGTCGGCGGTGAGTGGGGAGGGGGGCGACGACGTTGCATCGCGCCGTGAGCGGCGTCTGGAATTGAATGTGGCTGCTAATTGCCGGGCCGCAGGAGGAAGTGGGGAAATTGGTGGCGCTGGCGACACGCCACTCTACCAGCCAGCGCCCCGCCACGATTTATGGTGTGAACATCGTGACCCTATTATGGCTGGTAATAGGAGAGCTGGAGGTGGCGGCCCGGGCACCTGCAGCCTCTCGCTCCAGAGTCATGCACAGGATCCGCCCATGTCTGGGCGGATCCTCGCGGAGCTCCCGCCCGGACGCATTTCTCGTGGGGGAGGGGATGCTGTTGGTTCCCAAAACTACGTGGAATTTAGCATTACGCATATGGCGTTGCATCCAATTAATCGACTTAAAAAACATTTTTCCCCTACCTAATTAAAAATAATGTGGCGACGCCGTTCACAAAATGCAGCATATGAGCACCGCACCATTTTATATATAGTGTCGATTATTCGTATCGTGGCAGGCGGACTCTTTACTATGAGGCATAATGGAACATCCTCTTTACTCACGCGCGTGGTCCTGGTGGCATGCATGTGGGCGGGTGGGACACACGGGGGCCGGGTTGGTGGGGGCCGGGTGGGACACACGGGGGCCGGGTTGGTGGGGCCCGGGTGGGACACACGGGGCTCGGGTGGGACACACGGGGCCCTGGTGGGACACTCGGGGACGGGTGGGACACTCGGGGCCCGGGTGGGACACTCGGGGCCCGGGTAGGACACTCGGGGCCCGGGTGGGACACTCGTGGCCCGGGTGGGACACACGGGGGCCGGGTTGGTGGGGCCCGGGTAGGACACACGGGGCCCGGGTGGGACACTCGAGGCCGGGTTGGTGGGGGCCGGGTGGGGCACACGGGGGCCGGGTTGGTGGAGCCCGGGTAGGACACACGGGGGCCGGGTTGGTGGGGCCCGGGTGGGACACACGGGGGCCGGGTTGGTGGGGCCCGGGTGGGACACACGGGGGCCGGGTTGGTGGGGGCCGGGTAGGACACACGGGGGCCGGGTTGGTGGGGCCCGGGTGGGACACACGGGGGCCGGGTGGGACACACGGGGCCGGGTAGGACACACGGGGGCCGGGTTGGTGGGGCCCGGGTGGGACACTCGGGGCCCGGGTGGGACACACGGGGGCCGGGTGGGACACACGGGGGCCGGGCGGGACACTCGGGGGCCGGGTGAGACACTCGGGGGCCGGGCGGTACGCACGCCCCCCGACGACAGCCGTCTGCATCTGTCTCGGGCGCGGGCTGGCCGGGCGTGCGGCCGGCGGCGGCTGGCGGCGGTCGGCGGCGGCTGTCTGGCAGGAGACGGTCGGCGAGGCCCACCATTGGCATTCCTCGGCCGACGCGAACCGCAGCTCAGTACTTGGAAGGCCGAGTGCACTGCTCGGCCGCATGCCTTTGGACACGAATCGGTCGCTAGTGTGCCATGTGGCAGAAACATTGCACGAATAACGAGCTGGTCGTTGGCATTACGCTGCATCCTGATTAGCATGAGAACGAGATAAGTGTTAAGATATAGTCGACTGTATCGTGTCGACTAAACGGGTCTGACCACGGGAAAAGCTCGCAGCGCCCATCAACACGTACTTGCAGCTGAACGCCGGCCAATGCTTTATTTTTATCGCCCTCACCCGCCTACCCCAGCTCATTTCACGCTAATTTAATTAGTCACAACTTGTTTGTATACCTGTTCTGCTGGATTGGTTAAAATTCCACAGCTAATGGGATTAATATCGGGGGAGCGGGCGGGCGGGCGGGTGGACGCCGGTGAAATATGTCGGAGGTGCGGGGTGGCTGCGGACGGCCGCTCGCTCCGGCACAGACCGACAAGACGAATCGTTGCGACCAGGCGGGCCGATTAGCGAACGTATACGATCGCCGCGTATAAATATGTAACTGGCGGGTCGAGATAAACGACTGCCTCTTCGGCGGGAGATTGTTTGCGCGCGCGCGCGCTCGCGCTGGCCGCGATTTCAACATCGCCCGGGCGCCCGCCGCTCCGACCATCAATTACGTTATTTGCTCTTCATTTCCGGCTGGAGCGACCGCCACGATTGGCGGCGCGTCGTTCCCAGCCGGCTGATTGGGCCTGCCGCCGGCCGCAGCCACACCTAATTGGGCCGGCCGGCGGCGTCGTCGAGCCGACCGGATGCGCCGACGGGCCCGCTGTCCGTCGCGTCGACGTCGACGCATCACTAATCAATGCCGGCTGATCAATGCGGCGGCGCCGCGCCGAGTTGATGGACTGTCAGCGGCGGGCCAGCGCGCCCGTGTCACTGGCGGGCCAGCGCGCCCGTGTCACTGGCGGGCCAGCGCGCCCGTGTCACTGGCGGGCCAGCGCGCCCGTGTCACTGGCGGGCCAGCGCGCCCGTGTCACTGGCGGGCCAGCGCGCCCGTGTCACTGGCGGGCCAGCGCGCCCGTGTCAGGCGGGCCAGCGCGCCCGTGTCACTGGCGGGCCAGCCGCCGTCACAGGCATCAAACGCCGCCTTCTGCCGGCCGGTCTCTCCATCCTGTCCCCGTCACAGGCACTCACCAACCTGCCGACCCTTCTGCCGGCCGGTCTCTCCATCCTCGTACTCGTCACAGGCACTCACCAACCTGCCGACCCTTCTGCCGGCCGGTCTCTCCATCCCTGTCCCCGTCACAGGCACTCACCAACCTGCCGACCCTTCTGCCGGCCGGTCTCTTCACCCCTATCCCCGTCACAGGCACTAGCCAACCTGCTGACCCTTCTGCCGACCCTTCTACCGGCCGGTCTCTTCACCCCTGTCCCCGTCACAAGCACTCACCAACCTGCCGACCCTTCTGCCGGCCGGTCTCCCCATCCCTGTCCCCGTCACAGGCACTCACCAATCAGCCGACCCTTCTGCCGGCCGGTCTCTTCACCCCTATCCCCGTCACAGGCACTCACCAACCTGCCGAACCTTCTGCCGACCCTTCTGTCGGCCGGTCTCTTCACCCCTGTCCCCGTCACAAGCACTCACCAGCCTGCCGACTCCTATGCCGGCCAGTCTCTCCATTCCTGTACCTATCACAGACACTCACCAGCATGTCGACCCTTCTGCCGGCCGGTCTCTCCATCCTGCTGGATTGCCAAGCCGCTATGTCTTCCCTTCCCGGTCTGACTGTACAGTGTACACTTGTTTATCCACCATTGCAGTCTTCCTCGCTATCTCAGCTGCCGTATCTCGGCAGCCTAGGCGTAGTGACGCTTGCATAAGCACTTCAATGCTCGTCCAGTCCGCTAGTCGGCCTGCCCTGAGACCTACCCACCTGTCCAGTCGAATGACCTGTCCAGTCGAATGACCTCCTGTCCAGTCGAATGACCTTATCTAGTCGAATGACCTGTCCATTCAAATGACTTCCTGTCCAGTCGAGTGACCTCCTGTCCAGTCGAGTGACCTCTTGTCCAGTCGAATGACCTCCTGTTCAGTCGAATGACCTCCTGTCCAGTCTGACGGAGTGCCCGAGCGGTTAGCTCGAGTTAGCTTGACATTATGTCGGGCCACTGCATTGGCTGTATCGAAGGTCGGTGACCCGGTCAGAGAGGCACACTCTATGGTATTAAAAAGCGATTCAGCACCTCGTTTGGCAGCACGCACGGCCTTTACGCGATGCTGGCGCGAAATCGCCGGAGCAGGTAATTGATGGCTGGCCAGGTTATCGTCATGGATCATGCCATCGGTCGGCAGCGACGGTGCGCTGGCGGGCCTGCCTCCAGCTCTGACCAGTCGGCCTCAAGACGCGTAGAGCCGGCCTGCCTCCGGCTCTGACCAGTCGGCCTCAAGACGCGTAGAGCCGGCCTGCCTCCAGCTCTGACCAGTCGGCCTCAAGACGCGTAACCTCATTAGAGCCGGCCTGCCTCCAGCTCTGACGAGTCGGCCTCAAGACGCGTAGAGCCGGCCTGCCTCCGGCTCTGACGAGTCGGCCTCAAGACGCGTAGAGCCGGCCTGCCTCCGGCTCTGACGAGTCGGCCTCAAGACGCGTAGAGCCGGCCTGCCTCCAGCTCTGACCAGTCGGCCTCAAAAGTAAAGCCGGTTTTCCCCCAGCTCTGACCAGTGGATGACGCGTAGAGCCGGCCTGCCTCCAGCTCTGACGAGTCGGCCTCAAGACGCGTAGAGCCGGCCTGCCTCCAGCTCTGACCAGTCGGCCTCAAGACGCGTAGAGCCGGCCTGCCTCCAGCTCTGACCAGTCGGTCCCAATACGCGTAGAGCCGGCCTGCCTCCAGCTCTGACCAGTCGGCCTCAAGACGCGTAGAGCCGGCCTGCCTCCAGCTCTGACCAGTCGGTCCCAATACGCGTGGAGCCGGCCTGCCTCCAGCTCTGACCAGTCGGTCCCAAGACGCGTAGAGCCGGCCTGCCTCCAGCTCTGACCAGTCGGCCTCAAGACGCGTAGAGCCGGCCTGCCTCCAGCTCTGACCAGTCGGTCCCAATACGCGTGGAGCCGGCCTGCCTCCAGCTCTGACCAGTCGGCCTCAAGACGCGTAGAGCCGGCCTGCCTCCAGCTCTGACCAGTCGGCCTCAAGACGCGTAGAGCCGGCCTGCCTCCAGCTCTGACCAGTCGGCCTCAATACGCGTGGAGCCGGCCTGCCTCCAGCTCTGACCAGTCGGTCCCAATGCGCGTGGAGCCGGCCGTCGCGCGTCGCCACAGGAAGCCAGCGCAGCGGGTCCCAGCTGGTCTTGCGTGAGAGGCGCCTGGTCGGTAGAGTTCTGCAGGAGGGCAGGGTGCGGGCGATTCTGCCGTCAGGATTGGAATTGTGGTGTTGTTGGACAGGTTATTTAGTCTGAAACGGGTTGGCTAAAGAAGAAAATGCACGTGACGTGCATAGCCTACCCTCCCCCACCCCCCACCCCACACTGCACACCCACAGACCCTGAGGAATTCTGATCAAAATGGCTGGCAGTGCTTGCCTTGAGTCAGACAGCCACCAGGTGGTCATCAGCCGGCGAGATCTTGGCGGCAACTCGATCCCTGACCATGCACCAGCAGCCAGCGCATGCAACATCGGCCACGCCAAGGCCGACCGTTCGAATTGTGATCACAATTCTGACGTCACGCGCCCGCCTCGACCGCTCGGCGCGACCCGCTCGCCGGCCCGGGCGGGCTTCACGCTCGGTCTGGCGCCGAGTCGGGCCCGACTAGGCCTCGCGCCGCCAGGGGCAGTCGCCAGGGGCAGTCGCTGCCCGGTGTCGCCAGGGGCAGTCGCCAGGGGCTCGCTAGCGGCAGTCACCAGGAGTAGTCGCCAGGAGTAGTCGCCAGGGGCAGTCGCTGGGGACAGTCGCCAGGGGCAGTCGCTGGGGGCAGTCGCCAGGGGCAGTCGCTAGGGGGCAGTCGCCGTCCGGTGTCGCCAGGGGCAGTCGCTAGCGGCAGTCACCAGGAGTAGTCGCCAGGAGTAGTCGCCAGGGGCAGTCGCCAGGGGCAGTCGCCAGGGGCGTCGCCAGGGAGTCGCCAGGGGCAGTCGCCAGGGGCAGTCGACAGGGGCAGTCGCCAGGGGCAGTCGCCAGGGGCAGTCGCCAGGGGCAGTCGCCAGGGGCAGTCGCCAGGGGCAGTCGCTGGGGGCAGTCGCCAGGGGCAGTCGCCAGGGGCGTCGCCAGGGGCAGTCGCCGTCCGGTGTCGCCAGGGGCAATCCCAGTCGCAGGGGCAGTCGCCGCCCGGTGTCGCCAGGGGCAGTCGCCGGGCAGTCGCCAGGGGCAGTCGCCGTCCGGTGTCGCCAGGGGTAGTCGCCAGGGGCAGTCGCTGGGGACAGTCGCCGCCCGGTGTCGCCAGTGGCAGTCGCCGTCCGGTGTCGCCAGGGGCAGTCGCCGTCGGTGTCGCCAGGGCAGTCGCCGCTCGGTGTCGCCAGGGGCAGTCGCTAGGGGCAGTCACGGCTCGGTGTCGCCAGGGGCAGTCGCCAGGGGCAGTCGCCAGGGGCAGTCGCTGCCCGGTGTCGCCAGGGGCAGTCGCCGTCCGGTGTCGCCAGGGGCAGTCGCTGCCCGGTGTCGCCAGGGGCAGTCGCCGGGTGTCCCAGGGGCAGTCACGGCTCGGTGTCGCCAGGGGCAGTCGCCAGGGGCAGTCGCCAGGGGCAGTCGCCAGGGGCAGTCGCCAGGGCAGTCGCCAGGGGCAGTCGCCGTCCGGTGTCGCCAGGGGCAGTCGCTGCCCGGTGTCGCCAGGGGCAGTCGCCGCTCGGTGTCAGGGTCGCAGGGGCAGTCACGGCTCGGTGTCGCCAGGGGCAGTCGCCAGGGGCAGTCGCCAGGGGCAGTCGCCAGGGGCAGTCGCCAGGGGCAGTCGCCAGGGGCAGTCGCCAGGGGCAGTCGCCAGGGGCAGTCGCCAGGGGCAGTCGCCAGGGGCAGTCGCCAGGGGCAGTCGCCAGGGGCAGTCACCAGGAGTGGTCGCCACCCGACAGGCGGTCGCGGCGCACTCGCTGCCCGGAGCGGAACGAATGCGCCGCTGCGGCCGGGCCGCTGTAACGACTTCCCGGAGTGTCAGGGGACAAGGGACGGCCGCTAATTCGATGATGGCACGGAGCCGACAATCGCCCTGCGACAGCCTGGACACTGTTATTTGGCTAATATATGGGTGGGAACGACGCTGCCGCTGAGTTGGAGGCAGCGGGTCATCTGCGCATGCGCTGACAGCCGATGCGGCGACCGTCCGTGTTAGCGGTGATGTTAGTGGATAATAAGTGGGAGAGTTGCCGAGCTGGCCGAGGTGGGAGCAGCAGTCATTACAAAGGAGAACATATTTGGAACGTTTGTTCATGGTTCTGACGGAGACCTCATACTGCAAAGACGGAAAGCTGTGTCCTAGGCACGAGTACGATGAATATCGTCTTCGGGGAGAGGGGGAAAAACCGAACAAGTCTACTGCAATGCGGCTATCAAGAAGTTCATATCAGTGGCCCTACCCAACCGATCCGCAGTCCGCGGTAACGTTTTGTGTGGTTGTTGAGGCGTTGCCAAGCTCTGCTTGCCGCTCATGGTCACTTCTGCTCTTTAAATGTCGATCTTTACCGGCTTCATCAACGTTTCCTGTGTGATGGGCGCTGTATGACCGAAGCAGTCGATGCGCCCCTAAGCCCAAATGACCAACCAACGAACGTTTCCTGTGCAATACATATTCGCAAATATGTAGGTATGACAGGTTTGTGGCGGTGCTTCAGCATGGCCCGTGTGCCAGGTCAGTAAGTCACGTGATTACGTGCCGTCACGTGACCTGCGTGCCCCGGGGCCGTACAGTCGGCCGGCGGAGACGGTGGAGGGAGCGAGGTACCACCCTCACTGGCTAAATGTGGCAGGACAGAGCTGCCGTCGCAACTTCTCCACCGCAGCCGTATGTTGCCCGCTCCTGCGCCTGCAGGGGGCCGCAGATGCTCTGTTGGTAGAGCGTCGGACTCCTGATCGCAAGATAGTGGGTTCGAATCTCACAACTGACGGCATTACCGAGTCCACCAGCGACCAATCGGTGTGAGAGGCAGGCGACGCTGCATGACCTAGCGGTTGAACGTGTCGTAAAAGAGCCGAAGGTTCTTCTTCTTCGTGTGCCTGCAGTACGGCATCACCATAGTCCGCTTCTTGTGCACATTGGTCCGGCGGATTGTACCAGGGACAGCCTACTTCACATCTATGCCTTGTAAGACGTGGCACATGGAGATCAATGTGCAATCCCCAACAGGCTTTTGGTGCTCTCCTCGAACAGCTACGGATCATATTGGCTGATAATTATGGCCAAGGTGCATGGGTGTGCTGGTTCGCGACCATTGGCAATGTGTGGATTGGCCTGCCGTGGAGACTGCGGCTGTGCTCAGCCCGTCGATTTGGGTCAGATTCTCTCATGAGCGCAAACACTGCTCACTCAATTCAGCGTACGTTCCAGCCGCGTCTGTCGATAAACGTCCCTGGACGGTGCCAAGTCAGTCGAAAATGAGCGTCCCTGGACGGTGCCAAGCCAGTCGAAAATGAGCGTCCCTGGACGGTGCCAAGTCAGTCGAAAATGAGCGTCCCTGGACGGTGCCAAGCCAGTTGAAAATGAGCGTCCCTGGACGGTGCCAGGCCAGTTGAAAATGAGCGTCCCTGGACTGTGCCAAGTCGATTGAAAATGAGCGCATCACCTGGTGGACGCCGACGAATATTTGATGGTTGGCGGAGGACGATGCCTAATCAATTCTCGTCGTGTGCCGTGGAGTTGGCGTTCGCGCCGTCGCTGTCGCAGACCGTGCCGAGCATGGGTGTAACGCTAGCCGGCTCTGGAGCCATAGGTCCCGAAAGTTTGGAAAAGACATAACTTGTCCCTCAGTTTTGAGACTGTCTTGTCTGCTGTCTTGTCCCATCCTATTCGTCTCGTCTTCAGTTGGTTGGTTATTTGGGCTAATGGGCGCATCGACTGCTTCAGTCATACAGCGCCCATTGTCTTGTCTTCAGCAACATTTGTCTCCCCAGTTTCAAAAGCCAAGCTGGTGCCGAGCGTGGGGCGGCAGGCGGCGAGCTACAAACCTGGTGCCGAGCGGCAGACGGCGAGCTCCGTCAGCCGGGTCGGTGCCTGCGCTGTGTGCTGTGTGCTGTGTGCTGTGTGCTGTGTGTGCTGGCAGGCAGCCCACGTCGCCGCGCCCATCACCAGCGCCGCCAGCCGCCAGACGCTCGCCGACCGTGCCGAGTTCGAGGGAGCGACATGGCTAATGGGCGCCGCTATGGGTGTCGGCACGCGGCGCGTTTCGCCACCTCCACCCCGACACGGCCAAATGGGCCGCCGGCCAAAGTGGCGCGCAGCACAAGTCACCGGCCCAATGGTGCCGCTGTCCGCAAACGGCGCAAACAGCTTCCGGGCGTGCCATAAACGGCGGGACGGACGGCCCCGGCGGCGGCGCTGGCTATTGCACCGCACCGCCCGCCGGGTAATTAACACACACGCCACTGCCGTGTCAATCGACTCAAAGTGGTCGCATGCCTCCGGTACGTTACTGCTCTTATTGCTCCTCCTCCGGCTCGTCCGGCCCGGCGTGGCCCGGCGTCGTCTCGGCCTCACCTGACGTCGCCTTCCCCGCCCTCTCTCCTGTATGCTGCACCTAAAGCCCGCCGCTGCAGTTCGACAGAGGAGCGCATAGGTGGCGTCAGTCTCTCTCCGCTCTCAAAAGCTGGCGCCAGACCTACGAAGGAGTTCAAATTCGTATTGCTCTGTTCTCCTCGCCCGAAAAAAAAACTATGAACTCCTTTATCGCACCACACACTAGCGGTGCTTTGTAACGAGACAGGGCTCATGCCCAGTCTCAGAATTTGTCACGCCGTTAGGGGTCACCTCATATATCGGACTGGAAGGTAGGTTAAGACGCTGTTTTGGAATTAAAATCGTTGGTATTGGCGGAGAGATTGGCAGCAACACGCAGCCTGCATGCGTGCCGTCTTCGGTACTGATAGGGGCCGCACATGATGCGGAAAGGAGACGTGCCTTCGGTGTGGATAGGGGCCGTGTGTGGTGCGGACAGGAGACGTGCCTTCGGTGTGGATAGGGGCCGCATGTGGTGCGGACAGGAGACGTGCCTTCGGTGTGGATAGGGGCCGCATGTGGTGCGGACAGGAGACGTGCCTTCGGTGTGGATAGGGGCCGCATGTGGTGCGGACAGGAGACGTGCCTTCGGTGTGGATAGGGGCCGTGTGTGGTTTCGCACGTGCCTTCGATATGTGGTAGGAGCAAGTTTGCATGCAATTCAGAACCAATTTATGGTCGATTAAGGAATCGCGTGTTTTCTGAATCCGAATCAGGACTGTTTAGAAATCCTGGAGCATCAGAATAAGAAATGAATCACTTGGTCGAAGAAAACAAATAAATCGATGCACCAATAATTTATGGGTAAATCGTGCTTTTTTTTGGGGGTGGGTGGGGGGGGGTTGTTTTTTTGGTTTTGTGTAAAAAGAGGTCCGGGTTTTTATTTTACCCCCCTTAAGGTTTTTTCCCTATCCCGCCGCCCCCCGGGGAAAGTGGGGGGCCATTATCGGTGTATTGTATAAAGTGTGTTGAACCAACAATAAATAATAAACACCCTCACATATTTCAACAACAAGGTGAGATACCAGGAACTGGTATTTGTGGGTGCTGCTTTCTGTATATTAGGTGGTGTCCGAGCACAATCGAAAATTGTTTGGCCATGACCAGTGATTTATAGGCATTACCTAGCAACAACCATAAGGGTAGCAAAATTGAATCTTCAGGGTCATATCATCAATAAAATACGATACACACTGCTACTGCCAATTGTAAGGATTTATGCATTTGCTACAATCATTTGAAGGATTGCCATCTGAGTAGTACAGTTTAATGAGCAGGGTTGCATTTTCCCCGCCTGCCAGTGCGAAGTTGTTAAATATGGTAGATTACAGGTACTACCCTAATTCAACTAGATCTGAACCTGGTGCTTAGGTTAATAATTCAGTTCCTCACAAGTCCAATACAGTGGCAGCAGGTTACCGAACCAAACCACCGTAATAGGTAGCACAACGCCACGGAAAAAAAACATATTTAGGAGGTTGTTGTTTTTTCGGGTCCAGTGTTTTTTGCTACGATCAGTCACTTTCGTGTCAACTGTTGTGCTTGAAACTGCAATAATCAGAGTCAACTCTTTTGTACAATGAAATAGAGAATGAACTCCATTTTCAGAAAATCGACTATAAGCCAGTTGTATAATCGGTTCCCATCCGAAATCTTTGGGGCGTGAATGGATTCAGTTGACATAACAGAAGCCTTGGTTATAAGCCGTGTTTGCTGTTGGAAAGAGTCGTGTTCGTGTCCGACTAATAGTGCTGTTCAGCCGTCAGAGGAACCTCACAGTGTTCAGCTGTCGGAGGCACCCTCACAGTGTTCAGCTGTCACAGGAACCCTCGCGGTGTTCAGCTGTCAGAGGAACCCTCGCAGTGCTCAGCTGTCAGACATGAGACATGAACTCAGCGTGGAACAGATGATGTCATATGCCGTCGTTTTTCTCTAATAGTTTGTCCAAGCATGCACATTTTACTTTTGACTGTATCTTGCATGGTTTGCTTGCGACAAATGTACATCTAAAAGCGCATTAGGACGAGGTCGTGACCTGATCTTGACCCGCTATATCCTCGGCATCACAAGACCATAGAGTGCAATGTGCCCGAATGGCGTAGCGGATAGTATGCCAAATTTAAAAGCGGTAGTGTTGGCGAGTCATGAGGAACCTCTGAGATGAAATATTTAGGGGGAGTGTTAAGATAAATAACCCCCTTGACCCGTCTCTCCACCCCACATATCCTTCACTGTGAGGATTGAGAGAGGAATGGTTTGGCAATTGCTCACTTAGCATAGTTTTTCCTCAACTTTAACTTCTAACACTTCATCATCTAATAATCGTATCCAAACCGAACCTCTTAAAAAATGTTTATATAAGTTTCTGACGAGCTAAAATTCCTGCCGAGTGCATAAGCGAGAAATTCGCTCTTCAAGACCAGCTGCTGCCAGGATCCTCCGGAAGTCACCTCCACCGGAACACAGTTCACGAGCCTGTGGAGGCGGTAAGTGCGGTGGGCGTGGTTCCGCGGCAATGCAGGTGCCAAGCACAGTCCATCGTCGCCGTTAAAGACTCCTTTATGGCTGGTCGAGCGTCCCGGCTAATGGCGCCTCACTCCAGCATTTTTTAAATGATATATTTGAAAATAGATTGGGCGCGTCGCGGGCCAATGCAAGTGTGGAAAATTCCTTCGCGTGAGCCAAACCATGCTCTAATGTGAGCAATTCCAACTATCGCCGTCAGGTCGGTTCCCGACACTGCAGCGGACGTAAATATTCCGATGAACTCATAACGGCAACGCCGAACAAAGCTGGCACCCCGTTCCACGGACTAACTGTCCGGTATTCCCGTACGGCCGCGCGGTCCGCGAGCGGCGTCGACGCCGGTGCCGGTACGGTGGTGTTGGCACGTGACGGCCGCCGTCACGTCACGCTGTCGGCAGCCGCGCCGCCGCGTCACGGCAGCGTCACGCTCGCCGACGCCAGCTCGTTGAGAGCCGACCGCTCCACGGCCGGGGTGGCCACGGTCAATACGTGCCGCCACGGAGCTGCCGGCCACGTGCCGAGGCGGGTGGTGCAGCTGTTGCCGGCCACGTGTCGAGGCGGGTGGTGCAGCTGTTGCTGGCCACGTGCCGAGGCGGGTGGTGCAGCTGTTGCCGGCCACGTGTCGAGGCGGGTGGTGCAGCTGTTGCTGGCCACGTGCCGAGGCGGGTGGTGCAGCTGTTGCTGGCCACGTGTCGAGGCGGGTGGTGCAGCTGGCCACGTGTCGAGGCGGGTGGTGCAGCTGTTGCTGGCCACGTGCCGAGGCGGGTGGTGCAGCTGTTGCTGGCCACGTGTCGAGGCGGGTGGTGCAGCTGTTGCTGGTCATGTGTCGAGGTGGGTGGTGCAGCTGTTGCTGGCCACGTGCCGAGGCTGGTGGCGCAGCTGTTGCTGGCCACGTGTCGAGGCGAGTGGTGCAGCTGTTGCTGGCCCCATGCCGAGGCGAGTGGTGCAGCTGTTGCTGGCCACGTGCCGAGGCGGGTGGTGCACTGTTGCCCCACGTGCCGGGCGGGTGGGCGGCGTGTGGCCACGTGCCGAGGCGGGTGGTGCAGCTGTTGCTGGCCACGTGTCGGGGAGCGGGCCCTGCCAGGCGGGTGGTGCAGCTGTTCCTGGCCACGTGCCGAGACGGGTGGTGCAGCTGTTGCTGGCCACGTGGCGAGGCGGGTGGTGCAGCTGGGCACGTGCCGAGCGCAGGTGACGCGGTCATGTATCCAGGCCACTGCCCGGGTACATGACCCCGTCGCCAGCTTATTTTGGTTCTGGAGACTGATCGCAGAGAAAGCCTGGAAGTTGTTGGCTGAGGCGAGATCCAGTAGTGGTGCTGGAGGCCGTGGAGCGGCTCTCCGACGTGTCCGTTCGGAGTGTTGTCGCCGGTGCACAGTCGACCCGTTCCGCTCCACGTATCCGTCCATTCCTTCATGTTTGCTGATTCGTGATCGCACCAATTATACACACGCGTGCACGCAAAATCTGTGAACCCTCCCAGGCCTGTTATGTGCACCATTTTGCATCTTGACTGTTTATGCTTGTTTAATCGTCATCGCCTACTCATGTAGTTCACCTGCACACCATCGTCGTTTTTTATGAACACTGCTCGCACGCTTCTTCGATGCGTATTCCTGACATGCTGATACTCGTAGGTTATTGGAATGTCGGTTCCGACAGACCCAAGACGCTATGTGGTTCAGATTTCGCCAAGTCTACCACGTGAACAACGCTAACAATTTTTGATGCATGCTTCTTATCGATTCTGCCCTTAAATTTAGAATTAATTGGTGGACGGTTGCCAGCGAAGTTTGGTTTGCAAGTGGCAGGATAAGCATTGGGGAATTGGGACGTTGGTGTTACGAGGACGGCGGACGACGAAATGTAAAAAATGTTTGCAATTGCAGCTGCCAATGTTATGTTGAAGAATTTAGCTCCACTCGTTCCTGGGAGGGTTTACAGAATCAGAGTCCACGCTTAGCACAAGTCCCTGAGACGACCCCCAGACGGAGACAAGGAAAACTTTATATAGCACAATTTGAGCATTGCCGGATAACGTCGCCAGGTGTTGTGTTCCCCCTCTGACCCCCGACCTTGCCTGTCCAGTTGCCAAGTAGCTGCCCCAGCCGGGGTCGTTAATAGCGAGCGCGTGAGGGAATTTAGCCAATTGTATCAAGACGAGAGGCACTGCAGTTCAGTGCTTTATCCACTGAGCGAATCAGGCGGCAAAGCTGGCGTGACAGTCGCAACAACTGAAATGCTGCACGGTCACCCCTGCCGGGCTACCTCCCGGTATCTGTCCGCGCTCAGAAGGCAGAGAGCCACCGTCCCTGACATTCTGTGGGCGCTCCTCCCGGTCTGCCGTCACCTTCTGTGGGCGCTCCTCCCGGTCTGCCGTCACCTTCTGTGGGCGCTCCTCCCGCCGTCACCTTCTGTGGGCGCTCCTCCCGGTCTGTCGTCACCTTCTGTGGGCGCTCCTCCCGGTCTGTCGTCACCTTCTGTGGGCGCTCCTCCCGGTCTGCCGTCACCTTCTGTGGGCGCTCCTCCCGGTCTGTCGTCACCTTCTGTGGGCGCTCCTCCCGGTCTGTCGTCACCTTCTGTGGGCGCTCCTCCCGGTCTGCCGTCCCCTTCTCTTTTTCTTTTTTTTGGGTCCTCCCGGTCTGCCGTCACCTTCTGTGGGCGCTCCTCCCGGTCTGTCGTCACCTTCTGTGGGCGCTCCTCCCGGTCTGTCGTCACCTTCTGCGGGAGTGGTGACGTGTCAGTGGCCGCACGGACCTGGCAGGCTCCGGGCAGAACCCGAACGTGCCCGGGAGGACCCGAACGTGCCCGGGAGGACCCAAAGGTGTCCGGGAGGACCCAAGGCGACTCCGCCTTCGACCCACTGGCGGATCTAAGGGGGAACCACAGGGTAGTCGCTTCCTTCGTCCACCACGAAGGGTCGTTTTTACCAGATTTTTAAACTAAAATCGCATTTTATCGATACCTAAAACATTGCATTACGTAAATGTTACCTTATGCACATCCCAGGATCGTTCGTTGTTGAGATCCGAAGATAATTTCGTTTCGAAATCGTTTCGAGGAATTTTTTTACTTGGCCCCCTTCTCAAGCCGGTCATCCGGATTCGCCCCTATTCCGATCCGGGGGCAGTACCGCCCCCGTCACGGCCCCAGGGCAGATTCAGTCTGTGAGGAAGCCCTCTCCCGGGGATGACCGTGCCAACAGCGTGCTGTGACGGCGTCTCACATCGTCACATCGGACGTCCAGCTGCCGTCAGCAGGCGCGACACCCTCTCCTTCCCCCGGCTCACGAGCTGGTGGTACTGGTGGTCCGAGTCGCCGCCGGTGCCCGCTGCAGCGCACGCCCTCCGACCCGACGGACGCTGGGAGCTCCCCCGGCCGGAAGTGGTAAATGTTCGCCGCGTCGCGGCCGGCGCGGTCGTGAACTGGCCGCCGTCGGCGCCGAGCCAAAATGGCCGAGTTTTTGTCGGCATAATGAAGCGCCGCTTGGTGTGAGCTACGTCCGCACGCACCGCGCACGGGGGCGGAGTCAGCGGCGGATGCAAATGCGGCGGCCCGGCGGCAATGGCGACGGTGCCGTGTCGAGGGCCGCCGGCGGATCTGGCGGTCTGTCGCCTCAGCCCGCCGCAGGGCCTGGTGTGCAGCCGCGAAACCGCCGCAGAACGCGCGCCATTTTTTGGGATTGTGGTGGCCTCAGGCGAACATTTTCTGTCCGGAAGCTCAGCTTTCGATGATTGTGCTTTGTACTTAGCTGGATATAGAGGCGGGGATGGTCGGGTGACTAAAGTGTTGAGCTCTGAGTAGCAAAGGTCCCGGGTTCAACACTCGCACCACTCGGGACTTTCCCAATCCGCAGACTCTCGGCGAAACAGTGTGGGCGGCGTCATTAGCCGTGATTGTGCATAAAGTACGTCGAGAACCACCCAATAAACAAACAAACAAACAAACAAGCTGGATATAAAAGAAGCAAAAGTGTCATGGTTGTTCAAGTCATCGCCATCGCCAGGTCTGAACCACCTGGTGATCACCTCAGCCAATCTGGTATCAAGCTTAACCCACGGGGTGCCCACCTGAATCTGTCTGCATCGATGCACGACTTGTATCGTACAAGCTTTCCTATTCCGTTCTACGTACGAGCACATACCCTGCTGTGCTCTGATACTTCTGATAGTTGTGACAGACCCCTGTACCTCCACCTCGGGCGGTCCGTGGTAGTTATTGGTTTTACGACACGTCGACCGTTGAGTCATGTAGCGTCGCCAATCTCTCACGCCGATTGGTCGCGGGTGAAGAGTAGCGACAGGTGAGATTCGAACCCACGATCTTTCGATTGCGAGACGGGCAACTTACCCCTAGACTGCTCGTCCCCTCGGGTGGTCCGTGGTCCGCCACGTGCTGCACCACTGGTCTTGGTCCGCCCGCCATGCACCACGTCTTCGTCGCAGGCTGGTGTCGGCACCGCCCACGCCGAGCCCGCCGATCGGAGACCACCAGCGACGGCGCCGCTCCATTACAGGCCTGCGACCGTGCACACCCAGCACACCTATCAAACCCTACCGACGACACCACCCCTTCCTGTCGGCGGCGGCTCGCCTCGCTCCTCGTCCCCCACTCGGGCGACATAATGCACCAGCGGCGCGCCCCTAATCACGGGGCCTGGACGAACGCAGCGCACGCAGCCCGTCGGGTGAGCGCACCACCACTTGATTACGACACGGCTGGACCGAGCGCCCCCCCCCCCCCTCCATCTCGCGCCCCGGATAACATACACGGGCCGGCCAAGTGCTGCGTCTGGCTAGTGTTAACAGGCGGTGCCGGGCAGGGCGGAGGGGTGGGGACGGAGGGGGGGTCCGGTGGGCCGTGTCCGATACGGGAGATAGGATCGGCTGGCCGCCGGCGGCCTGTTCCGGTATACTGGCAGCGGATCACAAACAGAACATCAAGCGGCTGATGTAGGTGTAGCGGATAGTCACGGGCTGGTGGTCAATACCAGGCGTGGATCCAGGGATGGATCCAGGGGGAAGGGCAGTCATTCCGGGAGGCCGAACATCCTGCTGCCGTGGGACGATTGACGATGAAGAGCTTCACGGGCAAAAAAAGAGGTTTCAATGTCCTGGGACTCCAGCAGTGGATGTGATACTGTGCTGGTTCTCAGATAACATGCGAACAAACAGAATTTCGGATTCGTGCATAGCTACCGACGGTATATTGTCCAGATGTTTGTCCAGGGCATAGTCACAAATTTGGTCTCTCGGTGGAGCCGTAGTGGTCCGCACAACAGCTCATGATGCGTGTGCAAGAGAACCTTCATTTGTAATCTAGATAGTCATCTCACATACATTACATGCTCACTGGCGAATGTGAGGGGAAATCAGGCGCAACCTCAGAGTGTAAGTGGCTTGTTGCTATTTTGGGGTAGATTCTTTCCAGTCAACGCCATAGGATCAATGCTAAATTTCCTGGATTCAGGGATGAACTCCATCACGTGGTGGGATGGCGACAAAGAGCCCATCGGCAACGGTTCGTTGGATGGGCTCAAAATGCTACGACGAGGCACAAGGCATTCGAAAGCCAATCATGTGCTGATTACGCTTGTGCAATTTTCACCTAATCTTTCAAGTGCTCTTTCTCTGAAGACGTACTTTTTCAATTTTTCATTTGAGTCGACTGGTCGTGTTGGGTGTGAAGGTATGCTGATGCAACTGAATTGCTTCGTACCTATGCGTTGTTAAAATTATAGGCAACGCTGTCCAGTAGGCTGCGCTGCCGTGGACTGCTTACAGTGCGCGCCATAATCTATAAAACCCTGCTCCTCCATGTGCCGGCATTGCGTCATATTTTCGGCCCGATGTGTCAGCGAAATGGCCCGCGGCGACACGCAAGCTGAACATTCACCGAGCCCCGTGCCCCAGGGCGGAGGGAAAATGTCCAATGTGACAAGGCTGTGGGATATTTCAAGTGGGCCCCGACAATAACTGGGGCGCAAAGTGACCCTTGATGTCGACGCGCCCCTAAACTCCAATCCATCAGCACCACCGACAATAACTGGATAACGACAAAGTAGGCGTAAAAAATGAAAATATTTGCATTACAGCACCCCACAATAGCTCCGACACTCGGAGGGCATTCATGGGGGACTAAGCGGAGACTCCGAGCCCAAATTAACTCTTTGAGTTTATCATTGACTATATCTTCATCGTCTCGGTACACCAAGTCCTGGGCGACGAATTCTCAGCCGGTTTGTCGATGTCAATGAGTTCAGGGGCATATGCGACCGAAAGTAGACCCAACGTTGTGCTACCTACTGGATATTATCGCCTACAGTTTGAAGAGTTCGATGATTTATCGATCCTGAAACATTCTTGGGGGCAGTCCTCCTTGAACTGAACTAGGTCAATGGCCTTACATGATCTGGGATTGCACATTTGGAATCAGACGCAAAAAAAAGTAACAAGTGCTGAAAATGTATCGGCGCTTCACGCCACGGTCTTCTCCTATCACGGCAGAACCGTATGGGGGAGGCCGTATAAAGGCCCCCCGAGACGGGGGTTTTCACCCAGCCTAACATTCGGGTTAGGGTTAAGCAGTCGACCCGGCCAGTCGAAACAGTTCCAAAGAAAATCGAAAGCGGTACGTTTTTACAAAAGAAATCGATCTACGGATATTCAATTTACATATTGGCAACCATGACATGTTCAGCTTTGGAATGGTGTGCGTCTCCTCTTTAAAACTCCCATAGCCCTTCGAAAAATGGTATTTTAGAAGCAGAATGCATTCAAAAGCAATAAAATATGTTTTCTTAGCTATCAATATGCCTGCGTACAAAAAATGGTATCAAAATTTCAAACAAATAAAAAAATTTCCTCCCACAGCTTCGAGTTTGTACTCCATCACAGTGTACAATGCACATCACAACGCTAAATAACACTCCCTGTGTCATAATGGTAGGTGTGACTAATAAATTTGGCGAGCTCTGGGAACCCAAAAGTATATGGCTACCCGACTAACTATTGCGACCACCATGAAGCTGAAACAATGGTTCACTGATCATTAAAGTAAATAAATGACGCAAAGCTATGCACCCACAATCAAAACGTTGTCACTAATTACTTCCTCAAATAAGGGACTCATTAATGCCGTACAGATGTGCCGAATAGCCAGTAGCGGTGATACGGGCTAAAGGAAAACCCCAGACGTTAAAGAATGCGCCATAAGTGCGCCATAAGTACGGCTAGCCTATTCCAAGGGGAGCTGCCGAGCCCGTTCTAATTGACTGCCATACGTACCAGTTCGCCGCTATGTCTTGTAATTACCCTATCAACTTCCGAGGAATATCATAAATTCACGTAAGTAAAATATGTCATCCAATGTGCCAATTACTGCTGCTATCGGATATTGTATACATGTGACGTACATAAGAAAGCCGCGTTTATAACCCCCTTTGATAATGAACGTGCTGCCCATGTGTCTAAAAATGTTAACGAAGTACCACCCAAAAGGACGAGTAGTATGGGGGTAAGCTGTCCGTCTCGCAATCGAAAGATTGTGGGTTCGAGTCTCGCCTGTCGCAACTCTTCGCCCGCGACCAATCGGCGTGAGAGATTGGTGACGCTACATGACTCAACGGTCGACGTGTCGTGAAACCAACAACCACCGAAGTACCACCCAGACACGCACTGCGTTTCCAGTACCGAAGCGGCTTCTTGCCAGCATCCACATCCATCCACATCCACATCCACATCCACAGCCGGCCAGCGGAGGTTCTTGTGGCTGACCGGTGGCCGTGCCGCCGGGACTGCCGCGAAGCTCTGATACAGCGCCGATATAGCGCCTTAGAGCCCTCAGCCCGAGCAAATCGTAAGCAAATCGTGATACAGATGAAGGCAAAACAGACTGTGAGAACATTTCGCGACGAAGGATGGCACGATGTCGCTATGCACAGCCAAACGGATGGTAGTACTGCCTACTCACTCGGGACGAGTAGTCTAGGGGCAAGTTGCTCGTCTCACAATCGAAAGGCTGTGGGTTCGAGTCTCACCTGTCGCTACTCTTCGCCCGCGACCAATCGGCGTGAGAGATTGGCGACGCTGCATGACTCGACGGTCGATGTGTCGTAAAACCAATAACCAACCATGCCTACTCACTCTGTACAGCCCACCGGACGCTGGCACTTCTCACTCGGTACAGGCCAGCGACCATCACTGCGTTAAGCTTTTAGTGAACATGACGATGATTGCAATTGATCATCCACACAGCTGTACCTACATGACTATTCAATGCACCACCTCCTGGTTGTTTGCAATCCAGTGGCGCAGCCAGGATTTTCATAAGGGAGCCGACCCCAAACAAAATGGGCCGAAACAGAGAATGCTGGAGGCGCGTGAGGCGCGTCGAAAAATAAAATGATTAGGGTTTTGCATGATACAAATTTAAGATTTCTCATTTGATCAGGATATTTTTTGCTGTGCTAAGGGGGTCTCCCCTTGGCTACGCCTCTGCCTACATATCATTGATCTGCCCGCATAGATCGAGGCAGAGATATTGTTTTGTTCACAAGTTCAAAGGCGATGATGCTTCGTGTGTCGCGTTCGGTGCAATGCCCCCATCTCGGTCTTCTTCGTTGTTATCTGGTGTACCTCCGGATCACTATACACCACAGCGAGATACTGAGTCCAGTGAGGCTAGCATTCACAGGCTAAGCAAGTTGCTATCCTGTTAGATTACCTCTCATTAGCGTTCTGCTAACTCTATTTGGAAGTCAAATTTTGATGATTAAAACATATTATGCTCACTTTAATTGAATCTTGATCTCAGAGTTTAATGAACCTCGTATGATGTCATATAACCAGGCATGTGTACGGGTGTAGCCTTTATATGTCAGAATGCAAGCGTATAATTTCGTCACCGGCATGAGACAAGGACATTTTGCTCCTCTGCATGCTGCACTGGCGAATGATTCAATGTCTTTTCGTTAGGGGTTCCCGTTTGCAGAAACTAAGACGGGGAATAGGCTCAGAGCTGTGTGAGCGGTCCCATAACACAGGTCGATGCATGCACACGCCTACAGTAAAGACCACCGTCATACTTACATGCAATCGATTCAAGCCGATTAGGAATGACTCAAGCGTAGTAAGTGTATGGGCGGAGTTCTCTGATCGGATTTGCGGTGTATTAGCCCGACTTTCGACTATTAGTGATACAAAAATAATTGAAAGTCTACCGCAGACGCTCCCACAACGACGTGGTTTTGGCGTGGAACCATATCACGCTCTGCTGTGGGCTAATCGGCTGAACTCGAGGGCAATTATGGCCACACGATCCACTGAGGATCATCTGGGTGCCGGAAAAATTGGACGCGATTCTGTCGGGTCACAGTAAATGCGCCCTTTTTGCCGGCCTTTGTTTTCACCGTTGCCTGGCAACCGCCGGGCCGCTGGGACTTCCTGGAATCGCGGCGTTGGAGCTTAGTACGCACGTCATCAATAGCAATCTATATTGAAATTCGGTCTCAGCCGGTTATAGCAGACGTTTCTGGATGTTACCAGCTGGGATATTTTCGTAGTCCGGCCTGAACTACGAGTAGTCTAGGGGGACGAGCAGTCTAGGGGTAAGATGCCCGTCTCACAACCTAAAGGTTGTGGGTTCGAGTCTCGCCTGTCGGTACTCTTCGCCCGCGGCCAATCGACGTGAGAGATTGGCGACGCTACATGACTCAACGGTCGATGTGTCGTAAAACCAATAACTATCCAACCGACCTGAACTATATGAAGAACCACTATACCATTGGCGGGGACATCCAGCCGAATCGGAGCTGTGGTCGCACTCACCAGAATTATGCCCGTCGCCGCCGAATTCGGCGTCATATTATACGGTGACGCCACGACTAAATGAGTGACGTCCACAGCCGCTTCCGTGAATGTGTCGTGATGCCGCCACAGTGCCTGTAGTCGAACTCGACTCGTCACTGGCCGCCCAATGCCGGAACCACTCTGTGAGTAATGGCACCAGCACCACCGGCACCAGCACCACCATCGCCATCACCACCAGGGGCCTGGCCCAGCGCTGCCGTGTATACTTAGCCGCCATTACATGGAGCTCGTGCGCCAACAGGGCCAAACACGGAGCTCTCATTAAAGCCAGCTTACTGTCATTAATATCATGTCGGACCAATTAATATCACCACCATCCAGTCGGTACATTCACGGCGGATCATACGCATTACCTAAACATTTGAATGCGACTCAGTCGTTCGTAATGGCCTAAAGCTGTAATTCGGTCAAATAGTGTGTAATCTGTATCATACTCAGCGTACCTTTTCATTAGACCAGCTAGTGGCCTGTCGTTACGTAATGATCCTCGTCACAGTAATCTGTATCATTGCGGCGGAGAGCATTCGAACGGCGCCAGGGGTATCGTCAGCAAAAACCGCTCTCTGCGCCTGAGGCGTGGGCGGCGGGCGAGGTCGACGCGTCGCCAGCCGCATGAAGCGGCGTTGGCGGCGTGTCGGTGTTGGGAGATGACCAGGCGCTGGCGGCGTGTCGGTGTTGGGAGATGACGAAGCGGGGGCTGCGTGTCGGTATTGGGAGATGATGCGGCGGGGGCTGCGTGTCGGTGTTGGGAGATGATGAGGCGGGGGCTGCGTGTCGGTGTAGGGAGATGAAGCGGCGCTGGCGGCGTGTCGGTGTTGGGAGATGACCCGGCTGGTGCTGCGTGTCGGTGTTGGGAGATGATGAGGCGGGGGCTGCGTGTCGGTGTTGGGAGATGACCCGGTGGGGGCGGCGTGTCGGTGCTGGGAGATGATGAGGCGGGGGCGGCGTGTCGGTGTTGGGAGATGATGCGGCGCTGGCTGCGTGTCGGTGTTGGGAGATGATGCGGCGGGGGCTGCGTGTCGGTGTTGGGAGATGACCCGGCGGGGGCTGCGTGTCGGTGTTGGGAGATGACGCGGCGCTGGCGCGTGTCGGTGTTGGGAGATGACACGGCGGGGGCTGCGTGTCGTTTGTGGCGGCCGTGTCGGTGTTGGGAGATGACGCGGCGGGGGCTGCGTGTCGGTGTTGGGAGATGACCGGCGGCTGTTGAGCGGGTGCGTGTGGTGTTGGGAGAACCCAGAGCGGGTGACAGAGAGGTCGGCCGGACGGTGACAGGAACGGCGATGACCGATGGCAGGCCATTTTGTCTTGAGACGCGGGCCACTATGTGTGCCACTATCGCCAACTACAGGTGTGGATCGTTTGGCCACCATGTGCGCCACCACCGCCAGCCACAGGAGTAGATCGTTTGGCCACCATGTGCGCCACCACCGCCAGCCACAGGAGTAGATCGTTTGGCCACCATGTGCGCCACCACCGCCAGCCACAGGAGTGGATCGTTTGGCCACCATGTGCGCCACTATCGCCAGCCACAGGAGTGGATCGTTTGGCCACCATGTGCGCCACCACCGCCAGCCACAGGAGTAGATCGTTTGGCCACCATGTGCGCCACTATCGCCAGCCACAGGAGTAGATCGTTTGGCCACCATGTGCGCCACCACCGCCAGCCACAGGAGTGGATCGTTTGGCCACCATGTGCGCCACCACCGCCAGCCACAGGAGTAGATCGTTTGGCCACCATGTGCACCACTATCGCCAGCCACAGGAGTGGATCGTTTGGCCGACTGGAGGCCATGTGAAATTGAAAGGAAGCGATTCAGGAGGCCCCTCCGGACCCGCCGAGTGCCGATGCAGATGACGCGTTCGCATGCTTTCCCATAGTTTTGCCGTCAATGTTTTTAATTCTCGCTCGGTGGGACGCTGGCGGCTTGTGCAAATTACATTTGCTAAGTGTTGCGTTCGTGTAATGGCACTTAGTTTGTTATAGCACCCATTCATTCTGTGGTCACGCATAATGAGATGTCCCTCGTGAACGCAACGATGGAGTTGCGTTCACGAGGCTTATCATCAGGCGCCGGCGTGTGCCCAGCTTAATGCCATCTGAGCCAAGCTGAGTGCTATCTGAGCCCAGCTGAACGCCATCTGAGCCAAGCTGAGTGCTATCTGAGCCCAGCTGAACGCCATCTGAGCCAAGCTGAACGCTATCTGAGCCCAGCCGAACGCCATCTGTCAGAGTGTGTGTCCGCATAGCGCGGTGGTGGCCGGTCGTTGTGGCGTCTCGGCACAGCCCTACCGCGTGTGACCGTGATGCTGCATCAGCCTGTCTGCTGCAGCATCAGCCTGCCTGCTGCAGCATCAGCCTGCCTGCTGCAGCATCAGCCTGCCTGCTGCAGCATCAGCCTGCCTGCTGCAGCATCAGCCTGCCTGCTGCAGCATAGCCTGCCTGCAAGCCTGCCTGCAGCATCAGCCTGCCTGAGCATCAGCCTGCCTGATGCAGCATCAGCCTGCGGCGGCATAGCCTGCAGGCGCAGCATCGACGGCAGAGGCAGTGTCGAGCCGGCAGAGGCAGATGTCGAGCCGGCAGAGGCAGTGTCGAGCCGGCAGAGGCAGTGTCGAGGCCGGCAGAGGCAGAGGCAGTCGAGCCGGCAGAGGCAGTGTCGAGCCGGCAGAGGCAGTGTCGAGCCGGCAGAGGCAGTGTCGAGCCGGCAGAGGCAGTGTCGAGCCGGCAGAGGCAGTGTCGAGCCGGCAGAGGCAGTGTCGAGCCGGCAGAGGCAGTGTCGAGCCGGCAGAGGCAGTGTCGAGCCGGCAGAGGCAGTGTCGAGCCGGCAGAGGCAGTGTCGAGCCGGCAGAGGCAGTGTCGAGCCGGCAGAGGCAGTGTCGAGCCGGCAGAGGCGATGTCGAGCCGGCAGAGGCGATGTCGAGCCGGCAGAGGCAGTGTCTAGCCGGCCGTGGCAGTGTCAAGCTGGCTGTGGCGGCCGGCAGAAGCAGGGCCGGCGCTCCTGAACTTCATGGTAATGCTGAATGGGTGATGTATTGTGTGTCGATGCCGGGACGCCGCCGGTGGGATTACCGTCGGCGTCGGGCATCAACAATGACGTTATGCCTGTGCTCGTGATCGGCATGAACGTGTTCAGTTGAAGGTTATGCTCTGGAGAGCAGGCGCGCCACCCACTCCCTCCAAACTCGGCACCCGTCTGGACGTGTCTGCGTCAGAATTTGAAACGAGTCCGTCCTGTTGGCCCCGACTTCCATTCACGATGGACCCCTACACGTGACGGCTAAATGTGTTGCGCGCTCAACGCGCAAGTGATCCGACACAGCACCACGCCGCCATCCACGCGCCACTATGTCGTGCGGTCTGCGAACCTCACAGGCGGGACAAAGCTACCGCCACATCCGTCCAGAGCCAAGTGCACGCGAGACACGCAGGTGAAGGTCGCACTGGCCACTGCCGCTTCTCACCCGATGACGCTCTAATTCGTCAAGCGGCCGACGCAGTATTTCAACAGGTATTGCCGCTCCAATTATCCGAGCATCTGCAGACCGGCGGCGGGGCATGCGGAGACCGCTCGCAGGGGCATGTGCAGACCGTGGCCGGCCGTATTACGTCGCACTCGGATGGTCATCGAGCCGTTCAATGGGTGTCCAATGTGTTCTTCATTGCCGGCCCTTCGCCGTCCAGATGTCCCGGAAGCAGAAATGATTGCCGGCCGCGTTGCGAACAAAGGAGTCGCTCTGGGGCCGGGTGTTGAACGTGACCTGGGGCGACCTCGATGCAGCGGGCTGCAGTCTCTCCGGCACACTGTGGACATGTGGACAGGTGGACAGTTGGACAGGTGACAGGTCGGCGCGGACAGCGACCCTGACCCAGACGGAGCGATGCGTCCACGTGCCGGGAGTGACCACCTCCACCCATGCTGCATTACCTTCCTTCGTGATCGGGGAGCTTCTGGAGGAAATTGCCCACATTGGTGTTGCTGGGGGAATATAGCGTACGAGATGTGCCAGGTTTTCCCAAACCGCTATTTGTTCAACGGCGAGCAGAGTGTTATTGAGAGAAATTGCATGACAAGATCAGCATACGTAATTCAGACAGCTTGAGCCATTCCTCTGGTGGTACTCTCCCCTGCGTCAACATCTCTGCATCTTGTGCTGACGCTTCAACGAAGTCAGCTAGGAAGAAGAAAACCTATGAATAATTATAAGGTTTTGCCTTCATCAAAGCAATACTTCGCCGGACAACTTGTTGGCGACAGCTGGACAACTACTCCACCTACATTTGACGACAAACCCGGCCAAGCCCCGCTACAACGGACCGACACGAGAATCTCTGCCACACCGGACGGACAAGAGACATTCAGCGACACCGGACTGACAAGAGGCCACAGGCGGACTGACAGCAGACACCCAGCGACAGTGGACTGACAATAGACACTCAGGGACACCGGACTGGACAAGAGGCCACAGGCGGACTGACAGCAGACACAGAGCGACAGTGGACTGACAAGAGGCCACAAGCGGACTGACAGCAGACACAGAGCGACAGTGGACTGACAACCGACACCCAGTGACACCCGACTGACAACCGACACCCAGTGACATCCGACCGACAACCGACACCCAGTGACACCCGACTGACAACCGACACTCAGCGACACCGGACTGACAAGAGGCCACGGGCCGAGTGACAGCAGACACTCGGCTGCGGCAGGTTCGCCTTCGTTCGGACGGCAGATGGCCCATCGTCGCACGCCGCGCAGCGTCCATACAATGACCCAAACACACCACAAAAAGGCCAGATAGCGATCGCACTGACTGGGCGGGCACGCGACAAGGAAACGGTTTTACCCGCTCACGCCGGGCGCGAGTCGGACAGGTTTTTTGGGGGCTGCTCGCGTGCCCCGTGGGGCGACGCACTGGCCGCTAGTCGATCCGGATCTGCGAGATGCTCCTCCTTTCGACGGCAGAGTTTGGCCGGTGAGCCTCGCGTCTCACTCTCGCTGACTCTCTCACGGCTGACGTCTCGCCGGCAGTCGGAGCTGCGAGAATCACTCCTCGTCTGATGATGGGCTTGCGAGCCCGGCTGCCCCTCCGGCTACATTTGCGAGAGCCGCTCCTCGCCCAGACGGGTTTGCGAGAGCCACCCCTCGCCTGGGCGGACTTGCAAGACCGGCGTCGCGTCCGGTCAGAATTGGGAGAATCACCTTTTGCCTGGTCAGACTGCGAAGCTTGTTCTTGTCCGGTCGGATTTTCGGGAATCACTTGTTGCCTGGTCATGCTCGCGAGACTAGCTGTTCGCCCGGCCGAACCTGCGAGACTCACTCCCCGTTCGGTAGAACCGGCGACACTCTGTCCTGTGCTGCGCCGGTGGATTTGCAAGGTTTCAGGCGCACTCTCGAACGTTGGACCGATCTGATTGGGCTGCACGTTTCGCCAGAATTTGCTGCTGCGCCGACTGCGGTAGTCTGCTCCCGCTCTGTCCGCCCCTGCCCAAGCCGCCACTTAATTTATGTCCGCCAGTACTTATCGCCGACGGTAATTCGAGATTTATCACTGGCGCGTCGTGTAAATCGTGCTGATGCGCCGATGAAAAATCGTCACAATTAGTGATTCGTTTTGGCCGCGGCGGCCGGCGGTAATGGAGGCGGCCCGGTGAGCGTCGCTCGAGCCTCGGCGGCTGCTGGTCTGGCCGTGTGTCGTGTCAGCCAGCTGTCCATGATGGCTGCTGATCATGTGTCGTGTCAGCCGGCAGCGTCTCTCGGCGGCTGCTGGTCTGGCCGTGTGTCGTGTCAGCCAGCTGTCCATGATGGCTGCTGATCATGTGTCGTGTCAGCCGGCAGCGTCTCTCGGCGGCTGCTGGTCTGGCCGTGTGTCGTGTCAGCCAGCTGTCCATGATGGCTGCTGATCATGTGTCGTGTCAGCCGGCAGCGTCTCTCGGCGGCTGCTGGTCTGGGGGGTATGTCAGCCAGCTGTCCATGATGGCTGCTGATCATGTGTCGTGTCAGCCGGCAGCGTCCATGGTGGCTGTGGTCATCGCGCCAGCCGTGCCAGGGCCACTGTGGTGACGAGATACCGCTGACGGCAGCGTCACAACGGATTGCTGGTGCCTCCCGCTGCTTCTTTCGTGGGGACGAGCCGGTGCAACGCCAAAACAATGCTCTGTCGCTCGCTCTCAGTCGTCTGGTGTGGTGAATGAACGCGTACGATGAACTGTTCACTAAATTCCTGTGTAGGTGAACAGAGCTATCAGTTATTCGCAGCCGCCTTTGTAGTGCCTCTCCGATCCAATACTCGGTTTATCGGCAATGGAATGAACCAACAGTGGAAGGTTTTGCGTTCTGCTTCCTCTTGGGAGGTTCTTTTCCACATAAAATGAGTGAGTTGGATGCAGACGGAAGGCAGTGGCGAATCATGGGGTACAAACATTCAAGTACAAACATTTTTACTTCAATGCATCCCTACACATTCTTCACAATTGATATGTATCCTAGAACAAAGTTATAACTATAATAAGCATTTCTAAAATCGTAATGCATTCCGACGGAAAATATTCTCGTTCTCGTTCTCTGAGAAATTCTTGTCACCATGAGCATTCTCGGTCAGCCACTGGCCGAAGGTGACCGTTTCCCCGTGCACGCACTGGCTCTCCAGCAGCGGCAACATCGGTCCACGAACGCGTGCTATCAGCGTGCTGGTGTACATCTTACGCGTGATGATCCACAGCAAAAGCGTTCACACCCCGGCACTGTACGCTAGCGTGTGTTTCGATAACGTTCGGCGTTTAATTCGCGGGCTGTCCGACGACGGACCGGGATTTCTTATCGATCCCGAATTAACATTACTTATGCAAACCCGATGCGACCTGCTGGCGCGACAATTTATGAACTATCAGTGTGCGCGCGTCTCTCCCGTCGCACTCAGCCCCCGCCGGCCTTATTTATTGCGCCGCCTAATTGATTTCTACTGTTAAAGTGTTGACCGAATTTATTGTCGTGACTGTGGGCACGTCACGTGACAGTCCAGCGGTCGTTTGCATACGCCACGTGACCTCAGCACACCTCGCCGAAAGCGGTTGTGTTTTTGTCGAGCATGGCCGGATGGGACGTGCGCTTTGTTGGTTATCTGCACCTTTCTTCGGCACATACTTACTTTACTCAAAAGAAGAGTGGTGGTGGGCATGTCTCCATGTCGGAAATGAGACTGATAAACGAAAATAAAAAGCAATAAACGGCGGAATAGTGAACGCTTGGACGAGTTGAGAAACGGACGGAAGAACGAATGCCTGAATTAGCATTTCGCATTGCAGCAACATGCAGTTGCATGCAGGCAACGAGGCCCGCTCCTGCTGACAAGCCAATGAGACTCGGCCGAGGGGTGTCGAGACTGGCGAGAGGGGCGCGCGCGCGGGGGCACAGAGAGGTCGTCAGCCGCCTGTGACCCAGCCGCCGGTGTAGGGGCCGGCGCCACCATCGGGCCGCTGTCGGTGACCCCGTGCTGGCCAGTTGGCGCTCGAGACCCACGCCGCCACCTCCGGCGCCTATTTCACGGACGTCACGCCGAACAGAGCGGAAGGGCCCTCCGATGTATAACCCAATTAGCCCTACCGGAGGCCGCCCCGTAATAGAAAAAGGGCTGAACAATGAAAGACAATTTGGACACACGGTCGCGACACTGCAGCTTAAATAGGTATCGATAAAAACGAGACAAAAAGCCAGATAACGACTTAATTACGGGCGATAATGAAGGATTCTCGATGCGAGCATGATGGCATCATTTGGCTGGCGGAGCGGAGGCCGGCCTGCGACAACAGCCTGCCCGCGCTGAGGCACCGTATGTCGCCGCTGGCAGTGTGATTGGGCACGCCTTTAACAAAGAAGTATACACACGAACAGTCGGTGAGACAGGAAGACTACTGCAATTCGTCAACAGAAATCGACTTCGGGTAGTTGTGGACCGATTGCAATTGAGTTTTCTTTCGGTGCCGAGTTGATCATGCCAACTGTTTACCACGCTGCCATTGTTCTCCATCCCAATGCAAATTATGTGAGCAGAGTGAGCTAGTGCACTTCCGCAATTAGCCCGGCACTTGACGTGGCCCCGTTGGATGTACTTCGTGATGCTACTGAAAATATTCCGGCTTATTAATGCGCCAGTGTCAGTCGGCACTTGCAGGGATTATGTGCGGCGGCACAATGGGTGGCCGCGTCCCCGGTAGGAGCCTTTGTTTGGGCGGCTGCCACCGTTGCTCGGCCCATTAGCAGAACAACGCGCCGGTGTGGCGCCCAGCGGGATTGTCAGATTACCTCGTGCCTCATCGCTGGCGGTGCAGTCATGTCGCACTAGCCGAAGCCTGCACGCCCCACTCGCCACCTGATGCTGCTACAGCAGATGGTAACTCATGCACCAATCGTCGCCTGCCCTGATGCTGTTATATCAGATGATAACTCATATGCCACTCGTCGCCTGCCCTGATGCTGTTATATCAGATGATAACTCATACACCATTCAGCGCCTTCCCTGATGCTGCTATAGCAGATGATAACTCATACACCACTCGTCGCCTACCTGATGCTGCTGTAGCGGATGATAACTCATACACCACTCGTCGCCTACCTGATGCTGCTGTAGCGGATGATAACTCGAACGTGTGGCCCGCGATGCAGCTGGTGTCTTAGGAGATTTAGGGCGCATCGACTACTTTGGTCATGCAGCAGCTGGTGTCTGCGTCTTCGTGAATTATCCTTGATATAGGAGCCGCCTCACGAGTAGCGCGCGAGGCGTTCTAGCTCACGTCCTGGTCTCACCGTCGAGCCTGCCCTGTACATGGGTAGCACTTCTGACGGCGGCTGCGGACACCGAGGCTGACTGATCTGACCTGTCGACTGACCTGATCTGCCGGCTGACCCGGTCTGCCGACTGACCTGATCTGCCGGCTGACCTGATCTGCCGACTGACCTACTGACCTGGCCTGCCGACTGACAAAATCTGCCGACTGACCTGATTTGCCGACTGACCCGATCTGCCGACTGACCTGATCTGCCGACTGATCTGATGTGCCGACTGACCTGATCTGCCGACTGACCTGGTCTGCCGACTGACCTGATCTGCCCGATTGACCTGATCTGCCGTCTAGCCTGATCTGCCGACGCAAGCCGGCATCACTGCGGCAACAGAACTATATTTCGGCCGGAAAGTTCACAGGGATCAGACAATAGTGATTGGATAGGGGTCGTATTTGTCTCCCATCGCACACTTTTCTCGGTGTATATGGCAGAGAAATGTATACACATATTCATTATATATGGTCAAGACCATAGAAGCGTTTCCTTTCCTACTTGTATGAATTGCTTTTACATATGAGCTTTTGTCACGCACGACCTTTCGTCGTGCCTGACCCAACTCATTTCACCTGAGAGAGTCACCCTGCGTGCAAAGGCCACTTCTTGACACCCGAGTAGAAATAGGCGAGACGAAGTAGCACTATGTCGTTTGAGAATTGGGCATGCATATGACACTCACTCTCACTTACTAACTGGTAATGATATACCATGCTGCCCCAAATGTCACTCCCGCTTATCGGTGAGTCATGCCCTGCTTGCCTGCCCTGGCTACAAGGAGGAACGAAGACGTCACTTTGGGAGTGTCCAGTCATCTGTCACTAAAACCTCAGTGAAGTTTTAGGTGACGATTCGGATATTGTTCGATCAGGGCGACTTTTTGATTACCTCGCCGAAGTATCGTTTTCAGTCATATATGTACCACGTTGAAAATGTTTGTTGCCACACTTTATTTTATGTACCGTTCGCTACGTTGACTAATATTCCGCAAGCGCAGCTAGCTAGTATGCGCGATATATCGACATGTAAATGAGTTGTGTTGTTATGAGCGCTACATGACCAAAGTAGTCGATGCGCCCTAAAGCCATAATAACTAACCAACTTGACACCCGAGTAACAGGCATGCCCTTGGTTTCAGGTGTGGTTTCAGAACCGCCGCGCCAAGTGGCGCAAGCAGGAGAAGGTTGGCCCGCAGGGGCACCCCTACAACCCGTACCAGACGCCGATGGCGATGCCGTCGAGCGCGCCGACCATCTCGCAGCTGCAGCCGCCCTTCTCGCACCTCGGCTACCTGCGCAAGCCCTTCGAGTCGCCGTTCCTGGGCGGCTCGCCGCGCCTGCCGGGCGGCCTGCTGCCGGCCGGCCTGCTGCCCGGCGGCGGCTACCTGGGCCACCCGCTGACGGCGCTGCGCGACTACCGCACCGTGCTGCCGCAGCTGGTGCCGTTCGGCTCGCCGTACTCGCCGAGTTTCCAGAGCCTGCTGGCCAACCTGTCGGCGCACCGGCCGTCGCTCGACTCGCCCGAGTACAAGGCGCTGCTGTCGACCATGGCGCTGTCGGGCGCGGCGCCCATGCCGCCGGCGTCGGCGCCGCTGCCGCCCGCCGCCGGCGCCGACCTGGCGCCCGGCGCCGCCGAACTGCGCGCCTCCAGCAACCCCGAGCTGCGCTCCTCCAGCATCGCCGCGCTGCGACTCAGGGCGCGCGAGCACGAGATGCGGCTGGAGCTGCTGCGGAAGAACGGCGACCTGTGCAGCTAGGTGGCGACGCGCGCTCTCGCCGCCGCCAGTGATAGGCGCGCCGGTGCCGCGCCGTTGTTGTGTTGCTGGCGCTGGCCGCGGCACGGCCTGGCGCCCGCGGCCGCCCAAGACGGCGCCGTTGTTGTGTTGCTGGCGCTGGCCGCGGCACGGCGTGGCGCCCGCGGCGTGCCGGAGACGGCGCCGTTGTTGTGTTGCTGGCGCTGGCCGCGGCACGGCGTGGCGCCCGCGGCCGCCCAAGACGGCGCTGTTGTGCGCGCGCGCGCGAGCGAGTGGCTTAGTCCTAAGTGCGTCACACGCGTGCAGGTGAGGCGACGCCGGCGGTGAGTCGCTGCGCCGCTGCCGTTCGACGCACGACACTTGTTACGACGCGGGCCCGACGCGGCGCGGGTCTGCTGGGACGCCGAGATGGCGTCGACACCGACGGCGGACCGGCCGACGGCGGACTGGCCGACGGCGATGTGCAGCTGGATCGATAGTCACCTGAAGTATTAAACAGTAACAGTATTTGCGACGGTTTTATCATTTGACTTGATGTGCCTTGAGGTGAATACCTGCTGTTATCACCCGGAAGTAGAGGTGGGCAGCACTGAAAAGCTTTTCGCTGCATTTAAATAGTTATTAGTAATTAATAGGACGATTGGTATGAATGCGATGGCCTGACAGATACCTTGAGTATCTCGCACGCTGCTTAATTTTCTCACATAATATGTAAATGTGAATTGTGAGAATGGTCAGCTTGCGCCTGATTGCTGGCAGAACGACAGTGCATTTTATTGTACTTGGCTTCATATGTATTTGACGTTTCTCGATTTAAATAGAGCACCATCTGATCCGAGGTCTTGCCTTCAGCACAACTCTGTAGCATTCGTCCAGCATGTTGAACTCGTTCATCGCCAGCGTTCTGGTTGGCAGTAGATTTGTTGGCGTCAGACTGCCCCGCGTTTGTGCGTTTTCGGCGGGGAGTATTTCGACCGTCCGAGAGGTGCATCCACTACTGGGTATTGCGTGTGAGCCATTGGGCCAGGTTATTTCTGGCCATTGGCCGTGCTAATCTTACCAAAGCTCGGTGTGTAAAGTGTTTCATTAAGTTGATATAATAAAGCTGTTGATAAAATGGAGACTGCGTGCTGGTGCCGGGTCGGCGGAGTTGGAGGCGTGTTCTCCGCCGAAGTCCTCGCGGACGGTTCGGCTGCAATGCGGTGTCCCAGCTCACCCGAGATGCTCTTCTGTGCTGAAACCCAGCATCCGACCCGGAAATCGAAGTGGTCTCTGCTCTATTATGTCATAGCTATTGTCGTGCTCAGACAGAGGCGGACCCAGGAATTGCCGCTTGCCTGGACAGGCGCCACTAACTTTTAATATTTTTGAGGATGGGGTGAGGTGCACTCAAACGCTATGCATGAGACCCTTGTCTACCCGGGAGCGCCTTTTCTACTCTGGGTGCTGAGTACACTGAGTACACTGTGATACTCAGCACTTTCAGAGTGGAGCCGACGACTGAGCATGCGTTGAGCGGGGATGGGACCACTGGAGAGTCCTGGAGAGTTTTAGTCGAAGGGGTGCCACATCTCCATGGCGGGAGCACATGACCGCAGTCCCTTCCAGTTGCCCTGGTTAATTGAAGGTGTCGGTCTTCATGTTGACAACAAAGCTGAATGTGCAGTGCGTGGTGCCGAAGTGGTGCCTTTCATCTCTGAGAGTCGGAACTGTGATGCGACAGCTGGCAGACGATCCGGGTGTAGCACGTGCTGAAGGGGCGGGTGTTGTTATGGTACCACCACAGCCACAAGAGATATTTTGCGGTTGTCGCGATCGCAAGTGCAATGGCCAATTAAGAACATTGAGCGGGCACATGAAGGCGAAGCATGCAGGTCCGACTATCCATCTGCAAAGCACTGCTTTCGGAGAAGGGGGCCATCGTGGTGCTTTGGTGCGGAAGGTGGTTTCTTCTTCTTCTTTCAACTGGTACGGCACACAGCAAGGGCACAGTAAACACCGGTACGGTACGGCACATGACACGGGAAGCAGGATGATGACACACCGAATGGCACGGGAAAGGAAAAGGGTTCATTGTGAGAAGGAGGAAAATCTTGATTGATGACTGAAATAATCAGTCTCAGAGCTGCAAAATACTCCACGCAATGACCGATTCAACACTGTCTTTACGCTTCAAGGTTCTTCCATATGCTTGAGCCTTTTCTCTTGGGAATCTCGGAACCGCGAGTTCAGCATAAATGAAATTCTAGATACAGACTCTAATCGTGTTGCTAAGGATGGGCCGGTACTGGCACAGCAGTGAATACGTCAAATTATCAAATTAAACACAGCAAAAACACCTGTGTAATTTTGCGGGTGGCCATGACATGCCACCGTGCCACAAAGTGACAACTGTACTGAATATCTTCCTACTTCATCAAGACAATGTCTGCAAAGCCTGGTTATCTCGACAGGGTTTTTCTGGTGCCTAAGCAGGAAAGTCGGCTATTTCGCACGTTTTTGGTGCTGGTCGATGCTGTTTACGGTAATCTACACTTGAACTTCAGGGGAGTGAAGCTGCTTAGTGTGAGTCAGCAAAGTATGTTCGCATGCACAATGGTTATCAGCCTAGCATGTTTGGTCAGCCATCTTCCCACACATTGCGGACTTGCATCATTCTTGCTGTCCTTGCAGCATCCCTGTTGAGAAATGGTTCGGCTATTCCAATGTGTCTCTTTTTATCTCAGTAATTTCCTTTAGCACATGGATTGGATTTGTTTTTATATCAGTCTTTGCTACGAGAGGAACTTCATGGCATAATTTAATTTCAACAACAGCTTTTTTAACAACTGCACCTGATGGCATAATTTAGTTTCGACAACAGGTGTTTAGATCCAGGGCCAAGTACCGTCAGTGCCCTGACACCCAAATAAAATATCACATGAATCCTACCATTTGTCTGTTAGAAAAATTAAATATACGGTCCTTGCTATCCAGTCCACAAAACATAGCAGTGCTTGGCAAGGTAAGCCAGGCTGACAAAATAGTGTACAAACACACAGCGCCAAGAAAACTGTAAAAACCCAACTTGTATCTAGCCAGCACCAAAAGTCACTGATCAGCTCCACCTAGAACTGAAAACAACGTGGAGCCGGAAATTATTTCATCACGCGTTGACAGGCTGTTGTCAACGTTCGCATGCGTTGCACAGGGAAAAGATGTTTTGCGGATTGGCCCGGTATGCTAGTGAGACCATTTAGACATAAAGACATAAAGACATAAAAGATTAGTGCAACTATGAGCCACAAGGGCCCTTCTTGGTTGCACTCTGTACACTGAACCAGGTGCCCACCAAATCCGTTAATCAGCCCTCCCTGTAATACTGAAAAGCAAGCCCTCTATTCTTATAATGATTGTCTATGCGGTTTTTAAAGATGTTCAATGTTATGCTACTGACAATGGTTTCTGGCAGCTGGTTCCAGTGTTCTACTACCCTGTTGGTGAAGAAAGTCTGTCTTAACCTTGTTCTGCTGTGGTTAACTTTAATTTTGAATTTATGACCTCTAATTGCATCATTTCTGTTAAATTGAATCATTTCCCGAAGATATCCCCTCTCCACACCATGGACAAATTTAAAGACCTGGATGAGATCACCTCTCAGCCTTCTATATCTAAGTGAAAACATATTCAATTTCTTCAATCTTTCCTCATACGCCAAGTTGCTTATGCCATTAGCCATCTTTGTAGCCCTCCTTTGTACTCTCTCTAAAAGCCAACAATCTTTTTCATAGCTAGGAGACCAAGCTTGTATGCAGTATTCCAAATGTGGCCTGACATATGCACAGTAAAGCTTCCTGATGACTTCCTCACTTCTGTATGATACATACCTATTTATTGCCCCAAGCATTCTCAGTGCCTTCTTCCTGGCTTCCTTGGTCTGTTCTGATGCCACAATTTTGTGTTTAGAATAACACCTAAATCCTTCTCCTGTTGAGTCACTGATAGCACTTGGCCACCCATCAAGTATGGAGCCTTCATATGCTGCTTGCCTACATGCATGATTTTGCACTTATCAAAATTAAATTGTATTTGTCATTCTTCGGACCACTTCACCAGTTCGCCTAAGTCTTTTTGCAGCAAGATATGCTCATTTTTACCTGTTATTACCCTAAAGACCTTCAAATCATCCGAAAATGTCAAAACTTTACTACTTAGGCCACTTTCGATGTTAGTTAGTTATTTGGGTTTAGGGCGCATCAACTGCAGTGGTTATACAGCGCCCATCACTTTCGATGTTATTTACTAATATAATGAACAGTAGTGGCCCCAGTACTGACCCCTGGCCTGGGGGACTCCACTAAGAACATTTGCATGAATGGGTGTGAATGGGTAGTACCCCATTTGTGGGGTAATACACATTCATGGTCATTCACCGTGCCAATGAATATTTCTTCACCACATATACTGTTCATGTGCACCTGATCATATAGTAAAACTATCCAGTTCTTAACAAAAGACAAGTGCTTGGACGTGCCATGATGCATAATGAACATCATCACATAGGCTGTATTGCAGTTAGATATATTCGTTATTAATCATAATTTGTTTCATATCTGTACTCTAACTCCAGCATGTTGCAAAATTGTGCCACCTAATATTGATCACTTTTATTCTCCAATCATACGTGATCAAGTAATATCATTAATGTTTTCTCAAAATATCATGCGTGCCGCAAAGAAGTGGGCTGTTTGTGTAGTAAATGCCAAAGGTTGTTGGTTGCTCCTCTATCTGTGGCAATATTGGAGATGCTTCAAGCACCTGCTTCTTGTACTCGTTACAGTTTGCAGTGGAAGACTGTTTATAGAGGAATATCAAGGTGACAAGTTAAAACAAAAAGCCTGCTCGACATTCATAAACATACTGTACCTACAGCGACCAAGAATGATGAAGGAACTATCTATAAAATGAAGGAAACTGGAGGAATAAATTTTACGCTTATTTTTGCAACACAACGCGACGGCTAATGCTACATATATGCAACTGGAGTCATGAACGGTGATATAGGACGCCTGGACTCATGAGAAATTGGATGAGTAAATACAACCTCCTTCCAACTCCATGTCGCACAGTGCCCGATGGACGGCCTGGTGCATGGAACATAAGCGCACCAGTCGCCCTTTCACTATTGCCGGCTTGCGGAGGCTAAAGCATTCTTGTTCGGGACAATTTTAGCGTCCATCCGGGTTGCAATCCGCTCTGGCACACCAGCGTCAGGGTCTTGCTGTCAGCTACCGATATGTGGCAGACTAGTGGTGTGTGATATTCTGCAAGTGATAGGCTGGACGTGTTTTCACATCTAGCTACCACTAGTGAGCATCCAGCATTATAAGGTCAAAGCACCTGTAACGATTTGACGTGCTGCTCCCGCGATTGAGCTCCTTGTTCGGTTGCTCCCCACCACTACACTCCCTGTTCGGTTGCTCCCCATCACTACACTCCCTGTTCGGTTGCTCCCCACCACTGCACTCCCTGTTCGGTTGCTCCCCACCACTGCACTCCCTGTTCGGTTGCTCCCCGTGACTAAGCTTCCTGTTCGGTTGCTCCCCACCACTGCACTGCCTGTTCGGTTTCTCCCCACCACTGCACTCCCTGTTCGATTGCTCCCCACCACTGCACTCCCTGCTCGGTTGCTCCCCACCACTACACTCCCTGTTCGGTTGCTCCCCACCACTACACTCCCTGTTCGGTTGCTCCCCGTGACTAGACTTCCTGTTCGGTTCGGCAGTTTGTCACGACCCTGAACTTGATAAACACCACCCAATCACACTGATCACCACCCAATCACACTGATCACCACCCAATCACACTGATCACCACCCAATCACACTGATCACCACCAAATCACACTTAGGTTCAGTGCTTACACCATTCAAAGCAGCAAATTATACACACCATCTTGGATCGTGACAGGACCGGACTGATACAAATTTCCCAGGAACGGGTGGAATTGTATCTTCCCAGTTCAGAGGATTGCACCACCGAAGCAATATTCAGGCCACCGCTCCAGCAGCACAAACGTCCGTCCGAGGCAGCCCACACCCCCGGCAGAGGCATCAGCGTCTTGGTGGACGGTGGACTGTCGAAGGCTGGTAGCCAGCCGCCCGCCGCCGCGCCCACAGCCATCTGTGTGTGGCAAGCGCGCCGTCTCGGGCACAGAATATCACGAGAACACAACTCGAACAGCGCAACGAGAATCGCGGAAAAATATCGCGTTACAATTCGGTACATTTACCCTCGCAGGGCAGTAAATGACACGGGTGAAGCCTGACGTATTCTTTCGAAATGATTGCACTCGATTGTATTTCTAGGTACATCTTCAATTCTACGAAAGTGAGAGAGGATTATTTTACCCCATGTGTTTGGTGCAATAAAGGATAATGAAGACATACTATAATTGATCGCGGGGAAGGGATTTGAAAGCATTGTCTAACTCTGAGGTCACTTTGGTGATGAAGTTGAAACATACCAGGAACAGGTGCTGGTAATGATTGGCTTAGAACTTCTAGCATGGTGCAAATACATTGTTCGTCAATAATGTCCAGGAACTTGAGAAAGCTATGCTCGATGAACAATTCATGTGCATGGTATAAGTAAGGCTTTTTATCGACAATCCTAATGACACGTTTCTGCAATTAAATAATCTTGCCGAGCTTAGCATGGTAAGTACTTCCCCAGAAAGCATCACAATGATGTAGATATGGCAGGATTAAACAAATACGCAATATACGCAATTTATAAGTTGATAGAAGGTACCTAGATTTTCATATAATTTCAATATTCCTACTAATTTTGGAAGAAATGGCATTGATGACTTTCTCGCGTCACGTCTTCATCGATGAATACACCAAGATATTTCATACAGCTGTCCTTTGCTATGTGAAAAGAATACATTGAGGTTTGTATTTAAGCATATATTTAAGTATTAAGTAAAAGTATACACCTCGGTGCAGGCGACAACCACTACTACTTCATTAAACAAGTACCAGTCACAGCACACCAATTCATGCCCACATCATTCAACACATCATTCAACTACCCATAGAAAACTCACACCTCCCGCAACTCCTGGATCCAAGCCAGGGACTGGTCTAGCACGCTAACTGGGTGGGTCGTGACCCCACAGTCACGGCCCTGGTCCCCACAGTCACGGTCCTGGTCCCCACAGTCACGGCCCTGGTCCCCACAGTCACGGCCCTGGTCCCCACAGTCACGGCCCTGGTCCCCACAGTCACGGCCCTGGTCCCCACAGTCACGGCCCTGGTCCCCACAGTCACCACGGCCCTGGTCCCCACAGTCACGGCCCTGGTCCCCACAGTCACGGCCCTGGTCCCCACAGTCACGGCCCTGGTCCCCACAGTCACGGCCCCGGTCCCCACAGTCACGGTCCTGGTCCCCACAGTCACGGCCCTGGTCCCCACAGTCACGGCCCTGGTCCCCACAGTCACGGCCCTGGTCCCCACAGTCACGGCCCTGGTCCCCACAGTCACGGCCCTGGTCCCCACAGTCACGGCCCTGGTCCCCACAGTCACGGTCCTGGTCCCCACAGTCACGGCCCTGGTCCCCACAGTCACGGCCCTGGTCCCCACAGTCACGGCCCTGGCCCACAGTCACGGCCCTGGTCCCCACAGTCACGGCCCTGGTCCCCACAGTCACGGCCCTGGTCCCCACAGTCACGGTCCTGGTCCCCACAGTCACGGCCCTGGTCCCCACAGTCACGGCCCCGGTCCTGGTCCCCACAGTCACGGCCCTGGTCCCCACAGTCACGGCCCCGGTCCCCACAGTCACGGCCCACAGTCCGGTCCCCACAGTCACGGCCCTGGTCCCCACAGTCACGGCCCTGGTCCCCACAGTCACGGCCCTGGTCCCCACAGTCACGGCCCTGGTCCCCACAGTCACGGCCCTGGTCCCCACAGTCACGGCCCTGGTCCCCACAGTCACGGCCCTGGTCCCCACAGTCACGGCCCTGGTCCCCACAGTCACGGCCCTGGTCCCCACAGTCACGGCCCTGGTCCCCACAGTCACGGCCCTGGTCCCCACAGTCACGGCCCTGGTCCCCACAGTCACGGCCCTGGTCCCCACAGTCACGGCCCTGGTCCCCACAGTCACGGCCCTGGTCCCCACAGTCACGGCCCTGGTCCCCACAGTCACGGCCCCCACAGTCATGGTCCCACAAGTCACGGCCCTGGTCCCCACAGTCACGGCCCTGGTCCCCACAGTCACGGCCCTGGTCCCCACAGTCACGGCCCTGGTCCCCACAGTCACGGCCCTGGTCCCCACAGTCACGGCCCTGGTCCCCACAGTCACCCTGGTCCCCACAGTCACGGCCCTGGTCCCCACAGTCACGGCCCCGGGTCCCCACAGTCACGGCCCTGGTCCCCACAGTCACCACGGCCCTGGTCCCCACAGTCACGGCCCTGGTCCCCACAGTCACAGTCACGGCCCTGGTCCCCACAGTCACGGCCTGGTCCCCACAGAGCCCTGGTCCCCACAGTCACGGCCCTGGTCCCCACAGTCACGGCCCTGGTCCCCACAGTCACGGCCCTGGTCCCCACAGTCACGGCCCTGGTCCCCACAGTCACGGCCCTGGTCCCCACAGTCACGGTCCTGGTCCCCACAGTCACGGCCCTGGTCCCCACAGTCACGGCCCTGGTCCCCACAGTCACGGCCCAGGTCCCCACAGTCACGGCCCTGGTCCCCACAATCACGGTCCTGGTCCCCGCAACCGTGGCACCTTCCCATTGCCTTAACATTACTGCGGGGGCCGGACTTCTGTAGTGATACGCTAAAAGCACCCGCCGTGTTCGCGTCACGGGCATGTTAGCGCAGTCTGTTCATTCCACTGCGACCAGGTGTGGGTCCTGCGGCTGGTCAGGCTCCTGGCAGGTACAGTTCACTCATGTGCGCCAGCTGTGTGTCACGCTGAGCTGCGTCCGATCGACATGAGAACAGGTCGCAGACAGGTCTGGGCGTGTGGCAGGTCGTCTATGACAGCAGTCGTCTGTGGCAGGTCTCTCTGTGGCAGGTCGTCTGTGGCCCGGCACATCTCCAGGCAGTCTCGCTCGGCCGTCAGCCTTCAGATGCGCAGCAGTTCCAGTGCAGCGCAGCAGTTCCAGTGCAGCGCAGCAGTTCCAGTGCAGCGCAGCAGTTACAGTGCAGCGCAGCAGTTCCAGTGCAGCGCAGCAGTTCCAGTGCAGCGCAGCAGTTCCAGTGCAGCGCAGCAGCTTCAGTGCAGCGCAGCAGTTCCAGTGCAGCGCAGCAGCTTCAGTGCAGCGCAGCAGTTCCAGTGCAGCGCAGTAGTTCCAGTGCAGCGCAGCAGTTCCAGTGCAGCGCAGCAGTTCCAGTGCAGCGCAGCAGTTCCAGTGCAGCGCAGCAGTTCCAGTGCAGCGCAGCAGTTCCAGTGCAGCGCAGCAGTTCCAGAGCAGTTCAGAGGTTCAGGGCAAGAGTGCTGTGGCACCGCGCCGACCGCCGGTGATGACACCAGCTGCGAAGTTGATCACGCTTTGTGTGTGATTTAATCGCTGCTTTCGAGACCCATCCCCAACTGAAAGGCAGTCAATTGTTTGGGGCAGAACGTGAGCCCGGTTGAACAGGTCATCAATTGAATTCGGTTGAACAGTTCAAAAGTTGCCCATCATCTACATAATAGATGAACCGACCATGATGGAGGAAATTGTGAATTTCAGCGACGCAATACTAAATAGAATGGACCTTAGAATCCATCCTTGTAGAACGCCGCATGTTATTGGAGGAGATTTCGGCCCGCCACGGACAACTTGACAACTTTCGACTTTCCACGCAACTATGAAACCAGTGCGATGAAATGTTCATACTAGCCCATTTTTTGTAGAGCTGGATGCAGCCAAAGCTTTGCTGATACAGATCGTAGCAAGAGAAGTGATCAGTGTTGATGTTCTGGTCAATGTTGATGCTGATGTAGGCGACTGTGCCCAGAACGGCATCATCCTGTCCAGCGGCCCTTGCTGTGGGCATGCTGAGGTCGAGTATGGTGTTTTGCATTAGATGGCAGTTAATTGATTGTACACAACGCGTTCCGTAATTAGATGGGAGAGCACGTCAAGTTGGTCTACCGTAAAATGGGGTGATCCTCACTACACGTAGAACTGCAGCCGCACACAACTAACACAGCCCACTATTGGGGACGCCCAGTATGCGACGTCGTACTGCCGGACTTTCAACACCGCATTAAGCACGGCCCATATCCTGCCAGACTGCAGCAGATGTGGCACACGAGGCGAGCAACTCACACCGGCCGCAAAACAAGGCCGCTCACCATCGGCTGGCCAAGCTGCCAGGCGATAAGCACCTGGATGTTATCCGTCTACTTTTTGGCTATCTCTGTGCCATCCATCTAGAAGGGCCATTGTGTGCATCACCGAAGCCACCGACACGCGCTGACCGCCCGCGGGACCTGCAGTAGCAGCGTACACAGCCAGCCGCGAATGGCGTCCGACAAACGTGGGCGAGCTGCTTTGTCACTTGAAATGAATGGTCATCTAGCGGTGTCGGCGGACGTACATGAGCCGACTTGTGGTTAGCTTAGTGGACGGCGCAAATGGTCGCCTAGCGGTGCCGTCGGACGTAGATGAGCCGATTTGCATCTGCCGAACACCGGCCCAGCCCCATACGCAGCCGTGCATGATGTTCGCCCCAGCCTGCGCACCGCTGACACGCGGCGGACGGCGTCGTTAGTTGGTTATTTGGGCTTTAGGGCGCATCGACCATGTTGATCATATAGCGGCAAATGGGCTGTGGGAAGTCACCTCCTGCTGCGTACGGTGATGATCGCTCGGCGCTGTTCGAGATGGGTAGGCCGTGTTCCGGCACTGCAGTAAAATCAACTGAATATCCACAGGGCCCCCTTCTCCACCACGAAGTTGGGTGGCGGAGGAGGTGGAAAGTAAGCTCACATTCATCAATGAGACTGAATATTTGGGGGCAGACTCCCCTTTCCCTACACCTCCGGAATATATATACATATACATATATATATATATATATATATATATATATATATATATATATATATATATATATATATATGTATATATGTATACATATAAGCATAGGCAGACACACAGACACACATATACATGCACACACACACACACAAATACATGCATATACACATGCATATACACATGCATATACCAACCTACCTACCCACGAAGGAGGTGTGAGAGGAGTAGCGACCACACTATTCCGGCTCAGAACTCCAGCTCAATCGGAAAGCCGACCGACCCCGATCTTTTCTGGAGGTGATGCTACCGGGTGCACCAGTGCATCAGAAACCAAACCGAATGCACGACCTCAAAAAAAAAAAATATATATATTTTGTCAGAAACAGCCACTTGCCAGAGACTGTCAGTGAGGCCTGATCGACGGATTTGGTGGGCAACTGTTTCAGTGTCTAGAGTGCAACCAAGAAGGACCCTTGTGGCTCATAGTTGCACTGATCTATTATGTCTGTATGTCTTTTATGACGTTTGCAGTCGATGCGCCCCTAAGCTAGGAGTGGCAGCAATGCCGACGCGCTTCACACTCCTCATTACACAGCGCACCCCGCGGAGAGCAGCCAGGTGGCGCGAACGCAGCACTTTCTCTCCCTCAGCAAGTTGTGCAACGACGATTGACTCAGCGCGCAGGACTGCTGTAGCTGTTCAGCTGCCAGCAGCTCTCCCATCAGCTGCCAGCAGTTGTGCCACCAGCTACCAGCAGCTCTACCATCAGCTGCCAGCAACACTGTTCAGTTGCCAGCAGCACTGTTCAGTTGCCAGCAGCACTGTTCAGCTGCCAGCAGCACTGCTCAGCTGCCAGCAGCACTGTTCAGCTGCCAGCAGCACTGTTCAGCTGCCAGCAGCACTGTTCAGCTGCCAGCAGCACTGTTCAGCTGCCAGCAGCACTGTTCAGTTGCCAGCAGCACTGTTCAGTTGCCAGCAGCACTGTTCAGCTGCCAGCAGCACTGTTCAGCTGCCAGCAGCACTGTTCAGTTGCCAGCAGCACTGTTCAGTTGCCAGCAGCACTGCTCAGCTGCCAGCAGCACTGTTCAGCTGCCAGCAACACTGTTCAGCTGCCAGCAGCACTGTTCAGCTGCCAGCAGCACTGTTCAGTTGCCAGCAGCACTGCTCAGTTGCCAGCAGCACTGCTCAGCTGCCAGCAACACTGTTCAGCTGCCAGCAGCACTGTTCAGCTGCCAACAGCACTGCTCAGCTACCAGCAGCTCTACCATCAGGTGCCAGCAGCACTGTTCAGTTGCCAGCAGCACTGTTCAGCTGCCAACAGCACTGTTCAGCTGCCAGCAGCACTGTTCAGCTGCCAGCAGCACTGCTCAGCTTGCCAGCAGCACTGCTCAGTTGCCAGCAGCACTGCTCAGTTGCCAGCAGCACTGCTCAGGCCAGCAGCACTTTAGCTGCCAGCAGCACACTGCTCAGTTGCCAGCAGCACGCACTGTTCAGCTGCCAGCAGCACTGTTCAGCTGCCAGCAGCACTGTTCAGCTGCCAGCAGCACTGTTCAGCTGCCAGCAGCACTGTTCAGCTGCCAGCAGCACTGTTCAGCTGCCAGCAGCTCCACCACTAGCTGCTGGACAACCAGTTCCAGTGTTGCCGTGTTCCAGAGCACGATGCCCGCTGTAGCTTGGCCAGTGTGCTGATCCGGAAGCCACGGTCTGTGATGTCAGGTGCGTCCGGACGCCAAGGCAATCATCCAGCGGGCCGAACTCATTGTCGGAGCATGAGCCCTCCTCAGACTGGACGACACAACATTAAAATAATGGCTTTCGCTGCGTGCCATGTCGAACAAAATTATAGTTGCACGTCCAAAGACGTTATGAAAGCGATGTTAGCAACTTCCTATTTGCTTCTTACAAACTCCAACCGGAAACATTAGGATGCTTCTAAATGTGCTTTTGGTGCCTTTTTGTGGGAATAATTGCATAGCAGACCACATAAATGGTTCCATTCACATGGCATTGTCTTACGACATGCAAGTGTGTCACTACCCGCAAGAGTGAGCATGTGCACGACGGTTCTAAGATTCCAAGCACTGTGCTGCTAGAAACGATGAACAGGGACTGTCTGAGCATGCGAACAGAAATACGGCGTCAAAACTTCATGGGGAACTATGTTGCTTAAACATACAATAAGTGCTATGTTCCGCCTATTTACACTGCCAACATCACTTGGACGACACCGTATCGAAGGCTCTGTGTGTGGAACGATTAGCCCTATAAGCGAATCGTATGCTTATGAAGTATCCAGGTGTGTTATTCGAGTTCGCTGATAGGCGTCGGCAAGTTGGCCGTCAGCTCACCAGAGTGGTCATCAGTTCACCAGAGTGGTCGTCATTTCACCAGAGTGGCCGTCAGTTCACCAGAGTGGCATCAGTTCACCTGAGTGGCCGTCAGTTCACCAGAGTGGCCGTCAGTTCACCAGAGTGGCGTCAGTTCACCAGAGTGGTCATCAGTTCACCAGAGTGGTCATCAGTTCACCTGAGTGGCCGTCAGTTCACCAGAGTGGCCGTCAGTTCACCAGAGTGGTCATCAGTTCACCTGAGTAGCCGTCAATTTACCAGAGTGGTCATCAGTTCACCTGAGTGGCCGTCAGTTCACCAGAGTGGCGTCAGTTCACCAGAGTGGTCATCAGTTCACCTGAGTGGCCGTCAGTTCACCAAGTGAGTATCCGTCAGTTCACCAGAGTGGTCATCAGTTCACCAGAGTGGCGTCAGTTCACCAGAGTGGTCATCAGTTCACCAAGAGTGGCCGTCAGTTCACCAGAGTGGTCATCAGTTCACCAGAGTGGCGTCAGTTCACCAGAGTGGCGTCAGTTCACCAGAGTGGTCATCAGTTCACCAGAGTGGCCGTCAGTTCACCAGAGTGGTCATCAGTTCACAAGAGTGGCCGTCAGTTCACAAGAGTGGCCGTCAGTTCACCAGAGTGGTCACAGCCCCATGGCAACGGTCATGTACTCGCCGCCCGTCGTATCCAGACATTCCCGGAGGCAACCGACAAACGGAAATTGATTTGATAGTTCAAAACATTGACTTAATGGCGTGTAATGACTGGATCATAGTATAACAAACATGAACCTGGTCAGCGTATTTGTTGAACACGCAGCCAGAGTATCGATATGCTTGGAGCAGCATGGACCTTCACAAATTAGCTTCAACACCTCGAGAAGTTGAAGCCTGCGAATGGAGTTGAACGCCACTATGCTTGATGCAAAACGTTTTTATACAAGGTTAGCGTAGACGCATAGGTGTTGTTTTATTCACTTTTGAGGGGGCAGGTGCCACCTCAATGCCCCGCAATAATTTCAGCATTTAACATGCAACACTATGGAGTCCCCTGATCCATTTCGGCCTGCCATCGCTTTCATGTATTGTGCCCCCACCCCACACGATACTTTTTCAGAAATTAACGCCACTGAATAGACGTTAAGGAGAAATCGCATATGATGAATTATCAATAATAAGAAACTGAATACGAACATAATACGAAACGTAGCTGCAAATGGCACATAGTCAGTTTCCAAATGGCACGCGTCTCGTCTTTTCAGCCTCCCACTTCATCTTCACGAGACGGGCAGATATGTGCTATTCGAGAAGGAAGTTTTTTCCCCTCCGTCCAAGAACACGGTTGCATTTCTTCTTCTGGGGCCAAAATGTGGTGGATTTTTCTTCAGGACATTTCGCACCTTTCATGTGCCACAAAGAAGTTGCCGGTGAGAGAACGCGTTGCAGACGCAGCTGCACCTGCGGAGAAGCGCCGGTCGAAGGCAGGACACGATGAAGAGCGTGCTGCTGAACGTGAAGAGCGTGCTGCTGCACGGCGTTGGAGCCTGGCTGAACCCAGTCGTGTGCCTGCTGACCACAGAGTCCCGCCGGCTCATCTCAGGGCGGCCATCTCCTCCATCTCGTGTCGAAGGGCGCCGTGCAGAGCCGCTCGCCACGCTGGAGGCATGTCGCCGGCTTATCTCGGGGCGGTCATCCTCTCCATCTCGTGTCGAAGGGCGCCTTGCTGCTCGCCACGCTGGAGGCATGTCGCCGGCACGGCTGGTCGGGACTGGTGCCGATCGCCGCACCACCAGTCCGCCAGACGGACGGAGCTCGGCGGCTCCGATGGCGGAGGCAGCCGGCTCATCCAATCGGAGACCGAGATCGGCCGCTCTGCAGGGAGACCGAGATCGGCCGCTCTGCAGGGTCAGCCGTCGCCTAGGATTCGCCCTCCGGAGACGAATCGGCCGCTTGCAGGAGACCGAGATCGGCCGCTCTCAGGAGACCGAATCGCCCTAGGGGTGCCGCTCTCAGGGCATCGCGCCCAGGGGACCGAATCGCCGCTCCAGCAACCGACCGGCCGCTCGAGGAGCAGTGGGATCGGCCGCTCTGCAGGGAGACCGAGATCGGCCGCTCTGCAGGGAGACCGAGATCGGCCGCTCTGCAGGGAGACCGAGATCGGCCGCTCTGCAGGGAGACCGAGATCGGCCGCTCTGCAGGGAGACCGAGACCGGCCGCTCTGCAGGGAGACCGAGATCGGCCGCTCTGCAGGGAGACCGAGACCGGCCGCTCTGCAGGCGGCGAAGAGCGCACGTGCACGGCCGTACACGAGCAGATTGTGTTCGCGCCGACAGTCGACCCAGATCTGAGGAAGACGCAGTGCACCCACCCGTGGCACTGGGAAGGACGGCGCAGCTGCCGCCTATATCCACCGTACAAAGGCACGTTGGTTGGTTGGTTATTGGTTATTGGTTTTACGACACATCGACCGTTGAGTCATGTAGCGTCGCCAATCTCTAACGCCGATTGGTCGCGGGCGAAGAGTAGCGACAGCTGAGACTCGAACCCACAACCTTTCGATTGTGAGACGAGCAACTTACCCCTAGACTACTCGTCTCCTACAAAGGCACGTGTTGAAGGCGAAGTGGCCATGTCTCCCGCCCCTCAGGCCGGTCAGCGTCCTTCCATATCGAGCTAGTGTCGGGCTGCAGCCTGTGCACTAGATCTCCCACCATCTGCAGCTGCAGGCAGACGTGCTCACCCGCACCAGGTCCGACAGCGTCGCCAGCACCGCCCGGCTCACCCGCACCAGGTCCGACAGCGTCGCCAGCACCGCCCGGCTCACCCGCACCAGGTCCGACAGCGTCGCCAGCACCGCCCGGCTCACCCGCACCAGGTCCGACAGCGTCGCCAGCACCGCCCGGCTCACCCGCACCAGGTCCGACAGCGTCGCCAGCACCGCCCGGCTCACCCGCACCAGGTCCGACAGCGTCGCCAGCACCGCCCGGCTCACCCGCACCAGGTCCGACAGCGTCGCCAGCACCGCCCGGCTCACCCGCACCAGGTCCGACAGCGTCGCCAGCACCGCCCGGCTCACCCGCACCAGGTCCGACAGCGTCGCCAGCACCGCCCGGCTCACCCGCACCAGGTCCGACAGCGTCGCCAGCACCGCCCGGCTCACCCGCACCAGGTCCGACAGCGTCGCCAGCACCGCCCGGCTCACCCGCACCAGGTCCGACAGCGTCGCCAGCACCGCCCGGCTCACCCGCACCAGGTCCGACAGCGTCGCCAGCACCGCCCGGCTCACCCGCACCAGGTCCGACAGCGTCGCCAGCACCGCCCGGCTCACCCACACCAGGTCCGACAGCGTCGCCAGCACCGCCCGGCTCACCCACACCAGGTCCGACAGCGTCGCCAGCACCGCCCGGCTCACCCACACCAGGTCCGACAGCGTCGCCAGCACCGCCCGGCTCACCCGCACCAGGTCCGACAGCGTCGCCAGCACCGCCCGGCTCACCCACACCAGGTCCGACAGCGTCGCCAGCACCGCCCGGCTCACCCGCACCAGGTCCGACAGCGTCGCCAGCACCGCCCGGCTCACCCGCACCAGGTCCGACAGCGTCGCCAGCACCGCCCGGCTCACCCACACCAGGTCCGACAGCGTCGCCAGCACGGCCCGGCTCACCCGACACCAGGTCCGACAGCGTCGCCAGCACCGCCCGGCTCACCCGCACCAGGTCCGACAGCGTCGCCAGCACCGCCCGGCTCACCCGCACCAGGTCCGACAGCGTCGCCAGCACCGCCCGGCTCACCCGCACCAGGTCCGACAGCGTCGCCAGCACCGCCCGGCTCACCCGCACCAGGTCCGACAGCGTCGCCAGCACCGCCCGGCTCACCCGCACCAGGTCCGACAGCGTCGCCAGCACCGCCCGGCTCACCCGCACCAGGTCCGACAGCGTCGCCAGCACCCCCGCCAGGTCCGACAGCGTCGCCAGCACCGCCCGGCTCACCCGCACCAGGTCCGACAGCGTCGCCAGCACCGCCCGGCTCACCCGCACCAGGTCCGACAGCGTCGCCAGCACCCCGGCCACCACCAGGTCCGACAGCGTCGCCAGCACCGCCCGGCTCACCCGCACCAGGTCCGACAGCGTCGCCAGCACCGCCCGGCTCACCCGCACCAGGTCCGACAGCGTCGCCAGCACCGCCCGGCTCACCCGCACCAGGTCCGACAGCGTCGCCAGCACCGCCCGGCTCACCCGCACCAGGTCCGACAGCGTCGCCAGCACCGCCCGGCTCACCCGCGCCTGCGCGTGGAACACGGCACAGGGATCGGCCGGCTGCAGCGCGTGGAGGCGGCGCCTGCTCGCCCGGGGTGGTCAGATTTGTGCTGTGGCCCTGTTTTACCGCTTCGGCTTCCGACGGACAAGTGTGGCCACATGCAGTGCGGCCACACGTGAGTCCCAGCTCGCCGCGGTTCTGCCCCCCCTTCAGCGCCAGGCGCACGAAGGCGACTAGTCGGCTGATGGCCAAGGACCGTGGAGCGCGTGGGCTGCGATAGGTGTGGCATTGTTTGAGCACGATTGTGTGTGCGCGTGTGTGCAAGTGGGGAAGGAGAGGATGTCGAGTTCACTTATCAACAAATGAGGTTGTCAGGTAGCTGATAGCTCTCGTTGCGTTCCTGGATAAAAACAAATTCAGTGAATGCGGAGGCCAGCTGGATATAGGATCAAGCTTTTCGATGGTAGCGGTGTAGCCAGCTGGCTGCAACTAGCGTCAGCCGTGTGTAACTTAGCAAAGGGCGGAGTCTAGTCTAGCCTAGTCAGTGACGACACCGGTAATTTACAGGGGGATGATAGAGATGCGAAACAAGGACAAATTCATTGGCATCATCTGTCCCGACAGTCTGTTGGTGGTACCGAAACGAGGCCATTTTTAATATTGTGTCTGGAAGAATGGGGTGCTGGTTGATGGGTGCCATACGGGAGGCTTCACAGCGGTGGAGATGCTGATTCAGTGGAGTCACCAGGAAATTCTGCTAAGGGCGAGGAGTGTGAGTGGTGGAGTGGAAACCCTCGATAATCCAGGGAATTTCGAGGGTTTTGTTTGGAGGATATGAAGGTCCGACGTGGAGGCCGTCACCGGGAGTTTCTCCGGCAGTAATTGTGACGATGTCGATTTGGGGGGATTCTGTGGCGCGAATGTGATACGTCGGTCTACGAGCGCCACCTGTTCGCTTCTCGTTCTAGAGGAGGCGATGGACGCACTTCCGCACGATGCGAGGTGCCAAATTGGATAGATTGCATACTCTAGTTCACTCCCAATAAATGAACCCATCGGCTGAGAGGTATACTGTGTTGTATGGAGCTACTTATTATTCCAGTTATTCCAGCGGAGCCGCTCATTCCATGTTGTTTCCCTAGTTTCACCCATTCTGTGCCGCCCCTGACAAAGATGTGTTTACCCCTCTCGCATATGGAAAAGAGGCGGCCGCCCCTCCTGTCCCTATTCCGATACACTTGGCTAACTGTATTTATCAGTGCCCCATTATCCCTCGGAAGGCTTCTTGTAGCACATATTGCTTATAATGCCTCCCATGACATCCGAGGAGAATCGCTGTGTCGTCGAGGGATCTCCCATTGCGTTCGAGGACCACACGTGGCGCGGCTGAAAAGGCAACCCGTTACGTTTAGAAGCCACCGTACACCTGTGAGCTTCCTTTGTTTTTCGATAAGGAGCCCTGCGACATCTGGCGGCCATATGTGGAGCTCAACGTGTCATCGCGCTGCTTTTTCAGGGGGCCCTCTTTTGTGCTGCAAGGCAACGGCATCTATCGGGGCCTTCACCAGCCATCGAAATGGATCCTGGCATATCCAGAGATCCCCTGTGACATTTCATGTTTTCGATGAAATCCAAGGGCCTCCGAGGAGGCTCCTGTAGCCCTTCGAACGACGTCTCTTGTGCCGACAGGGATCCTATATCAATCAGGGGGTCTCGTGTGGTAATAGGAGATCTTCTGTTTCGACCCTGGTCAGGGAGACTCCGATGTCGGTGAGGGGAATTACGTGTGAGTGCGAGGCCTGCAGTCCCGGTCGAGGGAGCTCCTGTGTCAGTGAAGGGGTCTCATGTGCGGTTAGAGGGTCTCCTGCGTGAGTCAGGGTCCTGCTGTGTGAGTAATGGGTCCGCTGTGCCGATCAGCAATCTCCGATGTTGGCCGAGAGACCTTCTGTGCCAATAACGGATGTCCTGTGTCTCAAGGTGCTCCTGCGAAGGGAGGGACGTCCAATGTTGATCAGGGGATATCCTATGTCGATCAGGGGGTCTCATGTCCTGTGTCAGTGAGGGGCCTTCTGTGTCCGTGATAAGCCCGCTATCAGTGAGGAACCTGCAGTGTCATTAAGGCCCCTCCCGTGTCACTGAGGAGCCTCCTGTGTCATTGTGGGTCTCCTGTGTCAGTGAGGGTCTTCTGTGTCACTGAGGAGCCTCCTGTGTCGGTGAGGATCCTGCTGTGTCAGTGAGGGTCCTCCTGTGTCAGTGAGGGTCTTCTGTGTCACTGAGGATCCTGCTGTGTCAGCGAGGGTCCTCCTGTGTGAATGAGAAGCCCGCTGTGTCAGTAAGGAGTCCGCAGTGTCAGCGAGGGTCCTTCTGTGTCAATGAGGAGTCTGTTGTGTCAGCCTGCTGTGTTCTGTGTCTCAGGGTGCCCCTGTGAAACGAGGGGCCTCCTACATCGATCAAGGAACCTCCTATGTGTCCTATATATGTCGATCAGGGGATTTCCTGTGCCTGTCAGGAGCTTTCTGCATCGGTCAGGAAGTGTCCTATGTCCGTCATGGGGCTTCATGTGTCGGTCAGGAAGTCTCACCTGTGTCAGTAAGGGGCCTGCTATACCGGTGAGGTGGCTTCCTGTGTCAGAGGCCTGCTGTCTCAGTGAGAGGAATCCTGTCTCAATGAGAAGCCTCCTGTCTCAGTGAGAGGCCTCCAGTGTCTGTAAGGAGCCTCCTGTCTCAGTGAAGGGTCTTCAATGTCAGTGAGGGGCCTCCTGTCCCAGTGAGGGGCCACCTATGTTAGTGGGGGGCCTGCTGTACCGGTGAGGTGACTTCCTCTATGGGGGAAAACCCTCCGGTGCAGGTCAGGAATCTCCGGATTGTTATTTCCTTTACTCTCCAATCTCAGCGTTAGACGTGACCGCCCCTGACCCGGATTTCTGCTGTGCTGTCTGTCATGTTCAGTCGTCTCATTTTCTCAAAGGTGTCCTGTTTGTTAAAGGGGACCTCGTGTGGCGCGGCTCTTGGGAAGGTTGTCTCCTTTGCTCCCCCACCTCCACCCCACCCCTATATCTCTTGGCTATGCTCCAGCCTCGCATAGACCACACCTGACCACCTCTCCAGACCGCACCTGACCACCTCTCCAGACCGCACCTGACCACCTCTCCAGACCACACCTGACCACCTCTCCAGACCACCTGACCACCTCTCCAGACCGCACCTGACCACCTCCCCAGACCGCACCTGACCACCTCTCCAGACCGCACCTGACCACCTCTCCAGACCGCACCTGACCACCTCCCCAGACCACACCTGACCACCTCTCCAGACCACACCTGACCACCTCCCCAGACCGCACCTGACCACCTCCCCAGACCACACCTGACCACCTCCCCAGACCCCCTACCACCTCCCCAGACCGCACCTGACCACCTCCCCAGACCGCACCTGACCACCTCTCCAGACCGCACCTGACCACCTCTCCAGACCGCACCTGACCACCTCCCCAGACCGCACCTGACCACCTCTCCAGACCGCACCTGACCACCTCCCCAGACCGCACCTGACCACCTCTCCAGACCGCACCTGACCACCTCTCCTGACCACACCTGACCACCTCTCCAGACCGCACCTGACCACCTCCCACCACACCTGACCACCTCAACCACCTCCCACCCTACCACCTCCCCGCACCTGACCACCTCTCCAGACCCCACCTGACCACCTCTCCAGACCGCAGCCAACAGTCAGACCCGCCGGTCGGTGCACCGCAGGCACGCCCGGCCTCCACCCGGCCTCCACCCGGCCTCCACCCGGCCTCCACCCGGCCTCCACCCGGCCTCCACCCGGCCTCCACCCGGCCTCCACCCGGCCTCCACCCGGCCTCCACTCCCGGCCTCCACCCCGGCCTCCACCCGGCCTCCACCCGGCCTCCACCCGGCCTCCACCCGGCCTCCACCCGGCCTCCACCCGGCCTCCACCCGGCCTCCACCCGGCCTCCACCCGGCCTCCACCCGGCCTCCGCCCGGCCTCCACCCGGCCTCCACCCGGCCTCCACCCGGCCTCCACCCGGCCTCCACTCGGCCTCCACTCGGCCGTCGGGGCCCCGTGCGTGCAGCGTTTTTGTTCGGGGGATCCGATTATCGGCGATTCCGTCCGGCAGGAAATAAAACGATTTGCTGGCTACGATTACAGCATTAATGGGCTCCGACCGGGGCGAGGTCGGGATGGACGGACGGACGGCGCCCTTCTACCCTCCCTCGTCCGTCGAAAGCGACCCGCCTATGCGCGCGCAAATGTGCGCGAGCACTGGAACGTGCCCGCGCGAGTGAATGCGCTCGTGGGTGCATAAGTGCGCGCGAACACAACGCATGCGTGTACTTGTGCGCACCTGCTTGAGCGCGTGTGTAATGTGCACGCATACATGCATGTATCTGAGCGTGCGAGCCTGCCTACGTGAATGTGTGCGGTGGGTGCGGGCTTGCGCACACATTTGCGTATTGATTTCCTGCTGGATCTCGACATCACACCGCCTGGTTTACGACGGCAGACTGAATGGGGGCAATCATCCGGCGGGGGACCGGCCCGAGCGCTGTTGCCGCTGAGTGCCGCCTGATTACCGCAATTGTATCGGCGAGGTGTTGATGTGGGACCCATGTCGGGCGCAGCCGAGTGCCAATACCGTAATGGGCTGTTTGGACTGGCCGATTATTTGTTAATTGATCGCATGTTATCCCGACCGGACAGCACTGATCTGGCCGGCGGGTTCCGCACGGGACACGCAGACGGCGGCTGCCGACATCCAGGTCGGCGCCGAAACTGGGAGCAGGCGCGGCGCGTCTCCCTCCGTGCGGTGTTCCGAAAAACGCTGTCGGCTTTCGCTGAAGCGGATTCCGGCCGGCGTCAGACGGCGAGGCCGACGGAGCGAGGCGCGCCGCTGACAAAGCCGATTGTGCCGAGCTGAGGCCGAGCTGAGGCTGAGCTGAGGCTGAGCTGAGGCCGCCCCGGGCCAGGGACGAGTCGGACTTCACCGCACGGCCAGCTCGCCAGCTTAGCTCCGTCTCCGACTAGCTGCCGCCGTCCGGGTGTACCACCGCACCCGCCAGCTGAGTCCGGGTGTATCACCGCACCCGCCAGCTGAGTCCAGGTGTACCACCGCACCCGCCAGCTGAGTCCAGGTGTGCCACCGCACCCGCCAGCTGAGTCCAGGTGTACCACCGCACCCGCCAGCTGAGTCCGGGTGTGCCACCGCACCCGCCAGCTGAGTCCTGGTGTGCCACCGCACCCGCCAGCTGAGTCCTGGTGTGCCACCGCACCCGCCAGCTGAGTCCGGGTGTATTACCGCACCCGCCAGCTGAGTCCAGATGTACCGCCGCACCCGCCAGCTGAGTCCAGGCACGCTCCGCAAAGGTGTGTCGTGCAAACTCCGAAGCCGGCCCCGTGTACCCCCCCTGGTACCGACTCTGCCTCCCCTCTCGTGGCAGTGACGAGGCGCCCACCCGGCCGAGTTTTGCCCAAATATTTGTGTGATGGCCGGTCTGGCGTTTTCAGAGTCCCGCCCCTTTAATGGGCTCTTGTGTAATCCTATTAGAGCTCTGTGAACATTTTCGGCTTCATTAATTTCCGGGCCGAATGCTTGCCGGTGGGTGCGAGCCGGGCTTTGTGGCTGACAGCGGGGCGCCTCGCGCTAATACCTGGCTGTAATTAGGCGGCCGCCCGTCGTCGCCCCGATTCCATCACAATATTAAATTAAATTGTAAAATATTGATGCACAGTAATTGAACTGATGAAGATACAGGCGGTGCCGCGCCGTACCGTGCGGCAGGAGATGGCCGCCCACAGTCGCGGCGTGAGTGCGCAACATCGTCCGCCGGAGGCTACCCCGGCTACCACGGCTCGGTCCGGCCACGCCGAGTAGCCTCGGCGTCTCCTGTCTACTCTCGGCTACCCGGCGACTCGATTACCGGCCGCCGTCCGGCCGCCGAACGCCGAGTAATTGGAACATGCCGGGGAACAAAGAAGCGCGCGCGGCCGACGCAGAACCGCCGCCCGTTGCAGTCGGCCGACCCCAGGTGAAGGTGATCAGGCTGGGCTGGTACCGGTCCTGTGTGCCGGGGACTCGCCATGGCACTGTACACTGCACCCGAGCAACGTGGGGTGTAGATGTGATGCGGGTCCTGTGTGCCGGGACTCGCTGTAGCACTGTACACTGCACCCGAGCAACGTCGGGTGTAGATGTGATGTGGGCCCTGTGTGTTGGGAACTCGCTATGGCACTGTACACTGCACCCGAGCAACGTCGGGTTCAGATGTGATACGGGTCCTGTGTGTCGGGGACTCGCCATGGCACTGTACGCTGCACCCGAGCAACGTGGGGTGTAGATGTGATGTGGGTCCTGTGTGCCGGGGACTCGCCATGGCACTGTACACTGCACCCGAGCAACGTGGGGTGTAGATGTGATGTGGGCCCTGTGTGCCGGGGACTCGCCATGGCACTGTACACTGCACCCGAGCAACGTCGGGTGTAGATGTGATGTGGGCCCTGTGTGTCGGGGACTCGCTATGGCACTGTACACTGCACCCGAGCAACGTGGGGTTTAGATGTGATGTGGGCCCTGTGTGTTGGGAACTCGCTATGGCACTGTACACTGCACCCGAGCAACGTGGGGTGTAGATGTGATGTGGGCCCTGTGTGTTGGGAACTCGCTATGGCACTGTACACCACCCAACAACGTGGGGTGTAGATGTGATGTGGGCCCTGTGTGCCGGGACTCGCTATGGCACTGTACACTGCACCCGAGCAACGTGGGGTGTAGATGTGATGTGGGCCCTGTGTGTCGGGGACTCGCTATGGCACTGTACACTGCACCCGAGCAACGTGGGGTGTAGATGTGATGTGGGCCCTGTGTGCCGGGGACCCGCTTTGGCACTGTACACTGCACCCGAGCAACGTGGGGTGTAGATGTGATACGGGTCCTGTGTGCCGGGGACTCGCTATGGCACTGTACACTGCACCCGAGCAACGTCGGGTTCAGATGTGATACGGGTCCTGTGTGTCGGTGTTCACTACAGTGCCGTCGGCTACGTTGTCCGACTGACTGGAGTTGGCTGTACACCATACCGCCGACACCCCGACACCCCGACACCCCGACACCCCGACACCCCGACACCCCGACACCCCGACACCCCGACACCCCGACACCCCGACACCCCGACACCCCGACACCCCGACACCCCGACACCTAGACAGCACGGCAGCAGCTGCCAAACGCTGCCCGTCTTCGCCATACGTAAAACGCCATTGGGTCCCATTGATGCATCAAATGCGTAGGATGGCTTACATGATGCGTATGTACGGCTAGATCATATCAAGACCCTCGAAGTGGCTTCATGTGCTTACTTTGGCCGTCAGACAGCGCTTAGCTTAGTCGCCAGATGGTGCCCCAATTAGCCACCGGGTCTGGCTGCAATATCGGTTAGTCGCTAGTTGGTCTCCAAATTAGTTCCCGTGTGGTAGTCGCGCAGTCTCCGGGCAGTTCCCAGGGCAGTGGACGGGCGGTGTCCCAGTTGGTCACTACATAGCGGCCGGCGCAGCCTCCAGCCTTCAAATTACTCGCCAGGGGATGTTCCAGTTAGTCGCCGGGCGGTGTCTCCACTAGTCAGGCGGGTCTCCGCTAGTCTTCAGGAGGGTCTCCGCTAGTCGTCAGGCGGTGTCTCCGCTAGTCGCCGGGCGGGGTCTCCGCTAGTCGCCGGGCGGTGTCTCCGCTCCGCTAGTCGTCAGGCGGGTCTCCGCTAGTCGTCAGGCGGGTCTCCGCTAGTCGTCAGGCGGGTCTCCGCTAGACGTCAGGCGGGGTCTCCGCTAGTCGTCAGGCGGTGTCTCCGCTAGTCGTCAGGCGGTGTCTCCGCTAGTCGTCAGGCGGGGTCTCCGCTAGTCGTCAGGCGGGTCTCCGCTAGTCGTCAGGCGGGGTCTCCGCTAGCCGTCAGGCGGGGTCTCCGCTAGACGTCAGGCGGGGTCTCCGCTAGTCGCCGGGCGGTGTCTCCGCTAGTCGCCGGGCGGTGTCTCCGCTAGTCGCCGGAAGGCGTCTCCGCTAGTCAGGCGGTGTCTCCGCTAGTCGTCAGGCGGCTGGTGGGGTAGTCGTCAGGCGGTCGCTAGGGTAGTCGTCAGGCGGTTGCCGGGGTAGTCGTCAGGCGGTTGCCGGGGTAGTCGTCAGGTGGTCGCCGGGTAGTCGTCAGGCGGTTGCCGGTAGTCGTCAGGTGGTCGCCGGGGTAGTCGTCAGACGGGGTCTTCGCTACTCATCAGGCGGCTGGTGGGGTAGTCGTCAGGCGGTCGCCGGGGTAGTCGTCAGGCGGGGTCTCCGCTAGACGTCAGGCGGGGTCTCCACTAGCCGTCAGGCGGGGTCTCCCATAGCCGTCAGGCTGTAGCCAGGCGGCGCCGATCCCGTCGTCAGACGCCGTTCTGGATGAATGGTCTTGTGGGCAGCCAATTAGCGATGGGGGCGGCGATCTCCAGAGAGAGGCGGCTATGATTCGTGCTGGCGGGGGGTGCGGCGCCGACCCCCGCGTCACAATTACCACCGCCGGCCCCCGCCGCGACACAAAAGAAGCCGCAGTCGGCATTAAACCGAGTTACACGGCCCCCGTCGACTTACATGCATTTAATTTAGACGAAACAAACCGTAAAATTCGCCGCGGGATACAAACCCATGAGCCTGCCACCGCGCGGCCAAGGAGGCGCCAGTCGTGCCGACGAAGCGCAATCGAGCGCGACCATCAGCGGACGTGACGTCACGATCTGGGCCGTAACGGAACTGTCGGGGCTCTCGCGAGAGTGCGGCGCGTACTGAAAGAGAAAGAAGAGCTTTGGCTTATTTTATGATTCATTCAGCTGCTAGGCCATAGGGCGTTAACAGCCTGCCGAGCCGACTGGTCGCTGGTGGACTCGGTAATCCCGCCGGTTGCGGAAATTAACCGTGGTTAACAGAATGCAGTCGGAAGTCACGGCAGCGACATCGGAAATGCCGAGCATTCATCTGCCGAGATGCCACGCCTGCAGTTCGAAATCATTACCGATGTACGGTAAATAGCTTCGTTTGGAAGCGCTCCTGTCGGATGTGACGGGCGCCGTGCTGTGAAGAGCTTCGCTGCGCCAAGCAAGCTTTGCAGCAGCCAAGCTCTGGTATAGTGGCGAGTGTGACGCCAGCCGCCCGTCACACTGTGCCACACTGTGCCACACTGTGCCCACTGTGGGCGTGCCACCCGACAGGCTGTGGTGGTCGTTAGTTGTCACGTCTGGTGCCACGCTGCGATTTCAATCCGAATGGTCGGCCACGTCCGTGTTTCAGTCGACATCGAACGGTTTCTGCGCTGGCGCGGCTGGATCTGGTTTTCCCGCGCGGCCGCGAACACACTGTCTTTCCCATGTCGGTCAGTCTGGTTGGTGGACTTCTCATGCGGAGACTGACCATCAGCCATTTAACCTGTGCTCTACCATATTCTATCCAGCACATTCTTTTCTCTATCTTACCCTATTGTATCCTATCATACTCTGTCCATCCATTATGTTCCCTATCCTACTATACCACACCGTTATCCCTTTCAGTATTCCAACCCAGCCCACCGTACCGGAATATGTCCTTGCCCTCTCTGCTCTGCCCTACTCTACCTTCTCCCGTACGCTACACCCTAGCCTATTTTGTCCTCCATTCTCTGTCCCATTAATTCCCTACCTCATCGCGTCCTGCCGTGTCGGTGGCGAGCAGGGCGGACCCCCCCCCACGTGCCGCCCCTCCCCCCACCAACAGACCAGGACCGGTGCGGCCACCCACCAGCAGACCAGGACCGGCGCGGCCACCCACCAGCGGACCAGGACCGGCGCGGCCACCCACCAGCGGACCAGGACCGGCGCGGCCACCCACCAGCAGACCAGGACCGGCGCGGCCACCCACCAGCCAGACCAGGACCGGCGCGGCCACCCACCAGCAGACCAGGACCGGCGCGGCCACCCACCAGCGGACCAGCAGACCAGACCGGCGCGGCCACCCACCCCGGGCGGCCACCCACCAGCAGACCAGGACCGGCGCAGCCACCCACCAAGCAGACCAGCACCAGCAGACCAGACCGGCGCGGCCACCCACCAGCGGACCAGACCGGCGCGGCCACCCACCAGCGGACCAGGCCGCCACCCCCCACCAGCAGACCAGGCGCGGCCACCCACCAGCGACCAGACCGGCGCGGCCAGCCGGCCACCCACCAGCGGACCAGACCGGCGCGGCCACCCACCAGCACAGACCGGCGCGCCACCACCCCAACCAGACGGCGCGGCCACCCACCAGCGGACCAGGACCGGCGCGGCCACCCACCAGCAGACCAGGGCCGCCAGCAGACCAGGACCGGCGCGGCCACCCACCAGCGGACCAGGACCGGCGCGGTCCACCACCTCCCCTGCACAGCGCCGTCTCAGCTGCTCTGCTCTGTCCTGTCCTGTCTCAGCTCTGTCCATCGGCAGAAGTGGGTCGGCTGACGAGCGCTGTGTCAACCTAACTGTCGGCGGCGACGCCGGACACCCGGCCGAGCTGCGACAGCCGCCGTCGCCGCAGGAGCCGCCGCCGCCGCCGCCGACGGCCGGCCACGTGCAGAGCCGCACACGTTCACCGCCGCTGCCGCCTCGCTCGCCTGGCGCACAACAGCCGCACCGCCAACATAGGAAACACATTTGCCGCGGCGAGATTAACGGCGCGTCCGAATTCCGTCCGTTTAGTGAAGTGGCCGGCGGAGGCGTAAACAAATGACTGCACGAGCCGCGCCGCCGACGCGCCCAATGGCTGTGACGTCACGTGTGACGTCACCGGCGTCTCGTCCGCCAGACCGATCAGGCCTGGCGACAACATGTCGCGAGTGCATCACGTCCCGTCACTGTGGCGTGGAGAGCACGCAGTTGCCTTACTCTCTTCCTCCTCCCCCCCTCCCCTCTCTTCCTCCCCCCCTCTCTCTCTCTCTCCCCCCCTCCCCCTCTCTCTCTCCCTCTCTCTTTCTCTCTCCCTCTCCCTCTCTATCTCTCTCTCACTTTCTCACTCCATCCCTCTCGCTCTCTTTTCTCTCGTGCCAACAGCCACTTATTAAATCATCTGCGCTTTTGCACCAGAGTATCAAGAAGTTAGCGTAAGTGTCGCTGCACTAAACGTTGGAGGCGACTCTCGCAGCCCCCGACGACACCTTGCGTCGGTCGAGTGGTCGGAGATGGCCTCCGCGCGTGCGTGTGCCTGGCGACGCACCGGCGTCGCCCCGCCCCGCGGCCGGCCAGACCCCGCCCACGGCCGCTCTGTCATATGCAGCTTTCCGCACATTTGACGCACATTAGAGCTGCGTTGGCGGCGCACTGTAATTACGCCGGCGATCTTATCAAATAATTAGCTTTGGCCCGGCTCCCGCTCCGTCGCCGCCGCCGCCGCTGCGTGGCGTGACGTCACCGACGTAATGGGATAGGCGGATTTTTCTGGCGGCGAGCCGACCGGTTGCAGAGGAACTGATTAGGTGCTGCACAGGGCGGCAGATTACGGATATTTTTCGGGTGTTTACAACAGGCTTGGCTGAAGGGCTTTGCCGACATGCGATCGGTGGCGAGTGACGCACGAGAGCCGCCACCGCCGCCGCCGCCGCCGCCGCCGCCGCCGCCCTCGCCGCTGTGCGACGTGCTCGCCACCAGACCAGCTCGGCTCGGCCTGCCTCGGCCTACCTCGGCCTACCTTGGCCTACCTCGGCCTATCTCGGCCTACATTGGCCTACCTCGCCCTACCTCGGCCTACCTCGGCTCGTCTCGGCCTGGCTCGGCCCGACTCGGCCTGGCTCGTTCTGGCTCGGTTTGTCTCGTTCTGTCTTGGTTCGGCTCGTTCTGGTTTGGTTTGGCTCGTTCTGGTTCGGTTCGACTCGTTCTGGCTTGGTTCGGCTCGTTCTGGTCCTTCTCAGCTCGATCAGATCATATATTCGGGCCGTTTCCCGGTGGGGGGGGGGGGGGGCAGTGAGCTTAGAGACGTGCCTGACCACGAAGGTCAGTTGCACCGCCTTTAACGCTAGTGGAATTGTAAGCTACTCTAAGGCAAGTTCGGACATTTCCCAATCCCGCGGCCCACCAGCGAAACAGTGTGGGCGGCGCCATTAGCCGTGAATGTGCATAAAGTGTATCGTGAACCAACCAATAAACAAACAACAAACAAACTAAGGCAAGTTCACATCCACGTTAAAGGAGTGCTACGTTGTGTACGTCAAGGTGCTAAAAGCGGGGATGGACCAGGAAATAATCTCCCGGGTGTTGATAGTTTCAGTTTGCTTTACTTTTCCGCAGCATAATTTGTCATTGGCGAGCGGGAGGATTGACAAGAAAGAAAATTTCCCAGGGTTCTGGCATTAGCCTACTGATTCCAAATATCGCCAGGGGATCTTTACCGTGTAATAAGGAGGTAATTGTCCACACCGCCTATCACATAAAGGCATAAAGATATAAAAGATTAGTGCAACTATGAGCCACAAGGGCCCTTCTTGGTTGCACTCCGTACACTGAGCACTGAACCAGTCGCCCACCAAATCTGTCAATCAGCCCTCCCTGTAATACTGAAAAGCAAGCCCTCTTATAATTTCTTATAATGATTGTCTATGCTGTTTTTCAAGATGTTCAATGTGCTGCTACTGACAATGTTTTTTGGCAGCTTGTCCCAGTGTTCTACTACCCTGTTGGTGAAGAAAGTCTGCCTTAACCTTGTCTTGCTGTGGTTAACTTTAATTTTGAATTTATGACCTCTAATTGCATCATTTCTGTTCAATTCAAACATTTCCCCAAGATATCCCCTCCCCAGACCATGGACAAATTTAAAGACCTCGATGAGATCTCCTCTCAGCCTTCTATATCTGAGTGAAAACATATTCAATTTCTTCAATCTTTCCTCATATGCCAGGTTGCTTATGCCATTAACCATTTTGCAGCCCTCTTTTGTACTCTCTCTAAAAGCCAACAATCTTTTTCATAGCTAGGAGACCAAGCTTGGATGCAGTATTCCAAATGTGGCCTGACATATGTACAGTAAAGCTTCCTGATCACATCCTCACTTCTGTATGATGCATTCCTATCTATTGCCCCGAAAATTATCAGTGCCTTCTTCCTGGCTTCTTTGGTCTGTTCTGATGCCCCAATTTTGTGTTTAGAATAACACCTAAATCCTTCTCCTGTTGAGTCACTGATAGCACTTGGCCACCCATCAAGTATGGAGCCTTCAGATGCTGTTTACCTACATGCATGATTTTGCACTTATCAAAATTTAATTTAAGTTGCCATTCTTCGGACCACTTCACAAGTTCGTTTGAGTCTTTTTGCAGCGAGACATGCTCGTCTTGACCTGTTATTCCCCTAAAGACCTTCAAATCATCCGCAAATTTCAAACCTTTACTGCTTAGGCCACTTTCAATGTTATTTACAAATATAATGAACAGTAGTGGCCCCAGTACTGACCCCTGGGGGATTCCACTAAGAACATTTTGCCATGATGACTTTGTACCCTTTACCATCACTCTTTGCTCTCTATCTGAAAGCCACAACTCAATCCATTTTAAGATGCTACCTGCAATACCATGGGCCTGAAGCTGTATCATTAACCGTTTATGGGGTACCTTGTCAAAGGCCTTACTAAAGTCAAGATATGCTACATCAACCTGATTTCCCTGATCAAATTGTTCTGTGGCGAAGTTAAAAAAAGTCCAAGAGATTTGTGAGACACGACCGTCCTTTCCTAAACCCATGTTGAGTATCTTGAATCAATTTGTTTCCTTCCGGATAACTAACTATTCTATCCTTGATAATTGATTCGAGTACCTTGCAGACTAGGGATGTGAGACTTACTGGCCTATAGTTTTCAACTTTCCCTCTTTCTCCTTTCTATCACTCTGTCTCCTTGAACTACTGCTGCCCTTATTTGCTGACTTTGAGGTTCTATTGCCATGGCTGACACTATTGGAATATTCCTGAGTTGGCAATGGAATTTCATCCCTCCCCACCCCATTTCCTAGTTTCCCTGAAGGACATGCTCGTACACTTTGCCTTCTTGCTGCCTACACATGCTTGTACACTTTGACATCACACCTTCTGCAGTGTTAGTTGTTTGTAGTGGTCAGTAGCAGCATGATTTCATGCGGGATTTTGTGTGAAGTTAGTCAGTGGTTTGCAATTCGTTCCATCTACGTTCGTTGTATCTATGAGTAGCTGTTTTACGTGACAAATTGCCAGGCAAATCGGCTCATGTACGTCAGATGGCACCTCTAATCGTTTTACGCCATGTTAATTTTAAGGCAAGTCTGCTCATCTACGTCCGATGACACAGCTGGGTAGCCATTCGTGTTGAATGGGAAAGCGAATCGGCTCGTGTACGTGCGATGTCATTCGTGTATGGCTATGGCATTATTCCTACCAGTAATGGCATTATTCCATCCGTAATGCATCCTTAAGTGCGTGTTGAAGTGCGTGTTGGTGGTGTGGTGTCTACAATGCTCCTGCTAGTTTGGTGGCGTGCATATAGCCAAATACAACTGAATCCGTCCTGGGTGATTGTCACCCAGAAGCAATGGACGCGAGAGGATGATGCCCTCTTTTTTGTAGACAGCCTGCAGCGGTTGTCTTTGAGCGTCAAAGCTACTACAGTCTAATAGGAAGTGGCCTATGGATGCTGCGCTGCTGCAGGTGTTGCGGTGAGGTGTTGTATGATGGTCATCCTTCGGCTGAGGCTGAGGCTGAGGCTGAGGCTGAGGCTGAGGCTGAGGCTGAGGCTGAGGCTGAGGCTGAGGCTGAGGCTGAGGCTGAGGCTGAGGCTGAGGCTGAGGCTGAGGATGAGGATGAGGATGAGGATGAGGTGAGGTGAGGTGAGGCTGAGGCTGAGGCTGAGGCTGAGGCTGAGGCTGAGGCTGAGGCTGAGGCTGAGGCTGAGGCTGAGGCTGAGGCTGAGGCTGAGGCTGAGGCTGAGGATGAGGATGAGGATGAGGATGAGGATGAGGATGAGGATGAGGATGAGGATGAGGATGAGGATGAGGATGAGGATGAGGATGAGGATGAGGATGAGGATGAGGATGAGGATGAGGATGAGGATGAGGATGAGGATGAGGATGAGGATGAGGATGAGGATGAGGATGAGGATGAGGATGAGGATGAGGATGAGGATGAGGATGAGGATGAGGATGAGGATGAGGATGAGGATGAGGATGAGGATGAGGATGAGGATGAGGATGAGGATGAGGATGAGGATGAGGATGAGGATGAGGATGAGGATGAGGCTGAGGCTGAGGCTGAGGCTGAGGCTGAGGCTGAGGCTGAGGATGAGACTGAGGCTGAGGCTGAGGCTGAGGCTGAGGCTGAGGCTGAGGATGAGGATGAGGATGAGGATGAAGCTGGGGATGGTACGGCTGCAGTCCGTCAGACAGCGAACCGTTCGTACAGCTCGTCACCGGATCGACGCCGCCGCGACGGAACCGACGCGTCGGCGGCGGCGGCGCGCCATCGGCTCATCTGAGCCAGCTTCCGGTCGGTCGGCCGACAGACACTTATCTCTCTCAGCCACGACATAATTAAGCGCTCGCCCGGCTTACCGTTCGCGTTAGGCGGCTGCTGCACGGAGTCCCGTGAGAGGTGCGCCACGTCCCGTGGGAGGTGCGCCACGTCCCGTGCGAGGTGTGTCCCGGGAGAGGTGCGCCACGTCCCGTGGGAGGTGCGCCACCTCCCGGGAGAGGTGTGCCACGTCCCGTGGGAGGTGCGCCACGTCCCGTGAGAGGTGCGCCGCCTCCCCTTGAGGTGTGTCCCGTGAGAGGCGCGCCACGTCCCGTGAGAGGTGTGTCCCGGGAGAGGTGTGCCACGTCCCGTGGGAGGTGCGCCACGTCCCGTGAGAGGTGCGCCACGTCCCGTGAGAGGTGTGCCACGTCCAGTGAGAGGTGCGCCACGTCCCGTGAGAGGTGCGCCACGTCTCGTGAGAAGTGTGCCACGTCCCGTGAGAGGTGTGCCACGTCCCGTGAGAGGTGTGCCGCCTCCCTTGAGGTGTGTCCCGTGAGAGGTGCGCCACGTCCCGTAAGAGGTGTGTCCCGTGAGAGGTGTGCCACGCCCCGTGAGAGGTGCGCCACGTCCCGTGAGAGGTGCGCCACGTCCCGTGAGAAGTGTGCCGCCTCCCGTGAGAGGTGTGCCGCCTCCCTTGAGGTGTGTCCCGTGAGAGGTGCGCCACGTCCCGTGAGAGGTGTGTCCCGGGAGAGGTGTGCCACGTCCCGTGAGAGGTGCGCCACGTCCCGTGAGAGGTGCGCCACGTCCAGTGAGAGGTGCGCCACGTCCAGTGAGAGGTGCGCCACGTCCAGTGAGAGGTGCGCCACGTCCAGTGAGAGGTGCGCCACGTCCAGTGAGAGGTGTACCCCGTGAGAGGTGCGCCACGTCCCGTAAGAGGTGTGTCCCGGGAGAGGTGTGCCACGTCTCGTGAGAGGTGCGCCATGCCCGGACTGTCACACTCGAGGTCGTCAGACCAGTGGACGGTGTCCATGACGGCTTCGTCGGCTGCATAAGTAAGGGTGAATAACAATACGCGCGGCGCTGGCCATGAATGGCATCCCCGTATTGCAGTGTACGACCAGTAGTCTTCGATATTCGACGTTAAGCTCATGGTGATATATGAGCGCCATGGGCTTGCAGCCCAGGCTGGTAGCCCAGATAAGTTTCGCAGTTCGTCACCCCTGCAGTGGGCATCATGCAGCAGAGAGGGAGTGAATTGCATCAGCGCAGTTCGCTTGGTAGGCATGCGCACCATCTGCCGTCATTCGCTGGCTGCTGAAGCCAAACGCTTTTGCAAGAGTGTCGAAACGAGAGGTTACCGTAATATATCGCGAGCATATTCTTCAGAAGAGCATAAGCTGTACAGCACAGTAACAGCAGCCTTTACCGCACGGCTTATGGGCAATTCTTGTTTGCACATCCGGGACACTTTTGGGATAAATCGCCATCTGGATGTTGGATGTTTTATCTTTAATAAGATTTCTTCATAATCCATCCAATAGAATGTAAACCGCACCAAACACAAACTATACGCCAGCCAATAAACCACCTGCCCGCTGGCGAGAGGAGCCAGGTAAGTGTCCCCAGTCACAGTCTGGTGGGCACAAATGGGCAGCGGGCGGCGGCCCGCCCCGGCCAGCTGCAGCGGGCCGCTGGCAGCCTTCAGCCAGCTGCAGCGGGCGGGGGCACCTCCGGCCAGCTGCAGCGGGCCGCTGGCAGCCGTCAGACAGCTGGCAGCCGTATCGCCCCGGTCGGTTCACGCCGACACTGTCCGCTGTCCACACAGGCTGTCCACATCCACACATGCTGTCCACATCCACACAGGCTGTCCACATCCACACAGGCTGTCCACATCCACACCGACTGTCCACATTTACACAGACTGTCTGCCCTCGACACCGACTGTCTGCCCTCCACAGCGACTGTCTGCCCTCCACACCGACTGTCCAAATCCACACAGGTTGTCCACATCCACACGGGCTGTCCACATCCACACAGGCTGTCCACCATGCGGCACGGCTCCTCCTTGGTGCGAACGTCCGTGGCTCCGGCGCTGGCAGGGTCCGGCAGTGCGACAACACAGCGGTTCCACCTGGTGGGTGTGACGGGCCAGAGGGACGCGATCGGTGGCCAGAGCTGCGCCCAGCCGCCTGTCCAGGGACCAGAGGGTGGGAGGTGCCTCGGCCGGTCCAGCTGATCCGATGGGCCCGACGGCGGCCCGTGACGTTGTCTTCAGACAGGCTGTCCGGGTGGCGGTCTGGGACGTTGTCTTCAGACACGCTGTCCCCGGCAGTGGCCCGGGACGTTGTCTTCAGACAGGCTGTCCCCGGCAGTGGCCCGTGACGTTGTCTTCAGACAGGCTCTCCCTGACGGCGGCCCGGGACGTTGTCTTCAGACAGGCTGTCCCCGGCAGTGGCCCGGGACGTTGTCTTCAGACAGGCTGTCCCCGGCAGTGGCCCGGGATGTTGTCTTCAGACAGGCTGTCCCCGGCAGTGGCCCGGGACGTTGTCTTCAGACAGGCTGTCCCCGGCAGTGGCCCGGGGTGTTGTCTTCAGACACGCTGTCCCCGGCAGTGGCCCGGGGTGTTGTCTTCAGACACGCTGTCCCCGGCAGTGACCCGGGATGTCTTCAGACACGCTGTCCCCGGCAGTGGCCTGGGGTGTTGTCTTCAGACACGCTGTCCCCGGCAGTGGCCCGGGATGTTGTCTTCAGACACGCTGTCCACGGCAGTGGCCTGGGGTATTGTCTTCAGACACGCTGTCCCCGGCAGTGGCCCGGGGTGTTGTCTTCAGACAGGCTGTCCCCGGCAGTGGCCCGGGGTGTTGTCTTCAGACAGGCTGTCCCCGGCAGTGGCCTGTGACGCTGTCTTCAGACAAGCTGTCCCCGGCAGTGGCCTGGGGTGTTGTCTTCAGACATGCTGTCCCTGGCGGCGGCCTGGGATGTTGCCTTCAGACAAGCTGTCCATGGCAGTGGCCCGTGATGTTGTCTTCAGACAGGCTGTCCCCGGCAGTGGCCCGTGATGTTGTCTTCAGACAGGCTGTCCCCGGCAGTGGCCTGGGATGTTGCCTTCAGACAAGCTGTCCATGGCAGTGGCCCGTGATGTTGTCTTCAGACATGCTGTCCCCGGCAGTGGCCCGGGACGTTGTCTTCAGACACGCTGTCCCTGGCGGCGGCCCGGGATGTTGTCTTCAGACAAGCTGTCCCCGGCGGCGGCCCGAGACGTTGTCTTCAGACAGGCTGTCCCCGGCGGTGGCCTGGTACAGGACCTCGTCGACGCCGCGTTCCTTGTACTCCGGGTTTATTAGATTAGTTGACAGGCGGTTATTAAGGTTGGCAGGCAGACAGCGACAGATAGGAGGTCATTACGGTTGGCCAACCGACGACGGGATGCCCCCGGGCGACTGGCCAGCCTCCTGTGGCACACACAGGACGCACACACTTCCCACCGCAGCGCGGCCGCACCGGACACCCAGGCTGCCCCTGGGTGGGCCTCACAGGGCGAGCGAGCGAACTTCCAGATCAGACGACGCCCCGGCCGCCCGCGGGACCAGATAGGAAGCTAGAGCTCTCGCTTGGATATCGGGGAGCGGCGAGGCAGCCTTCTCGATCAAGTGGCACCCGAGCTGTTTCCTGGATCACGAGGAAGCTTCAGACTGCTTCCCGGATCACACGATGCCCCGATTTTCTACTGGACCAGGTAATACCAAGGGTGTTCCGCGAGTCACAGGGAAAGTCCAGACTTCCTTCTGGAGCAATGATGCCCAGGCGGCATTCTGCACCACCAATACTCGTTTTATATACTCTTTATATACACCTATCCTAGTATCGTATTATCCTTTATATACACCTATTATCTGTATACTCTTTATACACCTGTCTCTTTGACGATACGAAAATCAATCTGCTTTTAAGACCAGAATACGCTGAAGCTGAATTTCCCATCAAGGACCAGTTCTAAACTGCCTCGTGAAATAGATGGCAACCAGACTTCCTTCTGGACCCCTAAGAAAGTCAGCAGACTGCATTTCGGACCGGAGAACTCCCACGCTGTCTCCTGCATCTTAAATAGGCTCCCGACGGTCTACACTGGACCGCGCGAGACCCGGACTGTCTGCTGGATAGCCAGACTACACGATCAGCAGCTATTAAGCAATGGAAGAGTTCAGACTTTGCTACGGGTCACGTGGTGCGCTCAGGTTTCCCATTGAGCGGCACAGGACTTCGGAGCTGCTTCCTGGGCGGCCAGGGGTGCACAGGCCGCAGCGCGTGCCACTCAGTGTTCGGACTGTTAGGGCGGCCTCGGATTGTGGCAGTAGCAGGAGATGGCAGTGACTGGCGAGTGTTGGCCGCGCCACGGGGTCAACACTGACCGGCCATCGCCCGCGGCATCGGACTCACCGACATGGTTTGTCTTTGAACAGACCGTGTCAGGTGCCAGGTGACACGTACCGAGGTCACGGCCTCGCCTCGAGTCATCGGGCAGTCCTCTGCCCACCGGGCAGATAAATATGGACTCGTGACGTCCCGCCGTATGCACAACCTGCCACAGCGGGCAATCGGAGACCAGACGCGTGAACAAGTCTGCACGGGTCTGCACGGGAAGAGTGCCAACAATTGTCTTGAATATAGCGTGGGTGTGCCTGTGTGTGCACCACAAAAAAGTCGGCCCAGAACATATTTTGTATTTCTAAACCAGCTAGCCAAGACAAATATACCTGACTGGAGCATTCTGCCGGATTTGTTTTTGGGGGCTACGGATTTGCTTCCGACGTCGCTACATAATTTCCCGCCGCGTTGCTTCGCAAGAGCAACTGAGGACTGCGCAAGCGCGTTGCCATCTCTGGTGGGGGAGTGATTTTAGAGGCGCGTCGGACCATAATGTTCATTTGCACCACCTTTAAAGCGAGTGTGTTTTGCGTGCAAAGCGTAGGAAAGTGTGCATTAATGTTAGGGTTGTTAGGGGAGTTTTAAGTTATAGTGTGTGCGTGTTTTAGGTGCTGATAGCTAGTCTGGGTGGGGGATATCTCCCGGATTTCGAAATGGTTTTAATTTTGCTTTATTCCCCCGCAAGATGGTTTATAGCTGAGTTGGGTGAGGGGTGAGGGGAGTTGAGAGTGACGAGAAAGTTCATTTTGCCAGGGTGCTGGCATTAGCCTTCTCTTATCGAAGAGCTCCGAATGGTCTTTGCCGTGCAGACAAGGAGGTAGTTGTCCACACCGACTATCACGCCGGCCGCCGCGTGTTAGTTGTTAGTAGAAGGTTAGTTTAAGCACGTCGTACAGCGTTGTCAGTGGGTTTAGTACGGTGCTGCAATTCGACTCATCTACGTCCGCTCTACCTCTGGGTAGTCGTTTTACGTGATGTATTTTTTCCTGAAGCAAGTTGGGTCGTCTACGTCCGGTGGCACCGCTAGGTAATCATTTATTTATAATTGGAAAACAAATCGGCTCATGTGCGTCCGACGTTATTCGGGGATGGCTACTTTCCCGTTTCCTACGAGTGTTTCGCGGGCATGCATTGCGTGATGAAGTGAGTATTGGTGGTGTTGTGTCTGCGGTGCTCCTGCTAGTTTTGTGGCGTACATATATCCAAGTAGCAATTGAAGGAGTTCTGGGTGCTTGTCACCCAGAAGCGATGGAAGCGACAGGGTGATGCCGCCTCCCTTTTGGCAGAAGGCCTGAAGTGGTTGTTTTTTGTGCGTTAAAGCAATTACAGTCTAGCAGGATGTGGCCATGTTACGTATGGTACCATGGAGACAGTCCATTCCCTCTCACCGTTTCAGTTTAAACACATTCAGTTTGCTTGACTCGTGGGCTAAATGAATGTCTTAAACAATTTCTTCAGTGAAATTGTTGCTTTCAAAATGTTTTCACAGTGCTGAATGTGTGACTCTCTGCCAGTCAGACATATTCTAGAATCTCATCCGTGGGGAAGCACAGCAGCCACACAAACGCCCATGTTTTCAAATGGTTCAGCAGGGTTCGATTTCCTTCTGAAATATCGTCGAATCCACACAAATGGAATCCACAGAAATCGAGTACATTTCACAAATGGTGCCGTTGAGAAAGCCGACATGCAGTGGCACTCGGCCTACTAGGAGTCACCAGGACTCCTGGGAGGCACTCGGCCTACTGGGAGTCACCAGGACTACTGGGAGGCACTCGGCCTACTGGGAGGCACCCGGACTACTGGGAGGCACTCGGCCTACTGGGAATCAGCAGAACTACTGGGAGGCACTCGGACTACTGGGAGTCACCAGGACTACTGAGAAGCACTCGGACTTGCAACAGGCCCTCCTAATTGTCTGCGATAGCCAGCAGCATCGGATGCTATCAAGAGCGCAGTGGGAAGTGGATTATGTCAGGCTGTATCTCTTCATGTCGGATGACGCGGGCTTTGTCGGCCTGCAGCGAGCTGACCGCGGCGTCGGCGGCTGTCTGCGGTTCGGCGTTCACGTGAGGCCGCGCACTGCTGAACACCGGACTGCGGCGGGCCACCTCAGCAGTGTCCGATGGGGAGATAAGCCCCGCTGCCCGCCCGGCTCCCGTGTTCTGAGAGGCGTCAGCACAATGTTGTGTCACGTTACACAGGCGAGCCACCGACGGCGGCCGACATCTGCGGCGGCGGCGCTGTGCCACGCTGTGCTGTGTGCTGTGCCGCGCTGTGCGTGTGCTGTGCCACGCTGTGTTGTGTGCTGTGCCACGCTGTGCTGTGTGCTGTGCTAAGCTGTGCTGTGATAAGCTGTGCTGTGCTGTGCCACGATATGCTGTGTGTTGTGCCGCGCTGTGCATGTGCTGTGCCACGCTGTGCTGTGTGTTGTGCCGCGCTGTGATGTGTGCTGTGCCATGATACGCTGTGTGCTGTGCTACGCTGTGCTGTTTGTTATGCCATGTTGTAGCTGTGTACTGTGCCACGCTGTGCTGTGTGCTGTGCCACGCTGTGCTGTGTGCTGTGCCACGCTGTGCTGTGTGCTGTGCCACGCTGTGCTGTGATGCAGCGGTTGGTGTTGAAGCTCCGCCAAATGGCCGGCGAGCACAGGTGAGCAGTATGGGCGACCAGTCGTTGGTGAACTGCTCATAGTAGCTTTGACATGCCAGAGCAAACCATCTGCAGATGGTCTGCAAAGTTTTCTATAATTATGAACACTACAGGAGGCAATACACCATCAGGATTCTTTCAGACGAGGCTTCGTGAGGAACTCATCTGCAGTAATTTTACCAGGTAAAATGTTCCTATAATTCAATTTAACTGTCTTTTATACGAGCTTGACTATGACACCATGCATAATTTTCGCCATTCTAAGTAACTGTGGATATACATCTCCTGGCTTGTATCGCCTTCACATTCCTGTCCGTGGTATTGATTTGTCGTACATCATTTTTACAAGGCACTTAGTCGAAGTCTTCATACATGCACCTTTCACGGCGCCAGCATACCGAAGCTTCCCACTGGCACACGGCCGAAGCCCGATTGAAACCATTCATGATCAGGTCCGCACGGTGGTAAATCTCATAGCGGCACCGGTGGGATCTCCCTGGACCGCCACATCAGACCGACTATTCCCTCGTCTACAGCCTACTTTTCCATTGTGTGAAACCCGGCCAAAGCCACGCAATGTTGGCTTGTTTTAATTCGCGTCTTACGTGCGTCGTTACAATGCTGATTTATCTGTTGGTTTTTCACTGCAGATGGGGAGGGATACGCGATGTTAACGAGGTGATTTATTCTCCGGAGGCCGGGCCGAGCATTAGTGGTGAATAGTGCCCGTGAGGCGGCCTCCGCCGCTCGTGAGAAGGGTAGCACCGGCAGGCGAGTGTGCCGGCGGCGGGAATTTGACGGCCTCATCCCACCTCGGCGACGCAGTATCGCTGAATATCGGCGGCGCGCATGACTGGCGGTTGTATAGGTTTGGAGCACTGACCATGTGAAATGTCCGAGTGGTAAAGCATGAAATTGACTCGATGAGTTAAGAGACGACAGCAGAGAAGTGCAGACACAGGCGGACGGAGAAGAGCGGTGGGAAGATAACGTATGATTACGCCCGACGTCCACTTTGCTACACTCCTGCGGTGATAATCACCTTCGTGTTTATTTGTTTATTCGTTTTGAAATGGTTTGTTAGAACGGCGCCAACATGTCCTCCGAATATCCTACGAAATGGTGCCGTAATTGGATCTGGGCAGCGTCGATATGAGATTCAATATGGCACTACGTAACCGTTTGAGTATGCGCCACATCACATGACCTCATCAGTACACAGAAGGTGACAAGCCCACGTCATTGAAAACAATACCACAGACAGACATGTTTTTTATTGAGGTAGTCTACAATGGACTTGTGGCTATTACAGCATCGTGTCAATTGGATAAAACAGCAAAACAGAAAAGGTCGAAATCACAAAACAGCTAAACCGGTGGTCATACATGTCATAATAATATATTTTGTAATACAGCGGGGCGAGCATCAAATCAATCCGGCATGGGCGGCACGTTGAACGGGCGCCGCCGTAATTGGCGACCGAAGACCGGCACGGGAAGCCGCATCAGCTCGGGTAGCAACGAGCTGAACATAAGTGGTGCTCTGGATCTAAAACACCGTTTCCCTATCACAGTGCGGGACCGGGTGACATCCAAGTGATGGTCGCAAAGTCATAAAGTGTTTAGACTTAATAAAAGCTACAAGGGCCCATCCAGTTAAGTCTGTAAATGGAAGATATCATAAGCCCGGTAAAAAGACCTACCCCAAACATCACCACATCTTAATGAAGCCATCCACCAACATTCCACACATCTATCAATGCCTATCTACCCTAGCTATCCAGCCCTATTCCCTTGATTCCTCTTAATATATGTGATTGAATGTCATACGAATAATTTTTAAACTGCATCCATCCTTGCTTAAAGGGGTCTGTGCCGTGCACACTTACTTAGCATAAATCTCACTCCATCCGTGACTTATAGTTATACCTCAAAACATCCATACCTATACCTCAAACCTATTATTAATCTCGACGCCTGTGTCAATTTTCCTTAAGGCTAGTCTGGTAATCTGGCGTCTAGCTACTTTCCACTCTCTACTATCCTGGACCAAGCTGTCTCCACCCCTATCACTCCTAAACTCCTGCACCTGGCTTTCTTGGCCGGCATTTCCTATGATGGGCCCTGCCCTCAAGCACTTCAGGCGTTCCACCTCCTTTGATAGCATATTTGCTTTCTTACTCGAGTCCCCAATGACTCATTCAATCACACTTCCCACAGTCACCCTGCATTTTTTGTTCTTTTGCCATTTTTTGTTTTAATCTTTTTTTTGCTACTCTTATTACTAAGTCTAGTTAACGAAAACCTTTACTAACCAAGTTATATATCTAGTTAGCAACTAATGAAACCGAGCAGTGAATGAGCAATGTAATATATTGTACTATAACGCCTGATCTAGTAACATTCGCACTGAACAGACGGGACAATATGTCTCCGCTTACACAAAATAAACTAAGCAAAGATAATAATAGTTATCCCGACACCCACCAGCTACAAACTCAACTATTCAGTATTACTCTTAACTTAGATGTGTACTGTAAAGATGATACCCCTATGAAATATGCTTGGCTGTATCACAGCTTTACTGCAGATAAATTTTAATATCTAAACTAAATACAATTTTTAAGGACTAGATACCTCTACAATTACACCAGGATTTGAAGAAATACCTAGTATAATTTAATCTCAATATTTTAATACTGAACTATATCTTAAATTAAATACCAAAAAGACACAAACGAATTCCTCTATACTAACATAAACCTAAGCCACGTGGTCGCGTCACCAGTCTACAAAGCGACCACGTGGTCGGTTGATAATTATAGAAGACTACCTAGGATAAGTCCAATATACGCAATTTAAACAATTTAACTTCTTCTTTTTAACCTAGGCATACAATAGAAATCCTCCCTCCGCTAACCACCTGTGCCCAATCTTTTGCTCACGATCTTCTCTCGTCACGGGAGCGTAAAAAAATAGCACGACCGGTCTTGACGTGAGAAGAGCAGGTCCTGACGGGTGGTTCGGTCACGAACCTCCGCCACGGTGGTGAGGTCATGAGCCAGTGACTCTGGCTCACCATGACGACGTACCTTGTGCGTGAGGCACAGAGTGTGGTATCTGGCTAAGTTCACCCAGTCTCCTTAGCAGATCTGAAGCATGGTCAAACTTTTTGCGGCCGAAAATGACTTTTGCCGAGTAGTTCACATTTGTTTATCGCGAGATAGGTTCTTTTCGGATCCGTTACCATACACAGAAGTACAGTAGCAGATGTGCGAGAAGACCAGGGCATCGACCAGCGCGGAGATGACGGCAGGTGGAAGGTGTGAGGATGAATACGCTTCCTTATCCGTATCCATGTGCGATGCAACAATTCAGGACTGCGCACTTAGCTATACAACCAACTGCAATAGGCTGTTCACGTCAAAGAGATCAATGGAAGTTGTCCAAAATGTGTCATTTAGATGGGAGAAAAAACAACAAATATGTTGCAAACAAACAAACTACGTTGCAATTACTCTTCCTGACAAAGCCAACACTCAATTACGATTCGAATTATGCCACAACTGGCACATGAAGAAAGAAAAACGTAATAGGAGACCAAAAACCATGATCAGATCAAGTGACGAATCTTATCATACATATCGTACCTGAAAAGTGATAGATGTTGAGGAAGAAAGATGCGTGCAGATGTGGACGCGTATCAGCATGCGTGTCGGAAACGCTCGTGATTTTAATTACAGTTTCACCGCTAATTGCATTACCAGGTATTAGCTCGTGTTGACATTCCATTAACCCCATCCCATGCAGGCCGATAAAAAGCAGGCACCCCACACAAGAAAAAGGTAATTGAGCTCAGCCAAGGCTAAGCACGTCATGCAGCCAATTATTGTTTGAGCGTTTGCACCATTCCCTTATGTCTCGTAATTGCACGACGGCTTCTGGCGAAACTCCCAAATACATTCCGGAATTTTTCCATACTGATATTTCTCCAATTAACGGCCGGTAATCATCGTTATTAACGAGCAATTTGGCATCTGCTTTATGCAAATTAAAACGTCATCTATAAATCTACCCAGCGCCGAAGGCCATCATAAAGTGCTACAGCCAGTGGGCTGAAACCGCGCACAGAACACTCCGGTGGCGATATCAGAGTGCCAAACAAGGCGACGACAGGCTCCAACTGGAGGCGCAATATTTCACCGGCATGTTGTGTGACGTCGGTGTCGGTGGCCGCCCCGTGATTGGCCGCTATGCGCTGTGTCAACAGCCGGCCGCCGCTCGTCGGCGACGCCGTGCGTGAACACACGGTGCGCCATTGCGAGCGTCCGCTCGTCGACAACGACGTCAATCTGCCGTCGGTGCCGACGACGACGACGCACGGGTCGTCGTTAACGGCGGAGGGACACGCCCTCAGGCGACAGAGGCGGCCCGGCGAGGAGCGCCGCTCGCAGGCCCGTCGACACCAGATGGTGACCTACACCAGATGGTGACCTACACCAGATGGTGACCTACACCAGATGGTGACCTACACCAGATGGTGATGTACACCAGATGGTGACCTACACCAGATGGTGATGTACACCAAATGGTGACCTACACCAGATGGTGACCTACACCAGATGGTGACCTACACCAGATGGTGACCTACACCAGATGGTGACCTACACCAGATGGTGACCTACACCAGATGGTGACCTACACCAGATGGTGACCTACACCAGATTGTGACCTACACCAAATTGTGACCTACACCAGATGGTGACCTACACCAGATGGTGACCTACACCAGATGGTGACCTACATCAGATGGTGACCAACACTGGATGGTGACCAACACCAGAAGGCGACCTATACTAAATGGAGACCTACACCATGTGGTGAACTACACCAGGTGGTGATCTACACCAGATGGTGGCCGACCCCAGATGGTGACCTACATTAGATGGTGGTCTACACCAGATGGTGGCCTACACCAGATGGTGACCTACATCAGATGGTGACCTACACCAGATTCTGACCTACATCATATGGTGACCTACACCAGGTAGTGACCTACACCAGGTGGTGATCTACACCAGATGGGGTGACTTACACTAGATGGTGACCGACACCAGGTGGTGACCTACACCAGATGGTGACCGACACCAGATGGTCGATTCAGTGGCATGTGGCAGGCAAATGTTATGTACTATTTTTACACATGCATGCTGAACCATTCCATAAGGCTTTCAAAGTAAGCATTATTTCCACATTTTTGCTGCGGGCGTAAGCTGTTTGCGAGATCGGTGCCGGGTTGGAGCAGGCAAGTTGATGCGGTGATTGCCCGACCAACTTGACGCTCACAATGCTGCTCTTCAGAGCTAACGACAGCCTCATGTCGATCATATTTTAGCGTTGACCTGTCACCGCACAGAGGTCAGTACGACGGGAGACATTCAAAGTCATCCACAGTCCCACCACATTCAAGCTACGCGCTTTGCTCCTAGGCGTTCCCTCATCTCCCTCACCTCCCTTCTCCCCTTGCACCCTCATCTCACGTGTAACATACTTCTAAAGGCCAGTGTGGATAACAGGCCTCAGGTGTCCAGCTGGCCGCTGGCTGCGCCCCGGACACCTAAGGCCGCCCCCCCGGATACCCGAGCGGCCGGCTGACGCGGCAGTGCGTGTACCGCCCTCGTGCGCGCACAGCACGCACCTGAACAATAATGGAGACGGCCGCCGCCGCCCGCCGCCGCCGCCGCCGCCGCCACCGCCGCCACGTATCGGGCGCACGCCTCATTACAAGATCGTATCGAGACTAATTGAAAATAGCCGGCCGATGCCGACACGCGTCTTATCGGCCGCCATTAGAATTGCCGATGAGCCGGCCGACGGCGATGGGCACGGCTTCCCCCCCTCCCTCTCCCTCCTACATCGCTGCTACCTCCTACCTCCGTCCGGGTCAGCCCGGTTCGAATCCCGGCGCGTGTTTGTTTTGGCGGCGTAAACATGGGTAATTAGAGCGGTGAGCGTGGAGCTGGGGGGAGGCCGTCCGGCGGCGGCCATGTTGGAGGGTCTGGCTCTGACCGCGCTGACGCAGTCTGTTCAGATTGTCACGACTGGCCAGTTTCCACCTGCAGCGGAGGCGGCACGCCCCCCCAAGTGGCCCGGGTGGCACGCCCCTGTGGTCGCACGCAACACAGACGGCAAGACTGCAGTCGCTGCACCACGGCAAGGACTCGGCTAAAGACTGGATAGTGAACTATGCCGTCGGTCCGCCTGGTACCAGGCGTCTCTTGGGATGTACCGCCTGGTGCAGGCCAAACCCACCTCGCATGTGTCAAGCGTCTTCTGGTGTATACCATGTGATATGTACCAAGCGTGTTGCCACAATGAGCGCACCTGGGCGAGACCTACACTTTGCGGAATGTTGTACTCGTCGATATCAAGGGAACACTCCTATTTTTTAGGGGGAAGTAGCACTGCAGACTCAAGGGTTTCAATTGTGAATTTAGCGTCAGTTAGTGTCCTCGAAAGCCTCAAAGACTCAACACGAGTCACCCCACGGCACAAACTGTTTCCTCGAAGATTAACATACGACTCCTGAATGCACACAATGAGTCCATTGCCAGCTAGACTTCCGTACGGCTGCACTACTGCTGCTTGTTTGTGCGCTGACTCACTAGCCATCATACTCGTAGAATATCTCCTGCAGGGTGATGGTGGATCACAGCAGAACGCCACGCGAAGCCGGCCAAAAGGTCGGTTTCACAACCATGCGACCAGTCAACACCGGCCGTAGCCATGACGACGCCGGCTGCCTCGCGACGCACCACAACTGGTCACCTCTGCAGCGCCTGCGGCGTCGCCTCGGGCCCCGGTCCGCCGCCGCCGCCGCCGCCGCCGCACCAGCTGACGTCATACACGGTGTGACGTCACACCACGGGTGGGAGAGGCGGCACGTCGGCCAGCTCCGGACACGCCGCCCGTGTCGATCGGCCTCTCGTCCGATGCAGCGTCCTGCAACAATGCTGACAATCTGCCGCCGCCGTTGCGGCAGGACACGCCACCACGCCCACGCCCACCCGTCCGTTCGATTGGCCATTCTGTTGTTATTGGAGTTTAGGGGCGCATCGACTGCGTCGGTCATGCAGCGCCCGATTGGCCATTCTCACTCCAACAAAGGTGGGCAGGCGGCCGACACAAGCGGTCATCTAATTAGCCAGCTGACCTGGCCCCTTGGCCCGCAGCGCTGTCGGTCCGCCGCCACACCATAATGGTCATAATTTGCCATTCACTTGAGCGGATAATAACTCACTGGTGGTGCCAATGGCGGGCCGTCGCGACGCCCAGTTACGGTTCACATTGGCGGGTCTGTACAGCTGATCGGGACGGCCAGTCTCCACACTCGGCGGGTCTGTACAGCTGATCGGGACGGCCAGTCTCCACACTCGGCGGGTCTGTACAGCTGATCGGGACGGCCAGTCTCCACACTCGGCGGCGGGTCTGTACAGCTGATCGGGACGGCCAGTCTCCACCCTCGGCGGCGGGTCTGTACAGCTGATCGGGACGGCCAGTCTCCACACTCGGCGGGTCTGTACAGCTGATCGGGACGGCCAGTCTCCACACTCGGCGGCGGGTCTGCACAGCTGATCGGGACGGCCAGTCTCCACACTCGGCGGCGGGTCTGTACAGCTGATGGGACGGCCAGTCTCCACACTCGGCGGCGGGTCTGTACAGCTGATCGGGACGGCCAGTCTCCACACTCGGCGGGTCTGTACAGCTGATCGGGACGGCCAGTCTCCACACTCGGCGGGTCTGTACAGCTGATCGGGACGGCCAGTCTCCACACTCGGCGGCGGGTCTGTACAGCTGATCGCGGCCAGTCTCCACACTCGGCGGCGGGTCTGTACAGCTGATCGGGAGGCCAGCTCCACACCGGCGGGCCTGTCACAATCACGGCCAGTCTCCACACTCGGCGGTGACTTCAAGGCTCACTTACGCGACCCGATTTCCTTGCTGATGCTCATTTTTCGTGTGAAAACTCGACCATCCATCGTTAAGCTTGCAGCGCTTTTGTATGGCGCCGTTCCTCGCCACACTAATGTTTGCATTTGATGGTACGATTGCACACGTCAGGTCTACATGTCTGCATTTGATGGTACGATTGCACACGTCAGGTCTACATGTCTGCATTTGATGGTACGATTGCACACGAGTCTCTTCTCATTTACCGTCAGGTCTACATGTCTGCATTTATTACATTGGCTCATGGCATTTGATTCGATTGCACACGTCAGGTCTACATGTCTGCATTTGATGGTACGATTGCACACGTCAGGTCTACATGTCTGCATTTGATGGTACGATTGCACACGTCAGGTATACATGTCTGCATTTGATGCTATGATTGCACACGCCATGCAGTTGATCTCGAAAATGTAAAGTGTGATGATTGCCGGAAAACGTGGAGGTTCGGGACGGAGATTCGGGGACGGAGATTCGGGGACGAGTCTGCGGGATCAGTGCCATCCGGTGTGTCTGCTGGTTTTCGTCCAGCTTCCCAACGGTAGCCCATAACCGGCCGGCAGAACATGACTAAGGACAGCGCCACCATTGTCAAGATTCATCCCCTGCGTCTGTAGCCTTCCACCCACGATAGAGTAATGTGTCTGCGGCCTTCCACTCATGATAGTGTCCTGTGTGTGTAGCCTTCCACTCATGATAGTGTTGTGTATCTGAATCCTTCCACTCATGATAGTGTCGTGTGCTTGTAGCCCTCCACTCATGATAGTGTCGTGTGTCTGTAGCCTTCTATTCATAATAGTGTCGTGTACATCTAGCCTTCACATGGAGACATGTAGGGCCATGCTAAATCAGCCTTCAGAGGCCTCCCGTTACTGGTGGATCCAGCAGGAAGTGAACAACCTGACCGTCCCCAGTGTTGGTGGCCAGACTCAGAATTGAAAACATTATGCGTTTGTTCGTCTCGAAGTTGCGCTGCGACTCCGCAAAAGTATCCCCGGCGCCCAGCTACGTTGGACCCTGGGTGCTATCTTTCTATTCATAGGCTCTGTCTGAACGTTTTTCCAATCTCTCATCAAACTTGAATCTATCACCGCATCCAATCCTTCGGAAATTTATAGCGGATGGTCAACTGACGTCTCCTCGCATGCCCTCAGAAGGATAGCCATCTCAGAAGGAAAACAGCTCAGAAAAACAGCTACTCATTCTCCACCCTTCTATCTTAGGACAGCTACTTATTCTCTACACTTCTGCCTTTGAACAGTTACTCGTTATATACCCTTCTACCTTAGAACAGCTACCCATTCTCTACCCTTCTACCTTGGAACATCTACTTATTCTCTACCCTTCTACCTAAGAACAGCTACTCATTGCCTACCCTTCTACCTCAGAACAACTACTCATTCTAACCCTTTTAACTTTTCTATTCCCTTCTAACTCTCTCGGGCTCGTCAATTCGGATCAAGATGATCACCCACTTGTCCACGAACATGGAACGGTACAAAGGAAACACAGCAGGTGATAAATCGGAGCCAACGCAATTTCCTTAATCAGTACATGGTGATAATGACCACTTCACATAACACCCAGCAGGCAATGAATGGGTAGAGCGCTTCACCTGCTGCTTCAACTTCCACACGTGCGCGCTTCTCCTGTAACGGCCAGGTCTCCAGTTCGAACATCGTCCGCAGCTTCAGATTACATCGTGACTGAGGCCGGCGACCCCATATCACTAAGGCACTCGCATGAGTCGTAAGCGGGGTTCTGGTATTAGTTCCCCTTCTGGTATTACGCAAACTATAACCCATGTAAAACCAATTGTAAATACCAAACTATACCTATGGAACGGCTATGTTTCAAGAATGCACGTTGCTAAAATGTTGAATATGCTGCATATGCTGGATGCCAAGAAGCAACGTAGTGCAGAACAGTTGCGGTGTTTGCCTTATTCCCGACCGTCAAGTCATTCAGGGTAACTTCGTCCAGTGTGCACCCCCGTTCACCCCATTCATCCCCTCTTGGGGGTGAGTCGGCGCCGTTTCAGTACAAATTGAGGGCGTGAATATCAGTAGCGAACACTCATTAAAGACACTCATGCGTCACCTCCCTGTCACGTGCAATTCCAATCGTAGCGACACACTTTTGCGCGAGCCATTCTCAGCGGCAATCACGTAGCTGAAGTGAGATCATCGCCAGAACAATTCGGCGCCGGTTCCCGCCCTCGCTGCACTGCAGTCCCAGAGAGATGGCGCCAACAGTGAGCCATCGGATTTTCCTCACGTAATTGCCGTATCACTACTCGGAAGCATCCCTCGCCGGCAAATGCCGGCCCGGAAACTGAGCAATCAAACGATAAGATCGGACCACCTTTCTGGCGGCCGGGCCAGGCGGTGACACATCGCCCGGGGCGGTGGCCGGACGGTGGCTCTCTCCGCTGCAGTTGCGTGCCGGGCTCATGTTCGGGGCGTGCAGGCTAGACTGCGACGGTTGCTGTGATAGCGAGCACCGGTGGAATGTTGTGCAAGACGCGACAAGTTGTATCGGACTGCTCTCCCAGTCACAGGTGGCCACCTCGCCCTGCTGGAGATACATGCTACTTTTAGCGCACAACACTTCAATGTCGTCTTCGCTGTGACTTGGTCTACTCGGTTTAATGCATTTCCCCAACGGCTTTCATGGTCTACATAATGCTAAGCCGATGTACAATTCCCGTAAGCCCACCGACCGCACAGGAAAGGACTGCAGCCGCTGTGATTGGCATTGTTGCGGCCGTTCCCCGTATTTCCCCTGCACGCGGAGTGGCAAAGCTGATGAGGGCATTCACGAATCATGTTAGCACATGAAACTCACCGCTATCGATTAAACAGCCACATTCTACACGATTACGCTTAATCCGCGCTCACGCAATGACGCAGGCACCTGTAACATGCAAGGTAACTGTCAACATTTTTCCACGGATTAATATGCGATTCGGCGGCTAATCGCATCTGAGCATGGCCCCATTCTTAGCCGAGCCGCACGATGATCTGGCTTGTGGCGAGGTATGCCGCCGGTACAGCTCCCGCCGACAGGGGGCTCAGACTGACGTGGGCTGCCCCCAGTCCGCTCACCGCCAGGAGCCGCTGAGGATCCCCGGGGATCTCGTGAGGCTCCCGGGAACCAGGTGACGTCAGCTACCGTCCGTAGAGGAAAGCTCGTCAAGACTGTGTTCGGCTCACCTTTTCCACACAGACATCACAACGGCAGGCACGTGTGCATGGCCGTATTCGCAGGTGGAGGTGAGTGCTCTTGCCAGCGGGCCCAGCGGGTATGCGCGTTGCCGCACCTTCCCGGTGATGGTAGCACGCATACCCATCAGAAGTCCATGCAATGCATTCGGACCGATTGTTGTGGCAGCTCCAGTGGACACCTCCGGAGATCCGTGGTCACTTCCGATTTAGAGAGTAGCTCCTGGCAAGGTCTCGCTCTGTCAGTCGCTTGTGAGGTGTGTGGTGCCTGGAATCCTTTCAGTGTCAGGAAAGTCTGATTTCCGAGACCTTGTTAGGTCGTTGAGGTGCTTATTGGGGGCTTTGTGGCCCACATTTGGACACCTTGTGAGGTCGGTCATCAAATACCTTTTGAATATTTCCTTTCCTTTCAGAGATATTGTCGCAGCTGCTGTCGACCTGGTGAATTATGTTGGATCTGACAACAGGGAACTTGTCGGGCTTTCTCTCAGAAGCCTAGTTAACTTTGCCAGGTTTACCGTCAGAAACCTTGTGAGTCTTCTTCCAGAGATCCTGTGTGATCTTCTCTTGATATAGTTTGTGAGATTCTCCTTCACACAAGTTGTCGAGCCTCCCCTTGGAGACCTCGGCGAGTCTTCCTTCAGACACCTCGTGAAGCGCTGGTTCAGGATCCCGTCGAGTCTACCCTCAGATACCTCATGAGATCTTCCCTGATGGCGCTGCCCACGACCGAGGCAGTTGATGCGCCCCTAAGCTCAAATATTCAATCGGGGCCCAGTAGCGACTGAGGACTAGCACCGCCGTCGTGAGCCGCCGGTGATATATCCCCACCGCGCGGGTTCCGATATATCCACCGCGCGGCCCAGTGGCGACTGAGGACCAGTACCCCCCCGACCGTCGCGAGCCGCCGGTGATATATCCGCACCGCGCGGCGGCCCCATATATCCCCACCGCGCGGCCCAGTGGCGACTGAGGACCAGTACTCCCGCCCCGAGCCGCCGGTGATATATCCCCACCGCGCGGGTTCTGATATATCCACCGCGCGGCCCAGTGGCGACTGAGGACCAGTACCCCCCGTCGCGAGCCGCCGGTGATATATCCCCACCGCGCGGCCCAGTGGCGACTGAGGACCAGTACCCCCCGCCGCGAGCCGCCGGTGATATATCCCCACCGCGCGGCCCGTCCGAAGTACCCCCGTCGCGGCGCCCAGTGGCGACTGAGGACCAGTACCCCCGTCGCGAGCCGCCGGTGATATATCCCCACCGCGCGGGTTCCGATATATCCCCACCGCGCGGCCCAGTGGCGACTGAGGACCAGTACCCCCCGTCGCGAGCCGCCGGTGATATATCCCCACCGCGCGGGTTCCGATATATCCACCGCGCGGCCCAGTGGCGACTGAGGACCACCCCCCGTCGTGAGCCGCCGGTGATATATCCCCACCGCGCGGCCCAGTGGCGACTGAGGACCAGTACCCCCGTCGCGAGCCGCCGGTGATATATCCCCACCGCGCGGGTTCCGATATATCCGCACCGCGCGGCCCAGTGGCGACTGAGGACCAGTACCCCCCGTCGCGAGCCGCCGGTGATATATCCGCACCGCGCGGCTTCCGACTGCGCCGCCGGCCACCGTCCACGGACCGGCGCCGCTGCCGCCACATCCATCCCGGCCTAATTACAGCTCGGCGTCGGCCATGTCGAGACAGGCCGTACGAACCTGCTGTCGGCAGCCCAGGTCCGTCGGCCGTCCGGCCCACCCAAGGTCGCGCGCCACCAGGTAGTCACGGCGCGCTCAACGGGTACCCCCAGTGATGCTGAAGTGTATCAGTATCACGGCGCGCTCAGCTGGTACCCCCAGTGATGTTGAAGTGTGTCATTATTACGGCGCGCTCAGCTGATACCCCTAGTGATGTCCAAGTGTATCAGTATTGCGGCGCGCTTAGCTGGTATCCCCAGTGATGATGAAGTGTATCAGTATCACGGCGCGCTCAGCTGGTACCCCCAGTGATGTTGAAGTGTATCAGTATCACGGCGCGCTCAGCTGGTACCCCCAGTGATGCTGAAGTGTATCAGTATCACGGCGCGCTCAGCTGGTACCCCCAGTGATGCTGAAGTGTATCAGTATCACGGCGCGCTCAGCTGGTACCCCCAGTGATGCTGAAGTGTATCAGTATCACGGCGCGCTCAGCTGGCACCACCAGTGATGCTGAGCTGCACTGCCGTCACGGTGAGATACTTGGTGAACACCCACACGCTTCTCGGTGGCAAGTGGGTTTTTATAGATCGCTAATCAGAGCAGAATCTGAGGCGAGATATGCATGCCGTCGGGTCGTCTCCGCGGCAAACCCTCCCCCACCCCCTCCAACACATGTCTGGCCGTGTGCTTATCACCACGCATCTTGACCCCTGACATCCTGCGACTCAAAGGGAAACATAACAACAACCTGGCCTTTATTTGCATTTGATCGCCTAATTTTGCTATGCTCCCAGTCAAAGTGACCTTCTGCCATGTTCATTTATTCCTTAATACCAACTCCATTAGTTCGCAGATAATTATCTTCTCTGAGTTCACGTCGGTTGAACACGACATAAACGCGTTGGTTTGCTGACGGATGATGCTTTGTAGACAATTGTTGTCCCCCATTACATCAGTCGCACCCATTCTTCAGTGGGCTCACTTTCCATTTGCAAAATACCCAATTAAGTTTCACTAACTCCATCCTCAACATTAGCGTAATTCAAGACGGGGGGCTTTGTACATGAAAATCATAGTCGGTAAAATTAATTAGCAACGGCAAGGCTAATAGCCACCGAATACACTTAATGAGAACACGGCTACAATGATGAAAAATTAGCATTTAAATATTCGTAAGCTTAACGCTGCGTGGTGTTAAAATCAGTACGCCGTGTCATGGGCGTGCAGCCAATATCCTCCGCCTGGGGCCACCTTCACAATTTTCGAAGTGTAAGAGCCTTTGATAAACTCTGGCGATTTGTACGAAATATATAATCGCAAAGTGCGACACGAGAAACATTTGAGGTGCGCGAGGCATTCCTCACTAATGATGCAGCAAACAGACAGTACAGCATGCCGTCCACCATCAGCCAGCATGTTATCCAGAGACTTGCACCATGCGCAATCTTACTTAACGACTCCATGCGACGAATCCTCAGTGACACCATAATATCATCATTTAAGATTCAGAATAAGTGCCACATGTCACGAAATATCATGAAATCTCATGTAACATTAATTCAGAAAAATTGCCATAATGACAACATTTAAAATTAATTCGCGTGCATCTCCGATGCGTGGCGGAAATACGGTAGACTGCTTTCTGTGTAATTCACAATAAAGTAGTGATATATTATTCAAGGCTCCAATTCATCAAAAGCACGTGCAGAATGCAGATATGTCAAAATTAGGCAAGGTAGTCTTGATAAGCGGTGTAGATTCCGCAGTGATTGTTACACGATGTACCCGTCGTCACGGACGCGTAATTTTCCGATTGTGTAACGTAAATTACTGGATAAACACTGCACCAATCGGAAGCCCAAAACATGTGTCCAGCCCATTTCCCCCGGGCTTCATCGTGCCTGAGCGAAAGAGCAGCACCAAAGCACTTGGCACACTTCATCCACTAAAGGTGCGTGATAACTGCCAATTGTCAGGCGGAGTGACGCACGTCAGCACTTGGTCATGTGCAGCCGATGAGCGCACGTGTCGTTTGCAACCTTTTCCGGAATTGCATGTCGACCCCAATCTAAATCATTCGATGCGTCTCACTTCGCCAAATGGACCGTGAAATGCGGCCGGCCAGTCGATCCAGCCATCGTTGGCACGCGCACGGCCAAGTCCCTACACCCGTTCTCAGGGGAATTTCGGGAACGACGCATCAGGCACTTGCCATTAGTCCGACCTGCACTGGTCCAGAATGTGGCCGTCGAGCACGCTCCCCCCCCCCGCCTCCTCACCTGGCCAGGGTGCCCGCGTTTACGACGTGTCCAAAAGCTTTACGAGGTGCGGCACAACATCGAAATAATTGTGCTATCGTGACGATTTGCGACAGTGTCGCGTGCCTATGGAATGTACCACCGGTGTCTGGAGGGTGACTCGAGCGATCAACAACATCGCCTCCACCCCTCCGGAATCGGTCTGAGCAACGAACAGGTTAAACCCTCCCCGCCGCTCGTGGCGCAGTTGCCTCGTTACCCTCCTGAGCGGCCCTGGTGCAGTGAGCCGGCCACGCTCCCCGGCCCTGGTGCAGTGAGCCGGCCACGCTCCCCGGCCCTGGTGCAGTGAGCCGGCCACGCTCCCCGGCCCTGGTGCAGTGAGCCGGCCACGCTCCCCGGCCCTGGTGCAGTGAGCCGGCCACGCTCCCCGGCCCTGGTGCAGTGAGCCGGCCACGCTCCCCGGCCCTGGTGCAGTGAGCCGGCCACGCTCCCCGGCCCTGGTGCAGTGAGCCGGCCACGCTCCCCGGCCCTGGTCCCTGCCCTGGTGCAGTGAGCCGGCCACGCTCCCCGGCCCTGGTGCAGTGAGCCGGCCACGCTCCCCGGCCCTGGTGCAGTGAGCCGGCCACGCTCCCCGGCCCTGGTGCAGTGACCCTCCCGATCAGTGAGCCGGCCACGCTCCCCGGCCCTGGTGCAGTGAGCCCCCCGGCCCTGGTGCAGTGAGCCGGCCACGCTCCCCCGGCCCTGGTCGTAGTGAGCCGGCCACGCTCCCCGGCCCTGGTGCAGTGAGCCGGCCACGCTCCCCGGCCCTGGTGCAGTGAGCCGGCCACGCTCCCCGGCCCTGGTGCAGTGAGCCGGCCACGCTCCCCTCTTGTCGTTACCGTGCCATCAGCACGGCCGTACACGGGTCCGGTGGCCCGGTGATGGCAGGCCGTTTCCGATACATGCCGTCCAGCGGCGACCAGTAGACATCAAATTAGTATCGTATTCTAACCACAATTACCGGCACGCCATCCGCATGGTCCACATGGTCCACATGGTCTGCATGGTCCACATGGTCCGCATTGTCAGCATGGTCCGTATGGTCCACATGGTCTGCAAGGTCCACATAGTCCACACGACCCGCATGTTCCGCATGGTCTGCATGGTATGCATGGTCTGCATGGTTTGCATGGTCCGCATGGTCCACCTGGTCCACATGATGTGTATGGTCTGCATGGTCTGCATGGTCCGCATGGTCCGCATGGCCCGTGTCAGTCAAGTCCGTGCTACTGAGACGTGTAGCGACGCTATATTGCGTGCCGGTTCCGGGCGAATTCGACCATTGTGGGGCGTGGATTCGTCACGTCGGGTCCGGTTCGCCGCTCGTCAGTTTACAGCCCTGCTGTGGACACTTCATTATCGTGACATAACCGTAGCGCAACCGTAACGCAGCGTAAACGGCAGCAGTGGGGGTGTCGGCTTTGTCCAGTTTCTGACCGCATCGCCAATAACCAGTTATACTGCCGGAGGTAGGCCGGCTGACTTTATGGGGTGACCGGACGCTGTCTGCTCTGAAACTTCCGCCGCCGCCGCCGCCGCCGCCGCCGCCGCCGCCGCCGCCGCTGTCAGTCCACTGAGCATCCACTGAGCATCCACTGAGCTGACTCCTTGTGGGAGACTGTGCCGCAGTGGAGGATGGGGACACGCTGGAGCTCATGCTACGGTGGTGGCGACAACACAGATATGCCCCTACTGACCGGGACCACAGAACTGCTCGTCTTACTGACTGGGACCACAGAACTGCTGGCCATACTGACCGGGAACATAGGGAATAGGGATGCTAGTCAGTGCTATATATATATACCTATATATATATATATATATATATATATATATATATATATATATATATATATATATATATATATATATCTTATATTCCTGACTTAGGCTGTATTTGGTCGGAAGTTCTGCATGCCGGGAGCGGTGGACCAGCAGACATGTGGTCCTTCACTTTCGCCCTCCAAGTCGACCATCAGAGACAATAGCAGACCCGATGTCGTCAGACATGGTCGGACCCAGATGCTGCCGCTCTGCCATGCTGGCGGCACTGTCACTGAAGGTCACATGGTGTAGGTCGTCACGAGGATCGTCACGAGGGCAGCCTCCCACCTGCCATCTACAACTGCATGTTCACGCCCGAATGTACAGCGGGTGATTTCCAGTCTGATAGTAGCTACTGAGATCACATTTGCAGATTGAAGAGCTATAAGTCAAACATCACACATTGCGTCTGATCACTTACATCTCATGAGTCATACCTCGTAATTTTTGTCGAGACAGGGAGACGTTTGATCAAGAGCTGTCACGACGTCTAGACTCCAGGTGCTGGGTCCGATATTTCCTTTTGAACGGCAAGAAAAACGAGCATTAGCGTGGCTGTCAGCAAGCTTGTTGCCAAGCAACAGCTGGAAAATCACGTCGAAGCGTGACATGACCAAGCAATCGCGTTGATCAAACGAGTTACAGCGCACTGTGCTGAAGGGACGAGATTACGACCTTCGGCCGTGTCTCGTTTCTCGGCTTCACAATTTCGGCAGATTTTGAGCGAATTTTGATTAGGTTTAGACATGTTAGAAGGGACTCATGAAGGTCTCTGTGCTTCCGCTGCTGACCGCCGAACGTGGCAGGGTCGGATGTGGCAGGGTCGGCCGTGACAGGGTCGGCCGTGACAGGGTCGGACGTGGCAGGGTCGGACGTGGCAGGGTCTGACGTGGCAGGGTCGGACGTGGCAGGGTCTGACGTGGCAGGGTCGGACGTGGCAGGGTCGGACGTGGCAGGGTCGGACGTGGCAGGGTCTGACGTGGCAGGGTCGGACGTGGCAGGGTCGGACGTGGCAGGGTCGGACGTGGCAGGGTCGACGTGGCAGGGGGGGCGACGTGGCAGGGTCGGACGTGGCAGGTAGGTCGGACGTGGCAGGGTCGACGTGGCAGGGTCGACGTGGCAGGGTCGGACGTGGCAGGGTCGACGTGGCAGGGTCGGACGTGGCAGGTCGGACGTGGCAGGGTCGACGTGGCAGGGTCGGATGTGGCAGGTCGGACGTGGCAGGGTCGGACGTGGCAGGGTCGGACGTGGCAGGGTCGACGTGGCAGGGTCGGACGTGGCAGGGTCGGACGTGGCAGGGTCGGACGTGGCAGGGTCGGACGTGGCAGGGTCGGACGTGGCAGGGTCGGACGTGGCAGGGTCGGACGTGGCAGGGTCGGACGTGGCAGGGTCGGACGTGGCAGGGTCGGACGTGGCCAGGGTCGGACGTGGCAGGGTCGGACGTGGCAGGGTCGGACGTGGCAGGGTCGGACGTGGCAGGGTCGGACGTGGCAGGGTCGGACGTGGCAGGGTCGGACGTGGCAGGGTCTGACGTGGCAGGGTCGGACGTGGCAGGGTCGGATGTGGCAGGGTCTGACGTGGCAGGGTCGGACGTGGCGGGGGAGGGTCGGACGTGGCAGGGTCGGACGTGGCAGGGTCGGATGGACAGGGTCGGACGTGGCAGGGTCGGACGTGGCAGGGTCTGACGTGGCAGGGTCGGACGTGGCAGGGTCGGACGTGGCAGGGTCGGACATCCTGCGACGAAGATCGAGCCCCTGATTGGTTACCATTGTTTGTAAATGGAAAATATCACCAGGAAACGACGCGAAACGTTGGCACGTTTCGTGTCGTTTCCTGGTGATATTTTTAATCGATTATGCTGTAATTACGCCAAATTACTGGACAAAAGAAGCGAGGTTGAATTGGGCACACTTGCAAGATAGCTAATGCATCACCACAATTTGCAGCACAAAGCTATGGGGCGTATACCATGTCAGCAGTGTCTCAACCATAGTAATTCGCAACATAGGAATGATATAAAAAATAAGATATCTCATGGGCGAAAATCACCTCCTAAAATTGCATGATGCATTAATTCTTCCATATATAAATTGTTGCTGTCTTCTCTGTCGTACAAACTATGCTAATCAACCAAACAAATGATTCTTACTTAAGAAAAGAATGATGCGCATTTTTGAGGGTGTACTTCCCCATCAAGGTGCAAACCCAATCTTTGAGAAATGCAAAGTGTTAAAAGTCCAAGATTTAGCAAAACTTCAAATGTAACTTGTTATGCAAAAAAATATAATCAGCTAATCTGTCTGTGTGTGAGTGTAACTTTGGCGCTAAATGACCTTGTAGTCGGCGCGCCCTTAAGCCCAAATCAATCAGTGTGTGAGTGTAACTATATATCAAAGCTGAAAACACCCAACCATAGTTCCTCCCACACTCCACCCAGCGACAAGCCTATGGTAAGCTGGATGAGGTTGTGGGAGGAGCCAAAGTAAAAAAAAACACATTTCAAATTAGGAGTTCTCACTACCATCTGGCCACAAACCACCTACCCACATTATAGGTTAGACTTTTGCTTCTTGTTGGGATAGATCTAAGGCCAGTCATACGTCTTCTTTGGGTATGACTTCTTACAGCGTTCTTCATTATTAGTTTTCATCGCTCTAATGCTGGGTGCTTTGTATGCTTGTTGATTTGGTTTCCATATCTTAGCTGGGAGTGCCTCGAGTTTACTGTTTATTTTATGGTGTTAACGTAAGGTGCTTGCAGTCGTTTGGCAAGAGGTCGTTTGGCTCCTGGCCACCTGATTTTGGGTGGCGAACCTTAAAAATTAAAATATATTTCCAAGTTGGGAGGCACTCGGCCACCAGCTGCGTCATTATCACTGCAGCGTGGAAATGCAACACCCGTGTACAAAAGTGCTAGACGCACGCGATCCCACATGACATCTAACCACATGTTGTAGAGTGGACAGGCGTCAAAAACGTTAAAACAAACAAACTTTTCCGTGGGTTGAAAGGTTATGAGCACCACTTGAAGGTTAGCAAAGGCGTTATGAGCTGGATCCCAAGCTTTTGGGTCTGGACCCCAAGCATGTCGATGTCGACGGAGGGAAGTGAACATAACTAAATCGCGATGCAGTGCATCTTTTCTTTTCGAATTGCATATCTAGTAATATGGGTTCGTGTCACGATGCTCCCCTCCCCGGCTAAAACATGTATTAATTGACGAATTAAGTGCTCTAGCGCTTTCCATGCCTTGCTTGGCCGGCAGCTGGAAAATAGGAATGCTTTAGAACATCCAATTGCATGGGTGGAGGTTCCGGGAAGTCGTGGTGGTGGTGGTGGGGGCCTGGCCAACAACTTGAAGCATGCCGTGTGATGGTAAAATGGTATGTAGGGCCATCTATTTTCGTGCCATGGTATGATGGTATGGCAACTTATTCGCGACGGCTGTAAAATTCACAACGAATTTTTCATCCATTAGATCCTGTGTGACATATCTTATGCGCACACAAGATATAACGGATGAAAAATTCGTCGTGAGTTATGCAGCAATCGCCCATAGGTGGTCATATAATCATACCATCGCACGAAAATATAGGGCCATACAAACCATTTTACCATCGCACGAAAATAGATGGCCATTGGGCGCACCTGCCCACTTCGTACATTTTGGAGGAAGAGTATGCGCTAGGTCTTGTTTGAATATTGTTTAATCCGGGGATGCGTGAATAAACCCAGACTTCAGGGAGGAAGTGAAGCCACTCTGAAGTTTCCTTTCTCTGCAGAATCACGTGATTAATGTTGTTATTCATAGAGGGAAGCAGCTATTCCGGCTTTTCTTGTGCTCACACTGACTTGTGCTCACCCTGTGCTCACTCTGTGCTCACCCTGACTTGTGCTCACCCTGTGACTTTTACACTTGACTTGCGCTCACCATGTGCTCAATCTATGCTCACTCTGATTATGATCATCCTGTGCTCACCCTGACTTGTGCCCACCCTGTTTTTGCCTACATTTAACACATGAAATTACATGTGGATCCAGGGAAGCTATGAGGCCATTACCTCTTCCAGAAAATCCGGTGAAGGCACCGAATCAATATCTATTACCAGACAAAAATTGCCGGGTCCTTATTCACTAAGGACCGAGTTTTAGCCTTTTCAAACAAGGCCTAGCGCAATTTAAGCATACTAAGAAGGCGAAAGACCCGGCAATTTTTGTCTGGGAACAGAAATTGAGTCGGTGACTTCACCGGATTTTCTGGAAGAGGTAATGGCCTCATAGCTTCCCTGGATCCACATGTAGTTTCATGTGTTAAATGTAGGCAACAACAGGGTGGGCACAAGTCAGGGTGAGCACAGGATGATCATAATCAGAGTGAGCATAGAGTGAGCACAAGGTGAGCGCAAGTCAAGTGTAAATACATGGTGAACACAAGTCAGGGTGAGCACAGAGTGAGCACAGGGTGAGCACAAGTCAGTGTGAGCACAGGGTGAGCACGGGGAGAGCACTGGGTGAGCACTGGGTGAGCACAAGTCAGGGTTAGCACATTGTGAGCACAGGTCATGGTGAGCACAGGGTGAGCATAGGTCAGAGTGAGCACAAGTCACCATTCGATGCACACACCGGCTCTCAAGGACTATAGAAGGCAACGCACGTGGGTGGTTAGTTTGCATATACGGTGCCAGCCTGCTGGACTTCCAGCTACTTCGATCGCCTGATGTAGAGCATCCTCCTACGCGGCAGCAGTTTATTCTGGGCAGCATACTCCGGCTGGCTATCTCATGGCGTCATCATTAGGGTGCAGTCATCACAGACTATAGGTAACACCCAACTGGCGTGCGCTCGCACAAAAAAAAAACAGTTCCCCCGCCTTTCACTGGCCTTCCCGTCTTCCATTTATGTCCAAATTATTTGTTGTCATGGTGTGTCTGAATGGTGTCAGTCATGTCAGTCGTATCAGTCATCTCAGTCGAATCAGTCATATCAGTCATATGACCCCAACAAGTCGGAAATGATGATGAGTCGTTGCCACAATTGCCACAAAACAAGCGTACTCATAGGGAGCAGGGTCTCGGGTTTCTGGTCCCCTCTGTTAGCGAACAATAAAGCGACATTTTTACAGTGTGACAAAACAAAATTGTGAGATACCTTGAACGCAGAAATACAGTTACCGAAATCGAAGTACAATTTCGTTGTGGAGTGTGTTGGGCATTGTCACTCTTTTCTCACCAAAATCTCAGTCGCGCCACTGGTCATCTCCCACCGTCTCGGAAAAGTCCTACGATTGGCTCTGGTCGTTGCTACCGCCTTGGAGTGGAGGCAATGTACTCTGCCTGTCGCCTGGACCTGGTCAACTGAACGTGACGTGGTGTCGTGGGCCACCACCCGTGGGTCACCACCCGTGGGCCACCACCCGTGGGTCACCACCCGTGGGTCACCACCCGTGGGCCACCACCCGTGGGCCACCACCCGTGGGCCACCACCCGTGGGCCACCACCCGTGGGCCACCACCCGTGGGCCACCACCCGTGGGCCACCACCCGTGGGCCACCACCCGTGGGCCACCACCCGTGGGCCACCACCCGTGGGCCACCACCCGTGGGCCACCACCCGTGGGCCACCATCCGTGGGCCACCACCCGTGGGCCACCACCCGTGGGCCACCACCCGTGGGCCACCACCCGTGAGCCACCATCCGTGGTGTTCCACCATCCCCACCCGTGGGCCACCACCCGTGGGCCAACATCCCCACCCGTGGGCCACCATCCGTGGGCCACCACCCGTGGGCCACCACCCGTGGGCCACCACCCGTGGGCCACCACCCGTGGGCCACCACCCGTGGGCCACCACCCGTGGGCCACCACCCGTGGGCCACCACCCCTGGGCCATCACCCGTGGGCCACCACTGCTGTGCCATCAGAAGTTGCTCGTCGCCTAGTCATCGGTTGTCTGTGCACGTCCATAGTATGTTATCCATCCAGTGATATCCTTAGCGGCGTACGCCGATACGTGTAGTTTTATCTCAGTTTGCGTGGGGCCTATTAAGTCGACGAAGGATTAGATCACGCATGCTCAAACGGATTGGGTGTGGGGACTTGCGATCGTGGGTGGGGAGAGTAGAAGGAATAGGAAAGTGAATCAGATAAGCGGTAATCTGGCGGTGTACACGTTCCTCCGGACCCACGGAGAAGGCGGACGGCCTGCTACAGTCGGACTTGCGGACGGATCTGGCGTACGATTGTGCTCAGTGCACAGCGTGAGCTACTGTGAGCCACTGTGAGCCAGTGTGAGCCAGTGTGAGCCACGGTGAGCCATTGTGAGCAATTGTGCAGAGGCTCATCGCAGCTCCACCAGCCGCCGAAGGTCCGACGACACCCGAGACGCAGCAGGGAGCCGGCACAAGGTAGTAGAGATGCGTGGAAACGGCACAGGGTGGAGAGGCAGGGAAACGGCACAGGGTGGAGAGGCAGGGAAACGGCACAGGGTGGAGAGGCAGGGAAACGGCACAGGGTGGAGAGGCAGGGAAACGGCACAAGGTGGAGAGGCAGGGAAACGGCACAGGGTGGAGAGGCAGGGAAACGGCACAGGGTGGAGAGGCAGGGAAGCGGCACAAAGTGGAGAGGCAGGGAAACGGCACAAGGTGGAGAGGAAGGGAAACGGCACAGGGTAGAGTGGCGGGGATACGGCATAGGGTGGAGAGGTAGCGACGCGGCACAGGGTAGAGTAGCGGGGAAACGGCACCAGGTAGAGTGGCGGGGAAATTGCACAGGGTAGAGTGGCGGGGAAACGCCACAAGGTAGAGTGGGAGGGAAGTGGCGTATGGTGGAGAGGCTGGGAAGTAGCACAGAGTAGAGAGGAAAGGAAGCAGCAAAGAGTGGAGAGTCAGGGAAGTGGCACAGGTGGAGAGGCAGGGAAGCGGCACAGGTGGAGAGGAAAGGAAGTGGCATATGGTGGAGAGACAGGGAAGCGGCACAGGGTTAAGTGGCCAGGAAGTGGCACAGGTGGAGAGGCAGGGAAGTTGCACAGGGTTAAGTGGCAAGGAAGTGGCACAGGTGGAGAGGCATGGAAGAGACACAGAGAGGCGAGGCATGGAAATGACACGGGGAAGAGTGACAGAGCAGCGACACTAGGTAGAGTGGCAGGGGAATGACACAGGAGAGAGTGGCAGGGGGCGGAGCGCACCGCACCATGGCGTGAGGATTAATGTTCATGTCATTACGGCATAAGTATTCCACCGGGGTGACTTCAGTGTATTATAATTATCGGGACAGAGGTCGAACAGAGTGTCACTGGAATATTTTAATGGTAGACGTGGTCGCCAATTTACTGTGGACGGTTCCTTTCGAGTGTAATTGCGCTATGTCGTGACACCGTGCTGATGAAAGCGGCTGTCATCAACTTTAGTTCTTGATAATTACCGGGATGAGTTTGACGTTCCGCTAATAGGCTAGGTATACTATATATATATACTATATAGTAGGCTAGAGTGTGCCGTAGTGCTGAGTGTGACATGGTGCTGAGTGTGACATAGTGCTGAGTGTGACATTGTGTTGAGTGCGACATAGCGTTGAATGTGACATAGTGCTTAGTGTGACATAGTGATGAATGTGATATAGTGCTTAGTGTGACATAGTGATGAATGTGACATAGTGCTGAAGTATGACATAGTACTAAGTGTGACATAGTGCTAAGTGTGACATAGTGCTGAATATAACAGTGCTAAGTGTGGCATAGTGCTGAGTGTGGCATAGTGCTGAGTGTGACATAGTGCTGAGTGTGACATAGTGTTGAGTGTGACATAGTGCTGTGTGACATAGTGATGAATGTTATATAGTGCTTAGTGTGACATAGTGATGAATGTGACATAGTGCTAAGTATGACATAGTATTAAGTGTGACATAGAGCTAAGTGTGACATAGTGCTGAATATAACAGTGCTAAGTGTGGCATAGTGCTGAGTGTGACACAATGCTGAGTGTGACATATTGCTGAGTGTGACATAGTGCTGAATGTGACATAGTGCTGAGTGTGACATAGTGTTGAGTGTGACATAGTTTTGAGTGTGAACAGCGCGCTGCCTGGTGGTCTCGACCGACCAGAGTCTGTCCGATACCACAGCGGTTATTTTTTATCTCTTACTTGCTCGATACGACCGTTGCCACATAAGCCGGTTTAATGTAACTCTTTCCTCACGTAACTTATCTTTAGCTGATGGCATTGTCATTGCTAAACATCATTTTTAAAAGAAAAGCACAATCCTATATGTTTTGAAAATGCTTAGATGGACCGCTTCGACTTGAATACAAACAAATGCACTTTAATATGATGCGTTCTCCTTATTTTCAGCTATAACTGGTGGCTTGTTCGGTGGCAATGATGAAGCAAAACCGTGGCAGCTTAGTTGGAAAATGACGATTTGTCCTCGCTGCTCGTAACCACTTTTAGTCGGCACCCTTCTCGGTATCAAATTAGCATCTTTGTCATATGAACGAGCATGAATCATATAAGATATGCAATGTAATATGCACAATTATGATTGACACTGCTGATCTGCATCTCTAGCTAAAAGCATGAAGGTATACTACGATATCCTTACGAGAGACAAACAAAAACAGTTTTCTTTACAGCAATTTCCCCCTCTCCGAGGAGGACGGCAGCAATCAGCCAACCCTGATGGATAGTGGTATTCCCGTGTAGGGCACCGGCTGACCGCTGACGTCAGACCCTGACAGGCAGTGGTATCTTTGAGGTCACTCGCTAGCATCAGACCCTGGCGGGCAATGGTACCATTGAGGACACTCGCTAGCATCAGACCCTGGCGGAAAGTGGTATCTCTGAGGACACTCGCTAGCATCAGACCCTGGCGGGCAGTGGTATCTTTGAGGTCACTCGCTAGCATCAGACCCTGGCGGGCAATGGTACCATTGAGGACACTCGCTAGCATCAGACCCTGGCGGAAAGTGGTATCTCTGAGGACACCAGAAGACACGACGCCCTGTCAGTGGTCCTGCCGAGAAGTGACCGCTGACACCAGGTACACGCGGCCGGTGACCCCACCCTCCCCCCACCCCCAGCTGCGCACGCTGACGCGGCTACTTCGCCTCGCCGACATCTAAGAGATGAGCCGACGCAAAATTGAATTAGCTACCAGCTTGAGCGGCGGCGCGCAAGACAAAAGGCCCGCTGCTGTCGAGGTGGCAGACGGACGGCGGGCGGCGGCCCATTCTGCCGATCATCCTGCACTTATTACAGGCCGCCACGCACCGCCATACAGAGAAGGTTAAGAGATGTTATTACTTGAATTAAATTGCTATTGCTCGAATCAAGTGGTTTAATAAAGAAGAATGATTCGGCTGGCGCGGCCCTTTCTCCCGCCAGATTGGCAGAGCGGAAGACAATGCGGCTGGGATGTATCTGGCGCGGCCGCACCATGACACTGCACGGCACGATCGACCTGACCCGAATTAATGGTCAACACAATGCACCTGATTTTGCCGCCATCAACTCGGCCAAAAAAGCGTGGGAACGCGGCGTGCAACGAAAGCGTCCCGTCATTTCGAGATGGCTCGCGGAGATGTGCCCGAGAGGTGGAACGGGTGGGACAGAGTTCGGGAGGCGGGCAGAGCCTGAGCGCGAGGCAGAGCGGTGTTGGAGAGACGCGCCGGGGCGTCAGCCTTTCCTCACGCTGGGTGAGGAACAGGCGGCGCTCTGTCCGCTGGTGGAGCCCAACAACACGGCCGTTGAGGTCTGTCTTTGTGTGGCAACGCAGCTCCAATGCGGCTGGATATGGAATGCTAGTTTCAATTAAAAGTGAGTATCTGGTTCGCCTGAAACGTAATTAACTAAATTTATTTTGGAGCTTGGCCGTTGTCTCACATTCATCATCGAAGCAGAAGTCGGTGAGAAACATGTGCTCAATCGACAGTTGGAGAATCGACCAGACGTGAATCAAGGGGCATTTGAGCAGATTATGATTTTCGGCATTTGCCTTGTTTCTGATTATGCTTCAATGGATATGATGAATCGGAATGAAGTGATGAAAGAAATGATGAATTTTCTTGATTCATTTCTTCATTTTATTTTACGGCATTGACACAAAATTATTTTGACCGCAAAAAAGAAAATTGGTTACAATCTCATTATGACCAAGTTATTTGAATATGAACTACAATCCTGATTTCGATTTGCCCGCAAATTCCAAAGTCATTGATGATCCAGCTCTCCACACGAAAAAAAAATGTAAAGATTTGTGAAGGTGAACTGAAGAGACACGAGTCAAGTCACGAGGCGATAAAAACACCTTCTGTGATGGTCTGGCCGGGACGCTTAGGGCGAAGAAAACATCGGATTTCTGACATGAGATGGAAGCAGCGAGCACCCTCAACTGAAGATGAATAGCGTTGGGGGCTTCTGGATAATGCTGGTGCGAACCATGTACCTCTCAAGTGCATTAGGCTCATAAATCCAATGCTCCCGCTGCCTCGGACGCCGCCTTGGACCTGATGACACAGCGCCGTGGACTTGCCACTGGACTCGCTCGCGACGCACGACACTGCTGCCGCACTGCACCTTCTTCCCACGGCTGGCTCTCAATTGGAGGAATTAGAGTTCCTCATCCATTAACACGCTGAGTTCTTATTGCATTTGTATGGAAGGACAGGCTCCTTAAGGAATCCATAAGACTACGACAATGAAGCAGACCACGATTATGAAGATAAAAGTGCGTTCGACCACACAACTTGGTTCACAAAGTGTACCAGAATGAGGTGTACCAGAATGAGGTGATTGGCTAAAATTGAAACCGAGGAAAACTTATTAGCGTACTACAATTGTCAGGCCTGCACCGCAATGGCTGAACGGACACGAGCAAATCTTCGCTAAAGAGGCGGAAAAACATCGCTGAATCGGTAGGAAAGCCGGGACTCGGGTATCATCAACAGGCTTTTGAGGGCTTCCATTCTTGGATCTGAGGATGGATCCTTACTGTGATCACTTTAGGGGAATCAGGCATCGGAACGATGCGGTTTTGTAAGACGTCTACCTGATGCATCCTCTGTCACCCACCTTTGGGTACCGAGGTCCCACTCAATTCTGAATACGGATTCGCTTCGGTAGATCGTGGGATTTGATGGTTAATCGTTTATTTGTATCAATGCTAGACACTTTGCCAAGTATTTGTCACTGGCTTCAGAAGTTGGATGTATCGCTGCTGGAATATCAACAGGGCAGTTGTCCACAGAGATGTCACTAATGAGGTCAAATGTCAACAACGATGGCATATGCTCATGCTGTTCCACGGTCCGGGCTTCATCGAGATGATGCAGATACAAATTGTATTCCTGTATTGAAGTAATTTACGATGCGCTTGTGGTTATTACAACCTCGCGGTAATACGATCAAAAAGCAAGGCAGAATAGGTCTACATCACTAAGCATGCTGAACATACTGATCGAAATCGGCATGGTCGAAACACCAAGTGCTCCATGGCTAAGCGTGAATTCCCCGATGGAAGTCCCGCACCAAATGCTATGTGTCACCAGTGTCGCCAATGACGGCTGAACTCGTTCAGCGGGGAACCCGAGCCCACGTGCCGAGTTCTATGGCAATATATTCGATATGACGCGACGGTGACGCTTCAGCGATTCATTCAGCGCTACCCGACTGACCGTACTTCGGGAAGGCAATGAAGGCTGCACAGTACACCACGCTCTGGAAAGGACTGCGGTTCACACCGCACAGCACACAGCACGCTGCTGAGGAAAGCTGCAGTTCAGACCGCACAGCACACAGCATACTCCGAGGAAGGATTCAGTTCAGACCGCACAGCACACAGCACGCTCCGGGGAGGGCTACAGTTCAGACGGCACAGCACACAGCACGCTCCGAGGAATGATTCAGTTCAGACCGCACAGCACACAGCATACTCCGAGGAAAGATTCAGTTCAGACGGCACAGCACACAGCACGCTCGGGGAGGGATGCAGTTCACACTGCACAGCACACAGCACGCTCCGGGGGAGGGCTGGAGTTCACACTGCACAGCACACAGCACGCTCGGGGGCGGGCTACAGTTCAGACCGCACAGCACACAACACGCTCCTGGGGAGGGCTGCAGTTCAGACCGCACAGCACACAGCACGCTCCGGGGAGGGCTGCAGTGATAACAGCAGCCCGCGCGGCGGCGGTAGCCTGCGTGCAGAAGGTCGCTGCGGCGGCCGGGCGGGCGGCTTACGATGCGATCTGGATGGCATTTACACGGCTCCCCGCCAGATCTGGACGACTCCGCCGTGTAAATACGCACTCACACATGTCAGCAGTGACACAGCGTCTCTCGGCGACGGTTACCTGTCAGCTGAACCATGCTTCGCGGAATGCGTGGTGCTCCCAGGTGCTGCACACGGAGCACGCTGTGTTTGACACGCTCCCAAGCATTAGAGTAAGGTGTGTACTGTACGCTGTCCCAAGTACGGTGTGTACTGTACGGTTGTGAAACTATGTTGTTGTGGTTAACTACCGTTGGTAGTAGCCGTTACTGGTGGATGGCAGTAGCCGTTACTGGTGGATGTGAGTAGCCGTCACTGGTGGATGGGAGTAACCATTACTGGTGGATTTGAGTAGCCGTTACTGGTGGATTTGAGTAGCCGTTACTGGTGGATGGGAGTAACCATTAGTGGTGGATTGGAATAGCCGTTTTCGGTGGATAGCAGTAGCCGTTACTGGTGGATCGGAGTAGCCGTTACTGGTGGATGGGAGTAGCCGTTACTGGTGGATGGGAGTAGCCGTTACTGGTGGATGGCAGTAGCCGTTACTGTTGGATGGGAATAGCCAGTACCAGTGGAGGCGACCGGCCGGTCTGCCGCGTCTTTTGCGCACACAACGCCGAGCCAACCCAGCATCAGATCGAATGTAGCCGAGCCCAGCATCAGCGCTGGTCCAGCTTACCCTGCCTGGCGTGTCAGGAAACACAAGGTCATCGGGCACGCGAAAATCGAACCAAGTGGTAATGGGCCGTAAAGTAAAACTGCACATTAACAGTCCACATACCCTAAGTGCACAATTGATTGGCGGTTTATTTGAGTGCCGTATCCATTGCCAAGGAGCGTGTCATATGGCAGTGTCGAGGTCGGGAAAGATCCTGCTACTGCGCAGCCACTCTTTGTACGTAAGACTTTGATCTCTTCAATAACTCAGGGCGCCACATCCGGATTGTAATGTTAAAGGCTGTTCTAAGCTAAAATTCCATTGAAAACTGATGCAGATATAGCCTGCATTCGCGGCAATGTGCTGCCTGGTATGTTCCGTGATGTTCTTACTGTATAGTGGCGTGGCTATTTCAAACTTTCCACTGTGATCTTTTGTTTCATTTGTTGCGCTCAGCGATGCATCTCCAGAAAATTGTATGTGTATCTTTTCATCATGCAGTTCAGTGTAGGTAATTTTTTGCTATTGTTTTTGTGTGAGTATTATATTATTTTTCTTCCATTATGCACAGTTTTTCGTTTTTAAATCCTCGTGGATTATTAAGCTCATCCGAGGCATCCTCCATGGACCTTTTCACACCAATATTATACATGATACCATCGAGAGGTTAACGAACGGGATCGATTAGTGATGCGCATCTCATCGCCAAGACTTGGAATGCCAGGGTCAGCCGGTGAGGTATCTTCACCAAAAGGTAGCTCCGAGTGGCACATGTCATCACGCCATCAACGTCGCCAACGCCAGGGGTCAGGTGACATCACCCAACATCACTCTGGACCACTTCACACATAGCCTTCACACTTCACACCCAGCCTTCACACTTCACACACAGCCAGTCCGAAATCAAGCGACTGCTGGTGGAGTCGGACACACTAGGACAGCGAAAACTATGTGAACAAAACACACACTATAAAAAAGAACGAAAAAGCGTCAAGAATAGTTCAATTGGCTAATATTATCAGAAGAACAAAAATACAATAAGAATGTTTAATAATGATCAGTAACAATCAACAGAATGCCAACGGACAGCAATTTGTCCATATCTTCTCGAAACGTAAACATTGGTTCGCTTATTTAGCTCATTGATTGATCGCAAGATTGATTTGGAGATGATGATGGCTTCAGACGTGTCATCTGTAAATTACAAGTGCAGAGAACATGGTAGAATTAACATATCAAAGTCATGTCAATTAGTCGTACAAAATGTTCCGTGAGTTTCCGTAGTCGAGCTTCATGTTGCATCAGAGTTTCCGTAGTCTTTCCTCATGTTCCGAGAGTCTCCATAATCGTTCCTTATGCCCTGTCAGAGTTTTTGTAGTGTCTCATGTGCCATCAGAGTTGTAGTAGTTGATCCTTACATTCCGTCAGAGATTCTGTAGTCGTGCTTCGTGTTCCGTTATATTTTCTGTAGCCGTGCCTCATGTTCCGTCAGAGGTTCTGCAATCGTGCTTCATGTTCCGTTAGTGTTGCCATAGTTGTGCATCATGTCCCGTTCGAGTTTCCGTGAATGTCTTGGTCGTCTGCTTATTGCTCGTGTCATAAATGAGCAAATATACACCCGGGTATATGCACGACTTTTCTCCGCCATGAATGTCCTGGAAGCACAGTCCCAAGGCTTTCACTGAACAATCGAGCATTAAGCAAACCGAACGATGCTATCTGGCTCGATGCTATCGCTGATAGTGGAACGTTTTGCAAAAATGCAATTAAATGGCCGCCGACATGACAGGTGTGCCGAGATACCCGACGTGAAACAGCCGAGTGAGCTTGACAGGTGCCATGGCCGGTTAGTTGTCCGGTCATTTACGACAAAATCAAGCCTGCCGACGGAAATTCGTGCCGCAGCACTTAAAACAATCACGGAGATCACGGACACCATGGGCATGACCAAGCCGGTTGGTGTCGTGGCCCGAAGTGAAAAAAAAAACGGAAGACGTTGGCTGGAACGGAGACTGCTTGCCGACATCGGCCAGGTTGGACCTGCAGGGGGTGCAGCTGTTGGCCGCGGCTCCGACATTCGTCCGATCGACACGAACTGTCCGTCACACGTGACAGTGTCACGCCACAGGCTACGTGACAGCGTCACGCCACAGGCTACGTGACAGCGTCACGCCACAGGCAACGGGACAGTGTCACGCCACAGGCTACGTGACAGTATCACGCCACAGACTACGGGACGGTGTCACGACACAGGCTACGTGACAGCATCACGCCACAGGGTACGCGACAGCGTCACGCCACAGGCAACGGGACAGCGTCACCCCACAGGCTACGGAACAGTGTCACGCCACAGGCTACGTGTCACGACACAGACTACGTGACAGTGTCACGCCGCAGGCTACGGGACAGCGTCATGCCACAGGCAACGGGACAGTGTCACGACCCAGGCTACGTGTCACGCCACAGGCTACGAGACAGTGTCACGACACAGGCTACGGGACATTGTCACGCCACAGGCTACGGGACAGTGTCACGACACAGACTACGGGACAGTGTCACGACACAGGCTACGTGTAACGCCACAGGCTACGGAACAGTGTCACGACACAGGCTACGTGTCACGACACAGACTACGTGACAGTGCCACGACACAGGCTAGGTGTCACGCCACAGGCTATGAGACAGTGTCACGCCACAGGCTACGGAACAGTGTCACGACACAGGCTACGGGACAGCGTCACGCCACAGGCTACGTGACAGCGTCACGCCACAGGCTACGTGTCACGACACAGGTCACGAAGACTACGTGACAGTGTCACGACAGTTCACGCCACAGGCTACGAGACAGTGTCACGACACAGGCTACGGGACAGTGTCACGCCACAGGCTACGGGACTGTGTCACGCCACAGGCTACGGGACAGTGTCACGACCCAGGCTACGGGACAGCGTCACACCACAGGCTACGGGACAGCGTCACGCCACAGGCTACGGGACAGTGTCACGACCCAGGCTACGGGACAGTGTCACGACACAGACTACGGGACAGTGTCACGACACAGACTACGTGACAGCGTCACGCCACAGGCTACGTGTCACGACACAGGCTACGTGTCACGCCACAGGCTACGGGACAGTGTCACGACACAGGCTACGTGTCACGACACAGACTACGTGACAGTGCCACGACACAGGCTACGTGTCACGCCACAGGCTACGAGATAGTGTCACGACACAGGCTACGGGTCACGACACAGGCTACGTGTCACGCCACAGGCTACGGGACAGTGTCACGCCACAGGCAACGGGACAGCGTCACGCCACAGGCTACGTGTCACGACACAGGCTACGTGACAGTGTCACGCCACAGGCTACGTGACAGTGTCACGCCACAGGCTACGGGACAGTGTCACGACACAGACTACGGGATAGTGTCACGCCACAGGCTACGGGACAGTGTGACGCCACAGACTACGGGACAGTGTCACGCCACAGGCTACGGGACAGTGTCACGACACAGGCCACATTGAATAACAAAAATCCACACAAACATGCATCCCTGTATGCACATGATTGGTTCGTTCGCGGCTGGCCAAGGGACCAGCGGGGAACAAGCTGCGCCTGATGAATTTCAGCTTGCGAAGACAGCTCTTCATACTTCGCAATCGGTTTTCAAGTCCTTCGTTTTCTTTACATGAATATCTTTAGCCATGTGTGGAGAGGCTTGGAAATTATTCATGAGACAGACGGTATGCAGGCAATGAGTGCTGCCACTTACGTTGGTCGTGTCCACCCCATAGTATCCCATGTTAAGAGATCCACCACGAGTAAGAGATTAAGCACGAAGTTGATGGGGTCGAGCCCTCATCAAAGGCCTAGGAGACACCACTGCTGTCCTTCACACCGCCAATGGGAGAAAATGGTCTACCTCATGCAGTGCGGGGGCGATCAATTTTATCCGCCTTCATTCACACATCACTGACGTTTTTTTAAAGAAAGATGTTGTGTGCAAATGTGTGCAAATTAAATGTGGCAATCGGCATGACATCCCTGAGCTTTTGTAGTTATTTCAAATATTTTTGTGTTCCATTTTTGTTGACCATCCAGGTCAGAACAAATAGGTCAATGTCATGGTACATTTAGTTACCCGTCTTTGCCAAAGTTACAGGACCCTGGTCGCAAGCCAGGCACGATTTTGTGCTTCAATGTTGATGATATGCAAAATCAGACTCAGTATAACACAGGCGATACGTGCAGAGATCAAAGTCTTTATGTCTTCCGGATTGCACACCTGGAAATATGTGATAAACGGCTGAAGATGGCAATATCCGAACCAGATGTTGCTCAAGAAAAGGTAATGCATGTCACCAAAGCAAATCCTGTTTTCAATCAGCTGGAAATTCTTGCAAAAAAACTCACATTATTTTCATTCCACCAGAGCCAAAAAGAAATCAAATATAAAATTGTGAACTCGAATACGGGCCTGGTCCCATAAAAACGAACTCGGCTTACATCATTACTCTGGGTTAGACTTCTTACTTCATAATAATCAGCCCTCTCAAGTACCTGGGGTACGTAAACACCTTCGGGACGTTTCTAGTCAAGTCTTAGTCATCCGACAAGAGAGTGACTTGAGATATGGCATGGTTTTAGAGGACAGAATGACGTGACCAAAGTTATATGCGGGGAAATAGTTTTTTTTTTAAAAAGTTTAACTATTATTTTCACCCACGGACCTGATCGGTTTGTACGTTTATTGGGCGGTTCTCACGCACGCACAATCGGGGACCTTTGGTACCCAGAGTTTAGCACTTCAATCGGCCATCCCCGCCCCGGACCTGATCGGGGTCACATTTAACCCTGATCAGGTCCTGGAAACAGGGTTGACCTTCGTGCATATGCCATTGTTTGACTGATTATACATCTATATATGTATATATATATATATATATATATATATATATATATATATATATATATATATATATATATGCATCAGCCCGTCCACTACCAGTCCGTCCGCCACCAGTCCATTACACGTCGCACACCACGTCACACATTTCACGTCACACATCACACACAACATATCACACATCACACATCACACATCACGCATCACCCATCACGCATCACACATCACACATCGTACGTCACACATCACACGTGTCACGCCTCATGTCACACACCACAAATCACACGTCACATATATCACGTCACACGTCACACATCTGGCTCCGCACGTCACACGTCACACACATCACATCGCACGAGCAGCGGCCGCCACGCCGCCGCCGCCGCCGCCGCCGCCGCCCGCTGTGGCCGGCGCGGCGCCGCCATGAGTTGCGGCGTTATTGGCGCGGCGGCGGCCATCCCGGCGCTGCGGCGCCGCCGAGCCGCCGCCCGCTGCCGTGCACGCCGTAACGACCGCGACGACAGTATAGATACACAGGCGGCACGTAGCCCAGCGCTGGCCAGGCTCGCACTTCACCGCCGCCGGTCATAAAGATATCTCTGGTGATCCGGCGGCGAACCAGCCGAGACCCAGCGGTGAACCAGCCGAGATCCAGCCGAGACCTAGCGGAGACCCAGCAGAGACCCAGCGGAGACCCAGCGGAGACCCAGCGGAGACACAGCGGTGACCCAGCGGAGACCCAGCGGAGACCCAGCGGAGACCCAGCGGTGACCCAGCGGAGACCCAGCGGAGACCCAGCGGAGGCCCAGCGGAGGCCAAGCGGAGACCCAGCGGAGGCACAGCGGAGGCCCAGCGGAGAAGCAAGCGGAACTCAACAGAGACACAGCGGAGGCCAAGCGGAGACACAGCGGAGACACAGCGGAGACACAGCCGAGGCCCAGCCGAGGCCAAGCGGTCGCTCAGTGGAGACTCGGTGAGATCCAGCGGCCCAGGGCACCCAGCGGCCCAGGGCGACCCAGCGGCCTAGTGGCGGTGACCCAGTGGTCGCCACCAGGCGCCGAGCGGTCCTGGACTAGACGCAGTAGGCAGCGGGCTGCAGCAGTCAGCGGGCTGCACTAGCCGCATGCTGCGCCACTGTAACCCTCGAGATATGATGAAACGTCGCTTTTGAACACCGCAACATTCCTACGCCACAGAGAAGAAAAATTGCATTCCGTTCAAAATTGTACTCGAGAATTTCAGAGTTGCGAAGGGAAATATTACTTCGAAAATAGTCCCTTGCGACTTTTTATGGAATAAATTTGAGTTGACGTCACAGCGACACGCCGTCGGCGGTCGACGAGCATGTCTCACTGTGCTACTTCCATGGACTGCTTGAGTTCTCGAATCATGTGCTGGGTGGTTGGAGGATATTTTCAAATATTTCCTCTGTCTTCCATCTTCACCAGTTGATAGATATTTCGCCTACCGTCTCACGGCTCGGGCACAATTTTCACAGTCGTGCAAGTTTCAATGTTTACATGGTGAAAGCAAAACTTTCTAAAGGATATTTTTCATATAATGGAGTTGTTGCACATTACGTAGCACATAGCTTTCTTTCGCTTGTGACCAGTAATTTGTGTAATGCACACATTCAATATAATCAGATATGAAAACACTTCATAAAATCCACTTCATTATCATTTTGGCCGTTTTGTGACCGGTCGTGACGTCACGAATGAATACCGGTCGTCAGTGGCAACGAACGGGCGTAGTGAATCAGCATTTCCTGGTACACTGAAGGCGTGAAAACGAGAGAAGAAGTGGGGCATGCGTTATTGTTCGTGCCAATGTGCAAAAACACCACGAACGCTGCTCCCGAAAAGGCATTCAATTGTCTCTCTTTCAAGAGCAAGAAAAGTACTATTTGAAGCAGCGCAACTAGCCGTGATGTGTTTGATTTTCTAGTGCTCTTTACTTTTTCCTTACACTTTGCAGGTGTTCTTTTGGTTAGTTTAGTTTCTGGCTTAGTTCGCTGGCTCTTTGTCACGGCCTTCTTGATTCACGGCTAACGGCAACTAGATGGGTTTACAGGACGTAGTCACTCGGTGGAGTCATCGACGTAGTCACTGACAAAGTGGAGTCATCGAAGACTCATCAAGTTTTCCCGAAGCTTGGTAAAAAGTGCAGCATGAATGCAAAGCTAGTTCCAGCGCGGATGTGGGGCAGGTAGCCCACACGTGACGACAAGCAGAGCGGTCCGTTCCGACCTTCCCAAAGCCCACACTCTACAATGACACGAGGCCGCAAGCAGCCCCCCCCCCCAGCCCCGCTCCGCATGTAAATGCAGTGTACATGTCATTTCCTTGTGCTATCGTGACGTCGCAGTAAAAGATAACATCACGCTCAAATAAAATAAAAACAAAACATCAATATCTTGCTAATTGGCACCCATATATGAAACTTGCAATGAAAGCGAAGAAGCATGTTCGACACGATTTTTTACAGCCAAAATATCACCATGTGTAACAGCTCCGCTTTTGTCTCCAGATGCCATTCCACCACTCCAATACGTTTTGCTTAGATGCAAGGATGCCGACAGACGTGTGCTGTGTACAGGGGGTGGTCGATCGTGGCCAGTACGATCATGCACGGCGGCAAGATCGTGCTGTGCTCAGGAGGCCGAGGCAGTGCACTCGTAATGATCGTAGTGTGCTTGGACTGATCTCGTTGTGTGCTCGAGATGCGCAGGCAGTGTGATAACAATATGCCCGAGATACACATGTAGTGTACTTGTAGTGTGCTCGAGATGCACAGGCAGTGTGCTCGTAGTGATCGTAGTGCGCTCGTAGTGTGCTCGATATACACAGGCAATGTGACAGCAGTGAGTTCGGGATACGCGGGCAATGTGATCGTGGGGTTCTCGTTATACGCGGGCAGTGTGCTCGTGGTGTTCTCGTTATACGCGGACAGTGTGCTCGTGGTGTTCTCGTTATACGCGGACAGTGTGCTCGTGGTGTTCTCGTTATACACATGCAGGGTGATCGTGGTGTTTTCGTTATACTTGGCAGTGTGCTCGTGGTGTTCTCGTTATACGCGGGCAATGTGATCGTGGTGTTCTCGTTATACGCAGACAGTGTGCTCGTGGTGTTCTCGTTATACGCGGATAGTGTGCTCGTGGTGTTCTCGTTATACGCGGACGGTGTCATCGTAGTGTTCTCGTTATACGCGGGCAGTGTCGTCGTGGTGTTCTCGTTATACGCGGACAGTGTGCTCGTGGTGTTCTCGCTATACGCGGGCAGTGTGCTCGTGGTGTTCTCGTTATACACGGACAGTGTGCTCGTGGTGTTCTCGTTATACGCGGGCAGTGTCGTCGTGATGTTCTCGTTATACGCGGACAGTGTGCTCGTGGTGTTCTCGCTATACGCGGACAGTGTGCTCGTGGTGTTCTCGCTATACGCGGACAGTGTGCTCGTGGTGTTCTCGTTATACGCGGACAGTGTGCTCGTGGTGTTCTCGTTATACGCGGGCAGTGTGCTCGTGGTGTTCTCGTTATACGCGGACAGTGTGCTCGTGGTGTTCTCGCTATACGCGGACAGTGTGCTCGTGGTGTTCTCGTTATACGCGGACAGTGTGCTCGTGGTGTTCTCGTTATACACGGACAGTGTGCTCGTGGTGTTCTCGTTATACGCGGACAGTGTGCTCGTGGTGTTCTCGAGATACGCGGGCAGTGTGCTCGTGGTGTTCTCGTTATACGCGGACAGTGTGCTCGTGGTGTTCTCGTTATACGCGGACAGTGTGCTCGTGGTGTTCTCGTTATACACGGACAGTGTCGTGGTGTTCTCGTTATACACGGACAGTGTGCTCGTGGTGTTCTCGTTATACGCGGACAGTGTGCTCGTGGTGTTCTCGCTATACACGTGCAGTGTGCTCGTGGTGTTCTCGCTATACACGGGCAGTGTGCTCGTGGTGTTCTCGTTATACGCGGGCAGTGTGCTCGTGGTGTTCTCGTTATACGGTGGCGGTTTTGTGGTGTTCTCGTTATCGCGGACAGTGTGCTCGTGGTGTTCTCGTATACGCGGACAGTGTCTCGTGGTGTTCTCGTTATACGGGCAGTGTGCTCGTGGTGTTCTCGCTATACACGTGCAGTGTGCTCGTGGTGTTCTCACTATGCACGGACAGTGTGCTCGTGGTGTTCTCGGTATACGCGGACAGTGTGCTCGTGGTGTTCTCGTTACACGCGGCCAGTGTGCTCGTGGTGTTCTCGTTATACGCGGGCAGTGTGCTCGTGGTGTTCTCGTTATACGCGGACAGTGTGCTCGTGGTGTTCTCGTTATACGCGGACAGTGTGCTCGTGGTGTTCTCGTTATACGCGGACAGTGTGCTCGTGGTGTTCTCGTTATACGCGGACAGTGTGCTCGTGGTGTTCTCGTTATACGCGGGCAGTGTGCTCGTGGTGTTCTCGTTATACGCGGACAGTGTGCTCGTGGTGTTCTCGTTATACGCGGGCAGTGTGCTCGTGGTGTTCTCGTTATACGCGGCAGTGTGCTCGTGGTGTTCTCGTTATACGCGGGCAGTGTGCTCGTGGTGTTCTCGTTACACGCGGCCAGTGTGCTCGTGGTGTTCTCGTTATACGCGGGCAGTGTGCTCGTGGTGTTCTCGTTATACGGGGCAGTGTGCTCGTGGTGTTCCGTTATCCGCGGACAGTGTGCTCGTGGTGTTCTCGGTATACGCGGACAGTGTGCTCGTGATGTTCTCGATATACGTGGCAGTGTGCCGTGGTGTTCTCGTTATACGCGGGCAGTGTGCTCGTGGTGTTCTCGTTAACGCGGCAGTGTGCTCGTGGTGTTCTCGTTATACGCGGACAGTGTGCTCGTGGTGTTCTCGTTACACGCGGCCAGTGTGCTCGTGGTGTTCTCGTTATACGCGGGCAGTGTGCTCGTGGTGTTCTCGTTATACGGTGGCAGTGTGCTCGTGGTGTTCTCGTTATCTGCGGACAGTGTGCTCGTGGTGTTCTCGGTATACGCGGACAGTGTGCTCGTGATGTTCTCGTTATACGGTGGCAGTGTGCTCGTGGTGTTCTCGTTATCTGCGGACAGTGTGCTCGTGGTGTTCTCGTTATACGCGGACAGTGTGCTCGTGGTGTTCTCGTTACACGCGGCCAGTGTGCTCGTGGTGTTCTCGGTATACGCGGACAGTGTGCTCGTGGTGTTCTCGTTATACGCGGACAGTGTGCTCGTGGTGTTCTCGTTATACGCGGCCAGTGTGCTCGTGGTGTTCTCGGTATACGCGGACAGTGTGCTCGTGGTGTTCTCGTTACACGCGGCCAGTGTGCTCGTGGTGTTCTCGGTATACGCGGACAGTGTGCTCGTGGTGTTCTCGAGATACGCGGGCACGGCTCACCTGAAAATGCATCTATTGACCCGGCATCAGATGATGACCAGGCACCGGTCAGAGGTATTCATCATCATCGTACGTTTTGGTGTTGGGTTGCAGGGGATTACTCTCGAAAGTCAGTAAAACTAATTGAAAAACCATGTATTATATCTATACTATGAACTATGGCCAAGTAGTATAAAGGGTTGATCTATTTCTATCACTGAATATTCATTGGTTCTCTGCAGGGTCAAAAGATGAGTGCGAAGCAGGCTTCAGCACATGCTCAGTTCGCTACATTTCGATTCACTTTGGAAAATGTTGGCATTCTGAAAGCTATTTTCAACTTTTTACCAACTATTTCGACCGACTATTTGTTTAATCATTCCTGTTACGCGTGACACAGGTGACCAGGATATGCATTATATCTATATATCACCATTTAATCTGTCACAGGGATCACTTCCAACCTCACTGAAGTCAATCACAGCCGTTTTACATGACATTAAGCTGACAGCCAGAGGGTTTTACGGAATGATATCCGGACCGGTGGCACGAAATCACATCTGAGAACTGCTCCGCCAACACCGAACTGCGCTAAAAACCACGCGTGAATGGCTCTAAGTGGAAAAAATGTCCAAGCCGTTACAACACAGGTTGTCGGCTAAAAGAACATGCATGCGGCGGCTTGTAACATCATCAATTTGTCCGGGACGAAGATTCTGTCTACAAGTAATGTTCAATGTTGAGGTAATACCCACCTTAATATGACATTTCAGGGAAGCTATCGCAGTCTCCACTGAAACAGCGCAAAAGCCGCCTGCTTGATACTTAGGGTGATCTTCGTCTGACGTAGGCTTCTGCAGTGATACTCGCGAACACCTGACGTTATCGTGTCCTGCGACATAGCGTCCTGTCCTGGCGTCATCATGTCCTGCGCACACCGGTGCACCTTTGTTGTAATGTAAGTTCTGCTAATGTAACAGAACCTGTTAGTTTGTTGAGGGAATCGCCAACCGCGACACCGCCACACATCTGGAGCACGGAGCTGCCACACAGCAGGAACAACACCACCAGCCGCCGACACCGCCACACACATCTGGAGCACGGAGCTGCCACACAGCAGGAACAACACCACCAGCCGCCGACACCGCCACACACATCTGGAGCAGGGAGCTGCCACACAGCAAGAACAACACCAGCAGCCGCCGACACCGCCACACATCTGGAGCACGGAGCTGCCACACAGCAGGAACAACACCACCAGCCGCAGACACCGCCACACACATCTGGAGCACGGAGCTGCCACACAGCAGGAACAACACCACCAGCTGCCGACACCGCCACACACATCTGGAGCACGGAGCTGCCACACAGCAAAAAACATCACCAGCCGCCGACACCGCCACACATCTGGAGCACGGAGCTGCCACACAGCTAGAATAACATCACCAGCTGCCGACACCGCCACACACATCTGGAGCACGGAGCTGCCACACAGCAGGAACAACACCACCAGCCGCCGACACCGCTACACACATCTGGAGCACGGAGCTGCCACACAACTAGAACAACATCACCAGCCGCCGACACCGCCACACACATCGGAGCTGCCACACAGCAGGAGCAAGATCGGCAGGCAGTTCGCCCTCGACACCTCCACCTCTCCGTTGGAAGCACGGCCCGGCGCTGGCCGACCGGGACACCATCGACCGATAACCCTGGCTGAGAAGCTCTGCCAGTGTGTTTGGAGGGCACGTCAGACATTCTCAGCGCCAGTGGGGACAAGACGGCCGGCTAGCCCGCTGATGGGGGCGTCGCCGGGACCCTGGTCCGCTGACGGGGGGCGGTATCGCCCATTACCATGTTTTTGTCTTTGGGCTAATGACGCTGGAAAGGGCGCTCCACTGGACACACGACCAGATGCCTCTTTGAAAGGCGCCAATTAGACGAGGGACAGATGATTAGTCGGTGGCGACTGGCGGTCAGCTCCACAGGTCGCTGGGCGGCACGCGGCCACCGGCGGGTGGGGCGGGCACAGTCGCTCCACCACGGCCGTGTTTGCCGACCTAGTGAGGTGACCCGGGGGCGGCGACACGGCCAGCGCGGGGGGGGGCGGACACATCGTGACGACGGAATTTGGCAGCCGGCGTTGGGGGCGAGGGTAAACGAGGTAATCAGGGCGACGGACCGGCGCACGGACGGACTCTGTGGGACAGAAGTGCGGGTCGTACGTTGCTGGCGGAGACTGAGGTCTGGTTCGGGCGCGATTTAACGAGATGCGAAGATGTAAGAATGTCCCAATGTTTGTGAAGGCAATGCAGCTAATTACGCCCGACATGGTGCACCTGTTGTATGTAAGCATTACCAGACTTGATGTGGTATTCGGTTCTGCTGCCTCGGAAGTACACACAGGAGGTGATAGACCATGTAATTTAGTCGTTTTCCGTACTGATAGGATCTACCCAGACTTTTGCCTCGGAAGCACTGGCGGAACTAGGAATTAGCCACTGGGATGCATGATGTTGAGTTAGAGCAAACCTGAGCTGCATGCCCCCCCCCCCCCCCCCCCCCCCCCCCTCTACCCGGGCGCCACTTGATTACTGCACCTGAGGGGCACTTGGACAATCTTTGGTCATGAAGACAAATCGTTTGACGGTGTTGGTACAGACCCGTCATAGCTCGAAATTGTCATGCAACCTGCGCGTCCTTCTTGAGGAAAAAAAGCCATGAAGCCGAGTATTGCTCTGCTTTATTACCTTCCAATAAAAAAATGACAACCATCGATCAGCTTCGTGTTCATTGGGAACATCCTAGCCAGCCCACTCACGGTCCCACGATACGGACATCGCACAGACAGGAGCGACGTCTTTGTTTTGCGGCGAACGGGTTGGTTGGTTGGTTATTGGTTTTGCGACACATCGACCGTTGAGTCATGTAGCATCGCCAATCTCTCACGCAGATTGGTCGCGGGCGAAGAGTAGCGACAGGTGAGACTCGAACCCACAACCTTTCGATTGTGAGACGAGTAACTTACCCCTGGACTACTCGTCCCCTCGCGTCGGATCGCTAACTGGCGCCGCCGTTTGTGATCCGCCGACGAGCTGGCGCGGGCCCGCTGGTCGCGCCGCGTCCCGTCGACAGATGCCGCGTCCCGTCGACAGATGTCGCGTCCTGTCGACAGATTCCGCGTCCCGTCGACAGATGCCGCGTCCCGTCGACAGATGCCGCGTCCCGTCCACAGATGCCGCGTCCCGTCGACAGATGCCGAACGACGAACAACGATCGTCCTATGCCACGTGGCAGTGCATCCCCGATATCATTTATGAAAACAGCAAACAAGGCCACACTCAGAACACTTCCCTGTGGAATTCCATTGACTTGGTGGAAGCAATGGGAAAGCTCATGTCCTACCCGGACACGGAAGAAGCGATCCTTGAGAAATTCCTGTAGAAAAACTCCTAAGTTCCCTCGGATTCCACAATTCCATGCTTTTAGCAAGACTCCATGTCGCCATGTTGCATCATAGGCCCCCTCTATGTCGAAGAAGATCGTTCCCACATGTTCTCGGCATTTAAAAGCGACTTGGATGACGGTATCAAGTGCTAAAAGATGATCCGTTGTGCAACGATGCTTTCTAAAACCACACTGTGCGTTATAAAAAAAATCATGTGTTTCCAGGAACCAGGTGAGTCGCACATTGACCATCTTCTCCAGGAGCTTGCAAAGACACGAGGTCAGGGAAATTGGCCGACAGTGCAGTGGGTCTAGACCACTCTTTCCTGGTTTCAGGACAGGGACCACTATGGCTTCCCGCCAAGAAGTCGGAAAGCAGCCCTCCTCCCATACTTTGTTTAACGACATCAAAAGTGTGTCAAGCACTCGCAAAGGTAGGTGTTTTAACATGTCATTATGAATTCCATCAGTGCCTTCTGCCACACTCTTTAGATATCCGATCGCGGAACGCAGCTCATGAATACTAAATTGTTCATTATAGCATATGTCATCAGGCGTGGAAAAATCAATTGGCTTGGCTTCTGATTTAGTCTTCATGCGGAGAAATTCTGGATGATAATTTTCGTCTCCGCTACGGGCTGACAGAGCCCGGGCTATTTCCTCAGCCACCACAACAGGGCGGGTCACGTCCACTCCAGCCACACGTAGTACGGGAAGGCGGACCGCATCATGCTGGCCATTAATGTGTTTGATACGGGACCAAACTTGGGTCGTTGGGGTAAATCGATTAATAGAAGAGACATATTATTTTCACGACCTTCGCTTAGCTTCTCGTACAATACAACGTGCTAAGGCTCTCGCCTTTTGAAATGCAATTAAATTCGCCTGGTCGCTGTTTCTGTCAAATATTCTAAATGCTCGCTTACGTGCGCGTATAGCGTCACGGCATTCTGCCGACCACCACGGAACTGGAAAGCGCCGTGGAGCACCAGATGTTCGTGGAATAGCAGAATCGGCGAACTGAATGAGTATCGATGTAAACTGTTCCACCGGGAGACCATAGCCATCAGCATTGCTTGGCAAACATGCTTCTACATTTTCCTCGAATTTTCTCCAATACGCTTTCTTTATGTTCCACCATTGAGGTCTGAAGCCAAGCCTCACGCTGTCACTATATTTAATAAAAATAGGAAAATGGTCACTACCAAGTGGGTCGTCGGACATCGACCAGGTCATATATTGTGCCAGACACGGGCTTACAAGGCTTAGGTCGATCGCAGATTTAAGACCAAAAGGAAGAGCGAAGTGGGTGGCTGCACCCGTGTTTAAAAGGCAGAGGGTTTCGTCCAGAATTAAACTATTCACAGCTCGACCGCGAGAGTCTACACAGTCATATCCCCATATGACGTGATGAGCGTTGAAGTCGCCGAGGAGCAAGACAGTCTGGGCCAGTTGGAGCATCAGGCGACTGAGCTCCATGGACGGCAACGAATTCCCAGGAGGAAGATATACAGAACAAATTGTAATAGTAAGACGAAGAAATTCGATGGTGGCAGCGACTGCTTGGAGAGGGGTAAGAAACGCTATGATGTACGGCCAAGAGTACGCCCCCGTGCGCAATGGCCTCAGACGCCTTGTTTTTCGCAAGAACAGAATCATTTTTAGTCGGAGGGAAGAGTGTGGTGGTAACGTTGTCTCTTGGAGACATACAACCATCGGACAGTGCTGATTTAAAATTGTCTCGAGGTCGGTCATGTTTGTTCGAACTCCTTTGCAGTTCCATTGTAAAATGAGAGGCATTAAAATGCTAGTTGAGGGTAGTAAAATTGTTTTAAAAGGGAAAATTCGCCGACTAGAGTTCACTCGAGTGCTCCACTAAAATTGGCTGTCTTCTTGAGACTTTGGAGCCCGAACGTACCCTCCTGAATCCATCCCCAGCGAGGATGTCAGCGGCCGCGACCTCTGCGAACCACCCTCCGATGGCGACCCCTCCCAGGGCAACGTGCGCTTCTCAACACGCGCGTCTACTCGTGGCGACGGCGCCTGGGAGGAATCGGACAGAGACGCCGGTGGTGGGGGATCCACACTGGATGGGTTCCCCCTCGGGGCCGGCGCGCGGGACGGGGCCTACACTCGTCGGCGGGGCGAGGAAGAAGTCTGGGGAGCACCCGCCCGGGGCGGAGGGAGGAGGGCGCATTTTTGGGGGCTATTTCCCCACAGCTGAAGATTTGGGCGGACTCTCCATGCGCCTTCGCGGCGAAGGAGTGACTGGTCTCGGAGGAGCAGGCTTGTCTGCTCCTTGGCGGGCTGCTACACGTGTTCTCTCCATTTCAGCAAGACGAGCTCGCTTTGCGTCGCGGGCGCGTCTATCGGCTTCCTGCCTCTGCAGGTTTTCGTCTGGAATTGGCAGCGATCTGTCGGTGTTGGCAGCTGGCAAGGTCGGTGCAGAGTTTGAACTTTTCAGAAAGTCGACAGGAAGTGGAGGCGATTTAGACCGGGAAGTGGTAGAAATGGGTTCAATACGAGAATTCGCATTTCGTACTGACAAGGGGGTGCATGCGAGTCCGAAAGATCGTAGTAGGTCACTAAGTTGGGATATAAATTGGAGGCATTGGCAGGCTCTCGGTGTGTGGTGGTCGGTTGTGTGGTTTTTACTTTACTGGCGTATGACACGTTGGGGTGGGTATCCGCGTATATTTCCCTTGCTTGCTGAAAAGATATGTTCCTAGTGCACTTCAGTGCTAGTATCTCGCTTTCCTTCACGTTTACTGGACAGCATTTGCCAAAGGAAGTGTGGGGCACCTGTCCCTGGCCACAATTAACACACCACACGCTCTCAGCCTCACATTTGTCGCTGCTGTGCTCGGACGTGCCACACCTACTACAGGCCGGGCGACCTCGACAGTACTGTGTAGTGTGGCCGTATCTCTGGCAACGGAAACAACGCATGGGATTGGGGACAAAAACGCGTACCTTCACCTTGACATAGCCTACGTTTATTGTAGAAGGGAGGTCAGTAGAATTAAAAGTCAAGACAATGTTGTTCGTTGCTTGTAGATCGCCTCCTCTTCTTACCTTCATCCTACGCGCTTCGACGACACCAAACTCCGCCAGACCATCGACAATTTCAGAATCAGAAACGTCTCTTAAATCAAAACAATTTATCACACCTTTTGACTGTTTTTTTTTTGGTCCTATGAGGCTCAACAAAAATTGGTATACTAACATCCCTCATCCTGCCCTGTTCTCTCACATAATAAATAAATTATGTTGCCTCGAGGGTTCTCTTGGCGTCCTGAACGCTCCGAAATTCTACCTCGATTCCTCCATCTCGTAGCTTTTCGCACCTGGCGACATCCCCAAACTTGTCGCATCCACGCTTTCGCTCAAAGGGCGAAAGAGCAGATAAACTCCTTCCAGGATCACTCGACTTCAGTATTAGTATTCGCGGCGATGGCACATTATTAGTCCGAGCTACGTTCCCACTATGGGAGGCAGTAGTAATCAGAAAGGGACGTGAAGAGAGACGTGCAGGGCCGTATGCCTCTGCAGGTGTTGGTTCGATGGTCTGGTCCCTGCTTGAAGGACCAGGAGTGTTTTTAGCTTTTGGAAATGCCATATGATGTGTATTATTTCTGCCCCGCGGACGTCCCACCACATTGGGGCCCTACTGGGGGGAAACCTGTGTCCCTGAAGCGGGAGGACATCAGACGCCCGCGGAGTTATACGGGGCAGGCGACGCCGTCACCCGGCCGGGAGAGAGAGACTCACCACCCCGACCGGGATCCAGCGCCGCCCACCGCTTGACCCCAGCCGGCCGGGCCGGTTGATACTGGGACGAAACCCAGGTCCCTGGCCCGAGGCGACTAGCCACTTGACCCGTATGGGGCCCTACGGGCCCGCCCGCCCCTCCGGGATATCGGGATCAAAGAGGTGTGTTGGTCCCCCGTCACAACTAGCACCGTGCGACGGGGGATCTCAACCTCCAGGACTCCGTCAACCCGGGGGGCGGGCCGAGGGGGCGCGGCTACCCCGATAAAACTGAGCTGGTGGGCAGGACCGGGGAAGTTGCCCTGCCTGCTCACTCTCCCCAGCCGCCTGATGGTCTGGCCGCCGGATCCTCGAGGCACGCAATCCCCACCACCACGTAAAGGTGATGCCTCGTCGGGGGGTCGACAGATGTCGCGTCCCGTCGACAGATGTCGCGTCCCGTCCACAGATGCCGCGTCCCGTCGACAGATGCCGCGTCCCGTCCACAGATGCCGCGTCCCGTCGACAGATGCCGCGTCCCGTCCACAGATGTCGCGTCCCGTCCATAGATGCCGCGTCCCGTCCACAGATGCCACGTCCCGTCCACAGATGCCGCGTCCCGTCCACAGATGCCGCGTCCCGTCCACAGATGCCGCGTCCCGTCCACAGATGCCGCGTCCCGTCCACAGATGCCATGTCCCGTCCACAGATGCCGCGTCCCGTCCACAGATGCCACTGCGTGCGCACCGTTGGCAGCATGGCGGTCGTCATAGCAGACAATAACGGCCCGTACCCGGTAATACCCTTGTGGCAGTCGTTCTCCGTACACCAGGCGGGCGCGCTGAAATGTGACGCGCACATGCACGGCCGGCTCGGGCGATTAGCCAAACTGCCGCGCTGATGGCGGCCGCTCGCCGTGTTCGGTGCCGTGTAGACACGAGCGCCGGTAACGAGCATCAGCGCCAGGCATGCGAAGCGTCGGGATGCCGGCGCAGTTCGCTCCGCGGCGGTGCCGTTCGCCGGCGCGCTGCGACGATTCGCCGGTCGTTATCGCGGCCAGTTGGTAGTTGCGCTTAAGCTGGTTGATGCGGTATACTAATTATGGCAAAAATAGTCGACTACTTAATGAGCAGGGAGGCCTAGTGGTTGGTGTTCCGTTGGAAACATCGCCTTGTCGGTGCAGAGTTAGGCCATTTGGCGGTTTAAACGGAAAACAAGGAATTGTTGCTTGAATACGACAACTTTACAAAATGTTCAGTTCTCAAGACATCCGTCTACCGACAGGATGTTGCGTTTATTACGGGAGTATGCACCATTTCTCCTAACGTGTGGACTGGTTTACATTATAATAGCTCATCGAGGTATGCTAACGATATGACGCGTGCGATTTGTCTCTTCTGTTCTTCAGTTTCTTTACACAAAAAAAACTTTGAAAGGCATGACGGTAAAGTTTCTGCAAACCTAGCTCGACTGCCAAAACCAGAGTTGGAGTTCCCAGGCAAGCTAACTTTCCCGCCTACTTTTAATCAAGTCATGCGGTACAAAGACATCACCGCGCGTCGTTCCAGCTCACTGACGACTACTTGGTGAGTGGAGTGCGTGCCAGCCGGCCGCGGCCCCCTGCCGGCGACCCCCCCCCTCCGGACCTGATCAGCTGGCACCGTCGACGCCGGTATGCGCCAGATTGTGACCTCGCCGGCTCAGTCGTGATCGCGCTCGTGACAATGATTACGGTGCCGGCGCCACGGTCGATCACGACCGACGGACCGATCACGACAGAAGGACCGATCACGACCGACGGACCGATCACGACCGAAGGACTGATCACGACCGAAGGACCGATCACGACCGAAGGACCGATCACGACCGAAGGACCGATCACGACAGAATGACCGATCACGACAGAAGGACCGATCACGACCGAAGGACCGATCACGACCGAAGGACCGATCACGACCGAAGGACCGATCACGACAGAAGGACCGATCACGACAGAAGGACCGATCACGACAGAAGGACCGATCACGACCGACGGACCGATCACGACCGAAGGACCGATCACGACCGACGGACCGATCACGACCGAAGGACCGATCACGACCGAAGAATGACCGATCACGACAGAAGGACCGATCACGACCGAAGGACAGCCGACGACCGGCAGCTCTCCATTGATGCGCTGTCGCCGTCCGTCTGGAACTGGACGTTGCCGCTTTTTAAGCAGTCAGAACTTGAAAGGAAGCAAGGGGAATTCAATTGATGCGTTCGTTTATAATAAAATGCTTAGAGGATAACGCCTTATAAATAAATCGCTGAGATGAAGCAGAACATGTGCTCCACTAGCATAGGTAAGCTGGGATGATGCTTACCTTCATATACTTAGCTATATTGATTTGCCGCGTTGTGATTTGTCTCTGGGCTGCGCTAATCCCGCCCGAGCGGGCCGCAGGTGGCCCCAGGCGAATTTGACTCGAGCGGAGTCTGTTTCCGGCTGAGTCTGGCTCGTTGCGGTTCTCCTCGGAGGGCGGCCGTTTTTGTGAGTGCGCCGTGTGTTACGTGAGCTGTTTGCACGGCAGACCTGCCGATGGGTGTGATTACGGCCGTGCCGGCGTTCCACGTGAAGCGGGCCCCCGCCAAGAAAGCCGGGTATTAGCCACAGCAAAACCAGTCGTGGAATACGTTTTTACCTAATTGGAGCAGAGCGGCGGGCTCAATTAGCCGCCAGCGGATCCGGCCCGGCCGTAATGGCGGGAAATGACACGTAATTCAAGTTTGATTAAAGATCGCCTCCGAAGCGGCCGTTTATGAATTATGTATCTGTTTTATAGGGGGTTATAGCGGTGACGGCGCGGCGGCAATTACGGCCACAGTTACGGGCACGTCATGGCCGAAATCAGCGACAGAACGCGTAATTGCACACTTCCCAGCGGATTCTGGCGATTGTGCAACCGGCTCTGATGCGGCGGGGGCAGTGCGCCGTCGGTCCGTGCCACTGGTAGTGGTAGCTCGATCTGGCGCCGGCGGTCCGTACCACTGGTAGTGGTAGCTCGATCTGGCGCCGACGGTCCGTACCACTGGTAGTGGTAGCTCGATCTGGTGCCGGCGGTCCGTACCACTGGTAGTGGTAGCTCGATCTGGCGCCGCGGTCCGTACCACTGGTAGTGGTAGCTCGATCTGGCGCCGCGGGCCGTACCACTGGTAGTGGTAGCTCGATCTGGCGCCGGCGGTCCGTACCACTGGTAGTGGTAGCTCGACCTGGCGCCAGTGGTGCGGTGCCACGGCGGTATCGATCCGGTAATATCCGCTAATTCGCCGCAGTCGCAGTGCCGCGTCCCGCAGCGATCTGATCATTTCCTGCGCGCGACGGGACATAAAGCGAATGACCGTCATCTGTGACATCGATTCGCTCCGGCGGCGCTCGATGTGCCGCGAAGCCGGAGTGTGTCACGTGCGCTAACTCCGACCGGCTTCCGACCAAAACCTCCATCCGCGTGGAGCACCGTGAGAAGAGAAAGGCGTCGCTTTAGAGTCTATTGGAGGGTAAGAACAAAACAATTCGAGACATTTAAGCCAGGTTTGCGAGTGCATCTGGCATGTGCGACCATATCCACCTAATTCCGTTAGAAACCAGCTTGGATTTAATGCATGCTCGTAGTCAATCATGTAAGCTAAATAGCTACGAACGTAGCCGGCCGTATCCTCCCAGCGTCATTACGCCTCGCTGCCGTCTACGTATTCTCGCCAGCGATAAAGCGGTGTAAAACATGGAGGCCGTTTCCGTTCGACAAGTGGGCCAGTCGCGGCTGGATCATGGCTGGCCGCTCCGGCGGTGCTCGACGACAACACGAGAAGACCGGTGTGTGGGGAAGCAGCACGTCAGCAGGCTTAGCCTCGTCTGTCTCACCTGGTAACCTGGTCTGTCGCCTGATGACCTGATCTATCGCCTGGTGACCTGGTCCGTCACATGGTGACCTGGTCAGTCACATGGTAACCTGGTCCGTCATACACCAATGGGTAGAACGTACCTACAGCATACACCAACGGGTAAAACGTGCCTACAACATACACCAATGGGTAGAACGTACCTACAGCATACACCAACGGGTAGAACGCACAAACAACATACATCAACGGGTAGAACGTAGTGACCATGCCCGTTCCATCGCAGTCTCGTGATATACAACATACACCAACGGGCAGAACGTAGTGGACATGCTTGTGCCATTGGGAGCATGCTTCGAATGCGTGCTAAATTTACCCTTTCGATTCGTTCTAGACGTCGCACATGCACATTCACACGAACACGCACATGTACATGCAACACGAGCACACGCCAACACGCACATATGCATGCACACGCACATTCACATGTACATGCACATACATATGCACATTCACACGCACACGTACACGCACATGCACATGCACATGCACACGCACATCTACACGCACATTCACGCACATACACATATGCATGCATATGCACACGCACACGCACATGCGCATGTGCACACATATGTGCATGCACACGCACATGTACACGCACATGCACCTCGTGGTGACTGGTGCTTTAAAGACCGCATTGCGATTACAACACGAACAGACACGAGTCATATCAGACCAAGCTTGCACACACATGAATTCCGACGACATGGGTGTACCAATTGCTGCATATCCTTAGTAAATACGCTTATTTCACATCGCGTGCGAGCCCATTGCCTTCAGACCGTACCGGCCATGTTCATTCCAAGAATCACGTTGAAAACTGTCGTTTTAAAACGGTGTCTTACAAGCCGGCTGCAGTGCAATGCATTACTATACAGCGCGATGAAAATGACAGGAACAGAAATGTCACAACACGAAAGAGTGATGGAACATCCGAATTGAAAGGAGGATGGGCGCATGCAGATCACGTGAAGTAACAAGAAATGTAGTAGTTATGAACGGTTAACGTTGCATGCTTAATCACGGCCGGTGCATGAGCTTATTGTCACCTGTCTCCAGAGTGCATATTCCAAAACACCTAACGGGTTCATGTTGCACTTTGTATAGCCAATCTAGCATGCTTTCCATAACGTGTGCTTTGATTTCTTTGTTCAATTAATATCAGACCACAGAGATAACACGCCGTGCCCTTACGGTAAGTCGAAACACTTCCATGGAATTCCATCATCGAACTCCATCGAATTTTCGGTCATTTTCCATCGAAATTGCATATTTATGCTGCTGACATGGCATGATGACCCACAGATGTGATTTATATTCGCTGCTTTGTCGCCAACCGAACTAACATGCTCGAATAAGCGCACGCATCAAGGATTGCGTATTCCATTGGACTTTTATTGGCCAAAGGTGACCGCAGATAACCTTCTTTGGCTTGTGAATAATCCTGAGTGTGCTTTTTAGACTCTGGATTAGAATTAGAGGACCGTCTTTGCTCCAGGGCACTTGGCAATAATGATTTTGGCAAAGGTTGAAAGCTGCCAGCCGTGAGGTCACGAGCTTCAGCTGACCTGAACCACACACGTGAGGTTACGAGCTTGAATTGGCCTGAGCCACAAGCTGTGAGGTCACGAGCTTAAGTTGACCTGAGCCACACACTGTGAGGTCACTAGCTTGACTTGACCTGAGCCACACACGTAAGGTCACGAGTTTGAGTTGACCTGAACCACACACGTGAGGTCACGAGCTTGAGTTGACCTGAGCCATACACTGTGAGGTCACGAGCATGACTTGACCTGAGCCACACACGTGAGGTAACGAGCTTGAGTTGACCTGAGCCACACACGTGAGGTAACGAGCTTGAGTTGACCTGAGCCACACACTGTGAGGTCACTAGCTTGAGTTGACCTGAGCCACACACGTGAGGTCACGAGCTTGAGTTGACCTGAGCCACACACTGTGAGGTCACTAGCTTGACTTGACCTGAGCCACACGCTGAGGTCACGAGCTTGACTTGACCTGAGCCACACACGTGAGGTCACGAGCTTGAGTTGACCTGAACCACACACTATGCATTGAAACGTGGCACCTCCTGGTGTCGTATGGCAATAATGAATATTCCGAAGAAAAAAACGAATATATCTCATGAGTTGGTTTCAAGTTGACATTGAAGTTCAAAATCCGCCTCATCTTGTGAATGTAACACTTAGCTAATCCGGGAAGTAAACCGGAAGCTCATAGTATTGACATGAGGTATCAGTTGCGAGTTGTAGTCGCCAGTGTGTTACTGGTGTGTCACATCAGTCGGTTTTTCTTTCGCTTTGCTCTCGCGCTCAGTGTGGATGCTCGAGACGGATGGCACCTACAGCACTCGGAATGTTCGAGAAACACTGTCTTGGTACCAGCACCAGTGGCGGCTTTTCGTGGAAAGAGACGGTGGAGTGAGAACGCTCCTCTGCTCCTGCCACCCCGGAGTGCAGTATCGGTGCAGCACAATCCGAGGTGTGAGCGCCCCTCCTGCCACCCCGGAGTGCAGTATCGGTGCAGCACAATCCGAGGTGTGAGCGCTCCTCTGCTCCTGCCACCCCGGAGTGCAGTATCGGTGCAGCACAATCCGAGGCGTGAACACGTGCGAACACGTGCGAACACGTGCGAATTCACGACGTAGCGTAACGTAACGCGACGTGGAAACGAATGGCAATGCAGGCTCGCTACTGACATGGGTACGTTTTCGTGATGCATTGAGAACCAATATCAAATTTGCCAAGCAAGTTAGCAGGCGTGTGAGCTGACATTGTGACTTTGATATTTGTTTGCAATGCATCACTAAAAATCACCTATGTCTCACACAAAGAATCTGTAGCATGGCTCGTGCGCGGTACTTTTAATGATTTGCGGCCACCGCGAGCTAAGCCAACGGTATACCTCATCTTTCGTCTCAGGGGTGGACCATAAATCGCTGTCGTAAAAAAATCCGGAAGAGCATTTTCTAAATGTCCCTAAGTTTCAGATTGTCCCAAGAGCGCGCATTGTATTGTCATCACCAGGTAATGCTCAGCTGATTGCCGGGCTTAGTTCCAAAATGTTCAATGAAAACTAAGCAATAGGTCAGTCAAGAATGTATCGTTGCTAAACAATTTAGAAAAGACAATGAGAAGCGAGGTGACGATCACACGAACTGCGAACGACGACGACGACGACGACGACCACAAACAAAGGTGAGCTCTGTTGCTGAGCGGCTCATGGTTTCGTGGAACCGCTTTGTGTTCATGAATAAGCATGAAATCGTTGCAATGACGCACATGCAGCTCAACACCGGAGGAGCGGCTGGCCGCAGGGTGGTATACCTGCCAGATGAAATGCAACTCGTGCAATTATTCATCAAGTGACTTCTCATAACACTACGAATTAATTGGTCCATTGTCCACCGACTGTTGGTTTATCATCGATCAACAACATTTTTGGCCATCTTGTATCCGGAACCGGTGCAGTGTGCGCTGCGGGCCGCGGCGCCGGGGGCTGCTGTGTTGGCAGCCACTGCCGAGTCGCAGTCTCGTGCCGTACCCGTTGTAGAGGGCGCTGCCAGCGCCACCGCTAACTAATGTCGGCCATTAGCCGGAGCAGTAATGAAGCATCGTGGACGGTCTAGCGACGTGGCGAAAATAATCCGGCCGGCCGGGGCCGGGTAATTAGATTTGTGTGAGGAGTGAGTGGGCGCCTAGGTCGGTCGGCCGGTCGATGCGTCGCCATTCGTCTCTGCCTCGAGTTCGCGCGCCCGAACCGACTGGATCTCACGGTTTGGGTGAGCCATACGGGAGCCGGACGAAACATGAAGGTCAAGTGTTGCCGGCAGTTGTAGGTACGGCGCGGTTCTGCACCCCACTCGCTGTTGGACGTCTTGGGGCGGGGATGGCCGGCCGAGTGGCTAAGGTGCTGGCTCTGGGTACAAAAGGTCCCGGGTTCGATACTCACACCGCTCGAGACATTTCCCAATCCCGCGGCCCATCGGCAGAGCAGTGTGTGTCATGAATGGTTCACGTCACGTTTTTTTGCCATGAATGTGCAAAAAGCGCGTCGTGAACCATCCAAAAACAGACTGTTGAACGTCTTTTGAGAGCATTGTTGTCAGGAATGGAACCGAGTGGCCTGCAGCGGTAAATGCCCTCGCATATTCTGAGCTCGCCCGCGTTAGGTTCAACTCCTTGTTTGCATTGCTGTTGCTGTTGTTTGCATTGCTGTTCATACCTGCAATTGATAACCACAAATTTCCACAGTCTGGATTTAGATTCAAACGAATCAAATGCATAGACCGTTTTGGGATATCACAGCCGATTGCAGCCTTTGTAGCTAACCGATTACAGCCTGTCTTGGAACTTACTTTTGGTAATGTGGACAACATCCTATTATTGGCATAGGCGGGACGTCAAAAACCCTAATGACATCAAAGCAAGTAGCCATCAAATGACGTCGAGAGATGAAAAGAACAGATACAACTCTGGCTATGTTTGTTTCCCGTTGAAAATATCAAAGGCGAAGTGATGTAAATACACAAGTGTTGTAAGGACGTCCATCATCTACCACAGCATACATTAGTAGGTGGAAGGATTACCTATTATGTCTCCACATCTTGAAAATTGGTAAACTAACTCTGATGGCTTCCATCGCAGTCAGAGGTGATGTAAGCTTGGGCAGGTGCGACCAACGGAGGTCCAGCAGAAGACAGACCAGGCAGGCAGACCAGGCAGGCAGACCTGGCAGGCAGACCAGGACAGGCAGACCAGGCAGGCAGACCAGGCAGGCAGGCAGGCAGACCAGGCAGGCAGACCAGGCAGGCAGACCAGGCAGGCAGACCAGGCAGGCAGACCAGGCAGGCAGACCAGGCAGGCAGACCAGGCAGGCAGACCAGGCAGGCAGACCAGGCAGGCAGACCAGGCAGGCAGGCAGACCAGGCAGGCAGACCAGGCAGGCAGACCAGGCAGGCAGACCAGGCAGGCAGACCAGGCAGGCAGACCAGGCAGGCAGACCAGGCAGGCAGACCAGGCAGGCAGACCAGGCAGGCAGGCAGACCAGGCAGGCAGACCAGGCAGGCAGACCAGGCAGGCAGACCAGGCAGGCAGACCAGGCAGGCAGACCAGGCAGGCAGACCAGGCAGGCAGACCAGGCAGGCAGACCAGGCAGGCAGACCAGGCAGGCAGACCAGGCAGGCAGACCAGGCAGGCAGACCAGACAGGCAGACCAGCAGGCAGACCACAGGCAGACCAGCAGGCAGACCGGCAGGCAGACAGGCAGACCAGGCGGCAGGCCAGGCAGGCAGGCCAGGCAGGCAGGCCAGGCAGGCAGACCAGGCAGGCAGACCAGGCAGGCAGACCAGGCAGGCAGACCAGGCAGGCAGACCAGGCAGGCAGACCAGGCAGGCCAGGCAGACAGACCAGGCAGGCAGACCAGGCAGGCAGACCAGGCAGGCAGACCAGGCAGGCAGGCAGACCAGGCAGGCAGACCAGGCAGGCAGGCGACCAGGCAGGCAGGCAGACCAGGCAGGCAGGCAGACCAGGCAGGCGGCGCCAGGCAGGCAGGCGACCAGGCAGGCAGGCAGACCAGGCAGGCAGACCAGGCAGGCAGACCAGGCAGGCAGACCAGGCAGGCAGACCAGGCAGGCAGACCAGGCAGACAGACCAGGCAGGCAGGCATACCAGGCAGGCAGGCAGACCAGGCAGGCAGACCAGGCAGGCAGACCAGGCAGGCAGACCAGGCAGGCAGACCAGGCAGGCAGGCAGACCAGGCAGGCAGACCAGGCAGGCAGACCAGGCAGGCAGACCAGGCAGGCAGACCAGGCAGGCAGACCAGGCAGGCAGACCAGGCAGGCAGACCAGGCAGGCAGACCAGGCAGACAGACCAGGCAGACAGACCAGGCAGGCAGACCAGGCAGGCAGACCAGGCAGGCAGACCAGGCAGGCAGGCAGACCAGGCAGGCAGACCAGGCAGGCAGACCAGGCAGGCAGGCAGACCAGGCAGGCAGGCAGACCAGGCAGGCAGACCAGGCAGGCAGACCAGGCAGGCAGACCAGGCAGGCAGACCAGGCAGGCAGACCAGCCAGGCAGACCAGGCAGGCAGACCAGGCAGGCAGACCAGGCAGGCAGGCCAGGCAGGCAGGCAGACCAGACAGGCAGACCAGGCAGGCAGACCAGGCAGGCAGACCAGGCAGGCAGACCAGGCAGGCAGACCAGGCAGGCAGACCAGGCAGGCAGACCAGGCAGGCAGACCAGGCAGGCAGACCAGGCAGGCAGACCAGGCAGGCAGACGAGTCTAGAAGAGCCGGCCGCCAGGGGTGGCGGGAGCCTGGGCAGGAGCCTGGGCGGGAGCCTGGGCGGGAGCCTGGGCGGGAGCCTGGGCGGGAGCCTGGGCGGGAGCCTGGGCGGGAGTCTGGGCGGGAGCCTGGGCGTAGACCGCCGAGGTCCGGCAGTGTATGCTCTATCGGCATTGCATGGAAGGAATCAACTTGAAAAGTAATTATGCCACACCATTTTTTCCGAGTTTCATACGCCCCCATTTGAACCAATTCAAGCATGTGAATGTATGTTGGCAGGGTGGACAATGGACACTTTTTGTTTGATGGGTCTTAGGAAGAACATGAATGAACATGAACTAAAAGACTAATTGTTTTGCGAGAAATTGCGATAAATGTACTGCGACATTCCAGCTAATCTCATTCTAACTCAGAAACGTACTTAGTTGCGTTGCCTACATGGCGGTCTAATTTGGCGGGGTCTCGTCGGCCCGGTTCTGTGTTTTCGGTGACAGTGCGGCCGCCAACGAGGAACCGAGTCGTTGCGCTTGGGTAGCTCTACGCGAATTTGAAATGGGTCAACTGCCTTGTAGCAACCCCTTCGTCCAAGCTGATTCATCACCACCAGAACAGGTAAGTACTGGCGTCCTTGTGACAGCTGCAGACTATAGGTGGTTGTATTTTGGTCAGAGTGGCCGAGTAGCAGGGTAGCAGAGTAGCAGGGTAGCAGAGTAGCAGGGTAGCAGAGTAGCAGGGTAGCAGAGTGACAGAGTGACAGAGTGGCAGAGTGGCAGAGTGGCAGAGTGGCAGAGTGGCAGAGTGGCAGAGTGGCAGAGTGGCAGAGTGGCAGAGTGGCAGAGTGGCAGAGTGGCAGAGTGGCAGAGTGACAGAGTGGCAGAGTGACAGAGTGACAGAGTGACAGAGTGGCAGAGTGACAGAGTGGCAGAGTGGCAGAGTGGCAGAGTGGCAGAGTGGCAGAGTGGCAGAGTGACAGAGTGCCAGAGTGCCAGAGTGCCAGAGTGCCAGAGTGCCAGAGTGCCAGAGTGCCAGAGTGCCAGAGTGCCAGAGTGCCAGAGTGCCAGAGTGCCAGAGTGCCAGAGTGCCAGAGTGCCAGAGTGCCAGAGTGCCAGAGTGCCAGAGTGGCAGAGTGGCAGAGTGGCAGAGTGGCAGAGTGACAGAGTGGCAGAGTGACAGAGTGACAGAGTGACAGAGTGGCAGAGTGGCAGAGTGGCAGAGTGGCAGAGTGACAGAGTGGCAGAGTGGCAAGCTCTCAGGACCAGAGGGTGCTAGGATTGCAGGGCGACAGCGCCACAGCCAGGTTTGACTTACAGCGTTGCACTGCGTACACGCGCGACCGCTACGTCATTGACGTCACATTAAGTAAATGACGTCACGTTACGTCATTAACGTCACATTAAGTCATTGACGTCACGTTACGTCGCACGCTCCAGCGTCGCGTCAGCTGTTTAGAAGCGGCCTTCAGTAGGCACACCACGGTCCACCACCAATCTGCCAGCTGTCGTTATCCCGGTCCGGCATCAGCGGTGGCTGTCACGTCAGCGGCGGCCGTCACCTCAGCAGCGATCAGCCGTGAGTGTTGTCTCTCTCGGTGCCGGGTGCGATCGTGGCCGTCGCTATCGCCCCAGTCACGAGAGCCACCTCGGTCGGCCGACAGAGATCGTGGCCATCCGAGCGTGGCGCCGGTCGGCGCGCACTGTGCGCCTGGAGCAGCGCCGCAACCCTTCCGCCGCCGCCGCACAACCGCTTAATTAACGCAGCGCGACGCGCCGTGGCCGGCGGCCGAGCCGGCGCAGCGCGCAGCCAGCCATTTGAAAACGGCGCAAAACAAATAGCCAGCCGGAATGGCGCCGTCGCACGCCAGCGGGCCGTTCGGAAAATTGGCCGATCGGCGGCGTCGGCGGTGTCGCGTCGGAGCGCCGATTACCGGCGCCGGGAACGAGGTGTCGGCCCGGTCCGTTCCCGTGCAGGGGTGTCGGACCCGGCCCGGAGCGTGAGCAGGGGTGGTGGACCTGGCTTGGTCCCGCACAGATGTACTGGACCTGGCCCGGAGCGTGAGCAGGGGTGGTGGACCTGGCTTGGTCCCGCACAGATGTACTGGACCTGGCCCGGAGCTTGAGCAGGGGTGGTGGACCTGGCTTGGTTCCGCACAGATGTACTGGACCTGGCCCGGAGGGTGAGCAGGGGTGGTGGACCCGGCCCGGAGCGTGAGCGTGGTTGGATCGGCTTTGTCCGAGCGCACGGATGTCGAATCTCTCTCCTTCGTCACAGCGATAGGTCGGCTGGTAGGTGTCAGAAGGCTACGGAGCGGGTCTCCTCCAGTGTTCCAGTGTTCTCAGTGAAGGGGAGGACATTGTGTCATGGAGGCCATACGTGTACCCTGGCCATCACGTTCACCCCCTCCGCGTCTTGGGGCTTCCAGCAGGCTGGAATCTCAATAAAGCACTGCACGTATGCAAGAACGGCCAGCTGGCTAGCTGTGTCAGGACCCCACCTTTAACCTGTCGGCTATACCGGCTGGTGAACTGGACCCATGTAGTACACCAGCACTAGCACCAGCACTAGCACCAGTATCAGAACCAGCACCGGCACAGCGCATCACATCCCACTGGAACAGCACAGTGATCGGGGGAGCTGGGACCTGAGGCCCAGGAGTGGTAGGGTAGCAGAGTGGCTGGGTACGGCACTGGCGCCGGCAGAGCTGACCAGCCCCGCGAGCATGTCGTCCTTCTGCGCAGTCTGCCGCAGTCTGCCACAGTCTGCCGCAGTCTGCCGCAGTCTGCCGCAGTCTGCCGCAGTCTGCCGCAGTCTGCCACAGTCTGATGCAGTCTGCCGCAGTCTGCCGCAGTCTGCCGCAGTCTGCCGCAGTCTGCCGCAGTCTGCCGCAGTCTGCCGCAGTCTGCCGCAGTCTGCCACAGTCTGCCGCAGTCTGCCGCAGTCTGCCGCAGTCTGCCACAGTCTGCCACAGTCTGTCACAGTCTGCCGCGGTCTGATGCAGTCTGATGCAGTCTGATGCAGTCTGATGCAGTCTGATGCAATCTGCCGCAGTCTGCCGCAGTCTGCCGCAGTCTGCCACAGTCTGCCGCAGTCTGACGCAGTCTGATGCAGTCTGATGCAGTCTGATGCAGTCTGATGCAGTCTGAGGCACCAGTCAGCTCAGAGACCTCAGCCTGGCCGCCCGGCCGTCGCCACCAGCCATCGCTGGCGCTGGCGCCAGTAGACAGACAGCAACTGCTCGATTGACGCACTATCGAGGGCCAATACCTAGCTTGAGTGATACCTCATAACCGCTGGCGGATCCAGGGCTTTTCGTGCAGAACCTACCATGTATCCAGACACTGAGACCGGGAAGTGGACTATGATGTTTGATACTTTCTTCTGAAATGAAACACACGCTTTGAGAAGGATGGTGTGTTTGGCTTCTCGCACCTGAGCTGCTTCAAACTCTGCGCTTCATTTATCAAAATCGCTCTAGTACATCAGCGGTTACCAGAAGCCATCCGTCCCACCTTGATGCCTCGACTCTTTTCTAAGCCACGTGGCTGATTGGACGATGACATGGCTGTGTTGCGCACACTTCAGTACATGTAGATTTTTGGTGCGTTTTCTCGCATTTCTCCTCTCCTATTCACAGACTGCTGGCGGATCTAGGAGGGACAAAGCCGGACACTCGCCCGATGATAATGTCCACGCACAATTGCAGGTCTCCATTTGCATGGATCTGAGGGTGAAGGTGTAATTACAATGGGCACTCTTGAAGAAACAACCCATCCAAGAGTCGGAACCCTTGTGATAAAAAAAAATATTAAAAATTTGGATCTGCGGGACTAACATTCTCACCCTTCCCATGGGATTTCCTTCCCTTATGGATCCCTTGTTTTACTTCCTTGACACAAAGTGACAGCAAAAAGTGTGGATATTTTGACATGGTACACCTGCATAAGCCCAGAGAAGAGAATGATCTGGATGTCACAGGCGTGACAGGTCAGCACACTCGGGGTGTCACAAGCGTGACAGATCAGCACACTCGGGGTGTCACAGGTGTGACAGGTCAGCACAGTCGGGGTGTCACAGGTGTGACAGGTCAGCACAGTCGGGGTGTCACAGGCGTGACAGGTCAGCACAGTCGGGGTGTCACAGGCGTGACAGATCAGCACAGTCGGGGTGTCACAGGCGTGACAGATCAGCACAGTCGGGGTGTCACAGGCGTGACAGATCAGCACAGTCGGGGTGTCACAGGTGACAGGTCAGCACAGTCGGGGTGTCACAGGTGTGACAGGTCAGCACAGTCGGGGTGTCACAGGCGTGACAGGTCAGATAGGGTACAGGCGTGACAGGCAACACACTCGGGGTGTCACAGGCGTGACAGGTCAGCACAGTCGGGGTGTCACAGACGTGACAGGTCAGCACAGTCGGGGTGTCACAGGTGTGACACGTGGGTCACGGTCTGTCTCTGACTGTGGGCAGACGTTTGCACGGCGTCTCGGCGTCCCGGCCACGAGCACCTTCCAACTGTGTCCGATGATTCAGGGGTCCTCCAGAAAGCTGCGTACTTGCGAACAAAAGTGATTGCGAAGTTCGATTCTTAACAAGACAGCAAAACGCGGCGGATATCGGAGAGCGTGGCTTTGTCACTGGTCTCGCCTACTGTACACCTGGAAGACAAGCTCAGGTTGTGATAACTGTAACCTAAGCATCCTAATTTTCTGCACGCTAATTTCGCCAGATCACGCAATCAAGTCCTTCAGGCAAGTAGAATATCATGCCCCACGCCCTCGATCGATGCGATTTTGATTAGCGGCTTCGCTTTGTTTTCCCGGGAAGCGGATGCATACAAATTGCTTATGTGCTTAACTACTATATACTACAATAATTGAATAAATTATGGTATTAGAATTAATGACATGTTCCGTAATACAAGACCTTGTCTGCTCTGCAACCGGGACATTCTGGTCGAATTTCTTTGGCTTACTTGTTCATGCTTCAGCCATAGTTAAGCTATTATATCGCAGCTAACAGTTGATCTTCAAGCTTGCTGATCTTCAAGTAAAGAATGTCCTGGTTCAGTTTCCAGCATCCACGTTTAAATAATGCCCGGGTAACATCGCATGCAACTGTAGTGTCCGTATTTCAGACTAGTGAACCCAAGAGAATCACGCAAAATCAAGATATATTTTTCCCTTAGCGGTGGAACCACCCTAAAGGCAAATACAATCAATCCCAAGTTGATTCATTTAAAATATATGGGCAATCTACCCAGCATGGTTCAAGCTCACTAAGAATCATCGTGCGCCCTGGCACCGTTAGTGATTAATTTAAATTGCCACTCCATCTGCATAGTGCTACTCAGTAGGATAATATATTGGCAAAGCTGCACGGCTCAGCGTTCGATCATGTTCTGGCGCATGACTGCATCATAAAAGGCATTACTCTTAACTGGGTGGCATCTCCTGACGAGTTATGTTGTCTGCTTCGTCCAACATCACTCACTCAAGCGAAACATCCCAATTCATCGGTGGTTAAATTATGTAAATACCGTGTTGCGCAACTTCTTAAAGCGAAATAATGTTGAAACAATGCAGAAACGATCCTCAAATCGGTGTCTGCACTCGATTGACGGCTGGTCGTTCGACTGATCTGGGTTAGATATTCTCCTGCCGACGGTATACGGCGTCCGACACAGTGCTAACGAACTCAGCAATTGCATGGATACCGCACCTTTGCCATATTTATTGAAGCGAACCAAAATAAACAGCGGATCTGGCCAGCTGCCTTGGTCGTATCGGATTGTCAAAGTGCCTACATTTCGCAGCATGATCGAAGATTGCAGGGTAATACGTTGGTACGTATCCAGATTTCTTGCTGCCAGCCAAGGCCAGTCAATTAGTTCCCTGCCAGCGGAGTTCGTTCTGGGGTATGGGGGATCAGGGAAATCTAAAATGGAATGAAAACATGATAAGTGGTGATGCATGCTGCACTTGTGGAGGTGGGGGGGGGGTTCGGTCACTGAACGAGTGTAACGGGAACGGGCTGACAATGGCTGAGAAGTGTTGCTCCAGTTTACCTGCGCTAACACTGTTCACCTTCATCCTAAAATGGCTCTGGACAAATTTGTTCCATGCATTTCTGATTTTGGCTTCATCCCCAACCCCAAAGTTTCATGAGGTGTCTGTCGAAAAAAGTATTGTCCGTGCAAGCAGCGGGCGTTCATGCAGTCCCCGCTGGTTGCACACATTTCGAACAGTCGATGTTGTTGGCAGCCGCTGGCGTTTCAGTCGATGTTGTTGGCAGCTGCTGGCGTTTCAGTCGATGTTGTTGGCAGCTGCTGGCGTTTCAGTCGATGTTGTTCGCAGCTGCTGGCGTTTCTGAGGTCACGTGGTGACAGATGGTGCACATCAACAGTTGTGTCCGCGCTTGTTGGACAAGACGAGCCGACGCCCGACGGGCCTCCCCGGGGCGCTGCACTAGACCGTGCACCAAAGAATCGTGCGATTAGCATGATTAAGACGTTGCCGGGTTACGGGCACAGTTTTCACCTGATTTACATCTATGATTTACTCGTCGAAACTGCGTGAACCGGAGGCATTACAATTAGTGGCGGGGAGAGGGCCGCAACCGTGTGATTAGCGCGTACAGGGGCATCTCCGCAGCATGCGCTGCAACAGCGCACCGCCGTCTGGCTGCGTCTGGTGCCGGCCGGGCCGGGCCGCTGAACGTTCGCGTCACGCGACCGCGTCACGCGCCGTGGCGTCGTGTCACAAGACCGTGTGACGCGCTGTGGGGTCGTGTCACAAGACCGTGTGACGCGCTGTGGGGTCACGTCACAAGACCGTGTGACGCGCTGTGGCGTCGTGTCACAAGACCGTGTGACGCGCTGTGGCGTCGCGTCACAAGACCGTGTGACGCGCCGTGGAGTCGCGTCACAAGACCGTGTGACGTGCGTGAGTCGTCACAAGACCGTGTGACGCGCTATGGCGTCACGTCACAAGACCGTGTGACGTGCTGTGGCGTCACGTCACAAGACCGTGTGACGCGCCGTGGGAGTCGCTCACAAGACCGTGTGATGTGCGTGACGTGCACAAGACCGTGTGCGAGCAGTGGGAGTCGCGTCACAAGACCGTGTGACGCGCTGTGGCGTCGTGTCACAAGACCGTGTGACGCGCTGTGGCGTCGTGTCACAAGACCGTGTGACGCGCCGTGGGAGTCGCGTCACAAGACCGTGTGACGCGCCGTGGGAGTCGCGTCACAAGACCGTGTGATGTGGATGTACAGCCGTGGAGCGCAGGCGTCACAAGACCGTGTGACGGCGTGGGGTCGCGTCACAAGACCGTGTGACGCGCTGTGGCGTCGTGTCACAAGACCGTGTGGCGCGCTGTGGCGTCGTGTCACAAGACCGTGTGATGAGCGGTGGGAGTCGCGTCACAAGACCGTGTGACGCGCTGTGGGGTCACGTCACAAGACCGTGTGACGCGCCGTGGAGTCGCGTCACAAGACCGTGTGACGCGCCGTGGAGTCACGTCACAAGACCGTGTGACGCGCTGTGGGGTCACGTCACAAGACCGTGTGACGCGCTGTGGCGTCGTGTCACAAGACCGTGTGACGCGCAGTGGAGTCACGTCACAAGACCGTGTGACGCGCCGTGGAGTCGCGTCACAAGACCGTGTGACGCCGGAGTCACGTCACAAGACCCTCCACCGTGGCGCCTCGTCGTCACAAGACCGTGTGACGCCGGCGAACGCCGCCACGTCGAGACTCGTGGCAACTGCTGCGCGGTTCCGCGGAGCCGCCACCGACGCGTGACGCGTGACGCGTGACGCGTGATGAACGGTGCGCGCAGAGGTGATAAATGGCCGAGCTGCTGACAGCAGAAGTGCCGCTCTGGCGGAGTCAGCAGCCAGTCGTGTGTTTGCGCCGTGGCAGCGCGTCGCCGTCGCTGATCGCTGCAAGGGTGGAGGAGACCGTGAAAGCCAGGCGAGCGCGAGGGCGGGCGTGTTTCCATCTCGCCGAGTGGTCGGCATCGCCTGCAGCCGTCGCGTAGTGAGGCGTCGACCACGTAGGCTAAGGCTTCGGGTTGGCAGGTGCTTCAACTGCATTTGCTATGCAGCAACTATCTGTATCAATTAAGAAGCGTGATGAGAATACATGACCTGCCGCAATCCTTTACAACGAGCAACTCTTACTGAGGTATGCTTCTACCTGTGGCAGCAACATTCAATTTTTCACCCTCGTATCCGAATAGCATACAGTGTCTTAACGCGGCTCGGAAGTGCTGGCTGGAGTTGGAGCCATCACGTGTCATCTGTGATGCCGGATCTCCTCAAACGTCTCGGAGGAACGGGGATAGAACAACCGGGGCGTCACGACTACGAGTCGAGGTAGAGAGTCGGGTGTAGCCGTAGCCTGGAGTCAAACTCAGAGTCTGAGTCCGACCTCGGTTCTGAATCGGAACAGTCTGTTTGGCTGTGGGCTTGTGATTGGGCGACGTGACCGCACCGTTTCCAGATGGTCTGACCTTGTAGGGTCACAACTATTCCAGATAGTCAGTCACTGAGGACCACCGGCCACCCAGTCCCAGCACGACCATGGAGGAGAGACCGACAAGTCCTCCACCGCCGCTCCTCAGCGTCAGTAACGGACGCTTCCACGCGAGCGAGGGGAACGTGCACACCAACTGTCGACGATGCCGCCTTCAGTTGTCGACGATGCCGCCTTCAGTCGCCAGCTGGCGGATCGTATGTACCAGGCGATGAGTGAATGCATCCCAGGATAGTTGGCGTGAGTTCCCGACAGTCGCACGTAGTGAACGCGAAGACGTCTGGACACGACATGCAGGATGCGTTCTCATGAAACTTGGCATTTGCTGGAGATATAAGCGTAAGAACAGAGGAAAACAGACCTTGGTTTGAATTTTAAAATAGCTGGAGCAGCGAAGAGACCGTTTTAAGCCGGTGCGTTCCACGACAGATGGATGAAATATCTTCAAATTTTACACCCAATAAATATGTACTTGGACCAGGACTTGTGTGCAGGGTAGTTTTAGGCTCTCAACACATCCGAACAAGTTTTAGCCCGATCCGATTAACGGATTTTTAGTTACGGCCTCCGGCAGTATTTTGAGGTCATATTGCAAGGTTTTCTTTGGCGATGGATATCTTATCGATGATGGAGAGAAAGTCATAATATCCATCCGTAAGAAGAAATGTATTAATGGATGAAAATGATGATTTGGCTGCTATATAAAACATTAAAAAATGTGATTGGATTTTCAGCATCCCATACAGGCGTTCATTTTCCATGGCTTTCTATTATTTTGCGATTTTCTGCACGGACGTATTTCGGGTAGGTTTTCGCCCATTAACAACTACGGGGATCGAACATAAGAATATAAGAATAAAAGAAAAGTTTGCTTAGCAAAATAAATATTGAAAACTTATTGATGCAAATCCTATGGTTTTTCATAATAAACTTCACAAAGGTCAAGATCACCCATTGCCGATAGGTCATCCATAGGCTTATCTATGTTCGACGACGTAATTTTACTCCGGGAGATCTGGTTGTCTCGTGATTCAAACATCTGTCCATGTTCAACCTCGCTGGCCTCACAACAAAAAGTACAATTATGCCTTCATTCCACCTGTGGGCATCACTTCCATGGACGTAAAGCCAAATCCCTGTCGTAATGCGAGCACACGCGTTATTGTCACGGTATACACAGCGGGTCCCCGAAATCATGAGCATCTTCACACGCATTGCATTTCATTTCACAATGAACATTTTAACAAGGGTTGAACGTGTCATGATCACTATAGTGTCGTAGCTTATTTCCATGTAACGACGTAAGTTTCGTTAGTTAGTTATTTGGGCTTTAGGGCGCGTCGACAACTATGGCCATATTGCGCCCAACGACGCAAATTTCCTCCAGAACATCTGGTGATTACGCACGAGTACTGAATGACAGCAAACATGACCGAACGCTTTGCTGAGAGCTAGCGGTGCAGCTTTGGCAATGTATTATCCTGCTGAGTAATAATGTGCAGATGGAGTGGCAATTTAAATTAATCACTAACGGTGCCACGGCGCAGGATAGTTCTTAGTGAGCATAAACTATTCGGGGTAGATTGCCCATATATTTTAAGTGAGCCAACTCGGGATTGACTGCCTTTGGGGTGGTTAAACCGCTAAGGGGAAAATCTACCTTTATTTTACGTAATTTGCGTGGGTTCACTAGTCTCAAATACGGACACTATAATTGCAAGTGATGTTACCCAGGAATTATTTGAACTTGGATGCTGGAAACTGAACTAGGACATTATTTACTTGAAGATCAGCAAGTTCTATCAACTGGTAGCTGCGATATAATGACGTAGCTCTGACGTAGCCCAAACAAATCCTACCAGAATTTATCCGTACCAGAGCAGACAAAGTCTTGTAACACGGAGCATGTCATGAATTATGATACCATAATTAATTGAAGCACTTTAGTAGATAGTAGTTACGCACATGCGCATTTTGGTACGCTTTTTTCGCAGGAAAACAAAACAAAGCCAATAATCAAAGGCAAACAAATGGAAAATTTCGCACACGAAACCGCACCTCTGGTAATGCGGGCATTGCTTACGTTTTCAACGAGGCTTACCGACGCTACAACAATATTTTTGTTGTTGTTCACTTGTTGGTGGCGATACGGATGGGCACAGTAACTATCACGATTGCTTGTAGCGTTTATCCACGCCGAAAAAAAAACCATGTCCCTTTCCACGAGGCGTTTTCCAAAACCCATTCTCTCTCTTTCCCCTCTCTCTCTCTCTCTCTCTCTCTCTCTCTCTCTCTCTCTCTCCCAAGCTTGTTATCGTTTCCTTCCCGATGTCAACCCTTCTGTTGTCCGCAGATATCAACGCCGGGGCCCTTATCTTCCTCGAAACCGCCACCAGGCTGGAGAGTATCGAGTTGTGTGCGAATGGATAGTACGGATATATGTACGCAATATGTACGGCGTACGGATGGGGTGGAAGGGAATACATACGTGGCATCAACACCTCGGCTTTTATTTGCCTTTAACACATAGCGATCAGCAGTCCGCAGACACCAGCCGAGCACCATCATTTCGGACATGGCGTCTCGAACGTCAACATTCGCGCAATTGAAAATCGATCCGCTTCAGCCGAAAATGGCTGCATTTGTGCCGAATTTCTCAATACGGTACATGTATTTCTTACTTAATTACGTTTTGCCGATTTGTTGAATCCGCGTAGATGTCACGTTATGTCAAAGTTCTTCCTGCTTCCTGTATCAGTGTCAGCTATATCTATGCAGCTTACAGTTTATTTTAGTCGGGACGGATCGCGTCGAATCAGTCGGGTAGGGGACGGATCGCTCGGATCAACTTTTTTTCGCAACTGCACATCACTCATTCGACCGTTGCTCTGGCTCGCAACAGCCCAAGTGCCCATGAAGGACCGGCCTACCGATACGAAGACCAACGGCTAATCTGAGTGCTAACGGGTCGATGCCATGAGGAATGCATTCCGGCGCGGAAGCTCGTGATTCTATGGCCATTACTGCAGACTGGCTACACAAACGAGCTGGGTAATTTGCACACTCTGCATTCCTGGGCTCGTCGAGCAATGAATGTAAAGAAATCTCTCGCACAAATCTCGGCGTGAATAACGCGCCCAGCTACATCGACCTCCGATCATATCACCTCACGTGCCTGCCCACCACCCACCACTTATTTAACGCCGTTCATCTGCATGGAATGTGCAGTGTGTGCGACCAGCACCAGCCAGACCTTCATCTCAGAGTGTTCGGCCGGGCCACCATCCCGGGAGCGGCGGTCAGCGGTCAGCCGTCGTCACCTGCAGGCTGACAGTCGACAATCACCTGCAGGCTGACGGTCGGCAATCAGCTCCAGGCTGACGGTCGGCAATCAGCTCCAGGCTGACAGTCGGCAATCACCTGCAGGCTGACAGTCGACAATCACCTGCAGGCTGACGTCGACAATCGCCCAGCTACGGTCGTAATCAACTCCAGGCTGACAGTCGGTAATGCCCAGGCGACAGTCGGCAATCAGCTCCAGGCTGACATTCGGTAATCAGCTCCAGGCTGACAGTCGACAATCACCTGCAGGCTGACGGTCGACAATCGGCTCCAGGCTGACGGTCGGTAATCAACTCCAGGCTGAAGGTCGGAAATCAGCTCCAGGCTGACAGTCGGTAATTAGCTCCAGGCTGACAGTCGGAAATCAGCTCCAGGCTGACAATCGGTAATCAGCTCCAGGCTGACAGTCGGAAATCAGCTCCAGGCTGACAGTCGGAAATCAGCTCCAGGCTGACAGTTGACAATCACCTGCAGGCTGACAGTCGACAATCACCTGTAGGCTGACGGTCGGCAATCAGCTCCAGGCTGACAATCGGTAATCAGCTCCAGGCTGACAGTCGGAAATCAGCTCCAGGCTGACAGTCGGAAATCAGCTCCAGGCTGACAGTCGGAAATCAGCTCCAGGCTGACAATCGGTAATCAACTCCAGGCTGAGAGTCGGCAATCACTTGCAGGCTGACAGTCGGCAATCAGCTCCATGTTTATTAAGTCACACCACTGTTGTGCTTCCACCATGAACACGGTATTTGCGTTGAGGAATTACATTGCGAGCAGGTACCAGCCTGAGGTGGTATGCAAACGTGCAGAACGCCAGTTAGACTTGGCACTGGCAGGCGTAAATCAGGTGATAATTTGAACTGGACCCGGATAGCCACGCTGCTATCGAGAAAGAATGGACTAATAGCATAGGCGCGTTATTAGTTTCATCCTCACTGGCGTTTACGTCCAAACCAACATCTAATTATCCACCATTTCCAACCCTATTAGTTTAACCACTTGATCAACGAGGGTTCGAGCCAGAAGAGTTACGATATAATGAAGAAATTGACTGGCGCTGATGGTGGTAGCGGTGGTGGCGTCGGCGGTGGCCGGCACCAGAGGACCACCTCCGGCGACACGGCTCACGGTCACGAGGCGCGTGACCCAGCCAAGGTCACGCGCGCTGCACGGGGGGTCGACCCAACGCCGCTGCATCGCCGGCGGTAATTCAGATTTATTCGCGAGCAAATTCATACGGCTCGCCGAGGGCGAGCGGCAGACGCTAATTTGCTGGAATTTATTAGTGCGGGATATTGTGTGGCACGTCATCGGGCGGTGGTCTGCTGCCGGTGGCCGTGGGACGCCCTACCCGAGGGACGACCGCCGGTGGCCGTGGGACGCCCTACCCGAGGGACGACCGTCAGCGGCCGTGGGACGCCCTACTCTAGGGACGACCGCCGGTGGCCGTGGGACGCCCCTACTCTAGGGACGACCGCCGGTGGCCGGGACGCCCCGGGACGACCGCGGTGGCCGTGGGACGCCCCTACTCTGGGACGACCGCCGGCGACCGTGGGACGCCCTACCCGAGGGACGACCGCCGGCGGCCGTGAGACGCCATACTCTAGGGATGATCGCCGGTGGCTGTGGGACGCCCCTACTCTAGGGACGACCGCCGGTGGCCGTGGGACGCCCTACTCTAGGGACGACCGCCGGTGGCCGTGGGACGCCCCTACTCTGGGGACGACCGTCAGCGGCCGTGGGACGCCCTACCCGAGGGACGACCGCCGGCGACCGTGGGACGCCCTACCCGAGGGACGACCGTCAGCGGCCGTGGGACGCCCTACCCGAGGGACGACCGCCGGTGGCCGTGGGACGCCCCTACTCTAGGGACGACCGCCGGTGGCCGTGGGACGCCCTACCCGAGGGACGACCGCCGGTGGCGAACACCGCCGTCCCTTGGCCGACTCCAGGTGTCAGAGCGCGTGGATGCCTTCCCGTCCGGGAGGTGTCAGGACGCTCGGGACACGACAGACCGTCAACTGTCCGCCGGGCCGGCTCGATCCGGTCCTGTGTCGTGCTTCCCTGTCGGTGGTTGTGCTCTGTGTCGTCCTCCCTGGCAGCGGTGGGCCGGACCGGCAGCGACAGTAGTCCGGCTCGGCGGCTCATCGGTCCAGCTTCGCCACCCGACTGAAGTCCGATCTTCACCAGACTGTCCGGCGTCGTGGCTGACGTCCGTTCTTCACCAGACTGTCGGGCGCCACGACTGACGTCCGTTCTTCACCAGACTGTCGGGCGCCACGACTGACGTCCGTTCTTCACCAGACTGTCGGGCGCCACGACTGACGTCCGTTCTTTCAGACTGCCGGGCGCCAACACTGACGTCCATTCTTCACCAGACTGTCGGCGCCAAGACTGACGTCCGTTCTTCACCAGACTGTCGGCGCCACGACTGACGTCCGTTCTTCACCAGACTGTCGGGCGCCAAGACTGTTGTCCGATCTTCACCAGACTGTCGGGCGCCATGACTGACAGCAGGCGCGTCTGCTGCCTTGCAACACAAGCGCACGCGAGGCGTGCGGGCACGAGGTGGACGGTGAAAGGCGAGGGACTAAGTGAAATAACGGTACTGGTGGATGGAGGCGAATTTTCTCTATATTTCTGTACGCTCTTTATATTTTTGCTTCGATTGGTTTCTTGCACGTGCCTCCACCGCTGAGAATATGCACTCGGGGCCACCAACAAGCTTACTTACCCTTCACATCCCTAAGTACACTTCAAAATGCACTTACACACACACGCACCTCTGAGAACATGCACTGTAGGACCACCAAGCTTACCTACCTTTCCATCAGTCAGTTTATTTGTTTGTTTGTTTATTGGTTGGTTCACGACACACTTTTATGCACAGTCACGGCTAATGGCGCCGCCCACACTGTTTAGCCGGTGGGCCGCGGGATTGGGAAATGTCACGAGTGGCGCTAGAGTCGAACCCGGGACCTTTGGTACCCATAGCCCGACACCTTAACCACTCGGCCATTCCCGCCCCTTCCATCAGTCAGTATCCTTCCAAACACACTCACATACAATTTTGCTCATTCGTGCCGCCAGCATCAGGACAATTTCACAAAACATTTGCCAACGTCCAACTTACCAACCCATTGTCAACACCCGCTCTCCCCTACATGTTCATAAATCATGACTGAACGTCTTGGACTCTCGACGGCAACAGCAGATGCACAGCAAATCGCACAGCAAATGTGCCACCACCGTTTCGTATAAATTCATTCGGTCTCCTGGGAACAGAATGAACCTGGGATTCGACGCGCCTCGGAGCTCGAGGCCAACTCATCCCAAAATTCGACTTCGACGCGCCAAACCAACTTCGACGCGCCTCGAAGCCAACTCATCGTCGTCATCATTCAGTCGCATTTGGTGAATGAATGCATGCAGTTGTGCTTTGGAGATGTGCGTTTCAGGCCCATTCCATGCTACAAAGCCCCGACCTACAACGCACCGTTATGTCAGTTGACGCACGCACGGGCGTGGTTCACAAACTAGCATTCAATTTGTTTGGGCAGTCATATTTATAGTCTTCTCCAACTTTAACGTTTAAAGTCCTTGAAATTTTGATAGTTGTGGGTGTAATGCAAAGGCGTAGGAATCCCAGAAATATTGGACAATTTGAGTCACATTATTAGTTGTTTCTTTCCCTGGACAAGTCATTTATTTGAAATGTGTTTCAACAAGCAAACACACAGAAACACGTGCTCTTTCATTACCAACGGCCTTGGTTGAGGCATCCCAAAAAGTGTGGACATGGTTCCCTGGGCCCTGTGCTCTCAAGTCGATGGTGTAAGAGTAGCTGCACCTAAACAAATTATCAATACCATGTCTCTAGATTTCTAAAAATGTGTTGTTCGATGGTACTTTTACTTGCAGCCTGGATTACGGCCCGAATCTCCCGAGCGGGTGGCGCTGCACCGCACGCAGATTAACAGTCAGTGCATTCATGACGTCACCGGCACCTTCACGCAGTGATTGGCGGCGATACAACCTCACCAGACGACGGCGGCAGCATTACCACAGCGCTTCACCACCTCTGTACAATCATCGACAGCCTGCGCGCCGGCGTAACCAACCCGCGGGAGGCGGGCTCGAGCGGTGAGAATCACGGCGCGGGGGACGGGGTCGAGCCGTGACAACCATGGTGTGGGAGACGAGGGTCAAATAATGACAATCACGGCGCGGGAGACGGGGTCGAGCGGTGAGAATCACGGCGCGGGGGAACAGGGTCAAACGGTGACAATCACGGCGCGGGACGCGGGGTCGAGCTGTGACAACCACAGCGCGAGAGACGGGGTCGAGCTGTGATAACCAAGCCGCGGGAGGCGAGGTCGAGCGGTGACAATGACGGCGCGGGGGACGGGCTGGAGCCGGGCTGGGCGCCTAAACACGTGCCCTCGCGCGCCGCTTATCGTGGCTGGTATCGGCGGCGGCCGGCTTGTCGGCGCGACGGCGGCCCGCCGGTGACAGGCGGCTCGTCGGCAGACTCATCCATCACCGGGCTGTCGAGCTGTCACAGCGGCCAGACGTCCGGCCGACACACGCGCTCACATGCACACAGACGCGCACACAGACATACACACAGACATACACACAGACGTACACACAGACATACACACAGACATACACACAGACACATATACTGCCGGGGCACACAGACATACACACAGACATACACACTGCCGGGGCACACAGACGCGCACACAGACATACACACAGACACATATACTGCCGGGGCACACAGACATACACACAGACACATATACTGCCGCGGCACACAGGCATACACACAGACATACACACAAAAAACACAGACAAAGGCACACAGACATACACACAGACATACACACAGACATACACACAGACACATATACTGCCGGGGCACACAGACGTACACACAGACATACACACAGACACATATACTGCCGGGGCACACAGACATACACACAGACATACACACAGACATACACACAGACACATATACTGCCGGGGCACACAGACATACACACAGACAAGTATACTGCCGCGGCACACAGGCATACACACAGACAAACAGACATAAAAGACACAATACACACAGACACACACAGACATACACACAGACAAGTATACTGCCGCGGCACACAGGCATACACACAGACGTACACACAGACGTACACACAGACGTACACACAGACGTACACACAGACGTACACACAGACATACACACTGCCGGGGCACGCAGACATACACACAGACGTACACCACACAGACGTACACATAGACGTACGCACAGATGTACACACAGACATACACACACATACACACAGGCATACACACAGACATACACACTGCCGGGGCACATTGACGTGCACACAGACATACACACAGACACATATACTGCCGGGGCACACAGACATACACACAGACGTACACACAGACATACACACAACGTACACAAACATACACACATACACAGCAGGCACACAGACGTACACACAGACAAACATACAACAGGCATACACACAGACATACACACTGCCGGGGCACATTGACGTGCACACAGACGTACACACAGACATACACACAGACGTACACACAGGCACATACACGCTGACATGCACACAGACGTACACACAAACACACATATAAATACATTGCGTGAGACGAAATGTACGACCCTCAATATACCAGGAGGTGCTGGGTTTACTCAACATCAAAAGTAGCGTTAGGGATCATGCTATATTACTCAACGTTTCGGCCAGGGGCCATCATCAGGAGTAGTAAACCCAGTAAACCCGCCCAGTAAACCGTAGACCCAGTAAACCGTAAATTAAACCAGTAAAACAGTAAACCGTAAAGTAGTAAACCCAGCACCTCCTGGTATATTGAGGGTCGTACATTTCGTCTCACGCAATGTCTAAAACCCAGGAGCACCTAAGAGCCATTCTTCGTTGTATTAAACATAGAAATACACACCGACGAGGAGCACTGGCATACACACAGATATGCACACAGACATACACACAGACATGCACACTGCCGTGGCACAGAAGAGGATAGAAAAGAAAGAAGAAAGGAGAGAGAAGAGAGAATAGAAAAAAGAGAAGAAAGGAGAGAGAAGAGAAAAGAGAGAAGAGAGAAGAGAGAAGAGAGAAGACAGAAGAGAGAAGAGAGAAGAGAGAAGAAAGAAGAGAGAAGAAGAAGAGAGAAAGAGAAGAGAGAAGAGAGAAGAGAGAAGAGAGAAGAGAGAAGAAGAAGAAGAAAGAGAAGAGAGAAGAGAAAGAGAGAAGAGAAAGAGAGAAGAGAAAGAGAGAAGAGAAAGAGAGAAGAGAAAGAGAGAAGAGAAAGAGAGAAGAGAAAGAGAGAAGAGAAAGAGAGAAGAGAAAGAGAGAAGAGAAAGAGAGAAGACAGAAGAGAGAAGAGAGAAGAGAGAAGAAAGAAGAGAGAAGAGAGAAGAGAGAAGAGAGAGAGAAGAAGAGAAGAGTCGTCAAACAGACACACAGACACACCGGCGTGCAGACAGACTAATAGATGGACAGACGGGTCAGATGGGCAGACAGAGAGGCAGACAGACAGCCGGACATTTTTCGTCAAGTGACGAATGTCAAGTGACGTCAAGTGACGTCAGGACCGGCCTATGTGATGCAATTGCTACAATGTAAAGAAGTGGTCGCCAATAAATGAGCCAGCCCGTTGGTCATAATCATCACGTCGCCTCTCTCAATGTGAATTCATGTTCTGACTCATGTCCCAAGGTTAATTCGTCGCACATGATGAGTCATCATTAATCGGTGTAAGGAGTATTTTTACCAGAGTTGCCGACCAGCCCGTCTCCAGGTAGTGGTGCCGAAAAATCTTCCCTGTATTAGGCGAAAAGAACCCTCGGAAAATGTCACACTTTCACAGGTAGCAAAATATGGCTTGTATAGATTTGCATAGATAATAAATATAATATATAGATATATACATATATATATATATATATATATGTGTGTGTGTGGGTGTGTGTATATATATGCACTGCCATTGCCTCCGATAAATCTCCATGCCACCACAGCCACACTAGTTGGCATACGTTCCAGCGAGCTATCCGTTACCTTCAAAGGGAGCCCCTGTGAATGTCTGTCTGGATCACTGCATCGAGCGACAAAAATTGGATGGCTGGCTGCCGTGGGAAGCAGACATTTTTCACTGCTTGTATCAAAAGGTAATTGATTGATGTGTCGTACGCTACAATGTGTGCAAGTATCCGCGGCACTATGTCGCTCGTGCTCATTTGCCGTGTCGGCCTAAGTTTCATGCCATGTGTCACGACGTGTTTTGTTGCGGGTACTCCGTGTAGCACTTGGCCATCAATCATTTTTTGGAGCAAAACCGGTACTCAGTGTCAGAGGATGTTAGGGAACGTAGAAGTAAGCTCATAGCCCAGTGAACCGACGACTGCCGCAGTGCCGCCTCAAGCCAGGCATCACGATAGCCTAGTTAAAGTGTGATTATGGGAAGAATGTGTTAGAAACGCGCGTACGCAAGGATGCAGGACGACTGTTCGGCGTTCGGTATTTCGCATTACGGAATGATATGCCAATGGGTACGATAGCTGGGCTTATAAACGGAATGAGCTATGTTGCAGCAGAAGCTGGACGGGTCTACCCTCATGCCGAGCGCTCAGGCAGGGATGTGTACACCACAGGGATGGGTGTACACCACAGGGATGGGTGTACACCACTGAAATGGGTGTCCACTGAAAATATTTTTGTGTATACCACGTGAAGGAAGAAGTGCTTTTATACTGGGCACTGGATGGTCTAATAGTGAAGTGGCTGAACCAGACGGCTTTGGACAATAAGCTGATTGGACAATAAGGCGACACGATATTCTTAGCGTAGGCTAGGGTAAAGAGAACCTTCGAACGTGGAGCGGTCATGGCCACAGGTCAAGGCCGCCCCGAGTTTATCAAGACCAGCATCACACAATCTGTGGGTTCTGGGAGCCTTGACCTATGCTAACATATCTTGACCGGATGCGGTTTCAGTGAAGTCATGCTATGCCTGATATCACGACTCTCTCGCTTCGTGAAGGTTTGTTGTCATATTACTACAGACATATTGGAAATATTAGCAGAACCACAATACAACCCCGACTCTGGCGACATGAGAAGGGTCATCCCTGTCTTCGAATACCGATATCTAAAAAAGTAACCAACCATCTTGAAAGTTCATGCACAATTGCATCTTGTAGTTCAATTCCCAAGCACTTTAAGAGCAGATGATCCGCTCTTACTGCCTATTATGTTAACAGGAAAAAGTGATGTGCTGGAAGAAATCCACAATCTCCGTTTCAGATTATATAAAACGTGGAAGCAAGATGGATATTAACAATGGATAGGCAATTATTATAAAATACAATATTTTAGAAATGAATAGTTGGCAGCAAAAATTGTGCCTTCGGATGTGAACAGTTTATCCAGGTTTTAATAAATTAGCCAACAGGCTTCCATATGCGCAATACGTGTCGATGTGACTGGTTACGATTTGGCTAAATATTGGCATGTAAGCGATCATATTGATCCATGAGTGCTGTTCCAGCCAAGACTTTAAAAATTTAAAGGGTTGTTTTTGGGGTGTGGTCGGGTCGGACCAGATCGGGTCATGTTGTGTCGGCTCGGGTCGGGTCGGGTCGGACCAGGTCGGGTCGTGTTGTGTCGGCTCGGGTCGGGTCGAGTCGGGTCGGACCGGACCAGATCGGGTCGTGTTGTGTTGGCTCGGGTCGGGTCGGGTCGGACCAGATCGGGTCGTGTTGTGTCGGCTCGGGTCGGGTCGGGTCGGACCAGATCGGGTCGGCCCGCAGTGGGGCCGGCCTCGTTACACGGCTGGCTAGGGGAAATGGCGCTCCCTCGGGTCACCACAGCCACCCCTCTTCCTTCCGTCCATACGCTCCCATTCCAATACCCATATCATCCCAACATCCATGTCCTTCACCTGGCCCTGCAACACCAACTATCCCTACTATGAGCAGGCAGGGCAACTTCCCCGGCCCTGCCCACCAGCTCAGCTTTATCGGGGTAGCCGCGCCCCCTCGGCCCGCCCCCGGGGTTGACGGAGTCCTGGAGGTTGAGGTCCCCGTCGCACGGTGCTAGTTGTGACGGGGGGACCAACACACCTCTTTGGTCCTGATATCCCGGAGGGGCGGGCGGGCCCGTGGGGCCTCACGCGGGCCAAGTGGCTGGTCGCCTCGGGTCAGGGGCCTGGGACCCTTCCCGGTGCTCGCCGGCCCGGCCGGCCGGGGTCAAGGGGTGGGCGGTGCTGGATCCCGGTCGGGGTGGTGAGTCTCTCTCCCCGGCCGGGCGAAGGCGCCGCCTGCCCCGTATAGCTCCTCGGGCGCCTGGCGACCTCCCGTCCGCGGGGCCCAGGCGTCCCCCAGTAGGGCCCCTATGGGGTGGGGCGCCCGAGGAGCAGAAACCAAATCACTCGCATGGCATCCAATACACCAAAAAGCACTCCCTGGTCCCTCTCGTAGGGACCAGACTAACTTCCCACCAATCGCTGGTGGGAATGGCACCAACCTGAAGAGCGGCAGAGAACAAACACCCCATACACGTGTCCTTGTCTTTCGTGGATTGGTGAAAAGTCTTAGCTCACTGTCTCCATTTCAGCGTCAAGACGGATGCGACAGATTTGGAAAGATTACTCGATGTGAGAAACTGAAAGATGGTGCTCTAGAGGTAGAGTTCGCCCGGGCGACAGAGGCAGAGAAAGCGCTGGAAGCGTCCGAGTTTGTATACGGTGTACGGAAAGGGAATAGGAGGATCGACGAAGTCATCCAAACTAAAGTAGAACCCCATCAAGCAAAAAACTCATCGCGTGGCATAATCAACTGCTACGATTTAAAGGACGTACCGGAAGACGAGATCGTCGATGGTTTATCCCATGTTGGAGTAACTGGAGCGAGGAAACTGAAGATCAGGAGGGGCACAGAGACGATTACAACAAACAATGTTATTTTGACTTTTAACACAATTGACTTACCGTCGGAGGTACGAGTGAGATATGTACGTGTAAAGGTTCGTGTGTTTCTGCCTAACCCCATGCGATGCTTCAAGTGTCAGAGGTATGGACACACTAACCATTATTGCAGGAATCGTCCAGCTTGTGGGAAGTGCGCTGCTTCTGACCACAGTGCCGAGCAGTGCACATCCGATACGCTACACTGTGTGAACTGTGGTCGCGGACAGACCCCACATACCTCGTTTGACCGATCATGTCTGGCCTATGTCAAGGAAAAAGAAATAATTGCAATCAAGCACACCCACAAGGTAACTTTCCGCGAAGCTAGAGAAATATACGCACAGTCTCACCCCAAAATATCATACGCATCGAAAGTCAGAAACTCTGCGCCCATTGCACACCAGGTGCACGCAGACAAAACCAAGGAACTGATTGCACACCTGTGTGCACTCCTCAGCTCTTTCGGCATACCCGTCGCCTCCCCAGCAACAGCGCATACACAAGTGACTGAGACACCCGAATCGCCAGAACACGCTGCGTCGCCGCGGACGACCTCGTCTCATCCTGCCTCTTCGTCGACTGCTTCAGAGCAGTCTCGCGAGGAATGGCAGTTTGTGCAACGGACCAAGAAACCCGCCAAGCTCTTCACCAACGGCCTGGGGTCCATCCCCTCCACTTCCGCCGTGGTCGGCCTAAACCAGCCCACCCCGGCTCCACCCTGGACTACGCCAAACCCTCCACCTAGTTCTGGAGAGGGTGGTGTAGCCTTACGACGGGTCCCGGTGGTTTCGCCCCTGGCGATCATACCACGTCCCCCCACTGAGGTCCGTCCAGGGGCACCCGATATGGGCTCTTCTGGACGGGCAGCACGAGTCGGATCCAGGGAGTCGTCGCCGAGTTCACGGGCTGAGCGACGGCCTCCCGAGATAACTCCCCCACCGTCCCAGGCCCCTAGGGTCAGTCCTGTGGGTGCCCCGGAGACGGAAGGGACCATGGGTCCGCCTCCCACACCACCCTATGCGACGTTCACTGGACACAAGCGAGCACCCCCATGGACACCATCACCACCCGGTGGGGGACAATATAGATCTCGCCCTAGATCGTCCGACACCATGTCATCTCCACATCTTTAGAGTAGTGGTGTTACGAGTGCACCCTTTTAGTCAAGTCTAGTCAAGTCGAGTCACCCATGTCGTCATTAATTTTACAATGGAACTGCAGGGGCGTGAGGACCAGCCTGGAGGATCTTCAAGTTATGGTGAATGAGCACTCTCCGGTAGCTGTCTGTCTGCAGGAGACGAAGCTTTTAGCTGGAACCCCGTTTTATCTAAAAGACTACCAGGTCTTTCGTCATGACAACCAGACAGACTCCATTGCACATGGAGGCGTCCTGTTGGCCATTCACCACAGTGCTCCTGCCTTTCCGCTTATACTGCGTACCAACCTGCAGGCGGTTGCAGCACAAATGTCTATCGGACACAGAAACACAACAGTATGCTCGATATACTTCCCACCTGGCAGACCTCCACCATTAGTAGAACTCGGCCGACTCTTAGCCGAGCTTCCTCCTCCCGTCTTACTTTTAGGAGACTTTAATGCCCACCACACAATCTGGGGATGCGCCGATATTAATTCACGCGGACGACAACTCGATGCGTTCTTTCTCAAAGAATCGCTTTGCATATTAAATACGGGTGCACACACTCACATATCATTCCCATCCGGAAGTACTTCCGCGCTGGACATTAGCGTCGCCAGTCCGGAGCTGGTGCAATATTTCGATTGGTCAGTTGAATCTGACCCAAGAGGTAGCGACCATTTCCCAGTCTGGCTTCATTGTGTTGACGGAGCCACCTTGGGGTCAAGGCCACCACGCTGGAACTTTAGAAAGGCTGACTGGCCGGACTTTGTAACTAAGCTTGATGACATTTTTAGTACAAACGGGAACGGTGCTGCAATATCTATAGAGAACTTTACCTCCATAGTCTTGGATTGTTCTGCAGACTGCATTCCGTGTACCTCTGGTAAACCTCGACGTGCGCCTGTGCCGTGGTGGACGGAGCTGTGCCGGGATGGCATTCGCGTACGACGACGTGCCTTCCGAAAGTATGACAAAAACAGCACCTTGGGAAACCTGATCGCCTTCCGGCAGGCCCGGGCAGCCGCCCGGCGAACAATCGGAGAAGCCAAAAGGACGTCGTGGAGACAGTATGTAGACACGTTGAACCGATTCACCCCTACCAAGCAGATTTGGTCACAAATACAACGAATATCCGGACATTCGCGATCCACACCACTACCAGTCCTGCACGTCGCTGGCCGAATAATAACAGAACCTCGAGACGTGGCGAACATTATCGCTCGATCCTTGGCGGACAGAAGCCTGAGCTGCGACCGAACCGCAGGTTTTCGCGAATATAGGGCTCGACGCGAAGCATCGATGGCTGACTTTGCCACCGCCGAGAAACTATATTATAATGAGCGCTTCACAATGTTCGAATTAACATCACAAATTGCTGCACTGCACCCCGTATCCGAAGGACCGGACAACATCCATAATAAGATGCTCCAGAACCTCCCCAGGAATGCACGCGAAGTACTTCTGTCATGTTTTAACACTCTTTGGACGAGCGGCAGATTCCCACCATCTTGGCGGGATGCGACAGTCATTCCCATATTGAAGCCGAACAAGACTGGTTCTGACCCTCTTCATTACCGACCGATTTCCCTGACTTCGTGCCTGTGCAAACTCATGGAGAAGATGGTCAGTGTTCGCCTCACGTGGTTCTTGGAACAACACAACTTTTTTAGCCACGCGCAGTCCGGTTTCAGGAAGAACCGATCCATACTTGACCATATATTAACATTGGACACCGCAATTCGTACCAGCTTTAAAGAAAGGAGACATCTAGGAGCAGTGTTTTTTGACATTCAGGGCGCCTATGATACGACATGGAAGCAAGGTATTCTTGTAAAGCAAGGTATTCTTTGGAGGTGTGGTGTGCGTGGTTTTATGGGACATTTCCTGCAGAATTTTCTTACTGACCGAACATTTCGTGTCCGTGTAGGTCGCGCAATCTCTGATCGGTTGACGCAGGTCAACGGTGTTCCTCAGGGAAGCGTCCTTAGTGTGGCTTTATTTGCCGTAATGATTAATGACATTGGAGACTGTTTGCCATGTGGTGTCGCGAAGTCCCTTTTTGTTGATGACGTTGCAATTTGGTGTTCAGCATCACGTTCATCCTCGATGGAGAGACAGCTGCAGCTGGCTACTTCTCACCTTGAGAAATGGTGTAACCTGAACTACTTCCGATTTTCTACCCACAAGACTGTTGCAGTGCATTTTTGTCGCCGTCGTAACTGCCAGGACCCGAACATTCAGCTATACGGAGAGCAGATCCCCTTCCAGCCCGCAGCTAAGTTTCTGGGCATCACATTCCATCGTCGTCTAACATACAATGACCACCTGAAAACACTGCGGCGGAAGTGTTCGAAGTCCCTGAACATTATGAAATGTGTTGCCCGAACTGCCTACGGAGCAGATAGGTCTATGCTTTTACTTCTATATCGATCGCTCATCCGTTCAAAACTCGATTATGGCTGTTTTATCTACGGCTGTGCCAGTGATTCCAACAAGCGTACACTCGACACTGTCCACCATGCCGCCTTGCGTATTGCCACAGGGGCATTCCGAACTTCTCCGACTGCAAGTCTTCTCGCATATGCTGATGAAGCTCCGCTCGCCCTAAGACGAGACAAACTCGGACTGCGGTATGCGTGCAGAGTGAGGCAATTTCCTCTAAATCCAGCATACCAGGCCTTGTTTGCTCACCGTACGCGTGCGATGTTCTGTGGCGGACGTGGCAATACACTACCTCCTTTCTGCGTGAAGTTGCGGAAGTTGGCAGAGGGGAGTGGTATTCGAATGCGTAGCATTAGAAGGACTGAGCCACTGCCCGTTCCCCCTTGGGAACTGATCCAGCCGACGGTTGACACGACGCTGACAGATACTCGTAAGGACGAAATTACCCCAGAAGTGTTTCGGATGAAGAGTCTTGAACACATTCACGCCTATCGTTCATGCACTCTCACCTACACCGACGGTTCGAAAACTCATGATGGCGTGGGGTGTGCCTTTGTGAGTGGTGCTACGATCCTATCGTTCACACTGTCTCCTCACGCAACTGTTTACACGGCTGAACTTCTAGCCATCACAAAGGCCATGTGTTTCATCGAAACAGAGAACGAAATCAATCACGTAATGTTATCTGACTCTCTGAGTAGCCTTCTAGCGTTGAAACAGTTTTATCCTCATGACCCTGTCGTGCAGGATGTATTATTGCGCATGACTATGCTTAAGCGAGGCGGGAAAAATGTGACCCTCTGCTGGATACCAAGCCATGTTGGAATAAGGGGGAATGAGCTGGCTGACCAAGCAGCAAAACGTGCTGCGCGGAGACAGTACACCCATTCGCTTTCTCTTCCCGCGGCACACTTCAGCCAGGCAATCAACGCATTCTTCCAGGACAAGTGGCAACAAGTTTGGGACTCGACCGGCGAAAACAAACTAAGAACCATCAGGCCAACTCTGGGGTGTTGGAAATCCTTATCTAGAACTTCCTGGAGGAAAGAAGTGCTACTCGCCAGGATACGAATAGGCCACACTTATGCTACCCACGGCTACCTGCTACGAAACGAGGACAGACCGATGTGCACTTGCTGTGACATGCCACTGACAGTGAGGCACGTTCTTCTGGTGTGCCCCCCTATTCTCAGCACAACGACGACGATTCTTTGGACGAGATGTATCCACGCTAACGATGGCGGGTCTTCTGGGTGATGGATCACGCATCGTTCTTTCTGGACGGTTATTCGAGTTCCTCTCGCAAGTGCCTTTTGATGTTGTTTACTCGGGGAGATCTTAGCTCCGTCGTATTTCGTCCTAGATTTCTCCCAGTGACATGTCACTGGCTGGTCTTCGCTTACTCTTGCTGCTTCACTGTTTTACTGATGTTTCTTCCATCTCACTGTTTCACTGATGGTGTTTCGTGAATTTCACTGTTCCACTGATGATGTTTCGTGAATTTCACTGTTTCACTGATGATGTTTCGTGTATTTCACTGTTTCTCTGATGTTACTCCCATTTCACTGTTTGACTGATGTTTACTTTTCTCTGTCTGATTGACGATGTTGCGTGCATTTCACTGTTTCACTGACGATGTTATGGGCGCTGCATGACCGATGTAGTCGATGCGCCCCTAAACTCCAATAACCAACCAACCAACCAGATCGGGTCGTGTTGTGTCGGCTCGGGTCGGGTCGGGTCGGACCAGATCGGGTCGTGTTGTGTCGGCTCGGGTCGGGTCGGGTCGGACCAGATCGGGTCGTGTTGTGTCGGCTCGGGTCGGGTCGGGTCGGACCAGATCGGGTCGTGTTGTGTCGGCTCGGGTCGGGTCGGGTCGGACCAGGTTGGGTCGTGTTGTGTCGGCTCGGGTCGGGTCGGGTCGGGTCGGGTCGGGTCGGGTCGGGTCGGGTCGTGTCGGACCAGATCGGGTCGTGTTGTGTCGGCTCGGGTCGGGTCGGGTCGGACCAGATCTGGTCGTGTTGTGTCGGCTCCGGTCGGGTCGGGTCGGACCAGATCGGGTCGTGTTGTGTCGGCTCGGGTCGGGTCGGGTCGGGTCGGGTCGGGTCGGACCAGATCGGGTCGTGTTGTGTCGGCTCGGGTCGGGTCGGGTCGGGTCGTCGACCAGGTTGGGTCGTGTTGTGTCGGCTCGGGTCGGGTCGGGTCGGGTCGGGTCGGGTCGGACCAGATCGGGTCGTGTTGTGTCGGCTCGGGTCGGGTCGGGTCGGACCAGGCTGGGTCGTGTTGGACCAGGCCGGGTCCGGTTGGGTCGTGCCGGGTGAGGTCGGGTCAGGTCGGGTCGGGTCGGGTCTAGTCTGATCGGTTCTGGTCGGGTCCAGTTTGGTTGAGTCGGGTCGGGTCTGGTTGGATCAGGTCTGGGCCCAGGTCTTGTCTTCAATTTGTCATCTTTTGTCAGATGCACTCAACAGAAGACGGGCTCTGGCTTCGTCGTCGCTCATAGTTAGCCATAGGGTGGTGGTGACAAAGAAACTCGATAGCGCTTCATGTGCCCAACTTCATTGGTATAATGATCATAGCAAGATTGTTTTACGCAAAGTCTAACTTCACTTGAATTGCATGATTAAGCGCCTCCTGTCTCCTTGTGGGAGCCTAACAATATCAGGGTTCCACTTTATGAGGAAAATGTATGCAAGGCCCTATGAAATGCAGAGGAATGTGACGATCTAAGACACAACAATTGGCTCCAACTAATAGTCATGGGAACTATGAATCTTTACTGTCGCGAGTTTCGAAGTAGTTATGGGCAGAGCTCTACGCTATGCATCTGAGTAATGAAGCACGCCAATCGTAGTACTGTCACGTTCCATTTTGCACATAGGCCGCCACGTCGAGGGACATAGGCTCCAATCCAGCACAACCAAGTTAAATGGGGTGACAGATGCTCTTAGTAACCAGGCGGGGATAGTGTACGCCGTAAACGAGCTTTGTATGTGCATCTGTGATAAACTCTCGGCTGGGATGACGTCTGGAACTGTAGCTGCTCAGTCAGACAGCTGAGTAAGTGGATACATAGCACACTGATGCCGTCGCCTTGGAGTTCTCGGAGTCCGAACCGCCACTTGAAGGGCACGTTCGGAATGTTTGCTTCAAGTTCGCTCTCGAAAAAGCAGAGCCGCCGATGCGAACCTTTCCTTCTGACCAATCCATATCGGCTGATCTCGCACCGAGGATTGCTAATGACAAATGCGCTCGTCACTTGAAAAACCCACAAACACTGATGGTCGATGGCGATGTTCTCCAATTACATGAACGTGCACGGCTGGCGCCATGCTTCACACGGGTCCTAAAAGGGTGACTAAGATGCATAATGGCCATACATCGAGCTTCCAAATTATCCGCGAAAGAACTGAAACCCTATCTGATTTGTGGCATCCGTGTGGATTTAGGGGCTCCGTCGTCATGCTGGTAATTCATCATGGGCGATGCATCATGTGAAGGGGATTTAGCCGGGAATCGTGACATTATCTTCTCTCACAGATCTTCGGTTCAAAGCGTGCAAGCTTCTGGTCCGTTTTTGCTTTGTACCAACGATGCCAATTCGAGGAAAGCAGCTGGCGAGGAAAGCACTGGATTGGGTGAACAGGGAATGTCATTGAGGGATCCTTGCAATGACAATGAAGATGACCCTTGGAAAGAACAATGGGGGTCCCCTCAAATGGATGTGGGTACACTAAGATGTATCACATATAATCAGAGTCTGTAGGAGAAAGGCCCCTTTGGGTGAGAATGGCTATGTTGTAGACTATTTTGTTTTGCACGAAAAGCATACCAACTCATTTGTAGACAAAATAGTCATATCGGCGAATGAGGTGGACAGTTCAGGAGGCAGGATCCTCACATCCAACCGAATGGTTGTGGGTTCAAGTCCCGTCGGTCGCTGCTCCTCGGGCACGACCAATCGGCGTTAACGACTGGCGACGCTGTATGCTCATAGCAGTTGGCATGATGCCAATAACCAACCAGCCGTCGTGACCACGTCACTGAACATTTCTGTCTTATTTGTGCATCTTCTGAACATTGAGATCTGGGATTCGATCTTGTGGGCATCTCCAAGTATTAGTAGATCTTGTGAACACTTTCGTCTTTAAAGTGGAGCGTGTGAACACTTTCGTCTTGAAGTACATCTTATGAAAACTTTCGTCTTGAAGTAGATCTTCTGAACATTCTGACCGGAGAGTAGATCCTATGAACATTTATCTCCTTTCAGTAGATCTTAACATTTACAGAAGCACGTAGATCTTCCGACAATTTGCATTGGGAAGTATATTTTCTGAGCAGGCATGGCGTATTTGTAGATCTTTTGAACATTCAGATCCTAGAGTAGATCTTGTGAAAATAGATATTCTGGAAGTGGATCTTATTAACTACTCTCTCTCCAGTATCCGTGAGTTCGACGCGACGCCACACTGGACCAGTATTAACTCGGTGTTAACTCGGGGGTTGGTTATTGGTTATGTACATTTTACGAGACACGTCGACCGTCGAGTCATGTGCGTCGCCAATCTCTCACGCCGATTGGTTGCGGGCAAAGAGTGGCGATAGGTGAGGCTCGAAACCACAATATTTTGATTGTGAGACTGACAACTTACCCCTGAACTACTCCTCCCCGTTAACTCGGGGTTAACCCAGGGTTAACTTGTACTAACTCAGTGTCAACCAAGTGATAACTGTGTTAACTCGGCTTTTTCATATCCGACCTTCGATTCGACTCTTTGAGTGCCCGTGGACGGTCTACCGACAGCTAGATGAGGTTCGAAGAGCGTCGTTGTCCAGGCCTTATCCAGGACGTCGTTTGGAGTGTGCCTCCGGCTGCAGTAGTCCATGCCTTTCGTCTCCACTCCGGTGTCTGTCGGTATTGGAAGCTCCGCCCCGACGTCTGTCAGGCTTGGCAGCACCCTCCACTCCGGCTCTGTTGGCCATGGGAGCTCCCTCCACTCCGGGTCTGTTGGCCGTGGGAGCTTCCTCCACACCGGCGTTTGTTGACCATGGTCAAGATGAACTCTGCACAAATGGCGCGTTATCGCACCGCAGCAGGTCACGGCCAACTGCACAGAAAAGTATATCCTGCAACAGTAAGTGTCAAGCGTCTCCAGTCCGTTATTCCTCAGAGGAGAGTTTGCTTACGACACTGTAAAATTTCCAACTCGTAGTTATTGTTACTGCTTTGAAGCGCTGCATCGCTCTTATGCTGCTTTGAATTACTGAGCATGGTCAGTCAAAATCGGCATATAAACAAGTGCATATTTTCATTCAGGCCCTAGTTCAGGCAAAGTATCCACCGGGAAATTTGGCAGAAAACTTGTCCTCCAGAGTCACGCCTATTCAGATTATGTTCTGCTATCCGTGCGTGTAGGTACGCGAGATGCATGTGGACTCATGTCCGGTCTGGAATTCGATTGTTATGTTGCCTCTGCTGACCAGACTTTTAAGAAATAATACGATGTGGAAATTGTCTGCCCCTGTGATGCCACTACAGGTCCATCCATACAAATTTCCGCAATTTTACATTCAGCTTCCTACCTTGCCTTCTGCTTCCTGATAACGTGAACAATATCCACACTCTTCTTAGCTAGTCAGTTAATTACGAGTACGGAGTTACCCCGTATCGACAGCTTGGCTCGCAACAGCTCCCTCCGCAATGCGTCTTCAGACTCGTGGTGTAGCGATTCATGCTCCCCCACCCCCACCATCATGGTCCGGGGAGCACGCCTCATTAACAAGGCACCACCCACCGTACCCGGAGTCAAACGCGAATCGTCTGCGCCGGACGCACATCGCACACCTGACAGCGGTGTGCGACTGCCGGTCAGAGCTGGCTGGGTCGTGACCGGGCACCGCCGC